>CM042686.1:1243213-1905246 GCA_023614405.1 Avena insularis | reverse complement strand
TTTCGCTTTATGTCCGTTTTCATGACCAATAGCCCACAGTTTTGGGGTTCGAGAGCGATTTACAATGACCGTAAGACCTAATACATGTTTGAGACTTATAACCAAAAACTCGTTGTTTTCACGCTTTATGGCCATGTTCATGAGCTATTAACCATAGTTTTGGGTTCTAGGGAGATTTAAAACGACCGTAAGAATAGATACATGTTTGAGAGTTATGACCAAAAATTCATCGTTTTAGTGCTTTATGGCTGTTTTCATGAGCTATTGCCCATAGTTTTGGGCTTCTTGGGCGATTTATAATGACTGTAAGACCAAATACATGTTTGAGATTTATGACTAAAAACTCGTTGTTTTGGCGCTTTATGGCCATTTTCCTGAGCTATTGACCATAGTTTTGGGGTTCTAGGGAGATTTACAAGGAGCATAAGACCCGATACAATGCTTGAGAGTTATGACCAAAAACTTGTCGTTTTCGCTCTTTATGTCCGTTTTCATGAGCAATAGCCCACAGTTTTGGGGTTCGAGGGCGATTTACAACGACCGTAAGACCTAATACATGTTTGAGATTTATGACCCAAAACTCGTAGTTTTCACGCTTTATGGCCATGTTCATGAGCTATTGCCTATAGTTTTGGGTTCTAGGGAGATTTAAAACGACCGTAAGTGTAGATACATGTTTGAGATTTATGACAAAAAAAATCGTCGTTTTCGCGCTTTATGGCCATTTTCATGAGCTATTGCCCATTGTTTTGGGTTTCTTGGGCGATTTACAATGACCATAAGACCCAATACATGTTTGAGATTTATGACTAAAAACTCGTAGTTTTGGTGCTTTATGGTAATTTTCATGAGCTACTAACCATAGTTTTGGTTATTCTAGGGCGATTTAAAATGAGCATAAAACATGATACAATACTTGACAGTCATGACCAAAAACTCCCCATCTTCGCTCTTTATGGACGTTTTCATGATCTATTGCCCACAATTTTGGGGTTTGAGGGCGATATACAATGACCGTAAGACCCGATATATGTTTGAGATTTACGACCAAAATCTCGTCGTTTTCATGCTTTATAGCCATGTTCATGAGCTATTAACCATAGTTTTTGGGTTCAATGATGATTCACAATGACCGTAAGACTAGATACATGTTTGAGAGTTATGACCAAAAATTCATCGTTTTCGTGCTTAATGGCTGTTTTCATGAGCTATTGCCCATAGATTTGGGCTTCTTAGGAGATTTATAACGACCGTAAGACCAAATACATGTTTGAGATTTATGACTAAAAACTCGCTGTTTTGGCGCTTTATGGCCATTTTCATGAGCTATTGACCATAGTTTTAGGGTTCTAGGGCGATTTACAACGAGCGTAAGACCCGATACAATGCTTGAGAGTTATGACCAAAAACTTGTCGTTTTCGCTCTTTATGTCCGTTTTCATGAGCAATAGCCCACAGTTTTGGGGTTCGAGGGCGATTTACAACGACCGTAAGACCTAATACATGTTTGAGACTTATGACCAAAAACTCGTCGTTTTCACGCTTTATGGCCATGTTCATGAGTTATTGCCCATAGTTTTGGGTTCTAGGGAGATTTAAAACGACCGTAAGAATAGATACATGTTTGAGAGTTATGACCAAAAATTCATCGTTTTAGTGCTTTATGGCTGTTTTCATGAGCTATTGCCCATAGATTTGGGCTTCTTGGGCGATTTATAATGACCGTAAGACCAAATACATGTTTGAGATTTATGACTAAAAACTCGTTGTTTTGGCGCTTTATGGCCATTTTCATGAGCTATTGACCATAGTTTTGGGGTTCTAGGGAGATTTACAACGAGCATAAGACCCGATACAATGCTTGAGAGTTATGACCAAAAACTTGTCGTTTTCGCTCTTTATGTCCGTTTTCATGAGCAATAGCCCCCAGTTTTGGGGTTCGAGGGCGATTTACAACGACCGTAAGACCTAATACATGTTTGAGACTTATGACCAAAAACTCGCCGTTTTCACGCTTTATGGCCATGTTCATGAGTTATTTTCCATAGTTTTGGGTTCTAGGGAGATTTAAAACAATTGTAAAAATAGATACATGTTTGAGAGTTATGACCAAAAATTCATCGTTTTAGTGCTTTATGGCTGTTTTCATGAGCTATTGCCCATAGTTTTGGGCTTCTTGGGCGATTTATAACGACCGTAAGACCAAATACATGTTTGAGATTTATGACTAAAAACTCGTTGTTTTGGCGCTTTATGGCCATTTTCATGAGCTATTGACCATAGTTTTGGGGTTCTAGGGCGATTTACAACGAGCGTAAGACCCGATACAATGCTTGAGAGTTATGACCAAAAACTTGTCGTTTTTGGTCTTTATGTCCGTTTTCATGAGCAATAGCCCATAGTTTTGGGGTTCGAGGGCGATTTACAACGACCATAAGACCCGATACATGTTTCAGACTTATGACCAAAAACTCATCGTTTTCACGCTTTATGGCCATGTTCATGAGTTATTGCCCATAGTTTTGGGTTCTAGGGAGATTTAAAACAACCGTAAGAATCGATACATATTTGAGAGTTATGACCAAAAATTCAACGTTTTCACGGTTTATAGCCATGTTCATGAGCTATTGCCCATAGTTTTGGGTTGTAGGTAGATTTAAAACGACCGTAAGACCTAATACATGTTTGAGATTGATGACCAAAAACTCGCCGTTTTTGCGCTTTATGGCCATTTGTATGAGCTATTGACCATATTTTTGGGGTTCTAGGTCGATTTACAATGAGCATCAGACCCGATACAATGCTTCAGAGTTATGACCAAAAACTTGTCGATTTCGCTCTTTATGTCGCTTTTCATGAGCAATAACCCATTTTTGGGGTTCGAGGCGATTTACAACGACCGTAAGACCTAATACATGTTTGACATTTATGACCAAAAACACGTGTTTTTCCCGGTTTATGGCCATGTTCATGAGCTATTGCCCATAGTTTTGGGTTCTAGGTAGATTTAAAACGACCGTAAGACTAGATACATGTTTGAGAGTTATGACAAAAAATTGTCGTTTCGCTTTATGGCCATTTTCATGAGCTATTAACCATATTTTTGGGGTTCTAGGGCGATTTACAATGAGCGTAAGACCCAATACATGTTTGAGATTTATGACTAAAACTTGTTGCTTTGGTGCTTTATGGTCATTTTCATGAGCAATAACCATCGTTTTGGTTGTTCTAGGGCGAATTAGAATGAGCATAAGACAATACATGTTTGAGAGTCATGACCAAAAACTCGCCATTTTCGTGCTTTATGGCCATTTTCATTAGCTATTAACCAAAGTTTTGGGGTTCTAGGTAGATTTACAACGACAGTAAGAATAGATATATGTTTGATAGTTATGACCCAAAATTCGACGTTTTCGGGCTTTATGGCCATGTTCATGAGCTATTAACCATATTTTTGGGTTCTAGGATGATTTACAATGAGCGTAAGACTAGATACATGTTTGAGAGTTATGACCAAAATTCATGCTTTTGCTTTATGTCCGTTTTCATGAGCAATAACCCTTGGTTTTGGTGTTCTAGGAGATTTAAAACGACCGTAAGACCTAATACATGTTTGAGATTGATGACCAAAAACACGCTTTTCACGCTTTATGGCCATGTTCATGAGCTATTGCCCATAGTTTTGGGTTCTAGGCGATTTAAAACGAGCGTAAGTCTAGATACATGTTTGAGAGTTATGACCAAAAATTTGTCGTTTTCGCTCTTTATGGCCATTTTCATGAGCTAATAAACCATATTTTGGGGTTCTAGGCGATTTACAATGAGCGTAAGACCTAATACATGTTTGAGAGTTATGACCAAAACTTGTTTTCACGCTTTATGTCCATGTTCATGAGCAATAACCCATCGTTTTGGGTTCTAGGCGATTTAAACGACCGTAAGACCTAATACATGTTTGAGATTTATGACCAAAAACATCGTTTTAGTGCTTTATAGCCATGTTCATGAGCTATTGCCCATAGTTTTGGGTTCTAGGTAGATTTAAAACGACCGTAAGTCTAGATACATGTTTGAGAGTTATGACAAAAAATTTGTCGTTTTGGCGATTTATGTCCATTTTAATGAGCTATTGACAATATTTTTGGGGTTCTAGGGCGATTTACAACTAGCGTAAGACCGATACAATGCTTTCAGAGTTATGACCAAAAACTTGTGCTTTTCGCTTTTATGTCCGCTTTTCATGAGCAATAACCCATCGTTTTGGGGTTCGAGGCGATTTACAACGACCGTAAGACCTAATACATGTTTGAGATTGATGACCAAAAACACGTCACGGTTTATGGCCATGTTCATGAGCTATTGCCCATTGTTTTGGGTTCTAGGTAGATTTAAAACGACCGTAAGTCTAGATACATGTTTGAGAGTTATGACAAAAATTCGTTTCGCTTTATGGCCATTTTCATGAGCTATTAACCATTATTTTGGGGTTCTAGGGCGATTTACAATGAGCGTAAGACCCAATACATGCTTGAGAGTTATGACTAAAAACTTGTGCTTTTGGTGCTTTATGTCATTTTCATGAGCAATAACCCATCGTTTTGGGTTCGAGGGCAATTTACAATGAGCATAAGACCTAATACATGTTTGAGATTGATGACCAAAACACGTCGTTTTCACGGTTTATGGCCATGTTCATGAGCTATTGCCCATAGTTTTGGGTTCTAGGTAGATTTAAAACGACCGTAAGTCTAGATACATGTTTGAGAGTTATGACAAAAAATTTGTCGTTTTCGCGATTTATGGCCATTTTCATGAGCTATTAACCATAGTTTGGGGTTCTAGGGCGATTTACAATGAGCGTAAGACCAGATACATGCTTGAGAGTTATGACAAAAATTGTGCTTTTCTCTATTTATGTCCTTTTTCATGAGCAATAACCATTCTTTTTGGGTTTAGAGGCTTTTTACAACGACCGTAAGACCTAATACATGTTTGAGATTGATGACCAAAAACACGCTTTTTGCTTTTATGGCCATGTTCATGAGCTATTGCCCATAGTTTTGGGTTCTAGGTAGATTTAAAACGACCGTAAGTCTAGATATATGTTTGAGAGTTATGACAAAAAATTTGTCGTTTCGCTTTATGGCCATTTTCATGAGCTATTAACCATATTTTTGGGGTTCTAGGCGATTTACAATGAGCGTAAGACCTAATACAATGTTTGAGATTTATGACGAAAACTTGTGCTTTTGGTGCTTTATGTCATTTTCATGAGCAATAACCCATCGTTTTGGGGTTCGAGGGCGATTTACATTGACCATAAGACCTAATACATGTTTGAGATTGATGACCAAAAACACGTCGTTTTCACGGTGTATGGCCATGTTCATGAGCTATTGCCCATAGTTTTGGGTTCTAGGTAGATATAAACGACCGTAAGTCTAGATACATGTTTGAGAGTTATGACCAAAAATTTGTCGTTTTCACGATTTATGGCCATTTTCATGAGCTATTAACCATATTTTTGGGTTCTAGGGCGATTTACAATGAGCGTAAGACTAGATACATGCTTGAGAGTTATGACGAAAAATTCATGCTTTTCGCTCTTGATGTCCGCTTTCATGAGAAATAACCCATCGTTTTGGGGTTCGAGGCGATTTACAACGACCGTAAGACCTAATACATGTTTGAGATTGATGACCAAAAACACGTTGTTTTCACGGTTTATGGCCATGTTCATGAGCTATTGCCCATAGTTTTGGGTTCTAGGTAGATTTAAAACGACCGTAAGTCTAGATACATGTTTGAGAGTTATGACAAAAAAGTTGTCGTTTTGCTCTTTATGGCCATTTTCATGAGCTATTAACCATATTTTTGGGGTTCTAGGCGATTTACAATGAGCGTAAGACCAATACATGTTTGAGAGTTATGACCAAAAACTTGTGCTTTTCACGCTTTATGTCCATTTTCATGAGCAATAACCCATCGTTTTGGGGTTCTAGGCGATTTACAACGTAAGACCTAATACATGTTTGAGATTGATGACCAAAAATTCATCGTTTTCACGGTTTATGGCCATGTTCATGAGCTATTGCCCATAGTTTTGGGTTCTAGGTAGATTTAAAACGACCGTAAGTCTAGATACATGTTTGAGAGTTATGACAAAAAATTTGTCGTTTTCGCGATTTATGGCCATTTTCATGAGCTATTAACCATATTTTTGGGGTTCTAGGGCGATTTACAATGAGCGTAAGACCCGGTATAATGCTTCAGAGTTATGACGAAAAACTTGTGCTTTTCGCTCTTTATGTCCGTTTTCATGAGCAATAACCCATCGTTTTGGGGTTCGAGGCGATTTACAACGACCGTAAGACCTAATACATGTTTGAGATTGATGACCAAAAACACGTCGTTTTCACGGTTTATGGCCATGTTCATGAGCTATTGCCCATAGTTTTGGGTTCTAGGTAGATTTAAAACGACCGTAAGTCTAGATACATGTTTGAGAGTTATGACAAAAAATTGTTATGGCCATTTTCATGAGCTATTTTTGGGACATGTTTGAGATTTATGACAAAAACTTCGCTTTGGCGCTTTATGGCCATTTTCATGAGCTATTGACCATAGTTTTGGGGTTCTAGGGCGATTTACAACGAGCGTAAGACCCGATACAATGCTTGAGAGTTATGACAAAAAACTTGTGGTTTTCGCTCTTTATGTCCATTTTCATGAGCAATAACCCATAGTTTTGGGGTTCGAGGCGATTACAACGGCCATAAGACCTAATACATGTTTGAGATTGATGACCACAAACACATCGTTTTCACGCTTTATGGCCATGTTCATGAGCTATTGCCCATAGTTTTGGGTTCTAGGGAGATTTAAAACGACCGTAAGACCTAGATACATGTTTGAGAGTTATGACCAAAATTTCATCGTTTTGCTTTATGGCCATTTTCATGAGCTATTGCCCATAGTTTTGGGTACATGTTTGAGAGTTATGACAAAAAACTTTGTTTTGCGCTTTATGGCCATTTTCATGAGCTATTAACCATATTTTTGGGGTTCTAGGGCGATTTACAATGAGCGTAAGACCGATACAATGCTTGAGTTATGACCAAAAACTTGTGCTTTCGCTCTTTATGTCCGTTTTCATGAGCAATAACCCATCGTTTTGGGGTTCGAGGCGATTTACAACGACCGTAAGACCTAATACATGTTTGAGATTGATGACAAAAAAAACGACTTTTAAACGGTTTATGGCCATGTTCATGAGCTATTGCCCATAGTTTTGGGTTCTAGGTAGATTTAAAACGACCGTAAGTCTAGATACATGTTTGAGAGTTATGACAAAAAAATTGTCGTTTTCGCGATTTATGGCCATTTACATGAGCTATTAACCATATTTGGGGGTTCTAGGGCGATTTACAATGAGCGTAAGACCCGGTACAATGCTTCAGAGTTATGACGAAAAACTTGTGCTTTTCGCTCTTTATGTCCGTTTTCATGAGCAATAACCCATCGTTTTGGGGTTCGAGGCGATTTACAACGACCGTAAGACCTAATACATGTTTGAGATTGATGACCAAAAACACGTCGTTTTCACGGTTTATGGCCATGTTCATGAGCTATTGCCCATAGTTTTGGGTTCTAGGTAGATTTAAAACGACCGTAAGTCTAGATACATGTTTGAGAGTTATGACAAAAAATTTGTCGTTTTAGCGATTTATGGCCATTTTCATGAGCTATTAACCATATTTTTGGGGTTCTAGTGCGATTTACAATTAGCGTAAGACCCGATACAATGCCTGAGAGTTATGACCAAAAATTGTCGTCTTCACGCTTTATGTCCATGTTCATGACCAATAACCCATCGTTCTGGTTTCGAGGCAATTTACAACGACCGTAAGACCTAATACATGTTTGAGATTGATGACCAAAAACACGCTTCGTTTTTATGGCCATGTTCATGAGCTATTGCCCATAGTTTTGGGTTCTAGGTAGATTTAAAACAACCGTAAGTCTAGATACATGTTTGAGAGTTATGACAAAAATTTGTCGTTTTCGCGATTTATGGCCATTTTCATGAGCTATTAACCATATTTTTGGGGTTCTAGGGCGATTTACAATGAGCGTAAGACCCGGTACAATGCTTCAGAGTTATGACGAAAAACTTGTGCTTTTCGCTCTTTATGTCCGTTTTCATGAGCAATAACCCATCGTTTTGGGGTTCGAGGCGATTTACAACGACCGTAAGACCTAATACATGTTTGAGATTGATGACCAAAAACACGTCGTTTTCACGGTTTATGGCCATGTTCATGAGCTATTGCCCATAGTTTTGGGTTCTAGGTAGATTTAAAACGACCGTAAGTCTAGATACATGTTTGAGAGTTATGACAAAAAAATTGTCGTTTTCTCGATTTATGGCCATTTTCATGAGCTATTGACCATAGTTTTGGGGTTCTAGGGCGATTTACAACAAGCATAAGACCCGGTACAATGTTTGAGAGTTTTGACCAAAAACTTAATGTTTTCGCTCTTTATGTCCGTTTTCATGAGCAATAACCCATCGTTTTGGGGTTCGAGGCGATTTACAACGACCATAAGACCTAATACATGTTTGAGATTGATGACCAAAAACACGTCGTTTTCACGGTTTATGGCCATGTTCATGAGCTATTGCCCATAGTTTTGGGTTCTAGGTAGATTTAAAACGACCGTAAGTCTAGATACATGTTTGAGAGTTATGACAAAAAATTTGTCGTTTTCACGATTTATGGCCATTTTCATGAGCTATTAACCATATTTTTGGGGTTCTAGGGCGATTTACAATGAGCGTAAGACCCGGTACAATGCTTCAGAGTTATGACGAAAAACTTGTGCTTTTCGCTCTTTATGTCCGTTTTCATGAGCAATAACCCATCGTTTTGGGGTTCGAGGCGATTTACAACGACCGTAAGACCTAATACATGTTTGAGATTGATGACCAAAAACACGTCGTTTTCACGGTTTATGGCCATGTTCATGAGCTATTGCCCATAGTTTTGGGTTCTAGGTAGATTTAAAACGACCGTAAGTCTAGATACATGTTTGAGAGTTATGACAAAAAATTTGTCGTTTTCGCGATTTATGGCCATTTTCATGAGCTATTAACCATATTTTTGGGGTTCTAGGGCGATTTACAATGAGCGTAAGACCCGGTACATGTTTGAGAGTTATGACCAAAAACTTGTGCTTTCGCGCTTTATGTCCGTTTTCATGAGCAATAACCCATCGTTTTGGGGTTCGAGGCGATTTACAATGACCGTAACACCTAATACATGTTTGAGATTTATGACCAAAAACATCGCTTTTCGGTTTATGGCCATGTTCATGAGCTATTGCCCATAGTTTTGGGTTCTAGGTAGATTTAAAACGACCGTAAGTCTAGATACATGTTTGAGAGTTATGACAAAAAATTTGTCGTTTTCACGATTTATGGCCATTTTCATGAGCTATTAACCATATTTTTGGGGTTCTAGGGCGATTTACAATGAGCGTAAGACCCGGTACAATGCTTCAGAGTTATGACCAAAAACTTGTTTTTTTTGCTCTTTATGTCCGTTTGCATGAGCAATAACCCACGGTTTTGGGGTTCCAGGGCGATTTACAATGACCGTGAGACCTAATACATGTTTGAGACTTATGACCAAAAACTCGTCGTTTTCACGCTTTATGGCCATGTTCATGAGCTATTGCCCATAGTTTTGGGTTCTAGGTACATTTAAAATGAGCATAAGTCTAGATACATGTTTGAGAGTTATGACCAAAAATTGTCGCTTTTCGCTCTTTATGGCCATTTTCATGAGCTATTAACCATAATTTTGGGGTTCTAGGCGATTTACAATGAGCGTAAGACCCGATACATGTTTGAGAGTTATGACCAAAAACTTGTGCTTTTCGCGCTTTATGTCCATGTTCATGAGCTATAAACCATCGTTTTGGGTTCGAGACGATTTACAACGACCGTAAGACATAATACATGTTTGAGAGTGATGACCAAAAAATCATCGTTTTCACGGTTTATGGCCATGTTCATGAGCTATTGCCCATAGTTTTGGGTTCTAGGTAGATTTAAAACGACCGTAAGTCTAGATACATGTTTGAGAGTTATGACAAAAAATTTGTCGTTTTCGCGATTTATGGCCATTTTCATGAGCTATTAACCATATTTTTGGGGTTCTAGGGCGATTTACAATGAGCGTAAGACCCGGTACAATGCTTCAGAGTTATGACGAAAAACTTGTGCTTTTCGCTCTTTATGTCCGTTTTCATGAGCAATAACCCATCGTTTTGGGGTTCGAGGCGATTTACAACGACCGTAAGACCTAATACATGTTTGAGATTGATGACCAAAAACACGTCGTTTTCACGTTTTATGGCCATGTTCATGAGCTATTGCCCATAGTTTTGGGTTCTAGGTAGATTTAAAACGACCGTAAGTCTAGATACATGTTTGAGAGTTATGACAAAAAATTTGTCGCGATTTATGGCCATTTTCATGAGCTATTAACCATATTTTTGGGGTTCTAGGGCGATTTACAATGAGCGTAAGACCCGGTACAATGCTTCAGAGTTATGACGAAAAACTTGTGCTTTTCGCTCTTTATGTCCGTTTTCATGAGCAATAACCCATCGTTTTGGGGTTCGAGGCGATTTACAACGACCGTAAGACCTAATACATGTTTGAGATTGATGACCAAAAACACGTCGTTTTCACGGTTTATGGCCATGTTCATGAGCTATTGCCCATAGTTTTGGGTTCTAGGTAGATTTAAAACGACCGTAAGTCTAGATACATGTTTGAGAGTTATGACAAAAATTCGTTTTCGCGATTTATGGCCATTTTCATGAGCTATTAACCATATTTTTGGGGTTCTAGGGCGATTTACAATGAGCGTAAGACCAAATACATGTTTGAGAGTTATGACGAAAAACTTGTGCTTTTGGTCTTTATGTCATTTTCATGAGCAATAACCCATCGTTTTGGTTATTCGAGGGCGATTTACAATGAGCATAAGACCTAATACATGTTTGAGATTGATGACCAAAAACACGTCTTTTTCACGGTTTATGGCCATGTTCATGAGCTATTGCCCATAGTTTTGGGTTCTAGGTAGATTTAAAACGACCGTAAGTCTAGATACATGTTTGAGAGTTATGACAAAAAATTTGTCGTTTTCACGATTTATGGCCATTTTCATGAGCTATTAACCATATTTTTGGGGTTCTAGGGCGATTTACAATGAGCGTAAGACTAGATACATGTTTGAGAGTTATGACCAAAAATTCATGCTTTTCGCTCTTTATGTCCGTTTTCATGAGCAATAACCCATCGTTTTGGGGTTCGAGGCAATTTACAACGACCGTAAGACCTAATACATGTTTGTGATTGATGACCAAAAACACGTCGTTTTCACGGTTTATGGCCATGTTCATGAGCTATTGCCCATAGTTTTGGGTTCTAGGTAGATTTAAAACGACCGTAAGTCTAGATACATGTTTGAGAGTTATGACAAAAAATTTGTCGTTTTTGCTCCTTATGGCCGTTTTCGTGAGCTATTAACCATATTTTTGGGGTTCTAGGCGATTTACAATGAGCGTAAGACCGGTACAATGCTTGAGAGTTATGACCAAAACTTGTGCTTTTCGCTCTTTATGTCCGTTTTCATGAGCAATAACCCATCGTTCTGGGTTTCGAGGCAATTTACAACGACCGTAAGACCTAATACATGTTTGTGATTGATGACCAAAAACACATCGTTTTCACGGTTTATGGCCATGTTCATGAGCTATTGCCCATAGTTTTGGGTTCTAGGTAGATTTAAAACGACCGTAAGTCTAGATACATGTTTGAGAGTTATGACAAAAATTTGTCGTTTTTGCGCTTTATGGCCATTTTTATGAGCTATTGACCATATTTTTGGGGTTCTAGGGCGATTTACAATGAGCATCAGACCCGATACAATGCTTCAGAGTTATGACCAAAAACTTGTCCTTTTTGCTCTTTATATCCGTTTTCATGAGCAATAACCCATCGTTTTGGGGTTCGAGGCGATTTACAACGACCGTAAGACCTAATACATGTTTGAGATTGATGACCAAAAACACGTGGTTTTCACGGTTTATGGCCATGTTCATGAGCTATTGCCCATAGTTTTGGGTTCTAGGTAGATTTAAAACGACCGTAAGTCTAGATACATGTTTGAGAGTTATGACAAAAAATTTGTCGTTTTCGTGATTTATGGCCATTTTCATGAGCTATTAACCATATTTTTGGGGTTCTAGGGCGATTTACAATGAGCGCAAGACCAAATACATGTTTTAGATTTATGACGAAAAACTTGTGCTTTTTGCGCTTTATGTCCATTTTCATGAGCTATAAACCATCGTTTTGGGTTCTAGGGCGATTTACAATGAGCGTAAGACCTAATACATGTTTGAGAGTTATGACCAAAAAACGTCGTTTTGCTCTTTATGTCCATGTTCATGAGCTATTGCCCATAGTTTTGGGGTTCTAGGTAGATTTAAAACGACCGTAAGACCTAGATACATGTTTGAGATTTATGACCAAAAATTTGCGTTTTCACGATTTATGGCCATGTTCATGAGCTATTAACCATATTTTTGGGTTCTAGGGCGATTTACAATGAGCGTAAGACTAGATACATGTTTGAGAGTTATGACAAAAATTCATTGCTTTTCGCTCTTTATGGCCGTTTTCATGAGCAATAACCCATCGTTTTGGGGTTCTTGGGCGATTTACAACGACCGTAAGACCTAATACATGTTTGAGATTGATGACCAAAAACACGTTGTTTTGGTGCTTTATGGCCATGTTCATGAGCTATTGCCCATAGTTTTGGGTTCTAGGTAGATTTAAAACGAGCGTAAGTCTAGATACATGTTTGAGAGTTATGACAAATAATTCGTCGTTTTTGCTCTTTATGGCCATTTTCATGAGCTATTAACCATATTTTTGGGGTTCTAGGCGATTTACAATGAGCGTAAGACCCGATACAATGTTTGAGATTTATGACCAAAACTTGTGCTTTTCACGCTTTATGTCCATGTTCATGAGCAATAAACCATCGTTTTGGGTTCTAGGCGATTTACAATGACCGTAAGACCTAATACATGTTTGAGATTTATGACCAAAATTCACGTTTTCACGGTTTATGGCCATGTTCATGAGCTATTGCCCATAGTTTTGGGCTTCTTGGGAGATTTACAACGACCGTAGGACGAAATACATGTTTGAGATTTATGACCAAAAACTCGCCCTTTTTGCGCTTTATGGCCATTTTCATGAGCTATTAACCATATTTTTGGGGTTCTAGGGCGATTTACAATGAGCGTAAGACCCGGTACAATGCTTCAGAGTTATGACGAAAAACTTGTGCTTTTCGCTCTTTATGTCCGTTTTCATGAGCAATAACCCATCGTTTTGGGGTTCGAGGCGATTTACAACGACCGTAAGACCTAATACATGTTTGAGATTGATGACCAAAAACACGTCGTTTTCACGGTTTATGGCCATGTTCATGAGCTATTGCCCATAGTTTTGGGTTCTAGGTAGATTTAAAACGACCGTAAGTCTAGATACATGTTTGAGAGTTATGACAAAAAATTTGTCGCGATTTATGGCCATTTTCATGAGCTATTAACCATATTTTTGGGGTTCTAGGGCGATTTACAATGAGCGTAAGACCCGGTACAATGCTTCAGAGTTATGACGAAAAACTTGTGCTTTTCGCTCTTTATGTCCGTTTTCATGAGCAATAACCCATCGTTTTGGGGTTCGAGGCGATTTACAACGACCGTAAGACCTAATACATGTTTGAGATTGATGACCAAAAACACGTCACGGTTTATGGCCATGTTCATGAGCTATTGCCCATAGTTTTGGGTTCTAGGTAGATTTAAAACGACCGTAAGTCTAGATACATGTTTGAGAGTTATGACAAAAAATTTGTCGTTTTCACGATTTATGGCCATTTTCATGAGCTATTAACCATATTTTTGGGGTTCTAGGGCGATTTACAATGAGCGTAAGACCAATACAATGCTTGAGAGTTATGACTAAAACTTGTGCTTTTGGTGCTTTATGTCATTTTCATGAGCAATAACCCATCGTTTTGGTTATTCGAGGCGATTTACAATGACCTTAACACCTAATACATGTTTGAGATTGATGACCAAAAACACGTCGTTTTCACGGTTTATGGCCATGTTCATGAGCTATTGCCCATAGTTTTGGGTTCTAGGTAGATTTAAAACGACCGTAAGTCTAGATACATGTTTGAGAGTTATGACAAAAAAATTGTCGTTTTCACGATTTATGGCCATTTTCATGAGCTATTAACCATATTTTTGGGGTTCTAGGGCGATTTACAATGAGCGTAAGACCCGGTACAATGCTTGAGAGTTATGACCTAAAATTCATCGTTTTCGTGCTTTATGGCCGTTTTCATGAGCAATAGCCCACCGTTTTGGGGTTCGAGGCGATTTACAACGACCGTAAGAACTAATACATGTTTGAGATTGTTGACCAAAAACACGTCGTTTTCACGGTTTATGGCCATGTTCATGAGCTATTGCCCATAGTTTTGGGTTCTAGGTAGATTTAAAACGACCGTAAGTCTAGATACATGTTTGAGAGTTATGACAAAAAATTTGTCGTTTTCGCGATTTATGGCCATTTTCATGAGCTATTAACCATATTTTTGGGGTTCTAGGCGATTTACAATGAGCGTAAGACCGGTACAATGCTTGAGAGTTATGACGAAAAACTTGTGCTTTTCGCGCTTTATGTCCATTTTCATGAGCAATAACCCAACGTTTTTGGGTTCGTGGGCGATTTACAACGGCCGTAAGACCTAATACATGTTTGAGATTGATGACCAAAACACGTTTTCACGGTTTATGGCCATGTTCATGAGCTATTGCCCATAGTTTTGGGTTCTAGGTAGATTTAAAACGACCGTAAGTCTAGATACATGTTTGAGAGTTATGACAAAAAATTGTCGTTTTCGCGATTTATGGCCATTTTCATGAGCTATTAACCATATTTTTGGGGTTCTAGGGCGATTTACAATGAGCGTAAGACCCGGTACAATGCTTGAGTTATGACAAAAACTTGTGCTTTTCGCTCTTTATGTCCGTTTTCATGAGCAATAACCCATCGTTTTGGGGTTCGAGGCGATTTACAACGACCGTAAGACCTAATACATGTTTGAGATTGATGACCAAAAACACGTCGTTTTCACGGTTTATGGCCATGTTCATGAGCTATTGCCCATAGTTTTGGGTTCTAGGTAGATTTAAAACGACCGTAAGTCTAGATACATGTTTGAGAGTTATGACAAAAAATTTGTCGTTTTCGCGATTTATGGCCATTTTCATGAGCTATTAACCATATTTTTGGGGTTCTAGGGCGATTTACAATGAGCGTAAGACCCGGTACAATGCTTCAGAGTTATGACTAAAAACTTGTGCTTTTGGTGCTTTATGTCATTTTCATGAGCAATAACCCATCGTTTTGGGTTCGAGGGCGATTTACAATGACCATAAGACCAGATACATGTTTGAGATTGATGACCAAAATCACGTCGTTTTCACGGTTTATGGCCATGTTCATGAGCTATTGCCCATAGTTTTGGGTTCTAGGTAGATTTAAAACGACCGTAAGTCTAGATACATGTTTGAGAGTTATGACAAAAAATTTGTCGTTTTCGCGATTTATGGCCATTTTCATGAGCTATTAACCATATTTTTTGGGTTCTAGGGCGATTTACAATGACCGTATGACCCGGTACAATGCTTCAGAGTTATGACGAAAAATTCATCTTTTCGATGTTTATGTCCGTTTTCATGAGCAATAACCCATCGTTTTGGGGTTCGAGGCGATTTACAACGACCGTAAGACCTAATACATGTTTGAGATTGATGACCAAAAACACGTCGTTTTCACGGTTTATGGCCATGTTCATGAGCTATTGCCCATAGTTTTGGGTTCTAGGTAGATTTAAAACGACCGTAAGTCTAGATACATGTTTGAGAGTTATGACAAAAAATTTGTCGTTTTCGCGATTTATGGCCATTTTCATGAGCTATTAACCATATTTTTGGGGTTCTAGGGCGATTTACAATGAGCGCAAGACCCGGTACAATGCTTCAGAGTTATGACGAAAAACTTGTGCTTTTCGCTCTTTATGTCCGTTTTCATGAGCAATAACCCATCGTTTTGGGGTTCGAGGCGATTTACAACGACCGTAAGACCTAATACATGTTTGAGATTGATGACCAAAAACACGTCGTTTTCACGGTTTATGGCCATGTTCATGAGCTATTGCCCATAGTTTTGGGTTCTAGGTAGATTTAAAACGACCGTAAGTCTAGATACATGTTTGAGAGTTATGACAAAAAAATTGTCGTTTTCGCGATTTATGGCCATCTTCATGAGCTATTAACCATATTTTTGGGGTTCTAGGGCGATTTACAATGAGCGTAAGACCCGGTACAATGCTTCAGAGTTATGACGAAAAACTTGTGCTTTTCGCTCTTTATGTCCGTTTCCATGAGCAATAACCCATCGTTTTGGGGTTCGAGGCGATTTACAACGACCGTAAGACCTAATACATGTTTGAGATTGATGACCAAAAACACGTCGTTTTCACGGTTTATGGCCATGTTCATGAGCTACATAGTTTTGGGTTCTTTCATGAGCTATTGCCCATAGTTTTGGGGTTCTAGGTAGATTTACAACGACCGTAAGTCTAGATACATGTTTGAGAGTTATGACAAAAATTTGTCGTTTTCGCGATTTATGGCCATTTTCATGAGCTATTAACCATATTTTTGGGGTTCTAGGCGATTTACAATGAGCGTAAGACCCGATACATGTTTGAGAGTTATGACCAAAATTCATGCTTTTCGCTCTTTATGTCCGTTTCCATGAGCAATAACCCATCGTTTTGGGGTTCGAGGCGATTTACAACGACCGTAAGACCTAATACATGTTTGAGATTGATGACCAAAAACACGTCGTTTTCACGGTTTATGGCCATGTTCATGAGCTATTGCCCATAGTTTTGGGTTCTAGGTAGATTTAAAACGACCGTAAGTCTAGATACATGTTTGAGAGTTATGACAAAAAAATTGTCGTTTTCGCGATTTATGGCCATCTTCATGAGCTATTAACCATATTTTTGGGGTTCTAGGGCGATTTACAATGAGCGTAAGACCCGGTATAATGCTTCAGAGTTATGACGAAAAACTTGTGCTTTTCGCTCTTTATGTCCGTTTTCATGAGCAATAACCCATCGTTTTGGGGTTCGAGGCGATTTACAACGACCGTAACACCTAATACATGTTTGAGATTGATGACAAAAAACACGTCGTTTTCACGGTTTATGGCCATGTTCATGAGCTATTGCCCATAGTTTTGGGTTCTAGGTAGATTTAAAACGACCGTAAGTCTAGATACATGTTTGAGAGTTATGACAAAAAAATTGTCGTTTTCACGATTTATGGCCATTTTCATGAGCTATTAACCATATTTTTGGGGTTCTAGGGCGATTTACAATGAGCGTAAGACCCGGTACAATGCTTCAGAGTTATGACGAAAAACTTGTGCTTTTCGCTCTTTATGTCCGTTTTCATGAGCAATAACCCATCGTTTTGGGGTTCGAGGCGATTTACAACGACCGTAAGACCTAATACATGTTTGAGATTGATGACCAAAAACACGTCGTTTTCACGGTTTATGGCCATGTTCATGAGCTATTGCCCATAGTTTTGGGTTCTAGGTAGATTTAAAACGACCGTAAGTCTAGATACATGTTTGAGAGTTATGACAAAAAAATTGTCGTTTTCGCGATTTATGGCCATTTTCATGAGCTATTAACCATATTTTTGGGGTTCTAGGGCGATTTACAATGAGCGTAAGACCCGGTACAATGCTTCAGAGTTATGACGAAAAACTTGTGCTTTTCGCTCTTTATGTCCGTTTTCATGAGCAATAACCCATCGTTCTGGGTTTCGAGGCGATTTACAACTTACGGTAAGACCTAATACATGTTTGAGATTGATGACCAAAAACACGTCGTTTTCACGGTTTATGGCCATGTTCATGAGCTATTGCCCATAGTTTTGGGTTGTAGGTAGATTTAAAACGACCGTAAGTCTAGATACATGTTTGAGAGTTATGACAAAAAATTTGTCGTTTTCGCGATTTATGGCCATTTTCATGAGCTATTAACCATATTTTTGGGGTTCTAGGGCGATTTACAATGAGCGTAAGACCCGGTACAATGCTTCAGAGTTATGACGAAAAACTTGTGCTTTTCGCTCTTTATGTCCGTTTTCATGAGCAATAACCCATCGTTCTGGGTTTCGAGGCAATTTACAACGACCGTAAGACCTAATACATGTTTGTGATTGATGACCAAAAACACGTCGTTTTCACGGTTTATGGCCATGTTCATGAGCTATTGCCCATAGTTTTGGGTTCTAGGTAGATTTAAAACGACCGTAAGTCTAGATACATGTTTGAGAGTTATGACAAAAAATTTGTCGTTTTCGCGATTTATGGCCATTTTCATGAGCTATTAACCATATTTTGGATTTCTAGGGCTATTTACAACGAGCGTAAGACCTGATACAATGCTTGAGAGTTATGACCAAAAACTTGTCCTTTTCGCTCTTTATGTTCGTTTTTATGAGCAATAGCCCACAGTTTTGGGGTTCGAGGGCGATTTACAACGACCGTAAGCCTAATACATGTTTGAGATCGATGACCCAAAACACGTCGTTTTCACGCTTTATGGCCATGTTCATGAGCTATTGCCCATAGTTTTGGGTTCTAGGTAGATTTAAAACGACCGTAAGTCTAGATACATGTTTGAGAGTTATGACAAAAAATTTGTCGTTTTCACGATTTATGGCCATTTTCATGAGCTATTAACCATATTTTTGGGGTTCTAGGGCGATTTACAATGAGCGTAAGACCCGGTACAATGCTTCAGAGTTATGACGAAAAACTTGTGCTTTTCGCTCTTTATGTCCGTTTTCATGAGCAATAACCCATCGTTTTGGGGTTCGAGGCGATTTACAACGACCGTAAGACCTAATACATGTTTGAGATTGATGACCAAAACACGGTGTTTTTCAGTTTTATGGCCATGTTCATGAGCTATTGCCCATAGTTTTGGGTTCTAGGTAGATTTAAAACGACCGTAAGTCTAGATACATGTTTGAGAGTTATGACAAAAAATTTGTCGTTTTCGCGATTTATGGCCATTTTCATGAGCTATTAACCATATTTTTGGGGTTCTAGGGCGATTTACAATGAGCGTAAGACCCGGTACAATGCTTCAGAGTTATGACGAAAAACTTGTGCTTTTCGCTCTTTATGTCCATTTTCATGAGCAATAACCCATCGTTTTGGGGTTCGAGGCGATTTACAACGACCGTAAGACCTAATACATGTTTGAGATTGATGACCAAAAACACGTCGTTTTCAGGGTTTATGGCCATGTTCATGAGCTATTGCCCATAGTTTTGGGTTCTAGGTAGATTTAAAACGACCGTAAGTCTAGATACATGTTTGAGAGTTATGACAAAAAAATTTCTCGCGATTTATGGCCATTTTCATGAGCTATTAACCATATTTTTGGGGTTCTAGGGCGATTTACAATGAGCGTAAGACCCGGTACAATGCTTCAGAGTTATGACGAAAAACTTGTGCTTTTCGCTCTTTATGTCCGTTTTCATGAGCAATAGCCCACACTTTTGGGGTTCGAGGCGATTTACAACGACCATAAGACCTAATACATGTTTGAGATTGATGACCAAAACACGCTGCTTTTCACGGTTTATGGCCATGTTCATGAGCTATTGCCCATAGTTTTGGGTTCTAGGTAGATTTAAAACGACCGTAAGTCTAGATACATGTTTGAGAGTTATGACAAAAATTTGTCGTTTTCGCGATTTATGGCCATTTTCATGAGCTATTAACCATATTTTTGGGGTTCTAGGGCGATTTACAATGAGCGTAAGACCAGATACATGTTTGAAAGTTATGACGAAAAACTTGTGCTTTTCGCTCTTTATGTCCGTTTTCATGAGCAATAACCCATCGTTTTGGGGTTCGAGGCGATTTACAATGACCGTAACACCTAATACATGTTTGAGATTGATGACCAAAAACACGTCGTTTTCACGGTTTATGGCCATGTTCATGAGCTATTGCCCATAGTTTTGGGTTCTAGGTAGATTTAAAACGACCGTAAGTCTAGATACATGTTTGAGAGTTATGACAAAAATTTGTCGTTTTCACGATTTATGGCCATTTTCATGAGCTATTAACCATATTTTTGGGGTTCTAGGGCGATTTACAATGAGCGTAAGACCCGGTACAATGCTTCAGAGTTATGACGAAAAACTTGTGCTTTTCGCTCTTTATGTCCGTTTTCATGAGCAATAACCCATCGTTTTGGGGTTCGAGGCGATTTACAACGACCGTAAGACCTAATACATGTTTGAGATTGATGACCAAAAACACGTCGTTTTCACGGTTTATGGCCATGTTCATGAGCTATTGCCCATAGTTTTGGGTTCTAGGTAGATTTAAAACGACCGTAAGTCTAGATACATGTTTGAGAGTTATGACAAAAAATTTGTCGTTTTCGCGATTTATGGCCATTTTCATGAGCTATTAACCATATTTTTGGGGTTCTAGGGCGATTTACAATGAGCGTAAGACCCGGTACAATGCTTTAGAGTTATGACCAAAACTTGTGCTTTTCGCTCTTTATGTCCATTTTCATGAGCAATAACCCATCGTTTTGGGGTTCGAGGCGATTTACAACGACCGTAAGACCTAATACATGTTTGAGATTGATGACCAAAAATTCGCTTCACGGTTTATGGCCATGTTCATGAGCTATTGCCCATAGTTTTGGGTTCTAGGTAGATTTAAAACGACCGTAAGTCTAGATACATGTTTGAGAGTTATGACAAAAAATTTTTGGCGATTTATGGCCATTTTCATGAGCTATTAACCATATTTTTGGGGTTCTAGGGCGATTTACAATGAGCGTAAGACCCGTATAATGCTTGAGAGTTATGACCAAAACTTGTGCTTTTTGCTCTTTATGTCCGTTTTCATGAGCAATAACCCATCGTTCTGGGTTTCGAGGCGATTTACAACGACCGTAAGACCTAATACATGTTTGAGATTGATGACCAAAAACACGTCACGGTTTATGGCCATGTTCATGAGCTATTGCCCATAGTTTTGGGTTCTAGGTAGATTTAAAACGACCGTAAGTCTAGATACATGTTTGAGAGTTATGACAAAAAATTTGTCGTTTTCTCTATTTATGGCCATTTTCATGAGCTATTAACCATATTTTTGGGGTTCTAGGGCGATTTACAATGAGCGTAAGACCCGGTACAATGCTTCAGAGTTATGACGAAAAACTTGTGCTTTTCGCTCTTTATGTCCATTTTCATGAGCAATAACCCATCGTTTTGGGGTTCGAGGCGATTTACAACGACCGTAAGACCTAATACATGTTTGAGATTGATGACCAAAACACGCTGCTTTTCACGGTTTATGGCCATGTTCATGAGCTATTGCCCATAGTTTTGGGTTCTAGGTAGATTTAAAACGACCGTAAGTCTAGATACATGTTTGAGAGTTATGACAAAAAAATTGTCGTTTTCACGATTTATGGCCATTTTCATGAGCTATTAACCATATTTTTGGGGTTCTAGGGCGATTTACAATGAGCGTAAGACCCGGTACAATGCTTCAGAGTTATGACGAAAAACTTGTGCTTTTCGCTCTTTATGTCCGTTTTCATGAGCAATAACCCATCGTTTTGGGGTTCGAGGCGATTTACAACGACCGTAAGACCTAATACATGTTTGAGATTGATGACCAAAAACACGTCGTTTTCACGGTTTATGGCCATGTTCATGAGCTATTGCCCATAGTTTTGGGTTCTAGGTAGATTTAAAACGACCGTAAGTCTAGATACATGTTTGAGAGTTATGACAAAAAATTTGTCGTTTTCACGATTTATGGCCATTTTCATGAGCTATTAACCATATTTTTGGGGTTCTAGGGCGATTTACAATGAGCGTAAGACCCGGTACAATGCTTCAGAGTTATGACGAAAAACTTGTGCTTTTCGCTCTTTATGTCCGTTTTCATGAGCAATAACCCATCGTTCTGGGTTTCGAGGCAATTTACAACGACCGTAAGACCTAATACATGTTTGTGATTGATGACCAAAAACACGTCGTTTTCAAAGTTTATGGCCATGTTCATGAGCTATTGCCCATAGTTTTGGGTTCTAGGTAGATTTAAAACGACCGTAAGTCTAGATACATGTTTGAGAGTTATGACAAAAAATTTGTCGTTTTCACGATTTATGGCCATTTTCATGAGCTATTAACCATATTTTTGGGGTTCTAGGGCGATTTACAATGAGCGTAAGACCCGGTACAATGCTTCAGAGTTATGACGAAAAACTTGTGCTTTTCGCTCTTTATGTCCGTTTTCATGAGCAATAACCCATCGTTTTGGGGTTCGAGGCGATTTACAACGACCGTAAGACCTAATACATGTTTGAGATTGATGACCAAAAACACGTCGTTTTCACGGTTTATGGCCATGTTCATGAGCTATTGCCCATAGTTTTGGGTTCTAGGTAGATTTAAAACGACCGTAAGTCTAGATACATGTTTGAGAGTTATGACAAAAAATTTGTCGTTTTCGCGATTTATGGCCATTTTCATGAGCTATTAACCATATTTTTGGGGTTCTAGGGCGATTTACAATGAGCGTAAGACCCGGTACATGTTTGAGAGTTATGACCAAAAACTTGTGCTTTTCGCTTTTATGTCCATTTTCATGAGCAATAACCCATCGTTTTGGGGTTCTAGGCGATTTACAACGACCGTAAGACCTAATACATGTTTGAGATTGATGACCAAAAACACTTCGTTTTCACGGTTTATGGCCATGTTCATGAGCTATTGCCCATAGTTTTGGGTTCTAGGTAGATTTAAAACGACCGTAAGTCTAGATACATGTTTGAGAGTTATGACAAAAAATTTGTCGCTTTTGGGCTTTATGGCCATTTTTATGAGCTATTGACCATAGTTATGGGGTTCTAGGGCGATTTACAACGAGCATAAGACCCGATACAATGCTTGAGAGTTATGACCAAAAACTTGTCCCTTTCGCTCTTTATGTCTGTTTTCATGAGCAATAGCCCACAGTTTTGGGGTTCGAGGGCGATTTACAACGACCGTAAGACCTGATACATGTTTGAGATCGATGACCCAAAACACGTCGTTTTCACGCTTTATGGCCATGTTCATGAGCTATTGCCCATAGTTTTGGGTTCTAGGGAGATTTAAAACGACCGTAAGAATAGATACATGTTTGAGAGTTATGACCAAAAAATTTTCGCTTCTTTATGGCCATTTTCATGAGCTATTAACCATATTTTTGGGGTTCTATGGCTATTTACAAAGACAGTAAGACCGATACATGTTTGAGATTTATGACCAAAAACTTGTGCTTTTCACGCTTTATGTCCATGTTCATGAGCAATAAACCATCGTTTTGGGTTCGAGGCGATTTACAACGACCGTAAGACTAGATACATGTTTGAGAGTTATGACCAAAAATTCATCGTTTTCACGCTTTATGGCCATGTTCATGAGCTATTGCCCATAGTTTTGGGTTCTAGGGAGATTTAAAACGACCGTAAGAATAGATACATGTTTGAGAGTTATGACAAAAAATTCGTCGTTTTCGCGCTTTATGGCCATTTTCATGAGCTATTGACCATATTTTTGGGGTTCTAGGGCGATTTACAATGAGCATCAGACCCGATACAATGCTTCAGAGTTATGACCAAAAACTTGTCCTTTTTGCTCTTTATATCCGTTTTCATGAGCAATAGCCCACAATTTTGGGGTTCGAGGCGACTTACAACGACCGTAAGACCTAATACATGTTTGAGATTGATGACCAAAAACACGTCGTTTTCACGCTTTATGGCCATGTTCATGAGCTATTGCCCATAGTTTTGGGTTCTAGGAAGATTTAAAGCGACCGTAAGTGTAGATACATGTTTGAGATTTATGACAAACAATTCGTTTCGTGCTTTATGGTTGTTTTCATGAGCTATTGCCCATAGTTTTGGGCTTCTTGGGTGATTTATAACGACCATAAGACCAAATACATGTTTGAGATTTATGACTAAAACCTCACTGTTTTGGCGCTTTATGGCCATTTTCATGAGCTATTGACCATAGTTTTGGGGTTCTAGGGCGATTTACAACGAGCGTAAGACCCGATACAATGCTTGAGAGTTATGACCAAAAACTTGTCGTTTTCGCTCTTTATGTCCGTTTTCATGAGCAATAGCCCATAGTTTTGGGGTTCGAGGGCGATTTACAACGACCATAAGACCTAATACATGTTTGAGACTTATGACCAAAAACTCGTCGTTTTCACGCTTTATGGCCATGTTCATGAGTTATTGCCCATAGTTTTGGGTTCTAGGGAGATTTAAAACGACCGTAAGAATAGATACATGTTTGAGAGTTATGACCAAAAATTCATCGTTTTAGTGCTTTATGGCTGTTTTCATGAGCTATTGCCCATAGTTTTGGGCTTCTTGGGCGATTTATAACGACCGTAAGACCAAATACATGTTTGAGATTTATGACTAAAATCTTGTTGTTTTGGCGCTTTATGGCCATTTTCATGAGCTATTGACCATAGTTTTGGGGTTCTAGGGCGATTTACAACGAGCGTAAGACCCGATACAATGCTTGAGAGTTATGACCAAAAACTTGTCGTTTTCGCTCTTTATGTCCGTTTTCATGAGCAATAGCCCATAGTTTTGGGGTTCGAGGGCGATTTACAACGACCATAAGACCCGATACATGTTTGAGACTTATGACCAAAAACTCGTCGTTTTCACGCTTTATGGCCATGTTCATGAGTTATTGCCCATAGTTTTGGGTTCTAGGGAGATTTAAAACGACCGTAAGACTAGATACATGTTTGAGAGTTATGACCAAAAATTCATCGTTTCCGTGCTTTATGGCCATTTTCATGAGCTATTGCCCATAGTTTTGTGCTTCTTGGGCGATTTACAACGACCGTAAGACCAAATACATGTTTGAAATTTATGACAAAAAACTCGCCCTTTTTGCGCTTTATGGCCATTTTCATGAGCTATTGACCATAGTTTTGCGGTTCTAGGGCGATTTACAATGAGCGTAAGACCCGATGCAATGCTTAAGAGTTATGACCAAAGACTTGTCGTTTTCGCTCTTTATGTCCGTTTTCATGAGCAATAGCCCACAGTTTTGGGGTTCGAGGGCGATTTACAACGACCGTAAGACCTAATACATGTTTGAGATTTATGACCAAAAACTCGTCGTTTTCACGCTTTATGGCCATGTTCATGAGCTATTGCCCATAGTTTTGGGTTCTAGGGAGATTTAAAACGATCGTAAGTGTAGATACATGTTTGACATTTATGACAAAAAATTCATCGTTTTCACGCTTTATGGCTATTTTCATGAGCTACTGCCCATTGTTTTGGGTTTCTTGGGCGATTTACAATGACCATAAGACCCAATACATGTTTGAGATTTATGACTAAAAACTCGTTGTTTTGGTGCTTTATGGTCATTTTCATGAGCTACTAACCATAGTTTTGGTTGTTCTAGGGCGATTTAAAATGAGCATAAAACACGATACAATGCTTGAGAGTCATGACCAAAAAGTCGCCATTTTCGCTCTTTATGGACGTTTTCATGATCTATTGCCCACAATTTTGGGGTTCGACGGCGATTTACAACGACCATAAGACCCGATACATGTTTGAGATTTATGACCAAAAACTCGTCGTTTTCACGCTTTATAGCCATGTTCATGAGCTATTAACCATAGTTTTTGGGTTCTATGATGATTCACAACGACAGTAAGACTAGATACATGTTTGAGAGTTATGACCAAAAATTCATCGTTTTCGTGCTTTATGGCTGTTTTCATGAGCTATTGCCCATAGATTTGGGCTTCTTGGGCGATTTATAACGACCGTAAGACCAAATACATGTTTGAGATTTATGACTAAAAACTCGTTGTTTTGGCGCTTTATGGCCATTTTCATGAGCTATTGACCATAGTTTTAGGGTTCTAGGGCGATTTACAACGAGCGTAAGACCCGATACAATGCTTGAGAGTTATGACCAAAAACTTGTCGTTTTCGCTCTTTATGTCCGTTTTCATGAGCAATAGCCCATAGTTTTGGGGTTCGAGGGCGATTTACAACGACCATAAGACCCGATACATGTTTGAGACTTATGACCAAAAACTCGTCGTTTTCACGCTTTATGGCCATG
This sequence comes from Avena insularis, assembly GCA_023614405.1. Lineage (NCBI taxonomy): Eukaryota > Viridiplantae > Streptophyta > Magnoliopsida > Poales > Poaceae > Avena > Avena insularis. Next base: position 1,878,753 of record CM042686.1, on the reverse strand, counting down.
TTCATGAGTTATTGCCCATAGTTTTGGGTTCTAGGGAGATTTAAAACGACCGTAAGACTAGATACATGTTTGAGAGTTATGACCAAAAATTCATCGTTTCCGTGCTTTATGGCCGTTTTCATGAGCTATTGCCCATAGTTTTGGGCTTCTTGGGCGATTTACAACGACCGTAAGACCAAATACATGTTTGAAATTTATGACAAAAAACTCGCCCTTTTTGCGCTTTATGGCCATTTTCATGAGCTATTGACCATAGTTTTGCGGTTCTAGGGCGATTTACAATGAGCGTAAGACCCGATGCAATGCTTAAGAGTTATGACCAAAGACTTGTCGTTTTCGCTCTTTATGTCCGTTTTCATGAGCAATAGCCCACAGTTTTGGGGTTCGAGGGCGATTTACAACGACCGTAAGACCTAATACATGTTTGAGATTTATGACCAAAAACTCGTCGTTTTCACGCTTTATGGCCATGTTCATGAGCTATTGCCCATAGTTTTGGGTTCTAGGGAGATTTAAAACGACCGTAAGTGTAGATACATGTTTGAGATTTATGACAAAAAATTCGTCGTTTTCGCGCTTTATGGCCATTTTCATGAGCTATTGCCCATTGTTTTGGGTTTCTTGGGCGATTTACAATGACCATAAGACCCAATACATGTTTGAGATTTATGACTAAAAACTCGTTGTTTTGGTGCTTTATGGTCATTTTCATGAGCTACTAACCATAGTTTTGGTTGTTCTAGGGAGATTTAAAATGAGCATAAAACACGATACAATGCTTGAGAGTCATGACCAAAAACTCGTCGTTTTCGCTCTTTATGGACGTTTTCATGATCTATTGCCCACAATTTTGGGGTTCGAGGGCGATTTACAACGACCATAAGACCCGATACATGTTTGAGATTTATGACCAAAAACTCGTCGTTTTCACGCTTTATAGCCATGTTCATGAGCTATTAACCATAGTTTTTGGGTTCTATGACGATTCACAACGACCGTAAGACTAGATACATGTTTGAGAGTTATGACCAAAAATTCATCGTTTTCGTGCTTTATGGCTGTTTTCATGAGCTATTGCCCATAGTTTTGGGCTTCTTGGGCGATTTATAACGACCGTAAGACCAAATACATGTTTGAGATTTATGACTAAAAACTCGTTGTTTTGGCGCTTTATGGCCATTTTCATGAGCTATTGACCATAGTTTTAGGGTTCTAGGGCGATTTACAACGAGCGTAAGACCCGATACAATGCTTGAGAGTTATGACCAAAAACTTGTCGTTTTCGCTCTTTATGTCCGTTTTCATGAGCAATAGCCCATAGTTTTGGGGTTCGAGGGCGATTTACAACGACCATAAGACCCGATACATGTTTGAGACTTATGACCAAAAACTCGTCGTTTTCACGCTTTATGGCCATGTTCATGAGTTATTGCCCATAGTTTTGGGTTCTAGGGAGATTTAAAACGACCGTAAGACTAGATACATGTTTGAGAGTTATGACCAAAAATTCATCGTTTCCGTGCTTTATGGCCATTTTCATGAGCTATTGCCCATAGTTTTGTGCTTCTTGGGCGATTTACAACGACCGTAAGACCAAATACATGTTTGAAATTTATGACAAAAAACTCGCCCTTTTTGCGCTTTATGGCCATTTTCATGAGCTATTGACCATAGTTTTGCGGTTCTAGGGCGATTTACAATGAGCGTAAGACCCGATGCAATGCTTAAGAGTTATGACCAAAGACTTGTCGTTTTCGCTCTTTATGTCCGTTTTCATGAGCAATAGCCCACAATTTTGGGGTTCGAGGGCGATTTACAACGACCGTAAGACCTAATACATGTTTGAGACTTATGACCAAAAACTCGTCGTTTTCACGCTTTATGGCCATGTTCATGAGTTATTGCCCATAGTTTTGGGTTCTAGGGAGATTTAAAACGACCGTAAGTGTAGATACATGTTTGAGATTTATGACAAAAAATTCATCGTTTTCGCGCTTTATGGCTGTTTTCATGAGCTATTGCCCATTGGTTTGGGCTTCTTGGGTGATTTACAATGACCATAAGACCCAATACATGTTTGAGATTTATGACTAAAAACTCGTTGTTTTGGTGCTTTATGGTCATTTTCATGAGCTACTAACCATAGTTTTGGTTGTTCTAGGGAGATTTAAAATGAGCATAAAACACGATACAATGCTTGAGAGTCATGACCAAAAAGTCGCCATTTTCGCTCTTTATGGACGTTTTCATGATCTACTGCCCACAATTTTGGGGTTCGAGGGCGATTTACAACGACCATAAGACCCGATACGTGTTTGAGATTTATGACCAAAAACTCGTCGTTTTCACGCTTTATAGCCATGTTCATGAGCTATTAACCATAGTTTTTGGGTTCAATGACGATTCACAACGACCATAAGACTAGACACATGTTTAAGAGTTATGACCAAAAATTCATCGTTTTCGTGCTTTATGGCTGTTTTCATGAGCTATTGCCCATAGTTTTGGGCTTCTTGGGTGATTTATAACGACCGTAAGACCAAATACATGTTTGAGATTTATGACTAAAAACTCGCTGTTTTGGCGCTTTATGGCCATTTTCATGAGCTATTGACCATAGTTTTCGGGTTCTAGGGCGATTTACAACGAGCGTAAGACCCGATACAATGCTTGAGAGTTATGACCAAAAACTTGTTGTTTTCGCTCTTTATGTCCATTTTCATGAGCAATAGCCCACGGTTTTGGGGTTCCAGGGCGATTTACAACGACCGTAAGACCTAATACATGTTTGAGACTTATGACCAAAAACTCGTCGTTTTCACGTTTTATGGCCATGTTCATGAGTTATTGCCCATAGTTTTGGGTTCTAGGGAGATTTAAAACGACCATAATACAAGATACAAGTTTGAGAGCTATGACAAAAAATTCATCATTTTCACGCTTAATGGCCATTTTCATGAGCTATTGACCATTGTTTTGGGCTTCTTGGGTGATTTACAATGACCGTAAGACCCAATACATCTTTGAGAGTTATGACCAAAAACTTCTTGTTTTCGCTCTTTATGTCCGTTTTCATGAGCAATAGCCCACGGTTTTGGGGTTCCAGGGCGATTTACAACGACCGAAAGACCTAATACATGTTTGAGACTTATGAACAAAAACTCGTCGTTTTCACGCTTTATGGCCATGTTCATGAGTTATTGCCCATAGTTTTGGGTTCTAGGGAGATTTAAAACGATCGTAAGTGTAGATACATGTTTGACATTTATGACAAAAAATTCATCGTTTTCACGCTTTATGGCTATTTTCATGAGCAATAGCCCACAGTTTTGGGGTTCGAGGGCGATTTACAATGACCATAAGACCCAATACATGTTTGAGATTTATGACTAAAAACTCGTTGTTTTGGTGCTTTATGGTCATTTTCATGAGCTACTAACCATAGTTTTGGTTGTTCTAGGGAGATTTAAAATGAGCATAAAACACGATACAATGCTTGAGAGTCATGACCAAAAACTCGTCGTTTTCGCTCTTTATGGACGTTTTCATGATCTATTGCCCACAATTTTGGGGTTCGACGGCGATTTACAACGACCATAAGACCCGATACATGTTTGAGATTTATGGCCAAAAACTCGTCGTTTTCACGCTTTATAGCCATGTTCATGAGCTATTAACCATAGTTTTTGGGTTCAATGACGATTCACAACGACCGTAAGACTAGATACATGTTTGAGAGTTATGACCAAAAATTCATCGTTTTCGTGCTTTATGGCTGTTTTCATGAGCTATTGCCCATAGTTTTGGGCTTCTTGGGCGATTTATAACGACCGTAAGACCAAATACATGTTTGAGATTTATGACTAAAAACTCGCTGTTTTGGCGCTTTATGGCCATTTTCATGAGCTATTGACCATAGTTTTCGGGTTCTAGGGCGATTTACAACGAGCGTAAGACCCGATACAATGCTTGAGAGTTATGACCAAAAACTTGTTGTTTTCGCTCTTTATGTCCGTTTTCATGAGCAATAGCCCACAATTTTGGGGTTCGAGGGCGATTTACAACGACCGTAAGACCCGATACATGTTTACGATTTATGACCAAAAACTCGTTGTTTTCACGCTTTATGGCCATGTTCATGAGCTATTAACCATAGTTTTGGGTTCTAGGGAGATTTAAAACGACCGTAAGACTAGATACATGTTTGAGAGTTATGACCAAAAATTCATCGTTTTCGTGCTTTATGGCTGTTTTCATGAGCTATTGCCCATAGTTTTGGGCTTCTTGGGCGATTTACAACGACCGTAAGACCAAATACATGTTTGAGATTTATGACTAAAAACTCGCTGTTTTGCGCTTTATGGCCACTTTCATGAGCTATTGACCATATTTTTGGGGTTCTAGGGTGATTTACAACGAGCGTAAGACCCGATACAATGCTTGAGAGTTATGACCAAAAACTTGTCGTTTTCGCTCTTTATGTCCGTTTTCATGAGCAATAGCCCATAGTTTTGGGGTTCGAGGGCGATTTACAACGACCATAAGACCTAATACATGTTTGAGACTTATGACCAAAACTTGTCGTTTTCACGCTTTATGGCCATGTTCATGAGTTATTGCCCATAGTTTTGGGTTCTAGGGAGATTTAAAACGACCGTAAGAATAGATACATGTTTGAGAGTTATGACCAAAAATTCATCGTTTTAGTGCTTTATGGCTGTTTTCATGAGCTATTGCCCATAGTTTTGGGCTTCTTGGGCGATTTATAACGACCGTAAGACCAAATACATGTTTGAGATTTATGACTAAAAACTCGTTGTTTTGGCGCTTTATGGCCATTTTCATGAGCTATTGACCATAGTTTTGGGGTTCTAGGGCGATTTACAATGAGCGTAAGACCCGATACAATGCCTGAGAGTTATGACCAAAACTTGTCGTTTTCACGCTTTATGTCCATGTTCATGAGCAATAGCCCATAGTTTTGGGGTTCGAGGGCGATTTACAACGACCATAAGACCCGATACATGTTTGAGACTTATGACCAAAAACTCGTTGTTTTCACGCTTTATGGCCATGTTCATGAGTTATTGCCCATAGTTTTGGGTTCTAGGGAGATTTAAAACGACCGTAAGACTAGATACATGTTTGAGAGTTATGACCAAAAATTCATCGTTTCCGTGCTTTATGGCCGTTTTCATGAGCTATTGCCCATAGTTTTGGGCTTCTTGGGCGATTTACAACGACCGTAAGACCAAATACATGTTTGAAATTTATGACAAAAAACTCGCCCTTTTTGCGCTTTATGGCCATTTTCATGAGCTATTGACCATAGTTTTGCGGTTCTAGGGCGATTTACAATGAGCGTAAGACCCGATGCAATGCTTAAGAGTTATGACCAAAGACTTGTCGTTTTCGCTCTTTATGTCCGTTTTCATGAGCAATAGCCCACAGTTTTGGGGTTCGAGGGCGATTTACAATGACCGTAAGACCTAATACATGTTTGAGATTTATGACCAAAAACTCGTCGTTTTCACGCTTTATGGCCATGTTCATGAGCTATTGCCCATAGTTTTGGGTTCTAGGGAGATTTAAAACGACCGTAAGTGTAGATACATGTTTGAGATTTATGACAAAAAATTCGTCGTTTTCGCGCTTTATGGCCATTTTCATGAGCTATTGCCCATTGTTTTGGGTTTCTTGGGCGATTTACAATGACCATAAGACCCAATACATGTTTGAGATTTATGACTAAAAACTCGTTGTTTTGGTGCTTTATGGTCATTTTCATGAGCTACTAACCATAGTTTTGGTTATTCTAGGGCAATTTAAAATGAGCATAAAACACGATACAATGCTTGAGAGTCATGACCAAAACTCGTCATTTTCGCTCTTTATGGACGTTTTCATGATCTATTGCCCACAATTTTGGGGTTCGAGGGCGATTTACAACGACCATAAGACCCGATACATGTTTGAGATTTATGACCAAAAACTCGTCGTTTTCACGCTTTATAGCCATGTTCATGAGCTATTAACCATAGTTTTTGGGTTCAATGACGATTCACAACGACCGTAAGACTAGATACATGTTTGAGAGTTATGACCAAAAATTCATCGTTTTCGTGCTTTATGGCTGTTTTCATGAGCTATTGCCCATAGATTTGGGCTTCTTGGGCGATTTATAACGACCGTAAGACCAAATACATGTTTGAGATTTATGACTAAAAACTCGTTGTTTTGGCGCTTTATGGCCATTTTCATGAGCTATTGACCATAGTTTTCGGGTTCTAGGGCGATTTACAACGAGCGTAAGACCCGATAAAATGCTTGAGAGTTATGACCAAAAACTTCTTGTTTTCGCTCTTTATGTCCGTTTTCATGAGCAATAGCCCACGGTTTTGGGGTTCCAGGGCGATTTACAACGACCGAAAGACCTAATACATGTTTGAGACTTATGACCAAAAACTCGTCGTTTTCACGCTTTATGGCCATGTTCATGAGTTATTGCCCATAGTTTTGGGTTCTAGCGAGATTTAAAACGACCGTAAGACTAGATACATGTTTGAGAGTTATGACCAAAAATTCATCGTTTCCGTGCTTTATGGCTGTTTTCATGAGCTATTGCCCATAGTTTTGGGCTTCTTGGGCGATTTCTAACGACCGTAAGACCAATTATATGTTTACGATTTATGACCAAAAACTCGCCCTTTTTGCGCTTTATGGCCATTTTTATGAGCTATTGACCATACTTTTGGGGTTCTAGGGCGATTTACAATGAGCATAAGACCCGATACAATGCTTCAGAGTTATGACCAAAAACTTGTCCTTTTTGCTCGTTATATCCGTTTTCATGAGCAATAGCCCACAGTTTTGGGGTTCGAGGCGATTTACAACGACCGTAAGACCTAATACATGTTTGAGATTTATGACCAAAAACTCGTCGTTTTCACGCTTTATGGCCATGTTCATGAGCTATTGCCCATAGTTTTGGGTTCTAGGGAGATTTAAAACGACCGTAAGAATAGATACATGTTTGAGAGTTATGACAAAAAATTCGTCGTTTTCGCGCTTTATGGCCATTTTCATGAGCTATTGCCCATAGTTTTGGGCTTCTTGGGCGATTTCTAACGACCGTAAGACCAAATACATGCTTGAGATTTATGACTAAAAACTCGTTGTTTTGGCGCTTTATGGCGATTTTCATGAGCTATTGACCATAGTTTTGCGGTTCTAGGGCGATTTACAATGAGCATAAGACCCGATACAATGCTTAAGAGTTATGTCCGTTTTCATGAGCAATAGCCCATAGTTTTGGGGTTCGAGGGCGATTTACAACGACCATAAGACCCGATACATGTTTGAGACTTATGACCAAAAACTCGTCGTTTTCACGCTTTATGGCCATGTTCATGAGTTATTGCCCATAGTTTTGGGTTCTAGGGAGATTTAAAACGACCGTAAGACTAGATACATGTTTGAGAGTTATGACCAAAAATTCATCGTTTCCGTGCTTTATGGCCGTTTTCATGAGCTATTGCCCATAGTTTTGGGCTTCTTGGGCGATTTACAACGACCGTAAGACCAAATACATGTTTGAAATTTATGACAAAAAACTCGCCCTTTTTGCGCTTTATGGCCATTTTCATGAGCTATTGACCATAGTTTTGCGGTTCTAGGGCGATTTACAATGAGCGTAAGACCCGATGCAATGCTTAAGAGTTATGACCAAAGACTTGTCGTTTTCGCTCTTTATGTCCGTTTTCATGAGCAATAGCCCACAGTTTTGGGGTTCGAGGGCGATTTACAACGACCGTAAGACCTAATACATGTTTGAGATTTATGACCAAAAACTCGTCGTTTTCACGCTTTATGGCCATGTTCATGAGCTATTGCCCATAGTTTTGGGTTCTAGGGAGATTTAAAACGACCGTAAGTGTAGATACATGTTTGAGATTTATGACAAAAAATTCATCGTTTTCGCGCTTTATGGCTGTTTTCATGAGCTATTGCCCATTGGTTTGGGCTTCTTGGGTGATTTACAATGACCATAAGACCCAATACATGTTTGAGATTTATGACTAAAAACTCGTTGTTTTGGTGCTTTATGGTCATTTTCATGAGCTACTAACCATAGTTTTGGTTGTTCTAGGGCGATTTAAAATGAGCATAAAACACGATACAATGCTTGAGAGTCATGACCAAAAACTCGTCATTTTCGCTCTTTATGGACGTTTTCATGATCTATTGCCCACAATTTTGGGGTTCGAGGGCGATTTACAACGACCATAAGACCCGATACATGTTTAAGATTTATGACCAAAAACTCGTCGTTTTCACGCTTTATGGCCATGTTCATGAGCTATTAACCATAGTTTTGGGGTTCTATGGCGATTCACAACGACCGTAAGACTAGATACATGTTTGAGAGTTATGACCAAAAATTCATCGTTTTCGTGCTTTATGGCTGTTTTCATGAGCTATTGCCCATAGTTTTGGGCTTCTTGGGTGATTTATAACGACCATAAGACCAAGTACATGTTTCACATTTATGACCAAAAAATCACCCTTTTTGCGCTTTATGGCCAGTTTCATGAGCTATTGACCATAGTTTTGGGGTTCTAGGGCGATTTACAACGAGCGTAAGACCCGATACAATGCTTGAGAGTTTTGACCAAAAACTTATCGTTTTCGCTCTTTATGTCCGTTTTCATGAGCAATAGCCCACAGTTTTGGGGTTCGAGGGCGATTTACAACGACCGTAAGACCTAATACATGTTTGAGATTGATGACCAAAAACACGTCGTTTTCACGCTTTATGGCCATGTTCATGAGCTATTGCCCATAGTTTTGGGTTCTAGGGAGATTTAAAATGACCGTAAGACTAGATACATGTTTGAGAGTTATGACAAAAAATTCGTCGTTTACGTGCTTTATGGCCGTTTTCATGAGCTATTGCCCATAGTTTTGGGCTTCTTGGGCGATTTACAACGACCGTAAGACCAAATACATGTTTGAGATTTATGACTAAAAACTCGTTGTTTTGGCGCTTTATGGCCATTTTCATGAGCTATTGACCATAGTTTTGCGGTTCTAGGGCGATTTACAATGAGCGTAAGACCCGATACAATGCTTGAGAGTTATGACCAAAAACTTGTTGTTTTCGCTCTTTATGGACATTTTCATGAGCTATTGCCCATAGTTTTGGGCTTCCTAGGCGATTTATAACGACCGTAAGACCAAATACATGTTTGAGATTTAGGACCAAAAACTCATCGTTTTCACGCTTTATGGCCATGTTCATGAGTTATTGCCCATAGTTTTGGGTTCTAGGGAGATTTAAAACGACCGTAAGACTAGATACATGTTTGAGAGTTATGACCAAAAATTCATCGTTTCCGTGCTTTATGGCTGTTTTCATGAGCTATTGCCCATAGTTTTGGGCTTCTTGGGCGATTTACAACGACCGTAAGACCAAATACATGTTTGAGATTTATGACCAAAAACTCGTCGTTTTCACGCTTTATGGCCATGTTCATGAGCTATTGACCATAGTTTTGGGGTTCTATGGCGATTCACATCGACCGTAAGACTAGATACATGTTTGAGAGTTATGACCAAAAATTCGTCGTTTTCTTGCTTTATGGCTATTTTCATGAGCTATTGCCCCTAGTTTTGGGCTCCCTGGGAGATTTACAATGACCGTAAGACCAAGTACATGTTTGACATTTATGACCAAAAAATCACCCTTTTTGCTCTTTATGTCCGTTTTCATGAGCAATAGCCCACAGTTTTGGGGTTCGAGGGCGATTTACAACGACCGTAAGACCTAATACATGTTTGAGATTTATGACTAAAAACTCGTTGTTTTGGTGCTTTATGGTCATTTTCATGAGCTACTAACCATAGTTTTGGTTGTTCTAGGGAGATTTAAAATGAGCATAAAACACGATACAATGCTTGAGAGTCATGACCAAAAACTCGTCATTTTCGCTCTTTATGGACGTTTTCATGATCTATTGCCCACAATTTTGAGGATCGAGGGCGATTTACAACGACCGTAAGACCCGATACATGTTTGAGATTTATGACCAAAAACTCATCGTTTTCACGCTTTATAGCCATGTTCATGAGCTATTAACCATAGTTTTTGGGTTCAATGACGATTCACAACGACCGGAAGACTAGATACATGTTTGAGAGTTATGACCAAAAATTCATCGTTTTCGTGCTTTATGGCTGTTTTCATGAGCTATTGCCCATAGATTTGGGCTTCTTGGGCGATCTATAACTACTATAAGACCAAATACATGTTTGAGATTTATGACCAAAAACTCGTCGTTTTCACGCTTTATGGCCATGTTCATGAGCTATTAACCATGGGTTTTGGGGTTCTATGGCCATTCACAACGACCGTAAGACTAGATACATGTTTGAGAGTTATGACCAAAAATTCATCGTTTCCGTGCTTTATGGCCGTTTTCATGAGCTATTGCCCATCATTTTGGGCTTCTTGGGCGATTTACAACGACCGTAAGACCAAATACATGTTTGAAATTTATGACGAAAAACTCGTTGTTCTGGCGCTTTATGGCCATTTTCATGAGCTATTGACCATAGTTTTGGGTTCTAGGGCGATTTACAACGAGCGTAAGACCCGATACAATGCTTGAGAGTCATGACCAAAAACTCGTCGTTTTCGCTCTTTATGGATGTTTTCATGAGCAATAGCCCACAGTTTTGGGGTTCGAGGGCGATTTACAACGACCGTCAGACCCGATACATGTTTAAGATTTATGACCAAAAACTCGTCGTTTTCACGCTTTATGGCCATGTTCATGAGCTATTAACCATAGTTTTGGGGTTCTATGGCGATTCACAACGACCGTAAGACTAGATACATGTTTGAGAGTTATGACCAAAAATTCGTCGTTTTCGTGCTTTATGGCTGTTTTCATGAGCTATTGCCCATAGTTTTGGGCTCCCTGGGAGATTTACAATGACCGTAAGACCAAGTACATGTTTGACATTTATGACCAAAAAATCACCCTTTTTGCGCTTTATGGCCAGTTTCATAAGCTATTGACCATAGTTTTGGGGTTCTAGGGCGATTTACAACGAGCGTAAGACCCGATACAATGCTTGAGAGTTTTGACCAAAAACTTGTCGTTTTCGCTCTTTATGTCCGTTTTCATGAGCAATAGCCCACAGTTTTGGGGTTCGAGGGCGATTTACAACGACCATAAGACCTAATACATGTTTGAGATTGATGACCAAAAACTCGTCGTTTTCACGCTTTATGGCCATGTTCATGAGCTATTGCCCATAGTTTTGGGTTCTAGGGAGATTTAAAATGACCGTAAGACTAGATACATGTTTGAGAGTTATGACAAAAAATTCGTCGTTTACGTGCTTTATGGCCGTTTTCATGAGCTATTGCCCATAGTTTTGGGCTTCTTGGGCGATTTACAACGACCGTAAGACCAAATACATGTTTGAAATTTATGACAAAAAACTCGCCCTTTTTGCGCTTTATGGCGATTTTCATGAGCTATTGACCATAGTTTTGCGGTTATAGGGCGATTTACAATGAGCGTAAGACCCGATGCAATGCTTAAGAGTTATGACCAAAGACTTGTCGTTTTCGCTCTTTATGTCCGTTTTCATGAGCAATAGCCCACAGTTTTGGGGTTCGAGGGCGATTTACAACGACCGTAAGACCTAATACATGTTTGAGATTTATGACCAAAAACTCGTCGTTTTCACGCTTTATGGCCATGTTCATGAGCTATTGCCCATAGTTTTGGGTTCTAGGGAGATTTAAAACGACCGTAAGTGTAGATACATGTTTGAGATTTATGACAAAAAAATCGTCGTTTTCGCGCTTTATGGCCATTTTCATGAGCTATTGCCCATTGTTTTGGGTTTCTTGGGCGATTTACAATGACCATAAGACCCAATACATGTTTGAGATTTATGACTAAAAACTCGTTGTTTTGGTGCTTTATGGTCATTTTCATGAGCTACTAACCATAGTTTTGGTTGTTCTAGGGCGATTTAAAATGAGCATAAAACACGATACAATGCTTGAGAGTCATGACCAAAAACTCGTCATTTTCGCTCTTTATGGACGTTTTCATGATCTATTGCCCACAATTTTGGGGTTCGAGGGCGATTTACAATGACCATAAGACCCGATACATGTTTGAGATTTATGACCAAAAACTCGTCGTTTTCACGCTTTATAGCCATGTTCATGAGCTATTAACCATAGTTTTTGGGTTCTATGACGATTCACAACGACCGTAAGACTAGATACATGTTTGAGAGTTATGACCAAAAATTCATCGTTTTCGTGCTTTATGGCTGTTTTCATGAGCTATTGCCCATAGTTTTGGGCTTCTTGGGCGATTTATAACGACCGTAAGACCAAATACATGTTTGAGATTTATGACTAAAAACTCGTTGTTTTGGCGCTTTATGGCCATTTTCATGAGCTATTGACCATAGTTTTGGGGTTCTAGGGCGATTTACAACGAGCGTAAGACCCGATACAATGCTTGAGAGTTATGACCAAAAACTTGTCGTTTTCGCTCTTTATGTCCGTTTTCATGAGCAATAGCCCACAGTTTTGGGGTTCGAGGGCGATTTACAACGACCGTAAGACCTAATACATGTTTGAGACTTATGACCAAAAACTCGTCGTTTTCACGCTTTATGGCCATGTTCATGAGTTATTGCCCATAGTTTTGGGTTCTAGGGAGATTTAAAACGACCGTAAGAATAGATACATGTTTGAGAGTTATGACCAAAAATTCATCGTTTTAGTGCTTTATGGCTATTTTCATGAGCTATTGCCCATAGTTTTGGGCTTCCTGGGAGATTTATAACGACCGTAAGACCAAATACATGTTTGAGATTTATGACTAAAAACTCGTTGTTTTGGCGCTTTATGGCCATTTTCATGAGCTATTGACCATAGTTTTGGGGTTCTAGGGCGATTTACAACGAGCGTAAGACCCGATACAATGCTTGAGAGTTATGACCAAAAACTTGTCGTTTTCGCTCTTTATGTCCGTTTTCATGAGCAATAGCCCATAGTTTTGGGGTTCGAGGGCGATTTACAACGACCATAAGACCCGATACATGTTTGAGACTTATGACCAAAAACACGCTGCTTTTCGCTTTATGGCCATGTTCATGAGCTATTGCCCATAGTTTTGGGTTCTAGGGAGATTTAAAACGACCGTAAGACTAGATACATGTTTGAGAGTTATGACAAAAAATTCGTCGTTTTCGCGCTTTATGGCCATTTTCATTTGCTATTGCCTATTGTTTTGGGCTTCTTGATTTACAACGACCGAAGACCAAATACATGTTTGAGATTTATGACTAAAAACTCACTGTTTTGGCGCTTTATGGCCATGTTCATGAGCTAATGACCATAGTTTTAGGGTTCTAGGGCGATTTACAACGAGCATAAGACCCGATATAATGCTTGAGAGTTATGACCAAAAACTTGTCACCTTCAATCTTTATGTCCGTTTTCCTGAGCAATAACCCATAGTTTTGGGGTTTCGAATGCGATTTACAATGACCGTAAGACCTAATACATGTTTGAGATTTATGACCAAAAACTCGTGATTTTCACGCTTTATGGCGATGTTCATGAGCTATTGCCCATAGTTTTGGGTTCTAGGGAGATTTAAAACATTCGTAAGTGTAAATACATGTTTGAGAGTTATGACAAAAAATTCGTCGTTTTCGCGCTTTATGGCCATTTTCATGAGCTATTGCCCATTGTTTTGTGCTTCTTGGGCGATTTACAATGACCGTAATACCCAATACATGTTTGAGATTTATGACTAAAAACTTGTTTATTTGGTGCTTTACGGTCATTTTCATGAGCTACTAACCATAGTTTTGGTTATTCTAGGGCGATTTAAAATGAGCTTAAAACACGATACAATGCTTGAGAGTCATGACCAAAAAATCGTCATTTTCGCCATTTTCATGAGCTATTTACCATATTTTTGGGGTTCGAGGGCGACTTACAACGACCGTCAGACCCGATACATGTTTAAGATTTATGACCAAAAACTCGTCGTTTTCACGCTTTATGGCCATGTTCATGAGCTATTAACCATTGTTTTGGGGTTCTATGGTGATTCACAATGACCGTAAGACTAGATACATGTTTGAGAGTTATGACCAAAAATTCGTCGTTTTCGTGCTTTATGGCTGTTTTCATGAGCTATTGCCCATTGTTTTGGGCTTCTTGGGCGATTTATAACGACTGTAATACCAAATACATGTTTGAGACTTATGACCAAAAACTCGTCGTTTTCACGATTTATGGCCATGTTCATGAGTTATTGCTCATAGTTTTGAGTTCTAGGGAGATTTACAACGAGCGTAAGACCCGATACAATGCTTGAGAGTTATGACCAAAAACTTGTTGTTTTCGCTCTTTATGTCCATTTTCATGAGCAATATTAACCATATTTTTGGGGTTCTAGGCGATTTACAACGACCATAAGACCAGATACATGTTTGAGATTTATGACCAAAAACTCGTCGTTTTCACGCTTTATGGCCATGTTCATGAGTTATTGCCCATAGTTTTGGGTTCTAGGGAGATTTAAAACGACCGTAAGACTAGATACATGTTTGAGACTTATGACCAAAAACTCGTCGTTTTCACGATTTATGGCCATGTTCATGAGTTATTGCCCATAGTTTTGGGTTCTAGGTAGATTTAAAATGACTGTAAGAATCGATACATGTTTGAGAGTTATGACAAAAACTCGCCTTTTGGCGCTTTTATGGCCATTTTCATGAGCTATTAACCATAGTTTTGGGGTTCTAGGGCGATTTACAAAGAGCCTAAGACCAGATAAAATGCTTAAGAGTTATGACCAAAAACTTGTCGCTTCTTTATGTCCGCTTTCATGAGCAATAACCCATAGCTTTGGGGTTCGAGGCGATTTACAACGACCGTAAGACCTAATACATGTTTGAGATTTATGACCAAAACACGCTGTTTCACGCTTTATGGCCATGTTCATGAGCTATTGCCCATAGTTTTGGGTTCTAGGTAGATTTAAACGACCGTAAGTCTAGATACATGTTTGAGAGTTATGACAAAAAATTTGTCGCTTTTATGGTCATTTTCATGAGCTATTGACCATAGTTTTGGGGTTCTAGGGCGATTTAAAACGAGCGTAATACCTCATACATGTGTGAGATTTATGACCAAAAACTTGTGCTTTTCGCTTTATGTCCATTTTCATGAGCTATAACCCATAGTTTTGGGTTCTAGGCGATTTACAACGACCGTAAGACCTAATACATGTTTGAGATTATGACCAAAAACGCTGCTTTCTTGCTTTATGGCCATGTTCATGAGCAATTGCCGTTAGTTTTGGGTTCTAGGTAGATTTACAATGACCGTAAGACCAAGTACATGTTTGACATTTATGACCAAAAAATCACCCTTTTTGCGCTTTATGGCCAGTTTCATAAGCTATTGACCACAGTTTTGGGGTTCGAGGGCGATTTACAACGACCGTAAGACCTAATACATGTTTGAGATTTATGACTAAAAACTCGTTGTTTTGGTGCTTTATGGTCATTTTCATGAGCAATAACCATAGTTTTGGGTTCTAGGAGATTTAAAATGACCGTAAGACCTAATACATGTTTGAGAGTTATGACCAAAAATTCACGCTTTTCGCTTTATGGCCATGTTCATGAGCTATTGCCCATAGTTTTGGGGTTCTAGGCGATTTACAACGACCGTAAGACTAGATACATGTTTGAGAGTTATGACAAAAAATTCGTCGTTTTCACGCTTTATGGCCATTTTCATGAGCTATCGACCATAGTTTTGGGGTTCTAGGGCGTTTTAAAATGAGCGTAAGACCCGATACATGCTTGAGAGTTATGACCAAAAATTGTGCTTTTCGCTTTTATGTCCGCTTTCATGAGCAATAACCCATAGCTTTGGGGTTCGAGGCGATTTACAACGACCGTAAGACCTAATACATGTTTGAGATTTATGACCAAAACACGTCGCTTTCACGCTTTATGGCCATGTTCATGAGCTATTGCCCATAGTTTTGGGTTCTAGGTAGATTTAAAACGACCGTAAGTCTAGTTACATGTTTGAGAGTTATGACAAAAATTCATCGTTTCGTGCTTTATGGCCATTTTCATGAGCTATTGCCCATAGTTTTGGGTTTCTTGGGCAATCTATAACTACCGTAAGACCCAATACATGTTTGAGATTTATGACTAAAAACTCGTTGTTTTGGCGCTTTATGGTCATTTTCATGAGCTAATAACCATAGTTTTGGGTTCTAGGCGATTTACAATGAGCATAAGACCTAATACATGCTTGAGAGTCATGACCAAAACACGTCGCTCTTTATGGACGTTTTCATGATCTATTGCCCATAGTTTTGGGGTTCGAGGGCGATTTACAACGACCGTAAGACCAGATACATGTTTGAGGTTGATGACAAAAAAACTCGCCATTTTCGCGCTTTATGGCCATTTTCATGAGCTATTAACCACAGTTTTGGGGTTCTAGGGCGATTTACAATGACCGTAAGACTAGATACATGTTTGAGAGTTATGACCAAAAAATTGTCGTTTTCATGAGCTATTGCCCATAGTTTTGGGCTTCTTGGGCGATTTACAACGACCATAAGACCAAATACATGTTTGAGTTTTATGACCAAAAAATCACCCTTTTTGCGCTTTATGGCCATTTTCATGAGCTATTGACCATAGTTTTGGGGTTCTAGGGCGATTTACAGCAAGCGTAAGACTCGATACAATGCTTGAGAGTTATGACCAAAACTTGTCGTTTTCGTGCTTTATGGCCGTTTTCATGAGCTATTGCCCATAGTTTTGGGGTTCGAGGGCGATTTACAATGACCGTAAGACCTAATACATGTTTGAGATTTATGACCAAAAACTCGTGATTTTCACGCTTTATGGCGATGTTCATGAGCTATTGCCCATAGTTTTGGGTTCTAGGGAGATTTAAAACGACCGTGAGACTAGATACATGTTTGAGAGTTATGACCAAAAATTCATCGTTTTCGTGCTTTATGGCTGTTTTCATGAGCTATTGCCCATAGTTTTGGGCTTCTTGCGTGATTTACAACGACCGTTAGACCAAATACATGTTTGAGATTTATGACTAAAAACTCGCTGTTTTGGCGCTTTATGGCCATTTTCATGAGCTACTAACCATGGGTTTTGGGATTCTATGGCGATTTACAATGAGCGTAAGACCCGATGCAATGCTTAAGAGTTATGACCAAACACTTGTCGTTTTCCCTCTTTATGTCCATTTTCATGAGCAATAGCCCACAGTTTTGGGGTTCGAGGGCGATTTACAACGACCGTAAGACCTAATACATTTTGAGATTTATGACCAAAAACTCGTCGTTTTCACCCTTTATGGCCATGTTCATGAGCTATTGCCCATAGTTTTGGGTTCTAGGGAGATTTCACATGACCCTAAGTGTAGATACATCTTTGAGATTTATGACAAAAAAATCGTCGTTTTCGTGCTTTATGGCCATTTTCATGAGCTATTGCCCATTGTTTTGGCTTACTTGGGCGATTTACAGTGACCATAAGACCCACTACATGTTTGAGATTTATGACCAAAAAACTCGTTGTTTTGGTGCTTTATGGTCATTTTCATGAGCTACTAACCATAGTTTTGGTTGTTCTAGGGCGATTTAAAATGAGCATAAACCACGATACAATGCTTGAGAGTAATGACCAAAAACTTGTCATTTTCGCTCTTTATGGATATTTTCATGATCTATTGCCCACAATTATGGGGTTCGAGGGCGATTTACAATGACCAAAAGACCCGATACATGTTTGAGATTTATGACCGAAAACTCGTCGTTTTCACGCTTTATAGCCATGTTCATGAGCTATTGCCCATTGTTTTGGGTTCTATGGGGATTCACAAGGACCGTGAGACCCGATACATGTTTGAGATTTATGAGCAAAAACTCGTCATTTTCGCGCTTTATGGCCATGTTCATGAGCTATTAACCATAGTTTGGGCTTCTATGGCGATTCACAACGACCGTAAGACCAAATACATGTTTGAGATTTATGACTAAAAACTCGTTGTTTTGGCGCTTTATGGTCATTTTCATGAGCTATTGACCATAGTTTCAGGGTTCTAGGGCGATTTACAACGAGCGTAAGACCCGATACAATGCTTGAGAGTCATGACCAAAAACTCGTCGTTTTTGCTCTTTATGGATGTTTTCATGAGCAATAGCCCACAGTTTTGGGGTTCGAGGGCGATTTACAACGACCGTCAGACCCGATACATGTTTAAGATTTATGACCAAAAACTCGTCGTTTTCACGCTTTATGGCCATGTTCATGAGCAATAGCCCACAGTTTTGGGGTTCGAGGGCGATTCACAATGACCGTAAGACTAGATACATGTTTGAGAGTTATGACCAAAAATTCGTCGTTTTCGTGCTTTATGGCAGTTTTCATGAGCTATTGCCCATAGTTTTGGGCTCCCTGGGAGATTTACAACGACCGTAAGACCAAGTACATGTTTGAGATTTATGACCAAAAAATCACCCTTTTTGCGCTTTATGGCCATTTTCATGAGCTATTGACCATAGTTTTGGGGTTCTAGGGCGATTTACAACGAGCGTAAGACCCGATACAATGCTTGAGAGTTTTGACCAAAAACTTATCGTTTTCGCTCTTTATGTCCGTTTTCATGAGCAATAGCCCACAGTTTTGGGGTTCGAGGGCGATTTACAACGACCGTAAGACCTAATACATGTTTGAGATTGATGACCAAAAACACGTCGTTTTCACGCTTTATGGCCATGTTCATGAGCCATTGCCCATAGTTTTGGGTTCTAGGGAGATTTAAAACGACCGTAAGACTAGATAGAAGTTTGAGAGTTATGACAAAAAATTCGTCGTTTTCGCGCTTTATGGCCATTTTCATGGGATATTGCCCATAGTTTTGAGTTTCTTGGGCGATTTACAACGACCATAAGACCAAATACATGTTTGAAATTTATGACGAAAAACTCGCCCTTTTTGCGCTCTATGGCCATTTTCATGAGCTATTGATCATAGTGGTTCTAGGGCGATTTACAATGAGCATAAGACCCGATGCAATGCTTAAGAGTTATGACCAAAGACTTGTCGTTATCGCTTTTTATGTCCGTTTTCATGAGCAATAGCCCACCGTTTTGGGGTTCGAGGGCGATTTACAACGACCGTAAGACCTAATACATGTTTGAGATTTATGACCAAAAGCTCGTTGTTTTCACGCTTTATGGCCATGTTCATGAGCTATTGCCCATAGTTTTGGGTTCTAGGGAGATTTAAAACGACCGTAAGTGTAGATACATGTTTGAGATTTATGACAAAAAATTCGTCGTTTTCGCGCTTTATGGCCATTTTCATGAGCTATTGCCCATTGTTTTGGGTTTCTTGGGCGATTTACAACGACCATAAGACCCAATACATGTTTGAGATTTATGACTAAAAACTCGTTTTTTGCTTTATGGTCATTTTCATGAGCTACTAACCATAGTTTTGGTTATTCTAGGGAGATTTAAAATGAGCATAAAACACGATACAATGCTTGAGAGTCATGACCAAAAACTCGTCATTTTCGCTCTTTATGGACGTTTTCATGATCTATTGCCCACAATTTTGAGGATCGAGGGCGATTTACAAAGACCGTAAGACCCGATACATGTTTGAGATTTATGACCAAAAACTCATCGTTTTCACGCTTTATAGCCATGTTCATGAGCTATTAACCATAGTTTTTGGGTTCAATGACGATTCACAACGACCGGAATACTAGATACATGTTTGAGAGTTATGACCAAAAATTCATAGTTTTCGTGCTTTATGGCTGTTTTCATGAGCTATTGCCAATAGATTTGGGCTTCTTGGGCAATCAATAACTATCGTAAGACCAAATACATGTTTGAGATTTATGACTAAAAACTCGTTGTTTTTCCGCTTTATGGTCATTTTCATGAGCTATTGACCATAGGTTTAGGGTTCTAGGGCGATTTACAACGAGCGTAAGACCCGATATAATGCTTGAGAGTCATGACCAAAAAATCGTCGTTTTTGCTCTTTATGTCTGTTTTCATGAGCAATAGCCCACAATTTTGGGGTTCGAGGGCGATTTACAACGACCGTAAGACCCGATACATGTTTAAGATTTATGACCAAAAACTCGTCGTTTTCACGCTTTATGGCCATGTTCATGAGCTATTAACCATAGTTTTGGGGTTCTATGGCGATTCACAACGACCGTAAGACTACATACATGTTTGAGAGTTATGACCAAAAATTCGTCGCTGCTTTTATGGCTGTTTTCATGAGCTATTGCCCATAGTTTTGTGGCTTCTAGGAGATTTACAACGATAGTAAGACCAAGTACATGTTTCTGATTTATGACCAAAACATCACCCTTTTGCGCTTTATGGCCAGTTTCATGAGCTATTAACCATAGTTTTGGGGTTCTAGGGCGATTTACAACGAGCGTAAGACCCGATACAATGCTTGAGAGTTTTGACCAAAAACTTATCATTTTCGCTCTTTATGTCCGGTTTCATGAGCAATAACCCATCGTTTTGGGGTTCGAGGCGATTTACAACGACGTAAGACCTAATACATGTTTGAGATTGATGACCAAAACACGCTGCTTTTCACGCTTTATGGCCATGTTCATGAGCTATTGCCCATAGTTTTGGGTTCTAGGGAGATTTAAAACGACCGTAAGAATAGATACATGTTTGAGAGTTATGACAAAAAATTCGTCGTTTTCGCGCTTTATGGCCATTTTCATGAGCTATTAACCATAGTTTTGGGGTTCTATGGCGATTCACAACGACCGTAAGACCCGGTGAAATGCTTGAGACTTATGACCAAAAACTTGTCCTTTTCGCTCTTTATGTCCGTTTTCATGAGCAATGGCCCATAGTTTTGGGGTTCGAGGCGATTTACAACGATCGTAAGACCTGATACATGTTTGAGATTGATGACCAAAATCACGTCGTTTTCATGGTTTATGGCCATGTTCATGAGCTATTGCCCATAGTTTTGGGTTCTAGGGAGATTTAAAACGACCGTAAGACAAGATACATTTTTGAGAGTTATGACCAAAAATTCGTCGTTTCTGTGCTTTATGGCCGTTTTCATGAGCTATTGCCCATAGTTTTGGGCTTCTTGGGCGATTTACAACGACCGTAAGACGAAATACATGTTTGAAATTTATGACCAAAAAGTCGCCCTTTTTGCGCTTTATGGCCCTTTTCATGAGCTATTGACCATAGTTTAGCGGTTCGAGGGCGATTTACAATGAGCGTAACACCCAATGCAATGCTTAAGATTTATGACCAAAGACTTGTCGTTTTCGCTCTTTATGTCCGTTTTCATTAGCAATAGCCCACACTTTTGGGGTTCGAGGGTGGTTTACAACGACCGTAAGACCTAATACATGTTTGAGATTTATGACCAAAAACTCGTCGTTTTCACGCTTTATGGCCATGTTCATGAGCTATTGCCCGTAGTTTTGGGTTCTAGGGAGATTTAAAACGACCGTAAGTGTAGATACATGTTTGAGATTTATGAGAAAAAATTCGTCGTTTTCGCGTTTTATGGCCATTTTCATGAGCTATTGCCCATTGTTTTGGGTTTGTTGTGCGATTAACAACGACCATAAGACCCAATACATGCTTGAGATTTATGACTAAAAACTCGTTGTTTTGGCGCTTTATGGTCATTTTCATGAGCTACTAACCATAGTTTTGGTTGTTCTAGGGCGATTTAAAATGAGCATAAAACCCGAAACAATGCTTGAGAGTCATCTCCAAAAACTTGTCGTTTTCGCTTTTTATGGATGTTTTCATAAGCTATTGCCCACAGTTTTGGGGTTCGAGGGCGATTTACAACGACCATAAGACCCAATACATGTTTAAGATTTATGACCAAAAACTCGTCGTTTTCACGCTTTATGGCCATGTTCATGAGCTATTAACCATAGTTTTAGGGTTCTATGGCGATTCACAACGACCGTAAGACTAGATACATGTTTGAGAGTTATGACCAAAAATTCATCGTTTTCGTGCTTTATGGCCGTTTTCATGAGCTATTGCCCATAGTTTTAGGATTCTTGGGCAATTTCCAATGACCGTAAGACCAAATACATGTTTGAAATTTATGACGAAAAACTCGCCCATTTTGCGCTTAATGGCCAGTTTCATGAGCTATTGACCATAGTTTTGGGGTTCTAGGGCGATTTACAACGAGCGTAAGACCCGATACAATGCTTGAGAGTTATGACCAAAAACTTGTCGTTTTCGCTCTTTATGTCCGTTTTCATGAGCAATAGCCCACAGTTTTGGGGTTCGAGGGCGATTTACAACGACCGTAAGACCTAATACATGTTTGAGATTGATGACCAAAAACACGTCGTTTTCACGCTTTATGGCCATGTTCATGAGTTATTGCCCATAGTTTTGGGTTCTAGGGAGATTTAAAACGACCGTAAGAATAGATACATGTTTGAGAGTTATGACAAAAAAATTGTCGTTTTCGCGCTTTATGGCCATTTTCATGAGTTATTGTCCATTGTTTTGGGCTTCTTGGGCGATTTACAACGACTGTAAGACCCAATACATGTTTGAGATTTATGACTAAAAACTCGCTGTTTTGGCGCTTTATGGCCATTTTCATGAGCTACTAACCATAGTTTTGGTTGTTCTTGGGCGATTTAAAATGAGCATAAAACCCGATACAATGCTTGAGAGTCATGACCAAAAACTCGTCATTTTCGCTCTTTATGGATGTTTTCATGAGCTATTGCCCACAGTTTTGGGGTTCGAGGGCGATTTACAACGACCATAAGACCCGATACATGTTTAAGATTTATGACCAAAAACTCGTCGTTTTCACGCTTTATGGCCATGTTCATGAGCTATTAACCATAGTTTTGGGGTTCTATGGCGATTCACAACGACCGTAAGACTAGATACATGTTTGAGAGTTATGACCAAAAATTCGTCGTTTTCGTGCTTTATGTCAGTTTTCATGAGCTATTGTTCATAGTTTTGGGATCCTTGGGACATTTACAACAACTGTAAGACCAAGTACATGTTTGAGATTTATGACAAAAAATCACCCTTTTTGCGCTTTATGGCCATTTTTATGAGCTATTGACCATATTTTAGGGTTCTAGGGCGATTTACAACGAGCGTAAGACCTGATACAATGCTTGAGAGTTTTGACCAAAAACTTATTGTTTTCTCTCTTTATGTCCATATTCATGAGCAATAACCCACCGTTTTGGGGTTCGAGGGCGATTTACAACGACTGTAAGATCTAATACATGTTTGAGATTGATGACCAAAAACACGTCGTTTTCACGCTTTATGGCCATGTTCATGAGCTATTGCCCATAGTTTTGGGTTCTAGGGAGATTTAAAACGACTGTAGGACTAGATACATGTTTGAGAGTTATGACAAAAAATCGTCGTTTTCGCGCTTTATGGCCATTTTCATGAGTTATTGCCCATTGTTTTGGGCTTCTTGGATGATTTGCAGTGACCGTAAGGCCCAATACATGTTTGAGATTTATGACTAAAAGCTCGCTGTTTTGGGGCTTTATGGCCATTTTCATTAGCTACTAACCATAGTTTTGGTTGTTCTAGGGCGATTTAAAATGAGCATAAAACCCGATACAATGCTTGAGAGTCCTGACCAAAAACTCATCGTTTTCGCTCATTATGGACGTTTTCATGATCTATTGCCCATAGTTTTGGGGTTCGAGGGCGATTTAAAACGACCATAAGACCCGATACATGTTTGAGATTTATGACCAAAAACTCATCGTTTTCGCGCTTTATGGCCATGTCCATGAGCTATTAACCATAGTTTTGGGGTTCTATGGCGATTCACAACGACCGTAAGACTAGATACATGTTTGAGAGTTATGACCAAAAATTCATCGTTTCCGTGCTTTATGGCCGTTTTCATGAGATATTGCCCATAGTTTTGAGTTTCTTGGGCGATTTACAACGACCGTAAGACCAAATACATGTTTGAAATTTATGACAAAAAACTCGCCCTTTTTGCGCTTTATGGCGATTTTCATGAGCTATTGACCATAGTTTTGCGGTTATAGGGCGATTTACAATGAGCGTAAGACCCGATGCAATGCTTAAGAGTTATGACCAAAGACTTGTCGTTTTCGCTCTTTATGTCCGTTTTCATGAGCAATAGCCCACAGTTTTGGGGTTCGAGGGCGATTTACAACGACCGTAAGACCTAATACATGTTTGATATTTATAACCAAAAGCTCGTCGTTTTCACGCTTTATGGCCATGTTCATGAGCTATTGCCCATAGTTTTTGGTTCTAGGGAGATTTAAAACGACCGTAACTGTAGATACATGTTTGAGAGTTATGACAAAAAATTCGTCGTTTTCGAGCTTTATGGCCATTTTCATGAGGTATTGCCCATTGTTTTGTGCTTCTTCGGCGATTTACAATGACCGAAATACCCAATACATGTTTGAGATTTATGACCTAAAACTCGCTGTTTTGGCGCTTTATGGACATTTTCATGAGCTACTAACCATAGTTTTGGTTGTTCCAAGGCGATTTAAAATGAGCATAAAACACGATACAATGCTTGAGAGTCATGACCAAAAAATCGTCTTTTTCGCTCATTATAGATGTTTTCATGATCTATTGCCCACAGTTTTGGGCTTCGAGGGCGACTTACAATGAACATCAGACCCGATACATGTTTAAGATTTATAACGAAAAACTCGTCGTTTTCGCGCTTTATGGCCACGTTCATGAGCTATTAACCATAGTTTTGGGGTTCTATGGCGATTCACAACGACCGTAAGACTACATACATGTTTGAGAGTTATTACCAAAAATTCATCGTTTTCGTGCTTTATGGCCGTTTTCATGAGCTATTATATACTAAAATCAATATACTGATGTCTAACAGAACCACCACATTAAGCCACATCATCTAAATTATATTGGTAGTTCGATCTAAAATGTACGGCTAGGATTTAACAAGAAATAATCATTTACTTAACGTTCCAATCCAATTTGACATGTTTAGTTTTGTAGAAATAGTCCGAGAGCAATAAGGAATGAATTGGCATGTTTTAGGCGTTACAATTTTAGGCCATGATTAAATTAAAGCATATTAGTTCACCACGTGAGAAGGAATTGACTCCATACTCCTCGAATCAGGCTTTTGCCCTGCTTTATAAATGAAGCAACAACCGAGTACAAGGTTCAATAGAGACCCGGGCACTGACGTGTCCATGAAAGAAAGAAAAGTAGTCCAGAAAAGTTGGGGCCACAACACATCCAAGTCAAAAGAGAAAAACAAAAAAAGGCACGGGAGAACGCCCGCTATGGCGGCTCCTCAGGATCAGCCACCGTGAAGCGCCGCGCCACCGCTCTCAATGCCACCAGGAAGCCATCCAGGTGTTCCCTATCCCTCTGCCTAGATAGCGGGTACCACTGCTGGAGGTAAGCCAAAAAAGCAAAAACAGAGCTAGATGCCCGCCGCGGGAAAAATTTCTCTATCACCATTTTATTACGAATGTTCCAAAGGATCCAGGCGAGAGCCACAAACACTAGCCAGAAGAGGTGGCGCCTCACTCCCGGCCGGTTCGCCTCCATCTACAGGAACTTACCAAGATCCTAGGCCTGCCAGGCATGGCCCAGTGCTTCCCGAATAAAGCTCCAGAGAAACTAACCGAGAGAACACGTGAACATTATGTGAGAACAAGTCTCTGGTACTCCACATAATGGGCACAACCCATTGCCAGGGCCATTCGCTTCGGCACCTCTACCCTTGAGGGGAGGCGATCCCGTAGGAGCTGCCACGGAAAATTCCTCTGACTCAGGGGTATGGAGGCTTTCCAAAGGTGGGACGTCCATGGGAGCTCCAGACCCTGGAAGAGGGTCCTATACGCCGAGCTGATCGAAAAGGCTCCCATAGAAGACAGGTGACACGACAACCCGTCCCTCCAAGACGAGAGGAATGGAGGAAGGGCACCCGCAGACTGCCGAAGTCAGCGTCTTCGGCGTCGCTAAAGGTCCGCTGGAACGGGATGTTCGAGCTGCCCCTTTCTCTGCCAACGCCACTAACAACATGGGATCTACGCAGATGGCTAAAAGGGAACTCCTGACATAGAGGAGTCTCCTGAATCCATGGATCCAACCATGTTTGGAAATATAGTTAGATGTTGGCTCGATGAGATAAATGTTACACTGAGATGTGTGTGAAAACGGAACAAATAGGTAGGTACCAGGTGAAAACATTATGAGTACTGGGATCAGAAGCAGCATCCGAATTGTGGACATTCTCACCATTTTTGTTAGATGCGGTTTAGGTCAATCGAAATTGTTTTACCATATGGTTGGTTAAGTTTTTGGTGGTGGAATAGATCAGCGTTTATGGGGCACACCTGACAACTCAAATATTCAAAGATATTTACTGACATGAATGCTCATTCTTACTCTAATCATTAGGGAAATAATATTCTAAGATTTTATAAGATGATTAATACGTATTCCAACTTAAAAAACCTAATCAACTAAATTTAATCAATGATGAAAAAATAACAAATGTTCATTTCCCCTAATTCCACGATTAATTACAAGAATAGTATTGACCACAAAGGTAATTTTCCTCTCTAGTGAAGCATGCATGGACGGCGTCGGGGTTGGCAGATGTCATAAGAACAGGATTCTCAAGGAGACCATCGCGGTGACGGTTCCTGAAGACCAAGCTTCTGACAACTCTTAGATGGAGCATGGAGTAGAAAACTAGCTAGATCATCCTTGTATATTTGGACGAATTCGTGTCCTATTTTCTCGGTTTATGACGCGCAATAGAAAGTTTTATTTCAGTTATTTAATTGGCCAGGACTGACACTGGACAGCCGCACTATGTATACTAGCAGCACAAAGCCTTGTTCCTGAGCTCCTCTACAAGGAGGATGAGATACCAGCCACTACGAGGAAAACAGCTATATGTAGACAAGCTACTCTATGGCGCATATGCAGAAATATGCACCACAGATAAATATCAGTGGTGCATTAGACAAAATGCGTCACATAAACTAATTAATTTTGTGGCGCACTCCAGTAAACATGAACCACAGAAGTTATGTGGAATCCGCCAACCGGGGTGGGGCGACCCACTTTCTGTGGTGCATAATGAGACATGCGCCACATAAGTGATAAGATCTGTGGCGCATATTCCATTATGCGTTACCGAAAGTGGAGGTGGGCCCCACCACAGAATCTTTTTGACCCACTTTATGTGGCGCATATTAAATATACGCCATAGAAATATCCTCGCATGCGCCATAGAAAGTTGACCTGGGTCCCACTAGAGAAAGTGCACCGCCTTGTTCTGTGGCGCATATTGCAATATGCGCCACTGAAGTTCAAACTTCCGTGGCGCATTACTGCAATATGCGCGACAAAACAAGGCGTCCAGATCCATGTGCAAAAAGGGGGCAAGCTCACCCCCTCTATCCAACATCACCCATTTAACATATCTTCTTCCCTTCTACCTCCTCGTCTTCCTCGTCCCTCCCACCCTATTTTGTCCATAGTTTCTCCATTTTCTTATAACTAAACCTACTTTCGTTCATAAATTGGTAAGTGGAAGCCTCCCTCCAACTTGTAGATCTTAAAGTTTCTTACTTTTCTCTCTCACATCTCTATTTGTTTACTAATTTCCTCTCCATGTATCTATGTAGCTAGCTTTAGTAGAAAAATCTGGTAATGGTTAGATGGCTAGATGGCTTTGCTATACGCAGGACCATGCATGCATGTTCTGGCAATGATATAGGCAGGACCATGCATGCATGTTCTGGCTGGCTAGATGGCTTTGCTAGTGATTGTAGCTTCCACCCCATAGCCCTGTTTTATGTTTTGTAATGGTTAAGTGATTGTAGCATCCTATTTTCACTAAGAAACAGAGGTGATGTGATGTAGGAGAAACTGGAAGGTGACTGAATACATGGGGTTGTGATGTGATGTTGTTTTAAGTGTATACTATTGATGTTTTAACTGATGTTTTAAGTGTATACTTGTTTCTACTACTGTTTTAAGTGTATACTACTGCTGTTCAGGAAGTACTACTATATCTGTTATATATATGGGGTTGTGATGTGATGCTGGACACTACTATATCTATTATATCTATATACTGCATGTGGATGATGGATGATGGATGCTGAGGTCAATGCATGGGGCTGTCAATATGGGCATCGGTTTTGTCTTGCAGGGATATATTTCTTCAATTGAGTTGCCCGTTTCTCCTGAAGTGTCGATTCACTTCCATTTCGATTGAGAAATGGGCACTCCTAGGTCAAAAAATTAGCAAAGGTCATGCCGAATTTTTCGGCCGAGATTTGTGCTAACTTTTTGCCTCTTTTTAATAGAGTGCAAACATGTCGGGCAACAACGAGGTCGACCCTTCTAAGAAGAGCGTCAAAGAACAAGCTAGGCAGGCCAACGAGTCATTCTGGCGGGGGTCCCAACAGTAGGAGGAGGAGATGAGGATGACACCACCACCGGAGGAGGAGGCGACCGCCGCCAGAGCTGCTAGGGGTAATGAGGGAGGAGATGCTGATTATGAGGGGGATGAAGACGACTACGATGAAACTAGTGAAGGCAGCGGCGAACAAGATGACACCACCGATGGCGGCGAGCACACGGATGGAAGTAGCGGCAACCCGGTCGCTTCTCAGAAGAAGAAGAAGAAGAAGGAAAGGAAGGATCAGATGGTGCCAGTGCTCGCCACCATCTGCAATGAGTTCACTAAGTCACAGAAAGTGGCCAAACCATTGCGCCAAAGGCGTTTGCGAAACGGTACGACCTGCAACTCAGGTGCATCATCCGGGAAAGCATGTCGATCAACATGAAGTACATCAGACATGCTGACAATGCATCTTTGGTCGATAACCTCCTTAAGAAGCTTCACAAGTGATACAGATTCCCAGAATGGTTTAGAAACCTATGGAGAGAAAGAACGTGGTGAACAAACTAGCCCTCATGAAGATGAGCAACGCCTTGAGCAGCTAAAAAACCCGGGTAAAGAATAGCATTGACAAAGGTGAAAGCTGGGAGGTTATTAGTGAAAATCTGATGCTCGACGAAGAGGAGTTTAGGATATTCAAGGAAGATATAGCTACCGATGACGCTATAAAATGGACTAAATGGGCCAGGAGTATGCGGGAACATAACATAGTTAACCACCACCTTGGAAGCGACGATTATGGAGGGAAACGGGCCATTTGGGACAAGGAGGACGTCGAGCTTGAACACCTGTGGAAAGACAACCCTTGGCTTAAAATCACGGACTTGCAGCTTAGCAACTTTGTCCGGGCCTGCTACTACCTGGACCGGGAAACAGGGGAGTTCATCACCGACGATCTAGAGGTGAAGGAATTCGAGAAGAAGCTGGTAAGGAATTTACCGCTTATCTCAAGTCTATTGCGTTCTAATTAAAATAATGAAGTCAAGAATCTAACTGGTTTTACCTTTCCTTGTCTCTGTAGGAGGATAAACTGAACGCCCCTACCAAAGAGTCGTCCCAGGATTCAACAGAGCTATGGGACATGGTTTTCAACAGGGCGACGAATGCCTACAAGAAGAGGGCCAAGGGGTTGCCGCCATCCTCAGCTGGCCGTGTGTCCGGCTTCGGTACGAGCATAAAGTTCAAGGAGTACTACAAAGAGGATGCCAAGAAAAGAAGGGTGAGGAAGAACCAGTCGGCGGCTAAGGATAAAGTCATTGTTCAAGAGCTGAAGATGAAGGTGCAGACACTGGAGGAGAAGGTAGTGGACGAGAAAACAGTGGATAAGTTAGTGGAAGAGAAGCTCCACGCGATGATCCCCCTGAGTTTTTCGAGGGGCTAACTGCTTGGAATGCGGGAGGCCGACAGGGGCCGATACATCTGCCCGGCTTAAGCGGTAGCAACTCGGGCATCAACGTTAACGAGTCGCTGGACCTGGTGACCCCGCCGGATGTCAACTCTGCGATGTAGCCGCTCGTTTTGGTCACACCGACGCCCCCTCCCGCCAAAGATACCAAGGCGTAGCCGACGGTGGTGGTGCTTCGTGAGGCACCTGAGCGGGAGAATGTAGATGATGTTAGGCCAGCCGCCTGCATCGGTCGTGTCTCTACATTAGCCGAGCTCAACGCCATCACCAAGGTAACTAATTAGTTAGTGCACGTCATGTCCTTTATGCCTTGGATGACTGCTCCAATCTCATGATGCCCAACAACATGTTTTGCCTCAAGACACTTCTTGCGTACTCTTGCTTAAAGATGTCGGCGGTGAGTTGAAGGATGTTGCCAAGGGCACTCTGATACAACCGGCGAGCCACACGATGCACAACAATCCAATGGATGATGACATGATGAGGGTCAGGTTGGCTCGGGTGTTGCTAGGGTGCGACAACATGGAGCCCCCTTTCAACCTCAGGGAGCAAACGAACACAAGACCCTTGGAGAATGCTACAACTGGCCCTTCACATGGCCAAAGACCCAGATTCATCTTATGGGGGAGCACCGACGCAACCTCTCGATCGATCGCCCAGCCACCACCTCGCCAGCCTGCAGCCGCCGTTGTCGCCACCACCAGCTGTCACCAGCAACTCTTGGCAGCGTGTGTGCCGCCCCATGGCAAAGACGTTGTGCCGCAACCATCGTCGCCCCCGCTACCACCACCACATGATGACACCCATGCAGATGATGATGAACTGGTCAACGTTGACAACTTCATTAACACCGGTGCCGACAAAGGATTGTATATGACTTCTTTGGATGAAGAACCCTTCACAGCTCATGAGCATCAAGCTGGTCGGCCCAATACATGCACGCAGCGCCGGGTCTTCCATGGTTTTTCTCAAAAGACGCCTCCGACCGCTGATCCACCACAGGAGAAACCAGGAATGGTTTTCAGCCCTAACACACTCTGAAAGGCGGCCGATGAGCAGATGGTAGTGGAGGACACTGTTGCGAAGAAGAAGCACAGGAAGAGAGGTAATAATAATAAGAAGAAGGCTACGAGCCAGCCTCCTCCGAAGAGGATCCGGGCTCAGGACGCCGTCGTCGTACCATCCAAACAATATGGCTTTCCCCGAGTGCATGTAGCTGGTGATCTGATATTGACTCCGAATCTACTCCACATCACGGTTGAACACATGTTAACTTTGCACGAGGGTGTCAAGACACTAGAGGGCATCCTTCTTAAAGACAAAGATCCAAATTACCCGGTTTTCACGGCGAAGGTGCCATTGGATGTGGGCTTCGTCGATGAAGCCCCCGCGCATCTATTCTTCATAGCATACGATGACATCTTCAAGCTGTTTCTCTCGAAATGGCCGGACTATAACTTGGTCTGCCTATACATGCTTAATCTGGCGATCAAGATCAAGAGAGAGTACCCCGGAAGTCGCAATGGTGGATCCCTACTACATGCGGGACAGCCAGTTGGTCGAAGGATCAGAGGCACGGACCAAGGCGATGGCGTACCTCGAGAATTTCATGGTGGACAACAAGAGGAAGAACACACTTCTTTTGCCTTTCTTTCCCGAGTAAGTACACACTCCCTCATCGCCGTCGTAACTTATGCATTTCTTATAGATTTCTTGCTTTGCTCTTTTTCCAACATTACGTTCCAATTGTGTTGTGCAGAGACAAATATTGCACACTCATCGTCCTTGCCCCGAGGTATTCGCTAGCCACATATTTCGACTTGGGGAGTTTGACGAAGAAGAAAGACTACACCAAAATAAGGGGTGTTCTCAATGAGGCTCTCGAGGGCTATGCCAAGAAGGGATGCACCTTCGTAGATAAGGGGGAATGAATCAAGGATGGCAAACACGTGTTCAAACACGTGCTCGAGTTCCCCTGCGTGAAGCAGCCGGCTACTGGTAGCGCCAAGGAGGCCTTCTACGTCCTCGATCACCTTAAAGGCTATGTTCGGGATTGCTAGAACCTAACACTGCCATCTAATCTCCGAGAATGGGCCGAAACTTTGGCACAAAGCGACGATGATGATCTTAGAGAAGACTTCCATCACATTCAGATGAAGTTGTCGCAAATCATCATTGAAGATGTCAACTCAAGGGGGGGCCTACAAGAAGCCAGAGGGTTGAGTAAGAGGGAGATCGAAGAACGCATCCGTATGCAGGGTGACACAAGGACGTGGATGACGAAAGAGGGCTATCAACCGTTCCCGAAGTCGAGCGAGAAGAAGAAGTCTTCATGATCGATGTGTTCCTAGCATGATCGAGTGTGTGTATATTCTCGATGGATCTCTGTAGTGTGTGTGTCATAAACTTTACTATCTTTTGGTCGAAACGGTCATTGTTGTTAGACTTAACTATATTGTGGTCGTGTTATCGTTGAACTTATTACTTCTATGATGATCGCGATGTTATCTTTTAGGTTTATGGATCCTTTGTTTTATATTTTGTGAACATATATATATGCATGTGAACCCTTTACTAATTATTTTTGTTGCATGTTTTACTAATATGCCTTGTCATCTATAGAGATGGCGACGAGGTGGTATGTTGTGTACATGGGTAGGGTTCCAGGAATCTACGAGGAGTGGGAGGACTGTCACAAACAAGTGAACAAGTTCAGCGACAACAACTACAAAGGATACGCGACTAGAGAGGAGGCGGTAGCCAAGTGGAGGAACCACTTGTGGAAGAAGAACCGAATGAACATATTGGTCGGGCTCAAGCTCTTGCTCACCGTCATCACAGCTGTATTTTATTTGATCCTAGTGTAGGCGGTGACCACTTCATATTTGTAATGTGAGATGATATGAACTTTTTATTCGTCGCTTGTGTAAAAATTCGGCACTTGACACTATATATATATCTCGATCAGGCTCGAAGTCTGATGACATTATACTTGTGTTTGTATTATATTGATGACCCACAAGTATACGGGGTGTATCGCAGTATTTTCGATAAGTAAGAGTGTCAAACCCAACGAGGAGCAGAAGGTGCTGGCTAGTGGTATGGATCAGGAATTCTCTGCAAATACTTAGCAAATGGATTTTTAGGGGTTTTTGATAAAACAAGTAAACAAAGTACGAGTAAATAAAAGATAGTAGGAATAAATGCAGCAAGTGGCCCAATCCTTTATGCAGCAAAGGACAAGTCGGTTGTATTACTTAAGATGACCAAACGTTCTCGGGGACACATGGGAAGACTGTCAAGTGCTTTCACTTCATATAGTTGATTAATCTTCTTTAGCTTGCTAAGTGTTGTGTGGGTGAACCTGTGTTAATGTACCGCCCCATCTAAGACTAATACATACTTGTGATTATACCCCTTGCAAATATCCGTAAGTACAAGAAGTAGTTAAGGTAGAAACCTAACCACAGCTTTAAACTCTAAGACCCTTACGTCCCTTGTGCAATGGTTTCCTAACGGGGGTTCAAGTTTCTGTCACTCCGGCAACCCCTACGATTAGTAGCCAAATACACAATGCATTCCCCTAGGCCCATATAGGTGAATTGTCATGTAGTCGACGTTCACATGACACCACTAGAAGAAGTACACCATAACTTAAATAACAATCTATTGAATCTTTCTCAACGCAACTCCACTACTAACAACAAGACTTCTCCCATGTCCTCAATAACAAAATGAACTACTCACAAGACATCATATGGATCATGATCAGAGATGGAATAATAATGTATAACAATCTGAACATAAACAATAATTCAATGGTTCACTCAATAGCATCAACTACAAAGAGTAATCAACACCGGAAAAGTTTCCCCTACGAACTATGCAGCGTCTGTATAATCCTTCAGTGGCCTCTCCAGAATGGGTATCGGACAACACTTACCAATGAACTACTGATCTTGTATGTTGAAGGCATATACGATCAGTTCTAACTCATCTCAATCCCAGTATATGTTCACAGTGTATTGCAATGTTAAAGGAGAATCAAATTTGAATATATTTTATTTTAATTAGAACAAAACCAATTATGCACTATGCAACTGTTGGTCCACATAGTGGCGACTATTGAACTTGTCATGAGCACATCTCAGATGAGTAGCTGTATGTTGCACAACCAGGTATCCAAACAACAGAGTGTCTCTTTTTTCTTGGGCAAGATAGTTCTCTAGATTTTTTTTTTCGACAATGAAGTTCTCTAGATTGTAATATGCAAGTTCTTCAAAGAGATCTCCTTACTATGTGAATAATTTTATCTATTCTTGTATGCGCTATAATAATTTCAAGTTTTCAATACGATAACATATTTTCTCTATGTTCTATTTCTGTGTTTAAATTATTATAATAAGGCTATACTATTTACAGGAATGTAGGGTGCCGCCGAACTAAGATTCATGTGGGACGCATAACTTCTGGGATGCAGCCACCATTGCGGCGATGCAGATCAGTACATGACGAATTGGGACAAGGAGGATAGGCGACTTAACTGCAGTCCAGATAGCAGCCAACAGACCGGAGGTAAGTATCACGCTACATCTGATTTCCTAAGTCCATTGGTATAACTGTGTGTTATGTCATTTCCGCAACCAAACAGTGCATGGATGCAGACCAGGACACATTTTCAATCACATTTGTAAAGGTATTGATATGGACTTGGTACTTTGCATCTCTCAATTTGGAATTACATACTTAAGCATTATGATGCATTAGTGTTGATAAGTAGGGAGGTAAAGCAGATTTTGGTAGTGAAGTTTCAACAGAGGAAAAATTCAGTGAGAAAACAGGAAACATGACAAAAGTGAAGCTGGCTAAAGTGAAATACATAAAGTGGGTTCACATGACAAAGTTTCCTTCCAATCTCTTCTCTCACTCCTCTCAGGATAATTTTTTTCACGAAAACGCAAAAGCCTTGCGTTTCGATGCTTTGATAGAAAAGAGAGTTCTGTAACATAACCCCACTCTAAACAGGACTGAGGCTTACAGAAAGACGAACACAAGCTACACAAGCTACAATGGACACCTCCAAGCTAACCATGACCTAGAAGCCAACCACTCGAGCATGGGGGCTCCATAACCCACCAAATCCCCCGAGGGGGAAGGGGCAGACCAGTTCTGCAGAGAAAGGCAGAACTTGGCCACCCCTGCTTCGGTGAGTCGAAGGCACTGCAGGCTGCGGGTCTCGCCTCAGCCCACCAACCGTCGATGGCGCCCCGAATGCCGAACCACCCTAAACCGCCGCATCCCATGTCCATCGCCGCACGTGTCCACCACCGTCAGCCGTAGTGCATTGAATGCTTCCATCCGTCCGAGATGTCGCGGCACGGGATCCTCCGTCGGCCACTACCCATGCCACCAAAGAAACCAAGTTCGCGCGACACCGGTGCACAAAGGGTCTAAAAGAGAGAGTCACGACGCGTGTCGTTGAGCCCGAGACACCAATCTCCAAGAACAACACCTCCAAGATGGTAGTGACATCGACGATGTCTGATCCGGCTCGTAGAGCCAGGTCTAGGTTTTCACCCAGAAGACCGATCAGCTAACTAAGGACTAGCAATGCATGCAAGGCACCGCCGACCATATATACACATGCCACATAATTTATGAACTAGGACTAATATGACGAAGAACACGGATAAAGCAACAGTCATCGACAGCTCCAGCTACCATCGCTCGCTCATCCGAGACTTAGTTCTTGAACCCACAAGGCTTTTGACTCTACGACACTCTCGACAGTTTTCAAGTACGACGACCTACACATATCTCGCCAGGCTGAGATCAATCTAGGCCGTGAGGAATTAATACCGCCCAACCCTTGTACAGCCTTGGCAAAGGCTTCTGAATGGAGCGCGGGCAGGTTGTCGCGACCTGCACTGTGGAAGGGATCCCAGAGATGGCGAGGGGACGTACGGCTGGCTTGCGATGTGCTTCAGGGCCATTACAACTTCGTCGATGATTGGGCGGTAATGGGGCTGGGGCCGCACACACATGGCACTGATCGTAGCTAGATGGTTTAGCGCTGATAACGGGTAGCGGCCCAGAAGAGCTGGATCAGCGAGCATGTGCAATAAATTCATGTCGTCCATAAACGGCTTTGCCTGCAAACCCCAAGGGGAAGAAAGGAAAGCGTCAATAAGCAACAGCAGCCTTATAAAACATTTATAGATAACCAAATTTCTAACCATCTTAAGGGCATGCTCTGAAGAGGAGTGTTTCTTGGAAAATTGCGGTCTTTCGTTAAAATTTGACTAAAATACAATATAACTTTACGCTTAAATACAACTAGTTGCAAATAGAACCTAAGTGCATAAATCGTTGCAATGATAATACATTAATTAGAGGGGAAATTATGTCAACATCAAATAAATGCATTAGGAAACATGAAACTTGTCTAGAAATGGAGGGTATTGTACCAACAAAGAGAATGTCATAAAGCATTTGATGAGAGAGGAAACACAAGAGAAGAAACTACATTGGAAGCATTAAGTGTGACAAGGGGGTTGAACTGATTACCCATGTTAGTAATTCCCGCTCTGGTTTAGGCCTTGATTCATCAAAATCCTTTCTCCCGGTGATCATTTCCAACAGTAGAATACCCAAACTGTAAATGTCAGATTTCATTGTGAGCCTGCCACTCTCCACATAATCAGGGGCGCAGTATCCTCGGGTACCCATCACCCTGGTGAAGACGTGGGTTTTATCGCCAGCCGGCCCGACTTTCGCGAGTCCAAAATCAGAGAGCTTTGGGCTGAAATCCTCATCCAGCAGAATGTTGGCAGCTTTCATGTCACGGAAAATGATCGGTGGATCTGCCACGTTGTGCAAATACGCGAGCCCTTTTGCTACTCCAAGAGCTATCTTCACACGTGTATTCCAGTCTAGTGGTCGCTTACCAAAAGTCACATCTATTCATTATTGAACGTAAAAATTCTATTAGTAAAATGAAGTGCACGACAGACAATTGTATAAGGACGATGACAGTGATTTGTTTATTTAGTACACAAATAACTAAACTAATGTTGCATTAAACGATGGACCCACGACATCTCAAACACAGCGACACACGGCGCAGCTCTATAATGTTTGCACACAATTCCACAAATCGAGTTACAACAGCCCATTTTTTAAAGACTAGAACGGTTCGCCTATGCATAGTAATAGCATGGGTGCAGGAGGACCTGAGAACTTCCATAATTACTGTGGGACAACATTGTCTAGCCTTACGGATAATGTGCTAAAAAATTCTGGCATGTACGAAAGTCAATTACTGTGGCCATGGTCGCAAGAAACTCAACCATGACAACATTTCTATGCTGACTGCACAATAGAAGCCTGGAACCGATCAATCTTTTAGATTTGTAGCATAAGCGAAATATAACATAGGCGTATACTATTCTTCGTGTGGCCATTTCCAGATTTATCTTTGTCGCAACTTTGGCTTCCTTAAATAAGGAATCAAGACTGCAAATCCAAGTATAATTGACACGAAATAGCAGCCCTATTGTTTCTTTAGATATTTTTGTGGAAGCAAAAACTTCAACTTATAAAGAATAGATAGCATCCTGAATTCTAGTGAAGCAGAAATAAAAGCAACAGGGAAAATGTAGATCTTGGAGAACTGCCTGAATATATGCACTTGATAGTAAAAGAATTAAATATTTCAAGGTTTAAACTTTTCCACTCGGGTTTCTTTTACCGTGGGGTTTGATACTGCACTCTATTTTGATGTACAATACAAAAAAAAAACTAACAGCCGAGAAGTCCCTGATCAAAATACAGTATGTTCTCCTATGATTGGAAGAATCTACCACCCTAATGCTGAATAATAAAAATCAAAAAATAAATCCTCCTATGATTGAACTGGAGAAGAAGAGTACTATTGCCATTTACTTTGTTGGTAATAATAGTAACTAGATATGTTATTTCCATCATCATTACGAGAAGGTACTATAGCACGAAACATGTGCATTATTAGTGGAGTATATGGGGAAATTTATTGCATAGATGGATGAAGAAACACATGTGCATGCGAGTCTGAATTTTTTATGAGAAGAAGAAGAAGAATGATCATACTAGTACTAGATTAGTACTAGAGTAGTACCGAAGAGGTGGGCGTCGAGGCTGCCCAAGGGCATGTACTCGTAGACGAGCATCCTCTGGTCGCCCTGCTCGCAGTATCCGATGAGCTTGACGAGGTTGGGATGGGTGAGCACGCTGAGCATGTCCACCTCCACCAGGAACTCCTTCTCTCCCTGCTTGCCATCCGGGTTGAGCCGCTTCACCGCCACCGTCTGGGCCTCGGAGACGCCACCCTGTAACAAGTAAGCAAGAGATCGATCGAACACCATTGTTGGCAACAAGGGAGCAAGAGTGCACGAAAGAAAGGAGGAACACCATTGTCAGTCTTGCCTGCGCGTTGGTGACGGAGATGGTGCCCTTGTGCACCCTGCCGAATCCGCCTTCCCCGAGGAAATTGGCGTTGTTCCAGTAGCCGGTGGCCAGGAGCAGTTCACTGAAGGCGAAGCTGCGCGCGCTGCCGTTGGGCACCACGGCGACTGCTGCAGCCATGGCGGATGAATAGGAGTATATATAAAAAAAAGAAAGGAGATGAAAGAGCGGCGAAGCGACGGACGGAATTGATGGATGGATTGAGATGGAGACAGAGGAGGAGGAGGAGGAGGAGGAGTCCTCGTCCGTGCAGCGGGTGACGCGCGGCCCAAAGCAGCCGAGGGAACCGCCCATCCTTGCGCCGGCGCCGCAGACGATCGAGGAAGAGGAGGAGGAGGAGGAGGATCTCCAGATGAGATGAATGAGGAGAGGAGAGGAGAGAAGGCGGGGGATTTATGGGCGGCCGGCAGCGGCATCACCGGAGCAACGGAGGGAGCAAATCCGGAAGTCATTATTAACCTAGCTAGCAAATCCCCTCTGCCGCGCGCGTTCCAATCAATCAAATGGAGAATATCCCAGCTACCAGCTGGTTTCGCCGCTCAGTCGCGCCTACGTACCTAGCGCCGCGCCTATGTGGCATTTGATAAAAACAATATCTCGTCGTCATACAAAAAGGAAATATGGTCGACCAAGTTTATCTATGCTACTTTTTCAAAGCAAATAATAAAAGCATTAATCTTGATTTCCTCTGTTTCTTCCGGGTCGTGGTTCCGTCCAACACTTTTTATAAAATAATAAGAAGACTATAGGCCCCAATTTCGGAGAGCTAGAAGAGAAACCGTAGAGAGAATCGGAGGATGTCTCTAGGACACGTGCGCTACACGCCTCTGGCCCGAGGTCCTGTTCATGGCGGGGACACCTCGATCTCCCCCATGGCTGGCCCCGGTGGATGCCTACTCGTAGCCACGCATCGCCGAGGCTGATATACATTGGGTCGTTTGGACCGATCTACATCGAGGCGAGCAACCCCGCCAGAGTGATGTCTAGCTTCATCATCCAATCGGGCGGGCTTAAAGCTGGGGTCAATGGCGAAACTGATGCAGAGCACTCCGATTCCGAAGAGGCCAAGTCGGATCATGGAGAACAAAAATATCAAGCGAGGGAGATCGCGTAGAGCCACCTCCCCCATGTCGAGGTTGGAACAGGATTTGCGTAGTCCTCTGGCTCAATTCAGATGGCACCGGGGTTTTCGAGGAAGGAAATGGGACCAGCAGTGGGGTTGTTGGATCTTAATGTACAGGCACAGTTGTTCCGCAACATTCTCTACTCGCTTCAGTTCCAAATAAAGTAGCAGGGGTTCAGTCGAACCAATGGGAGGAACATGTGGTTTGGGATGCTCATAGTCGGCAGAAGAAGAAGATCAGTTGGTGAAAAGCCAAGGGAAAGAGCTGGATGGGCTATAAAGCAGTGGTACCAAAGGGGGCATGGATTCCTTTTTCCTACAACTTTGGAGATGTCCTTTGCAGCCCATGTGTCGCCCACCTTCAGCACTATATCCACCACAACACCTATCTCAACCACCACATTCTGCTAGGACACTTGTCCCATCCTTTATAAGCAAGGCTGCTGCAAGACCTAGGGTTTATTCATCCCCCCCTCTTGGTGGCGGCGGTGCTAGAGCTCACTTCAGGAATGCAGTGCTTGGGACTTGAAGATTTTCCTTCAGAAAGTACCAAAGAAATAGTGATGGGAGATCGTGGCATGGGGAACAAAGCGAGAGGAAGGGGAAGGAGTAATGAGAAGGAAGGCTGGACAAATCAAGGGGACAACACCAGATGCAGCAGCAGCATCCATATCAGCAAAATCCCTATGAATTTGTGTAGTATAACCGTCAGTTCTTCCCCAACCAGCCTCCTTTTGGATTTATCCCAAGTATGCATCCACCTTGGGGTTTGAATAATCCCTTCCCTGCCTTTCCCGCTAAACAGAACTTTGGAATGCAATCTAATCAATGGATAGCACCTCAGCAACAACAAGCTTCTCAGGGGACAGAGCAAGGTGACAAGACTAAGGCTCAGCAGAAACCAAAGAAGAAGCAAGGGGTTATACAAAAAGAGGTGGTTGTTCCTCTAAATCTTAGTCCTCAGTGGAACTATGTCAATGCTATCTACATGTGCTGTGGTGAGCCAGGTCATCTACAGAGTGGATGTGAGAAAACACCTTTGTGTTTCATTTGCAAGAGTGCTTCCCATGCTGTTGACAAATGTCCAGTGAGGAAAAGGCCACATCAGATGGCTAAATACATTGGCAGTGGTGCTCCAATCATAGGTTTTTATCACATTGAGGCTCCAGAAGTAGTGGTGAATCCTATTGCTTCTACCAAGAATTGTGGAATTGTGCTGGTGGAAGAGGGATCCC
The DNA here is from genome assembly GCA_023614405.1 of Avena insularis. Lineage (NCBI taxonomy): Eukaryota > Viridiplantae > Streptophyta > Magnoliopsida > Poales > Poaceae > Avena > Avena insularis. Next base: position 1,837,844 of record CM042686.1, on the reverse strand, counting down.
TCTCTGCTGATGAGTTATCTCAGGAATTATCTAAGATATACAAAACTAATTGGCCCTGGCAGATCAGGAGCTAGGTGTAGAGAACACTTTCCTGGTAAAGTTTCCTCCACACATTGTGGTTGAATAGGTGATTGGTTACCCCAAGTTTGGAGTATGAAAATCAGGAGTGTGGGTGAAAGTGGAAGCATGGCATGATGATCCACAGCCAGTGCAAACTAAGTGGTGTGAATGGAATACTCTAGATCAAGCAGTTTCCATCTGTGGTATTCTAGAGGATGTGGACTGGCAGAGTATTTTCAAGAATAATGCAAAAGAAGTAAGTGTCTTGATCAAGTGTAAGGATCCTTCCAAACTTCCTGCTGGTAGGCTCTTCAACTTTCATGATCATCTGTTCCACCTGGGCTTCACTCTAGACACCTCTGCACCTGTGGTGGAAATAGAGGAGGAACAAGAGAATGATGACCAGAATGATCAGAACAAGAGGAATGAAGAGGATTTCACTGGACAGGGAGGACATATGAGTCAAGATGGTGCTTCTGTAAGTGGTATGCCATCATAGCAAGCAAGTATTGGTGGTCCTACTAGCAGGGGCGGAGCCAGGATTTGACTATAGAGAGGGCGAAGAAAAAATCATGCAATTTTTTTCACAGACATATCAAGTTCTAAAATAGTATAGATCAATTGTATAACAAGAAGCAACATCCTACCAAGAAAATATCAACAACCGTTGAATTATTTGCAACACTAGATTCTCACTATATACTATTGTATACTATCAATTCGTTTTCTAGATCCTTTTCTAAGTGAGATAAATTCGACTATCATTTGAACTTTGCGTCATGCAATCCCACGAGGACATGAGACAATATGTAATAATTCATAATAAATCTACAACTGCTATTTCCTGCGGCGTGCAGCGTCCGACAGATGAACATCGCATGCGGATGTGAGGCTCAGCTATTGTCGTCGCGCCATCACGGTGACTGATGTTCGAGGACGTGTCTGAGCCATTCTAGACGGCGGTTGTTTGATATATCCTAGTTTAGCAAATGATGGATCAGTCGAAGAAGAACTCGATGAATGGTCGATTTATAAGTTTCAATTGTACTGCATCCATCATAGGCCTCTACACTATATATAATTCACTTGTATGAGATGGGAATACTACTCGCATGGGCTGGTATTGGCCTGATGGGTTTGTTCTACGCATAGCACATGAAATTGCTTATTTATTTTTTTGCCTAATGACCTAGTGTTAATCCCAATTCACCGATGTATTGCATTTAGTAGAGTACTGAATACAAAAAATATTGAGGGGGGCCGAACATTAGGGGGGTCTGGCCCCTGCTAGCCCCCCCTTGGCTCCGCCCCAGCCTTCTAGGAATGGAAGTCAAGCTACTAGCAAGGTTAGTATGGAAGCAACCCATCCTTTAGTGCCAATGCAGTGTTTCAGTTGATGGTGCAGAAAGGTGTAGTGGATATGGAGGGGAATTTCATCTAGGATAAAAATCCTAGGGCCTCTGACACTAATTCAGAGATTCAGAAATCCTGGATAGAAGGACAGTCTGAAGAGGTGAGCTTTGCTCAGAAATTGGATATGGAAGCAAATAAGATGGATGTTCCAGTGGTGGATCTCCCTGATGATATAATGCCTAGCTTGAAGGATTTGGTGGTGAGGTAAAGAGATGATTCTCTCCTGAAACAGAAATCACCAAAGAACAAGAAACAGTGGGGCCATGTACATCCAACTAGATAGAGTACCAAAGTTGATAGATCTAAGAAAATCCTTGAAAGATCTATGGACTTGAAGAAGATCAGCAACCTGGAGGTCCCCAAAACCATGAAAGGTATAATGTTATCTAATCCTTTTACAGACCTTTCTAATACAGAAATAGAAGTCCTCTCTGATGATATAGGAATAGAGGTGAATGATGAGAGTTCTTCTAGTGTAAATATAGATAATTGCATTCCCACCCTTCATGTTGATACTTCATATGATATTAGAGATTTAGATTAGGAAGCATAAGGATGGCTAGAGGTTATACATAGATCTCGGAGCAAGCACCCTAGGAAGAGATGCTCATGATTAGTGCTTTCTGGAATAGTAGGAGTCTCAATGCTCCTGGTAGACAGAAATACATAGAAGATAATTTCATTCCTTTAAAAGTAGATTACATTGGTTTTCAAGAAACCAAAAAAGATAGTTTTAGTAATTCCTTTTTGAAGAATTTATTAGGAAATAGAATTTTTGCATGGAACTACCTGCATTCTATTGGTACAGCAGGTGGTATTCTAGTTGGTGTCAACTTAGATCTCTTTGATGTAGTTTCTTGAGATATTAGATCCTTCTCAATTAGTGTTGTCCTTAAAAAATTTACTGATTTTGTCTGTAGAATCACTACTGTTTATGGTTCTGCGTATGAAGAGAAGAAGCAAGAATTCATCTCTAAGCTGCACGTACTTTTCCTTAAATGGGAGGGGCCTGCTATGATAAGAGGATATTTCAATCTAACTAGATCTCCTGAGGATAAGAATAATAAGAATATAGACTACAAATGGGTACATAAATTTAAGGCCTGTATAGAATTATGGGCTCTCATGGAGATTGGCCTGGCAGGCAGGGCTTAAACATGGGGTAACAATCAGGAAGATCCTACCATGTGTAAGCTGGATAGGATTTTTTGTTCTACTGATTTTGATAAGAACTTTCCTCTGGCTAGTACTAGGGCCCTATCTACAATAGTAAGTGATCATACACCCATAATTTGGGACTCAGGTGAACACCTTATCTTAAAACATCCTAGATTTAAATTTGAAAAATGGTGGATAAGTAGAGTAGATTTTAAAGATATAGTCATCAAAGCTTGGTCTTTGAGAATAGATAATTATAATCCTCTTAATGTTTGGGAAGGTAAAGTTAGGTATTTTAGAAAGCTAGCCAGGGCTTGGAACATTAATATAGAAGCTTCCATTAGGAAGAATAAAAAAGATCTCATGGATGAATATGATTCCTTAGACATTAAGTCTGAGACTTAGTTTCTTTCTGATGAGGAGAGAAGTAGACTAGATTGGATTTTTAAAGAACTCCATAAGTATTGGATTATGGAGGAAACTAAAGCTAGGCAAAGATCTAGAGGTAGGAACATATTAGAAGGGGATAGGAACACTTTTTATTTTCATGTAGTGGCTAACCAGAGAAGGAGGAAAAATTAATAAATGTCCTTGACAGGCCAGATGAGCCAGTGACTGAGGTTAATGATATGCTTAAAGTTGCTACTAATTACTATAAAGATCTTTTTACTTGGGAACCTAGACTTGAGATAAGGCTGAAACAAGATTTTTTTCTCTGAAGAACAAAAAATCAGTGATGCTGAAAACATAGAACTAGGAGCTCCTTCCACTGAAGAGGAAGTTAGAATATCAGTTTTTGGGTCCTATGCTGAAGGGGGCCTTGGGCCTGATGGTTTATCTTTCATATTTTATCAGACTTTCTGGGAGATTATCAAATATGACCTTATGTCAATGTTCAATGCATGGCATGAGGATCACTAAGATATCTTTGGATTGAACTTTGCCATGATTACTATGATACCAAAAGAGAATGATGCTAGAACTATGATGAAATTTAGACCTATTAGTCTACTAAATTGCTCCTTCAAAATCTTTACTAAGGTTTTGACTAATAGATTGGCTAAAGTCATAGGTAGAATCATATCCCCCAATCAGTCTGCCTTCATTAGGGGTAGATTCATTCTAGAAAGTGTGGTTACTGCTCAAGAGATCATCCATGAGGTACATAGTAGTAAAGGCAAAGGCCTGGCTCTTAAGATAGATTATGAAAAGCTTATGATAGAGTTAATCTAGATTTCCTTTTTGAGGTTTTAGATCTTAGAGGTTTTTGCCCTACTTTCATTAGATTCATTAGACAAATCTCATTAGGATGATCTATGGGAGTTAAAGTAAATGATTTTGAAAGTGATTTCTTCTTAACTGGTAAAGGGCTTAGACAAGGTGATCCTATTTACCCTCTATTGTTTAACATCATGATTGATGTTTTCTCTAGGATGTTGATCAAAGGCTCTGCTTGTGGGGCCATTAGAGGGCTCTGCCCTAATTTTGTTCTAGGAGGAGTAATTTGTCTCCAATATGCAGATGATAATCTGCTCTTCCTGGAACCTAACAAACTAGGTGCTATTAACTTAAAATGGGTTCTTACTTGTTTTGAACAAATTTCTGGGATGAGAATAAATTATCATAAGAGTGAGCTAGTTGAAGGTGAGGTTAATCCTTTTTTAGATATTTTTGAATGTGTGAAGGGTAGCTTCCCTGTTAAGTATTTAGGGATTCCTTTACATTTTGATTAGTTGAGAAGAGAACACCTTCAGACTTTGATAGAGAACCTTTTGAGAAGGATCACTAGATGGAGGGGGAAACTACTCTGTTATGCTGCAAAGAAAGTGCTTATCCAAGCTTGCTTATCTAGTATACCCATATATCTTTTATCCTTTTTTAAATTTCCAAAATGGTCTTTGAAGCTTTTAGATTCCCATATGGCTAACTTCTTCTGGAATGATGAGGAGGGTAACCATAAAATTCACTTAGCCAATTGGCCCTCTGTCTATATGAAAAAAGATTTTGGAGGATTGGGAATTCCAATCCTGAAAGATTTAAACTTATGTCTGTTGGGATCTTGGGTGAAGAGGTACATCCAGGGGTAAGGGACACTCTAGAGGAAAGTCGTAGATGTTAAATATAGAACTAAGAACCCCAACATACTTTGTTGTCATGATGTGCACCCCTCTACCTTCTGGAATGGTGTCATGTGGGCATCCAAAGCAGTAGAAGTAGGATATAGATGGCATGTAGGTAATGGCAAATCTATTAAATTTTGGGAAGATGTTAGGTTTGGGAATTCTACTTTAGCTACTAAGTTTTGGGAAGTGTATTTAGTTTCCAACCAACAGACCAAAACCATAGCTAATCTTAGTGATGTGACACATCTTAGATGTGACTTTAGGAGAACTTTTACTGATCAAATGATGATCCAATGGCAGGAGATTCTGGGAATTACCCAGTCTATTTGCCTGACTAAAGATGAGGATCAACTAATTTGGCAGTATGAGACTAAAGGAATATACTCGTCTAGTTCCTTGTACTCTCGGGTGAATTTTAGAGGGATAACTCAGATGTACTTACCTACTGTTTGGAAAATAAAAGTACCTCCTAGAATTCAGGTTTTCCTATGGTTGTTCTCCCAAAATAAAATTATTACTAGGGACAATCTTAGAGCTAGAGGAATCCCTAAACCTCTTGAGTGTAACCTCTGTGGTTCATCACTTATTATTTGAATGTGTGGTTTCCAAGATGATATGGGCAGATGTCCAGGGCATTTTTGGCATCATAGTCGTTAATTTTGAATCCATTACCCTGAGATGGTTAGATAATAAGAAACATTTACATTTCAATGTAGTTTCTTCTTATATTCTCTGGAGCATCTGGAACAATAGAAATAACTTAGTGTTTAATCATGCTACACTTGAACTTGAAGCAAGTTTGGCGCCTAGTTCTTTCCTATCTGAGAAACTGGAAGGTACCATTCAAAGAGCTGGAAGAGGGGATGGTCATTCTGTTCATGGAAAGGATGGCAAGCAAATGGAAAACTAATTTCCTAGGGGTTTGAGTGGATCTCCACCTGGAAAACCACGGCCTCATCGAGCTATGGAGGTCGTGCGTCGCTGGTGTCCCTCGAAGATAACATTGAGACTGACGACGAGGTCCATGTGGTGTTCTGAAAAAGTTTCTGCGTGCTCTTCCTAATCTGCTCTGGTTGCAATGGTTTACCCTTTAGATTAGTAGTGTTTGTACCCTCTTAAAACTTCTTCAGCTTGATCTTTTGGGCTAGTGTAGTTTCATATCAGTTTGCTTTTGCTCCTTAGCTAGTGGCCTCTAGGCTAGAGCTTTTTGTTTTTTGTAATAAACAATGACTGAGACGATGTGGGTTCCATTTCGTGAAATGGAACTGGGGAGAAGATCCCTGTTGATCTAAAAAAAATAAGAAGACTATTTTGCCCTCCCACCAACACATTCAGTTTCCGTGCCTCCGTCGGGCCGGAGGCAACAGCAGCAATGGCACCCGGGCACCAGAAATTTAGGCTCTAGCCCGTTGAGGCAGTTCACCACTTCATCTTTGTCGATCTTTCAAGGTTTACTCCATCTCAAATTCTTGATGCCTTTTTATTTCTCCATTTCTTGATCCAGGTTATTTGACATTAGCATATTTTTTGATTTATCATATATCTTTATCCAACTCGCGTGTTTTGTTGACTTATTAGATTTGGTGTCAACAAGTGCAAACAATACAGAGGTAGACTGGAAGAGGAAGGGAACATCGAAGAGGAGAGGTCATTTACTTTTCTAATTATTTTGCAATTGTGTCTATCAGTTAAACGGTGACTAGCGACAATGGTACAATATTTTTCTAATTCACTAATTGTATTCATTGAAACCACAAGGGAAGAAGAGCAACATGTCTTATTGACCACATAGATGATGAGAATCGAGGTAGAAAGGAAAGATGGGAAGTGGAGGAGGGGCAGACTTGCATGGTGATGAGCTTGGCACCAATGATGTCACGAGTGCCGATGTCGATGATGGATCGGCAGCAGTGGCAAGTACATACTTTTAGATACCTTAGGATCACCTAGCTCTAGAGATAAGCCACAGAGAGAAGGATCTGGGTGTGTACCTTGATCTGGAGGTCCTTCCATGGCCTCCTCTTCCTCCTCTTGACCTAGAACTCAAATATATGGTATGTGAGTGGTTCTTCCTAGTGATGTGGGTGCTTGCTTGATCAGTGAGCAGGGGAGAGTGAGAGAGAGAAGAGCACAGCCGTGTCTCAGCTCAAACCCTAGAGCCCCTTATATAGGAACCTCACTAGGGGAACTAGCTCCTAAGGATGGATTATCAGGATGCCCCTGATCAGGGAATCTAATGGTTGTTAATCAACAGCCCGTAAAAGCCATTAAAAGGATTATTTGATCACAAAAAATTGCAGATCACTAATATATCCAACATTCTCCCCTTGCTCGTAAGGATAAACTTTATAAGCCCTTTTTTCAACAAAACAGCATATGAGACAACAGAATTACAACGATCACAGAGTGCCGCAAAACCCAGTTACTACAATACACCACCTTATTTCAAAACAGAACTCCTTTAACTTAAGAGCTCCATAAACTTATACTTATTACAAAATTATGATCTCAACTCTTTGTTTAAACTTATACATAGACAATAAATTGCAATGGTGAGTTAAGTACCATTGAACTAATTGACTATAGTACATCATTCCTTCGAAGAGAAGAACCCTTCATAGACTTATGGGGAGATGGTGTCATAATAGTCCCAATTCCAGGATCAAAAGCCTTCTGCAAATCCCATGCTAGCAACATGTTCTTTGAACACACTAGGTGGCAGGCCTTTCGTGAGTGGATCCGCTAACATTGCGTTAGTCCTTATATGCTTAATACTTATTGTCTGATCCTGGATTCTATCTTTCAAAACATGATACTGAAGGGAATATGCCCGAGAGGCAATAATAAAGTGGTTATTATCTTATTCCATGTTTATGATAAATGTTTATTTTGCAAGGTATAATTGTATTAATTGGAAACGTTAATACATGTGTGTTTAATAAACAAAATACAAAGTTCCTAGTACTGCCTCTCATATAAACTAGGTTGTTGATTAACAAGATGATCAAGGTTTCATGATCATGGACATTGGATGTTGTTAATAACGAGGTCACAACATTGGTGGAATGATGTGATGAACATTCATCCGAAGTATAGCATTACGATCAAAGTCATTATGTTTATATTGCTATAACATCATATGAAGTAATCTTAGTCCCTAGACCATGAGATCATGTTAATTGCTAACACCGGAAGAGTATCTTGATAACATCAAATGTCACACCATAATAGGGTGACTATAAAGGTGGGTTCAGTACTACGAAGGTGTTATGTTGAGGATCATGGATGAAGAGTGGGATTTGTCCATCCCGATGACGGATATATATACTCTGGGCCCTCTCGGTGATATCACATTAAGATAGCTTGCAAGCAAGTGATGTGATCACTAGAATGTTATATGACGGGAACGAGAAAAGAGTGCATGTCGATAACGAGATCAAACTAGATATTTGGATACCGATGATCGAATCTCGGACATTTAATATATCACGAGACAAAGGGATTTAGTTATAACGTTAAAGGTTCACATGATCACAAGAGCCATCATTGAATATGTGGGAGTCAGTACGGATCTCCAGGTCCCGCTACTGATTATTGATCGGAGAGGGGTCTCGATCATGTCTGCATTATTCACGAACCGTAGGGTGACACACTTAAGGGATACCGACACCATTTAGAGTAAATATGTTTCAGATAAAGATTTAAGAAAGCGCTAGAATTATTTCAATAGACACCGAAACTATTTCGGGTGAAATTGCTGAAATTGGTTCTGCATGTAATATTGAAATGTTGTAGGGGTTTTTACGTGAATGTTTGTTAATTAAATTAATTCAAAAATTCTGAATAAAATTAATAAAATAGTCTCATTAAATCAGAGAGCATTAAATTTGGAGAAATTTAATGCATTTAAAGTGGAGACTTTAAAAGAGAATGTGAAGGGGCAATTTTTTGTGGAGGGAGTTACCACCACATGAATGAGGAGGTGAGGGGTCACGCCTTGGGCGCCGACCATGGGGAGGGGCACCCCACCTCCTCCTATAAAAGGCCCCCTCTCACACCTTCACACTTACACCTCCTCGTGAAGGATCTCTCTCCCCATCTAGTATTTTCCCCATGGTCTCGGATTAGTGAGATACATGTTCCCGGTGGCTTTATCTAGAAAGGAGTTGCTGCTTCCGCTGCTTTGCTGGAGCGAGAGATGGAGGTTGTCGGGGTACCGGACGTGTGTGCGATCACGGATGGACCGCTGCTTTGTGGTGCTGGACTTGGTGGTGATGGACTTGCTGGAGCTGGATCTGATGGACGTGCTGGAGCCGGACCTGCTGGACTTCATCACGATCTTGAGATCGGCAAGGGTACGACTACATTATCCACGAGTTCCATCTCGTTAAAAAAGCTTTATTGTCTTCGAGGGTAAGTTCTCTATGGATTTATATCCACCCGTTGCTCTGTATCTGGTAGATAGATATTGGCGTATAGTTCTCATCATAGGAAATTTTTTGTTTTCTATGTTGTGAACCCTTCAGTGGTATCAGAGCCTGATCTATGCGTAGGTGCTTTGCACGGGTAGTACACATATGTTTATACGTGGGCGATGATGATCATGTTATTGCATCTTTCACGTATTTTGGATATTGGTGGCATAGTGGGATGAAGTGGCCCGGACCAACCTTACATGTCATCGCACATGAGACCGGTTCCACGACTGACATGCAACTAGTTTTGCATAAGTGGCTGGCGGGTGTCTGTCTCTCCTACTATAGTCAATATCTGATTTACAACGAGTTGCTAATAACTTAGTTATCCTTATTGTGGTTCCATGTTCATAGGTAAGACCGGTTCTATCTCCGAAAGCCCTAAGCCACGTAAAACTTGCAATGGATAAATTAGAGGCGTCTAGTTTAGATCGTTGCTGGGTTAGTGTCATGATATGGTAATGTTGTAAGTTGATGTATAATTGATGCTCTTACAACACACCTAACATGTAAGTTCCATAGACCTTGGCCTTACACACAAAGGAATGATAGAGATCATACCACGATGCATATGATGGTGATCAAATGCATGGACCATATCATCCCACTTTACACATATGATGTTCACATCTTATATTGCTTGTTTGGTGTTTTAGTAGCATAATAAGATGATCCATCATTTAAATATCAAGATAAAATGTGTTCTTCCTTAAGTATGCACCATTCTATGGATCGTGTTTCGAGACATCACGTGATGATCGGGTGTACTCGACTCTGTGCTTTCATACAAACGGGTGTAAGACAGTTTTACACATGCGAGTACAAAGGTTCTTACTCGGCGATCCTAGCATGTATAGACATGGCCTCGGAACACGGACCGAAAGGTTAAGCATGAGTCATATAGTTGATGTGATGCCCATATTGATGCTCGCCTTTGAAGCTACACCGACTCACATGATGATCGGACTTGGTGTAGTGGATATGGTTCATGTAATCACCAAAAAGGCATGAGGGATGTCGTTTTTGAGTGGGGTTCATTTCTAATTTGGATTAGTCGAACTCAATTTGTCATAAACTAAATCGAAGTGAATTTGCATAATTTGTTGTAGTCACTGGCGTCTGTTCACTACCTTATGCTTAGTTTTGATTGAGATAATAGAACTATAGAATTCTGGATATTTACTTTACGAACTGGTAGCGTATTGTTTTGAATGTCAATTTAAAATTTATAAGTCCTATTGCAAACTTTCAGCAAACTCTATTTACTCCATGAAGTTTAATAAGTAGTATTAAATCAAGAGTAAGAATTCCAATGTTAGTATCTAAAGTATCATGTTTTCCTCCATGATTATTGATATTCAAAAGTTGTTTTAATATCAAGGTTATCTAGCAGCTGAAAGAATTGTTTCAGGAACCATCATGTGTGGAAGATATTGTGATATCTGAAACAATTTTTGGTTGCATTATGATAGAGTATAATTTAGCAAAATACATGTTCTCATATTGTATGAAATTTGTGAAGAATGGAGATGCTAGGCATCCGGATCTCCCAAAAAGGTGTTGGGAACTAAAATTATACTCGTCATTCTTCCTTATAGGCTATAGTAGCTTGATCATGAAAGTTGTCATGATAAGGATGAATAGAAGATGTGAGTAAAATGTTTACTACACTAATAGATTACTAAAGAATGGATTTTTTGAAAGAACACCAAACATTTGATGATGGTGATCCACTTCAAAGTGCAAGTCCAAAGGTATTAGTATTTGACTATGCACGCTTTGTACTATGTGTCATGTGAATGACACCACTATTGATGTTGATAGATTCTTTTAAAAGAAAAGGAATTGCTGAAAGAGAATCGATAAAATATTTGGCAGAAAAGAAAAGTTGGAGATGTCCATCTTAGGTATATAGAATATATATATGTTATGTTTGTATCCTTTGCTTGTTAAACAATGTGGTTCTTAGGTATTGGATACCGGTATTGGATACCGAATTGGTTGGTATGAAGTGTCATACAGGACAATGCAATTCATGAACTGCAATGGCCTAATAACTAGCAAGAGAATAAGTGATGATGTTCATCGAAAACAAATAAAGTGTTATTGTGTTTTTCGTTGTCATCAAACCTAGCCTTCAAGATTTGTTTTAATAATTACTATTTTGTTCCGTTATTATGAGAACAATGGTTGTTCAAATAATTACCATATTCCATAAAGGATGGATGAACTTTTAAAAGTCTAGTGGGAGAAATCACATCCATAAACACTATTGCTAAAATGTCGCAAGACAAATGATTGAAAGATCACTTATGAAGTGGCATTGTTGTTTAAATTATATTGGAAAGTAAACATGAAGAAACTCCATGTTGATGGATTTTTGGAGTCTTTGATTTTAATCAATTGACGCTTGTGACACTTTCCTCGAGATAATTGAAACTCCGTTTATAGGCCAAAGAGGAACGAATGACTAGCTTATTGGAAATTGTGCATGCTAATATGCATAGTCCATTATGTGTAGCCATATGCGATGGATCTTTTTTGCTTTATATGCTTTCTACAGAAATTTAAGTGAATATATCTATATATTTACTTAATAAGGAAGAAATATGAAACATTTGAAAATTGTTCAAAGACTTTCAAGATGAAGTGGAAAATCATTGTAACAAGAAAATAAAGAGTTTATGATTCGATTATAAAGGAAGATATTTGAGTGACATGTTTAGAAAAACACCTAAGATTTGAGGAATTGTTCCATGATCTGTCTTTCCCGCTAAACCATAGGAGTATGACATATTCGAGAGATGAAATCAAACCATGTTTGACATGATAAGATCAAAGGTGTCATTTATAAAACTGCCATTATGTTTTAAGGATTGAAGCTTTAGAGACTACCGCTTTTACACTGAAAAGAGCACCATCGTGATCCGTTGAAATGACACCATATAAGTTATGGTTTGGGATAAAACCTGAATTGTCTTTTCTTAAATTTTGGTATGCTATGCATAAGTAAAATGTTTACAACCAAAGTCGGATAAGCACATCTTTGTAGGTTATCCCAAAGAATTTGTTGGGAATTTCTCCATAACACTGAGGACCAAAAGAGTTTGTTACTTGGAACGTCAAGTTTCTTGAGAAGGAATTTTTCGCGAAAAGTTAAGTGGGAGGACAATAGAACTTTGATAAGGTTGCTAAATCTTAGCTATATGTGCTAAGTAGCGCAGCGCCGAAAAGCGTCCCGGTGGCGGCCACAATGCTTATGGCTCCCGTGATTACAAAGGTTGTGATCTTGGAGATTAGAGTTCCTATTGAACCGTGTGGGTCGGTAAGAATCAAATAGTGTGATTTGATAAGCAAGTCATTATTGTTTTGACAATGATGAACCGACCACATGCAAAGAAGCGATGATGGGCCCTGACTCCATAAAATGACTAGAAGTCATAGAATCCATGATAGTATCCATACACGAGAAATCAAGTTTATGAACTTGGAAGACCCTCCGAAAAGGCGTGAAGCCTATCGGTCGTCTTTGGATCTATAAACAAATAGACATGGATGTTTAACATCTATGAAATAGTCAACATGTCGGAAACAAGTTTACGGCAATGTTCAAGGAATTTACTATGACAAGATTTGATCTTTCATAGCGATATTTAGTCTTGACGGATTAATGTAGCAACCACTACATATAATTTTGTATATGGTAGTTGAATAAACAAAACAAGGTTCTTCTAATAGAATGGTTACCTAGGACGTGTACATGACACGGTCCGAAGAGTTTTGTTAATTCAAAGGGTGCTAAAAAAGGCATGCAAACTTCAATAGTTGAAGTAAGCATAGCGGAGGTGGAATCTTCACCATGATGAAACTGTTAAAAGAGTTCAAATTCATCAGAGATGATGAAGATGCTTGCATTTGTTAGTTGTTAAGTGGGAGCGCTGAGACATATTTCTAATACATTATGTAGAGAACATATTGTTGATTGGAGATGATGTATCTTGTATTGACACAAGTTAAGAATTTCATTAAAATAAGATTTCGATGAAAGACTTTTGCAAAACTGGAATATTTAGCATCAATATCTATATGGATAGATTGAGGCGCTAATATGGTTGTGCCAGACATACATATATGAGATATTGAAAGGGTTCAATATGGAAACAACAAGAAAGGTTCTTGCTGCATGGAAATGATTGTATCAAGATTCAAGTGTTTCAATACTTGGTGAGTAAAATCACACGAAGATTTTGATCGATTATACCGTGATATGTATATATCCAGAATGTCCTATGCTCTAAGTGTTATGAGCACATACCAAAATGATTCATAAGATGATCATTGGGCAATAGTAAAGATATTCTTATGAGCTTTGGAAGAACTAAGAATATATCATGTATAAGTGACAAATAGTTAAAGGTAGTTCATTGTAAAGTGTTACATTGATACTAGTTTTGTCATAAGATACAAATTAAATTTATCTCAATTTATACTATGGGTGGCACAATATAATGGAAAGGTTGTTCCATGATGGATTTGGATAAGTTCCAAAGTTGAAACATTGTGACGGATACTACAACAAAAGGCTAAGTATATGACTGCTATAGTAGTAGCAAAGGAGGACATTTGTGTTAAGAAGTTTGGTATCAAACTAGGTGTAGTTCAAAGTGGGCTAATACTATGAAGATATATTGTATGACAATAATATCAACATATTTTAACCCGAACAAACTAAAGGTATCACCAAAGGACTAAATTTATACAATGCCATCTCATTTGAGAATGAGTGATACGTAGAGACGCAAAGACATGCAAATACACACGGACCTGAAAGTGCCAGATCCGGAGATTATGTTAACCACTAGCAAACGCGTATATTCAACACCTAGGTGTTGTATATACAAGTTTACAAACTAGATTATTGACTCTAGTGCAAGTGGGAGACTGAAGGGAATATGCCCGAGAGGCAATAATAAAGTGGTTATTATGTTATTCCATGTTTATGATAAATGTTTATTTTGCATGCTATAATTGTATTAATTGGAAACGTTAATACACGTGTGTTTAATAAACAAAATACAAAGTTCCTAGTACTTCCTCTCATATAAACTAGCTTGTTGATTAACAAGATGATCAAGGTTTCCTGATCATGGACATTGGATGTTGTTAATAACAAGGTCACAACATTGGTGGAATGATGTGATAAACATTCATCCGAAGTATAGCATTACGATCAAAGTCATTATGTTTATATTGCTATAACATCATACAAAGTAATCTTAGTCCTTAGACCATGAGATCATGTAAATTGCTAACACCGTAAGAGTATCTTGATAACATCAAACGTCACACCGTAACAGGGTGACTATAAAGGTGGGTTCAGTACTACGAAGGTGTTATGTTGAGGCTCATGGATCAAGAGTGGGATTTTCCATCCCGATGATGGATAGATATACTCTAGGCCCTCTTGGTGATATCACATTAAGATAGCTTGAAAGCAAGTGATGTGATCAGTAGAATGTTATATCACGGGAACGAGAAAAGAGTGCATGTCGGTAACGAGATCAAACTAGGTATTTGGATACCGATGATCGAATCTCGGACATGTAATATATCACGAGACAAAGGGATTTAGTTATGACGTTAAAGGTTCACACGATCACAAGAGCCATCGTTGAATATGCGGGAGTCGGTACGGATCTCCAGGTCCCGCTGCTGATTATTGATCAGAGAGGGGTCTCGATCATGTCTGCATTATTCACGAACCGTAGGGTGACACACTTAAGGGATACCGACGCCATTTGGAGAAAATATGTTTCAGATAAATATTTAAGAAAGCACTGGAATTATTTCAATAGACACTGAAACTGTTTCGGGTGAAATTGCTGAAATTGGTTCTGCATGTAATATTGAAATGTTGCAGGGGGTTTTATGTAAATGTTTGTTAATTAAATTAATTAACAAAATTCTGAATAAAATTAATAAAATAGTTTTATTAAATGAGAGAGAATTAAATTTGGAGAAATTTAATGCATTTAAAGTGGAGACTTTAGAAGAGAATGTGAAGGGGCAAATTTATATGGAGGGAGTTACCACCACATAAATGAGGAGGTGAGGGGTCACCTCTTGGGTGCTGGCCATGGGTAGGGGCACCCCCCCTCCTCCTATAAAAGGCCCCCCTCTCACACCTTCACACTTACACGTCCTCGTGAAGGATCTCTCTCTCTCTCTAGTATTTTCCCCATGGTCTCGGATTAGCGAGATACATGTTCCCGGTGGATTTATCTAGAAAGGAGTTGCTGCTTCCGCTGCTTTGCTAGAGCGAGGGATGGAGGTTGTCGGGGTACCGGACATGTGTGCGATCACGGATGCACCGCTGCTTTGCGGTGCTGGACTTGGTGGTGATGGACTTGCTAGAGCTAGATCTGATGGACGTGCTGGAGCCAGACCTGCTGGACTTCATCACGATCTTGAGATCGGCAAGGGTATGACCACATCATCCATGAGTTTCATCTCGTTAACAAAGCTTTGTTGTCTTTGAGGGTAAGTTCTCTATGGATGTATATCCACCCGTTGCTCTGTATCTAGTAGATAGATCTTGGCGTATAGTTCTCATCGTAGGAATTTTTTGTTTTCTATGCTGCGAACCCTTCAGATACTTGATGTCAATGTCTTTGGCAGCACCACTTGACTTGTTGTTACTCCAATAGATCTTTTTTTTGCCAGGTACTCCAATAGATCACTACGGGTTGATTATCACAGAAAAGAGTGAGTGGCTTAGATATACTGTCAATCACCCTTAAACCTGGAATGAAATTCTTCAGCCATACTGCCTGCACGGTTGCCTCATAACATGACACAAACTCTGCCTCAGTTATGAAACCAAGGTTTATCAATCTAGTAGGAGCTAGGAAACACCCCAAAGGTGTAGCAAGCTAAACTTTGGCAGGGCGCACTACCGGTGCCAGCAGCAATGTGGAGACCTACACAACACAACCACAGAACTCTGTCCCCAACTTGTGATGAGGTTGTCAATCTCACCGGTTTTGCTGAAAACAAAGGATTAAATGTATCGAGTGGAAGAAAGTAATAGTTTGCAGAAAATAAACACAAAACAGTAAACAGTTGATTGTAGATTGATAGTAAAAGAAAGGACCGGGGTCCATAGTTCACTAGAGGTGGCTCTCCTTAAGATAGATGCATGTTGGGTGAACAAATTACAGCGGGGCAATTGACAAACATCGAGAAAGCATACAAGCATATATTACTCATCTTGACTCCTTTGAGATTCGATTGGGCATTACAACATTATGCATAGACCGCCATCCAACTGCATCTATGACTAATAATCCACCTTCAGGTTATCATCCGAACCCCCTCCAGTATTAAGTTGCAAGCAACGGATAATTGCATTACGAATTGCGTGTAAAGGAAACAATACGATTTTTCTATGAATAAAGGGTTGTTGTTTTCTCCCTAGTAGCAACAACACATCTAGTACCTTAGAGATTTCTGTCACTTCCCCAGATTACCAGAGGCATGAACCCACTATCGAGCATAAATACTAACTCTTGGAGTTGCTAGCATCTACTTGTCTAAGATAGCTACTAACAACGGAAAGCATGCAAGATCACAAATAACAAAGACATGATAGAATCAATAATCAATCTGAAATAGCATCTCAATATCCATCGGATCCCCGCAAACACAACATGTAGAATTACAAATAGATGATCTTGATCATGAACGGAGCTCACAAGATCTAAACATGATAGCACAAAGGAGGAGAACCAGCCATCTAGCTACTACATGGACCCGTAGTACAGAGATGAACTATTCACGCATCACACCGGAGGCTTGCATGATGATGAAGAAGGCCTCTAGGGTGAATTCCCCTCTCCGGCAGATTGCCGGGAAGAGCTTCACATCCCTCCCGATCTAGGGATGGAGATGATGGCGGCTACAAACTCTTACGTGGATTTTTGATCGGGTACTTAGGGTTTCTGTATTAGAGGCAATATATAGGCGAAAGGAGAGGCTGAGGGGGTGCCTGGGCGGCCAGACCACCCCCTGGCGGGGGCCAGGTCCGGCCCGACGGCCAGGCGGTGTGGCCGGGCCCCAGCCCCTCTCCATCTCGTATTCTAGCTCCAAGTATCCCTCGGTGAAAAACTGACTTTGGCTTTTGTCCCGTCCAATTTCGAGAATATTAACTGATACATTGCAAATGTATCTATAATTTTTGATGTTCCATGCTTGGTTTTATCCACTTTTTTGTGTTTTGTTCCAACTTTGGAGTACTTTTCATATGATTTCTTGGACTAACCTATTAACAAGAGCCACAGTGCCAGCTGCCTGTTTTCTGCTATTTTTGGTTCCAGGAAAGTCAGAAAATGAATATTCTTGGAATTGGACGGGAGAAAAGCCAAAGTGCCTATTTTTCCGGATGTCATCAAGTGCTAGAATACGAGACGGAGAGGGGCCACCACACCACCTGGCCGCGCGGCCAGGCCTGGCCCACAACAGGGGGTGGTGTGGCCACTCCCGGCACCCCCTCGGCCTCTCCTTCCGCCTATATATTGCCCTCGGGACGAAAACCCTAAGTGCCTGATCAAAAATCCACGAAAGAGTCTGTAGGCGCCGTCATCTCCATCCCTAGATCGGGAGGGATCTGAAGCTCTTCCCGGCACCCTTTCGGAGAGGGTAATTCACCCTGGAGGCCTTCTTCATCACCATGCAAGCCTCCGGTGTGATGCGTGAGTAGTTCATCCTTGTACTACGGATCCATGTAGTATCTAGATGGCTGGTTCTCCTCCTTTGTGCTTTCATGTCTAGATCTTGTGAGCTCCGTTCATGATAAAGATCATCTATTTGTAATTCTGCATGTTGTGTTTGCGGGGATCCGATGGATATTGAGATGCTATTTCAGATTGATTATTGATTCTATCATGTCTTTGTTATTTGTGATCTTACATGCTTTCCGTTGTTAGTAGCTATCTTGGCCAAGTAGATGCTAGCAACTCCAAGAGTTAGTATTTATGCTCGATAGTGGGTTCATGCCTCTGGTAATCTGGGAAGTGACAGAAATCTCTAAGGTACTAGATGTGTTGTTGCTACTAGGGAGAAAACAACAAACCTTTGTTCATAGAACAATCGTATTGTTTACTTTACACGCAGTTCGTAAACCAATAATTTGTTGCTTGCAACTTAATCCTGGAGGGGGTTTGGATGATAACCTGAAGGTGGATTATTAGTCATAGATGCAGTTGGATGGCGGTCTATGTATAATGTTGTAATGCCCAATCAAGTCTCAAAGGAGTCAAGATGATTAGTATATGCATGTATTGCTTTCTTGGTGTTTGTCAATTGCCCCGCTGTAATTTGTTCACCTAGCATGTTATCTATCTAAGGAGAGCCACCTCTAGTGAACTATGGATCCCGGTCCTTTGTCTTTTACATACAATCTACAATCTTTTACTGCTTTGTGTTTACTTTCTGCAAACTTTTACTTCTTTCCATTCGATACGTTTAATCCTTTGTTTTCCTCAAAACACGGTGAGATTTACAACCTCATCGCAAGTTGGGGACAAAGTTCTGTGGTTGTGTTGTGCAGGTCTCCACGTTGCTACTAGCACTGATAGTGCACCCTGCCAAAGCTCAACTAGTAACACCTTTGGGGTGTTTCCTTGCTCCTACTGGTTCGATTAAACCTTGGTTTCATAACTGAGGGAAACTTTCTGTTGTGCTCATCATACCTTCCTCTTGGGGTTCCCAACGAGCTCTACATCAACACCGCCAACAAGCATTTTTCTGGGCGTCGTGCATTGAGCCATCAAGCGATTTTCTGGCGTAGTTGCCGGGGAGTCAAGGACATCTTCACAAGGGGAGTCCCTCATAACCAATCTCTTTACTTTGTTGTTTTTGTTTTGCTTAGTTTCTTTTTTCTTTGTTTGCTTGTTTTGTTCTTCAAAAACACAAAAAAATTAGTTTTACTAGTTTGCTTTCTTATTTCAAAAACACAAAAAAAATTAGTTCCTATCTTGAGTTGCCACTATGTCTAGCCTTGCTCCAATCACTATGTCACCCGAGGAAATGATTTTCACTTTTAAATAAGGAATTGAGGAAAGTTCTAAGGAAGCCTGGTCTAGAATCTCTGATCTACATGAAAAAATTGAGCCTAAAATGACTCAAAGCTTGTTCCTTAGCAGTTTTTACCTTGGGATTGCTCTTTGCTATAGATATGCTCTAGATGCTGTTGTCGGAGGATATTTCCTCCAATGTAATGAGGATGATGCTACTAATGCTATAAAGAAATTGATCCTCACTTACAACATGCCTGGCCAAACTGATATTTCTTTCGCAAAAATATTTGCTAGGTTGAACACTCTTGAGGCTAGGACTACTAGCTTAGAAAGTTGCTATAATACGCTTAGGTAGCATCACAATTATGTTCCAATAAACTCTGAACCATCAAAGTGGTTCCCTACAGTAAAGATTGAGATGAACACTGAAACTTTTCAAGCTCGCTGTGATATCATGTCTGAATTTTGTCTTATGCCCAAAGATATTTATAAATCTCTGAATACTTGGGGGCTTACTGAAGGAGGAAAATAAATATCTCTTGCTAATAATACTACCATATTACCTCTTGGAATAGCTGAAGGAGTGTTTACAAAGATCCTCGGGAAAATGATTTCTGTTGATTATCTTGTAATTGAATGTGTAGGAAAAGGACAAATTACACTTGGAAGGTCCCTATTAGAACTCCTTGGAGCAATAATAGATGTGGGAAAGGGGACCATGCACCTTACTTCTCCACCAAACAATCACATTTTCCCAAAGGTTAAGAATAAAAATAAGAGAGGTAAGGGCAAGAAAGTTGGTCTTAATGCTTCTTCATTTGAGAACACTTGATTCTTTCTTTGCTTCTTATGCCTAACTTAAAGGCATTAAAGAAAAGTACTTATTGGGAGAGAACCCAAAAGTTTTAGATGAGTCTTGGAAGTTATTACCTCTGTAATAACCTCTCCTTATCCTTTTTATTTGCTTTTTGTGCCAAGAGTAACCTCTAATGAGAGTGAAGTAATGATTGGGAAAGTTGCTGTCCCGAAACAGATTTTTGTGCTTCACCGTAAAAATTCGTGAGAGAGCTCTGCATGTCGTATTGAGCTGTAACTTTTTGTGCTTCTGCCCCAGGTTGTTATATAACTTTCATTAGTTCAACACGTTTTTATTGGAGCAACAGAAGGTCTTAGAAAAAATTCGTCTTTACATGCTGGTCTGTTTTGACAGATTTCTGCCATTTTCTGCATTTGCTTCTTGTTGGTTCCTTTTTAAGTTCTTTTGGGGAATTGAGCTTTTTGAGGGAAGTGCTACAGTAGCTAGTGTTTTACTGAAAGTTTATTTGGTGTTAGAACTGAACCTTAAGACCTTTTATCTTGAGTGCACTAATGTTGCTAATAAAGATTGTGTGAAGTTTTGTATGAAGGAAATATTTCAGGTGTATGGAAGGAATAAGTAATGAGATGAAGAATGGACTAAAGCTCAAGCTTGGGGATGCCACGCATGTCACCCCAAGAAATATCCAAGAAGTACAAGCGTCAAAGCTTGGTGATGCCCAAGGCATCCCCTTCTTCATCAATAAAAATTCCAGGTTTCTTCCAAACGCTTCATTTTTATTGTTTCATGCACAGTTGTGTTGTTCTTGGAGCGTCTTCTTTTTCGTTTTCGTTTGATTAGTTTTCTGAATAAATTGGTTGGACCCCCTCTTTCATACATTGGTTTGCAAATAGTTTGGTTTGGTTTGGAAAAGAGTAGGAAAGTGCATGCTTAAGTGGTAAAGAGAGCTTGTTTTTGACTGTGGCCTATGCTTTGTCGTGCCATGCTTGATATTGTTTTGGTTTTATGCTTAGTATTCTTTGCTGTAGCATGACTTGTTATGAACAATTGAGATTGCTTAATGTGCCTTCGATGAATCATGTGTTGTTTTAGCATATTAAAGCATAGTATAGTGGTATTCTCCTTTGATGCTTTATTTGGATTGACTTGGCGCATGCTCACACCATGTTATGAATATCCAAAGTCGCCATAGCCTTTATGATCCTTTAGTTTTCAACTTGTAGTATCACTTTATGCTTTGATCAATGATGTTTTGTCACTCTACATGATTATGGCCATTATTGCTCTCTTAGTTTGACGCTCCCAGTATTTTGCTAGCCTCCACAACAAAGTATGAGTTCCACTCATGCATCCAACTCCCTAAACCAAGTTATTCCAAAGAGTCCACCATACCATACCTACTAGCTTATGCTATTCCAAGTATATTCATGCTTTTTTTTACCTTCCAAATTAAACTTGTTATGAGAAAACTAGTGATTAAAGCTCTCACGAACTTGATGGCACACTTTACTTTACTTGCCCTTAATAAACTTGAACCATTGTGTCTTCTATGTTGTATATGCTTGCACTTATTTGTTGGGAATTAGCAGAACCATGCTGTCATGGGGAACGCTTTCAACATTGCACTTGGTACTTGTACCTAGTTGATATCATGCTCTTTTGTATATGGATGTCGTCGGTGTGAAAGGAAAGGGGAGCTTGTAAGTCCATGGAGTTATGTATATGTGTTAGAGAAACGCCTGGGCCGCTGGTCTAATCCATGCTGACATGGTGGAAACCTGCAGCGTAACCATAATGAGCTATCTATGAAGCATTCTTTTTATAAAAAAAGAGTCCTATATTGAGAAAAAAGAGAAAAGAAAAAAAAGATACTATGAAAAGAGGAAAGAGAGAAAAAAGCACCATATTCCCATGGTAAATAAGAAGAATGCTGAGATGCTCGTTGTCTGCTTGCCTTGTCATTTTGATATGGGGATTCTTCCGTATCATCGGGCAAGGGGTACCCCGTTTTTGGTTCTCTATGATACACATATACTTACAATGACAAGAACTTGCCGGTGACTAAACTTGAGTAGCACGAGGAGCGGCCCTCGTATACAAGGGACATGAGATTTCTGACTTATACTTCGTCAAGCATGTACACCATAGTTTGTTCACTTTAACCTTAATCACTTCAAGATGCTTATGATAGGGGCAATGAGAGTTGAAAGCTATAAATACCATAATTTTTGGAAGCTCTTTATGAGACTTGAATCCCTACTTCCTTTTACAAAAGGCCTTTCTTCCACCATTATATTGAGTCTCCATCTTCTATCTTTATGCACCTACTTTGAGAGCATAGTGGCCATTCTTAGTTCTATGTGCATTGTCCCAAGACTAGTTCATTGATGCATACTTTGATATTGCTTGTTTTAAACTATTGTATCTAGTCACTCTTATGAACTTTGAAGGTGTCCTATGCATTTTTATTTGCTACTCTATTGAGGGACAAGCTGAATACTATTATGCTATGTTTTCTTTATGTGAAACAAACAAACGTCTTGCAAAGCATTGTTATTCATGAATCTTTTGTTTGTGCCTTTTCATGTTACATCTTAGTTTCTTTGCTTATTGCTAGAACTTTGTCTTTCATGTTATGATTAAAATACTATGATCCCAGCTTTGAATATTTTGCAAATACCTTGATCAAGTCTTTGATGGTGCATGTCACCTCAAAAATTATTATTTCTTTATATCACTTACCTACTCGAGGACGAGCAGGAGTTAAGCTTGGGGATGTTGATACATTGCAAATGTATCTATAATTTTTGATGTTCCATGCTTGGTTTTATCCACTTTCTTGTGTTTTGTTCCAACTTTGGAGTACTTTTCATATGATTTCTTGGACTAACCTATTAACAAGAGCCATAGTGCCAGCTGCCTGTTTTCTGCTGTTTTTGGTTCCAGCAAAGTCAGAAAATGAATATTCTCGGAATTGGACAGGAAAAAAACCAAAGTGCCTATTTTTTCGGATGTCATCAAGTGCCAGAATACGAGACAGAGACGGGCCAGGGGACCACCACACCACCTGGCCGCGCGGCCAGGGCTGGCCCGCGCCAGGGGGTGGTGTGGCCGCTCCCGGCACCCCCTCGGCCTCTCCTTCCACCTATATGTTGCCCATGGGACGAAAACCCTAAGTGCCTGATCAAAAATCCACGAAAGAGTCTGTAGCCGCCGTCATCTCCATCCCTAGATCGGGAGGGATCTGAAGCTCTTCCCGGCACCCTGCCGGAGAGGGGAATTCACCCTGGAGGCCTTCTTCATCACCATGCAAGCCTCAGGTTGGAATTGTGAGTAGTTCATCCTTGGACTATGGATCCATGTAGTAGCTAGATGGCTAGTTCTCCTCCTTTGTGCTTTCATGTCTTGATCTTGTGAGCTCCATTCATGATCAAGATCATCTATTTGTAATTCTGCATGTTGTGTTTGCGGGGATCCGATGGATATTGAGATGCTATTGCAGATTGATTATTGATTCTATCATGTCTTTGTTATTTGTGATCTTGCATGCTTTCCGTTGTTAGTAGCTGTCTTGGCCAAGTAGATGCTAGCAACTCCAAGAGTTAGTATTTATGCTCGATAGTGGGTTCATGCCTCTGGTAATCTAGGGAAGTGACAGAAATCTCTAAGGTACTAGATGTGTTGTTGCTACTAGGGAGAAAACAACAATCCTTTGTTCATAGAACAGTTGTATTGTTTACTTTACACGCAGTTCGTAAAGCAATAATCTGTTGCTTGCAACTTAATACTGGAGGGGGTTCGGATGATAACCTAAAGGTGGATTATTAGTCATAGATGCAGTTGGATGGCGGTCTATGTATAATGTTGTAATGCCCAATCAAGTCTCAAAGGAGTCAAGATGATTAGTATATGCATGTATTGCTTTCTCGGTGTTTGTCAATTGCCCCGCTGTAATTTGTTCACCCAGCATGTTATCTATCTAAGGAGAGCCACCTCTAGTGAACTATGGATCCCGGTCCTTTGTCTTTTACATACAATCTACAATCTTTTACTGCTTGGTGTTTACTTTCTACAAATTTTTACTTCTTTCGATTCGATACGTTTAATCCCTTGTTTTCCGCAAAACACGGTGAGATTGACAACCCCATCGCAAGTTGGGAACAAAGTTCTGTGGTTCTGTTGTGCAGGTCTCCACGTTGCTACTAGCACCGGTAGTGCGCCCTGCCAAAGCTCAGCTAGTAACATCTTTGGGGTGTTTCCTTGCTCCTACTGGTTCGATTAAACCTTGGTTTCATAACTGAGGGAAACTTGTTGCTGTGCTCATCATACCTTCCTCTTGGGGTTCCCAACAAGCTCTACATCAACACCGCCAACAAGCATTTTTCTGGGCGCCGTGCATTGAGCCATCATTAACTTTCTGACTTTCCTGAAACCAAAAACAGCAGAAAACAGGGAGCTAGCACTGTGGATCTTGTTAATAGGTTAGTCCAAGAAATCATATGAAAAGTACTCCAAAGTGTGGACAAAACACAAGAAAGTAGATAAAACCAAGCATGGAACTTCAAAAATTATGGATACGTTAGCAACGTATCAGGCGACTGCACACTTGTGCATACATCATACTTCCAATAATTGAAGCATAAGGAACTGCCTTCATCTGCGTAGATTCATAATCATTACTTGGGCATTGGAAAGTCCCAAACTTATCACCCTTGAAAATAGGAGCACGCGAGGCTGAGCACTTATGCATATTGAAGTTTTTGAGTACATTCTCAATATGCGCTCTTTGTGATAGCCCCAAGATTCCTCTGGATCTATCTCAGTGAATTTGAATGCCTAAGACATAAGCGTCTTCACAGAGATATTTCATATCAAATTTTGAGGAGAGAAACCTTTTAGTTTCTAGCATCATATTCTTATCGTTATTGGCTAAGAGTATGTTATCGACATACAGTATCAGGAAGACAAAATGCTACCCATGAACTTCACATAAACGCAATTGTCCACTTCATTCTCTTTGAAACCAAAAACCTTTATGACTTGATCAAACTTGAAGTACCATTGCCTTGAGGCTTGCTTTAATCCATAAATGGATTTCTTAAGACGACATCCTAAGTGTTCCTTCCCTTCCATAACAAAACCTTCCAGTTGAGCCATGTAAACATCCTCACATAAGTCATCATTCATAAAAGCTGTTTTGACATCCATCTGATGCAACTCCAAATCATAATGATCCACAAGTGCCATAATAATTTTGAACGAGTCCTTAGAAGAGACAGGTGAAAAAGTCTCATTATAATCAATACCTTCTCTTTGAGTGAAGCCCTTAGCCACAAGCCTTGCTTTGAACCTTTCAATATCACCTTTGGAGTCACGTTTGGTCTTATAGACCCATCTACTGCCCACAGTATTGGCTCCTTTAGGGATTTCTACTAAGTCCCATACATCATTAATTCTCATGGACTTCATTTCATCTTTCATAGCATCAAGCTATTCTGATGAATGATCACTTTGTATAGCCTCCTTAAATGATGCAGGATCATCATCCAACATCGACTCATTCATATCCTCACTCATATAAGTGACATAATCACCAGAAATCGTGGACTTTCTAGCCCGTTTAGACCTTCTGAGTGGTACATTATTTGGTACTTCAACCACAACTTCAGGCTGCTAAGCATCTTCTGTAGAAGTATCATTAGGTATGGACTCTGACGGAGTCACTAATATCTCAGCAGGGGTAGGATTAGCAGTCCTTTCAACTGGAGGTGTAACCTCAACATGAACAGGAAACACTGGCTCTTGGATCACAGGGATCGGAACATAATCCCGTTTCTCCTCCAAGATTATTTCCCTAGGAGTCATGCTCCCCCCTCATCATATCACTTTCCAAGAATGTTGCGTGTCTTGTTTCAACAAACTTAGTGAATTTCTTTGGACAATAGAAACGATATGCCTTAGATTTGTTAGGATAACCAATAAAATGGCAGCTGACAGTCTTGGGGTCTAACTTTCCCATAATTGGATTGAAAACTCTTGTCTCAGCATGGCAGCTCTTTTCTCCCAGTCCATAATTCATACGGCGTTCTCGGCACCGATGTGCTGGGAACCTTATTAAGGATATGTGCAGCTGTGTTTAGAGCTTCTATCCATAAACCAAGCGGCAAAGTGGAGTGACTTAACATACTTCTTACCATATCCATAAGAGTACGATTCCACCTTTCAGCGACTCCATTTTGCAGAGGTTCGCCTGGTGCTGAATACTAAGCAATGATACCATTTTCCTATAGGAACTTAGCAAAAGGTCTAGGAATTTGGCCATAAGTAGTGTGTCTACCGTAGTACTCACCACCATGATCAAACCTTAAAACTTTGATCTTTTGACCAACTTGATTCTCAACTTTAGCTTTGAATATCTTGAACTTTTCTAATGCCTCAGATCTTTCTTTGATAGGATAGATGTATCCAAAGCGGGAGAAGTCATCAGTGAATGTTATGAAGGAATCAAAACCATCCACTGATTTAACATTGAATTGACCACAGATATCTGTGTGAATGATTTCTAAAACTCATGTGCTTCGATTTGCACCTTTCTTGATTCTCTTAGTATATTTCCCTTTGATGCAATCAATATAATGATCTAGATCCGCATCCGAGAAATCCAAAGGACGAAGGACTTGCTCCTTAATGAGACGCTCAATTCTCCCCCTCGAAATATGGCCCAAATGACAGTGCCATAGTTTCGAAGAAGTCTCATCATCATCACGCTTACGCTTGGTACTAACATTCATATTAGAAGAGGCATCAACTTCATTTAGGGAATCACTTAAGGAAACAAGATAAAATTTGTCTTGTCGGAAGGCAACACCAATATTATTATTGTCAAACATACTTATACATCTCTTGTTCCCAAAGTCACAGTGAAAACCATCATCATCTAAGCATGAGACAGACACAAGGTTTCGTCTTGTAGAGGGTACAAAAAGAACATTACACAAACGAAGCATAAAGCCGCTATGGAGCATAAGTGAGAGTTCTCCAATAGCCTCGGCTTCAACACCATTAGCAACTCTAATGGTTCTTTCCCCTCTTCTTATGGTCCTCTTCGTATCGAATCCCTGTAAGGAGTTTGCAACATGAATTATTGCACCTGAGTCAACCCACCATGTATTGGTGGCATAATTAACATAAAGGGTTTCTTCAACAAAGGTTATAACATTAGTACCTTTGTTATTGAGCCATTTCATAAACCCAATACAATCCCTCTGAACGTGTCTGCTTTTTCCACAAAAGCAACATCCATTAGGATCTTTACCATCAGCATTAGGGTGTGCATCTGCATTAGGAGCTCTATTAGGATTGTCTTGATGAAAGAACTTAGAAGATTGTCCTTTATCCTTAAACTGAGTAGGCTTAGGATTCATAAACTTTTGATTTTTCTTCTTTTGAGAGTGCTTGAACTGGTTGACATGATCAACTCGTCCATCTTTAAGCCTTTCCTCTTATTGTACACATCTAGCCATCATTTCATCCATGCCCCATTTAGAATCCATCACATTGTAATTGATGGTGAACGGAGAGAACTCCATGGGCAAGGATGACATAATAAAATGGACAAGGAAACCTCCAGAGATTTCCATTTCCATTGTCTTAAGTTTAGTGGCCATATTGATTTTCCTCATGATATGCTCTCTCAGACTCCCAGTTGGATCGTACCTTTCATCAGTAAGCCTTCTAATGAGGCTTGTTGCATAAATTTTGGATGATCCCTTAAACTGGTCCTCAGTCTTTCCAAGATAACCCTTAGCAGTCTGAGAGTGTGGAACAGCTCCCCTCATACTCTGAGTGATGGAGCCCTTAATAATCATGAGACACTTGCGATTTGAATCCTCCCACTTAGTTTTCTCATCATCATAGACCCTTTTCAGGGAATCATAATTTTCATCACCTTCAGAAGGTGCTATAGGAGGATTCTTAAGGAGGGCATAATCAATATTCAGCAAAGCTAAAGTAATCTCAAGCTTTTCCTTCCATGTACCAAAATTGCTACAAGTCAATTGTTCTATGCCATTAATAATTCTGACAATTTGAGAGGCATTAGATGCTGCAAAAGAAAACAAATGCTTTGATTAAGCATCAACATTTTATACTCCTTTTATCAATATAGTCTAGATCAGTTTTGGACAGAAATAGACATGATCAATAAAAAAATTGTGATTAGAACATCTGCCAATCAGTTTTGGCCAGAATGACAGATATAAGCCACACTTAATAAAATCCTCTCACACATAGAATTTTTTTCATCAGTCTAGAACATATCAGCTTTGGCTAGAAGTGAACCAGACGAATAAAAAATTTCATGATCAAAATGTCCATCAATCAGCTTTGGCCAGAATGATAGACATAAGCCATGCTTAATTTGAGAATTTTGAAACTTTATTTTTGCAGCAAAACATTATTACCACAATTATTTGAAAAACAACACAAAATAAACAACTAAGCATAATAAAACACATCAAAAAGAATCAACTTACCATAACAAAACACATTAAACTTACTTAAGTGAGATACATAATTGCATGACAAAATAATAATTTGTCACACAATTGTATTCCATAATTGAGATAATAAAATATACCAAAACTTAGCCCCAAAACCCATTTATATAAGCCCTAACTTATAAACATTAGCCTTAAAATTATACATTATTTGGGCTCCAAAACCCCTTTCTATTTAAATTTAAAAGGAAAAACCAGACTAGGCCGAATCTAGCCCAGCCCGACTCCCCCTCATCCCCTTTCCGCGGCTCACCTGGCTTGTTAGGCGGCTAGCACTGCCAACCGTTGGATCACATCCAACGGACGAGGGCGTGCCCGGCCGGATCGAAACCGACCCACGACAACCACCGCTCGAACCCTAGTCCTCATTTCCCCCTCCTCCTCCTCTGTCTCCCGAGCAACCTTAAGCGAGGCAAGCGAAATGCAACGGCGGAGCCAGCCGCAGAGAAGGAGGAAGATGGCGCCGGTGAGGGCCTCTCACTGGATTCGCGTGTAGCAGGGCGTGGCTCCGTCGAGTGGTGCTTGCCGGCGTTCTTTGCGCCACGACCGCAAGCGCGCATGGGCATCCCTGCGACGATAGCGATGGCGTGACGCCTGACCCGACACGACGACAAGCTTCCATAGCTACAAGGGCACAAGGAGGCTCGGTGACGGCCGGTGCAGTGGATGGCTAGGCAGCTCGGGGACAAGCCCGTGCAGGCCCGCCAAATCTCAGGTGATGATCCCAATGCCGATGTGGCCAATGACGACGGCAGGGCCCTTAGGTAAGTGCCCACTGCCTTTAATCTTATCAGAATCAGGGTTAGGGTTCCTCTGTTTAGGGATTTGGGGAAATTAGGGTTAGGGTTCTTGAGTAATTTGGGAAATTAGGGTTAGGGTTCATCGATCCGATGAACTAGGGTTAGGGTTCTTCAGAAAATTGGGGATTAGGGTTAGGGTTTGCACCAGTAACTCAAAACCCCACATAAAAATTGCATGAAAGCAACCCTAGCACCTGTTCTTGATCAGATAGAACTTAGACTTAGTGAATTTAGGGCTGAAACAACAAATTTAAGTTGTTCTGAAGCAAGAACTTGAACAAGAACATAGCTCCAGCAACAAAAACATGAAGAAAACCAAGAAGAACAAGCTTGTAGGAACATAATTAATGCATAAGAGGGCTCAAACTTGTAGCTAGGTTGCTCTGATATAACTATTAGATCCCTTAGGATCACCTAGCTCAAGAGATAAGCCATAGAGAGAAGGATCTGGGTGTGTACCTTGATCTGGAGGTCCTAGCATGGCCTCCTCTTCCTCCTCTTGACCTAGAACTAAAATATATGATATGTGAGTGGTTCTTCCTAGTGTTTTGGGTGCTTGCTTGATCAGTGAGCAGGGGAGAGTGAGAGAGAGAAGAGCACAACCGTGTCTCAGCTCAAACCCTAGAGCCCCTTATATAGGCACCTGCACTAGGGGAACCAACACCTAAGGATGGACGGTCAGGATGCCCCTGATCAGGGCATCCAGTGGCTGTTAATCAGCAGCCCCTAAAAGTCATTGAAGGTTTATTTGATCACAGAAAACTGCAGATCACTAATATATCCAACACATACGAGAGACATCCGAGTCATCGACCCCCTTGTCTCCAATCTAGGGCTCCACCGCCTCTGCTCCGAGGTCCAGCAAACCGTGATCGCCACGATCCGAATGACGGAGCCTCCACAATTGCAGTCGTTCCCGAGAAGCCATGTCGAGGAGGCAAGGACAGAGACATTGCATGTGCCGAGGCTGATCTGCAGCGTCCCATATCCATGGGAGCCTCCTAGGCAGGGGTGCTCGAACCACGATTTCATCATCACCCTCCGAGCCGGTGCCGGGAAGACTCCGCCCACGCCAAAGCACATCATCGGCAGGACAGGGTTGGTAGAATCGTTGACTAGATCCGGTGGTTGTGGTGCTCCATTAGCAAAACAATGACATATTCATCTACCTTTTATTTGTTTTTTTCTTTAACATGCATCGAAGCATGTCTCAGAGTTTATCTCTACTATTTTATAAATAGAGTGTACACATTCCAGACGTGATTTCTAGCTATTGCAAGAGAAAATCTTAATGGCGAAGTGATGAAACTACTATTCTAAAGAATATTGTTTTTCTTGGAGAATTTAGTGACTCAACAGACTTTTGAAAATCATGAAGTCAATACTAAAAACAGATTTTGGTGTAATGCAGAACGGGAGAAATTTAAATGGCAGATCCAGAACTGAACTAGCTTTGAAGAATACACAAATAAAGACCTATATTAGGATAGGTAATCTTTGTATCGAAATGTACAGCTGGAATTATTTAACATTGACCTAAGTATTTGCACCCATTCGTACAAAAACAAAGGCATCAAAACACTTCTTTTCAAGTAGACCACAGTTTTGACCTCTCTGATCCCTTGAACTTAGAATGGCCAAAGCGATTTAACCAAGAAGGCAAAGATCTTCGTGAATCCTGGTCTCGCAGTCCTAGAACCAACAAAAAAAAGCACGAGAAATTATCCACACAAAAATTCAGATACTGGAATATAAGTATAGTAACACATTTGGAACATCAAGCAAGAGATGCTTTCAAGTTTACATCACCAACTTTACGAGAAAACTTTTCATATAAGCTTGCAGAAGTGCTAATTGAAGGGTCGTATAGCAACTGAATAATGAAGGTTTGACTGCTCATAACAAATATATCTTAGTTTCTCAGAAGTGCGCAACTGAACAATGACAATGCCTTACTTGTACAAGGCATATGATTAATTTATGTAACCTGGAAGTAGCTTTGGTTCTTTCTTGTACTCGTCAATATATGTGGCTTCATTTACTATCCTTGTCATAAACATTGGTGGTAATATTAATTTAGACGGTTTCACTATATTCTATTTTAGTGCAGTTGTTGCGAGTTTCCACATGTTAGAAAAATCATGCTTTAGTAGTTAGCGATGGCCAGGCACAAAGTAACAATAATATTCTTGTTAGAACTTTAATATAGACCGATATAAACTAAGACATTACAACACCACAAGATCACCAGACCGACAAACAAAGAAACAACTATATGTACACTTATATATCCAGCCAATAATTAATATATGAACAATATTAGAGAAATCAAAAACCATTTTTAAGCCAAAGGGAATTGAAATGAATCTTAGTAAAAAAAAAACTGGGTGTATTTCTTCTGAAATAAAGATAGCCATATATTACCTGCAGTATAGAAGCTTGTGTAGGGATAAAAGGTATTGTAACACATAGCATCTCTTTTAATAACATGTGTGATCTGCATTGAGTCGAGTTGGAGCATGAAGTTGCCAATACTCGTAGACAGAACAATAACATTTGATTCCTCGTCATACCCCACTATAAGTACCTCATTTTGATTAGTACGCATTGTGCATGGAAAGAGGTCCAAGTGAATGGTTTTGTGCATAAGCAACCATTTGACAACACCATCACAGTTTGATTTCCTCTCCCACAATTTGATAGTCAGTTCTGACAAAACGGCAAGTCCAAGTCCACCATCATCAGTCCTTAAGAGCTGAACAGATCTGTACTGAGTAATATGGGCATCCGTTGGTTTCTCGATCACATCAAAGGTGTGCCTTTTAAAATTAAAAGTGATGACGTCACCTTTAAGAAGCAACCAGCAAACTTCACTCCCGACAACGACACGAGATCCTATTTGATAAAACATATCTAGAAACGGAATCGAGACTATGTCTCCCCATGCACCAGACGCTGATTCATAGAGGCAAGCAAATGCTTGCATTTGTCCGACACCACAAATGAGGACCAATTTGAATGGACTCGAGAAGCAATCGCCGTGCACATGGCCATCTTCAGCATCAGCACATATCACCGCAGTGTTCCAGATCCAGAAAATGTGTTGTTCATCGTCGAGGAGCCCCGGTGGAAAACGCACGCAGATCTCCTGGTTGGTAAGTGGATCCCATAACACGATCTTGCGCCATCGCGAGTGGACTAGGACAGCCATGCCGTGGTGGCAGGCCATGAACTGCCAGCGCTTATAGTTGTAGGAGCGTCGCTTATGTAACAGGGCGAAGCACGCGGAAGGGATGCGGTCGGGCGGGTCGAGCAAGGGAGTCAAAATAGGAGGTCGACCTTGTATCTTCTCAAAAAAGCCGAGGAGCGGGGGTTTCTGGTGGTGCTTGCAGAAGCGGCGGAGGAATCGGTGGTCAGAGAGGATGCGGCGCCAACGCTTGCAGACTAGGGAGGCGCGGGGCAGCGTGGATGGGCGCGGAGGGAGGCGGAGGAAGATCTCACGGAGGAGGTCCTCGTCGTCCAGCGGGGTCGCCGGAGCCGGCGAGGAAGGGCAGCGGTTCATCTGGACTAGCGATGGAGTGTGAATGCTGAGCCAAATCTCCTAATGCCCCGATGCTCCTTGTGCCTTGGCAAACTATCCCAGCGTCATCTTTACATCATCTGCACATTGATAAAAATGCAATCATTTTAGAGTTCTTTCTTCCTTGATAAGACAAAAACGAAGTAGACAAAACTTGATTCGCAAAAAAGAATATGGCCAAAACTTGTGGAAAAAAAAAGTTTGTGACAAAAATAAAAATGGATCTCATAGACTGTTAGTGTGTAGTGAATTCCGATCTTGGGCAGGAGGAGACGAGGAATTGGAACCGCTCTGTCTCCACCGTTCCATCAACAAGTAATTAATCAAAGCTATGATTTATCTATGATGAAAAATCGTGGTAGGGCTTCCCACACAAATATAGAAGAAAAGTAAAAGGAAATTAATAGGAGATCGAGGGGGAGAGGGCGGATAAGGGTTACCTGACGACGAATTGGCGGCGGCGGCGGTCTTTTCTCTCGATCGCCTCCGGGCGCCGCTAGCTGTGACGGCGTGGAGAATTAAAGCCTCCGTTCCCAAAGCCCAGGAGGCTTCCGAAACAACCACTTCCGACTCGAAAAAAAAAAACATATACGCCTCTTTGGACTTGGCACCTACTATGTGTACAGGGCCAGAACCTGCGGTGCCGATTTTTTTTTTCCCGAAAATGCAAAACCATATATTATCTGAAACTAGCCCTTACATGAATATCTTTACAGAAAGAAATAAAATATAAATTGTTGAAAAGTGTAACACCATCTACTTTTTGCTTCCCTTGATGGCCATAAGCAAAGCTCGATGCAGTCGATGGGTCTCTAGAGTAGCAAAACTCGTATCGGAGAAAACTTGAAAAAAGCCAGGAACTTTTAGAAGCAATGAAGCACCGGCCTGGAAGTCGTCGACGTGGATCAAAAGATGTCAGGGGCCTCAATCTCAAGATATCATCGTCCTAGGAAAAGCTAGTACGGAGAAGGGATAAGAAATAATGCAAGTTCCGATCGGACTAAGATGGGGGATACCAAACTCCCAAGTACCCCAATGAACCGTACATATTCGAGCTACATCTGGGGATACAACTGAACATTAGATAGAACAAATATTGATTGATGACTATGTTTCACAAGTCATAGACATGGAGATGACACCAACGATGTGGACATATATTATGAACAATGTGCTGAACTGACATGAGACATAGCTATAATGCTTACAGTCCTTTCTCTACACATGATGTGCACGCTTTTTTCCTTAGATCTGAGATTGCCACGTGTAACATGGTGGTTATAAATCTAGCTTTCGGGTGCGTCCTTAAGCATAATGCAAGACAGTCAAGGTGGAATTTGACCGTCCATATATGAGAGAGACATCTATGGGCCCCTCGAGTGATTGGATCCACAAATGCATGGTCGTGCTACTTAAGGTTAAGAGTTAAACTTGTAAGAGATTCCTAATCATAGATCGAGAAAAAGTGATCATCTTGGAGATGGACCAAATATCGCGAGGCAAATGGAATGTCCATATGATCTTTATGCACGTTTAGAAGTTGACACGTCTAGAAGACGCTACCAACTATTGGCCGATTAGATGTACTTGTGTCATGTATATATGTTTGTCAACCTATAGGGTCACACACTTAAGGTGCTGAAAGCCTAATTCACATTGGATCTAAATTAGACCAGACTCAGGAGTAGTAATGGGTCTCTAAAATGTACAAGCCTTTTAGGGACACCTATATAAGAGTGGATGGGGCAAGCTGATTCAAGGGTTTATCACTCCATCCAGGGTTCACACCACTCTCTCCTCAGTTCCACGTGTGGACCTAGCAGGTCAGTGTGCGACGCATCCTCTCCGCACATGTGGATACCTCAGAGGTGCTACATCTGTAGCACTTAGACGAGCTGCACAAGAGTAGTTATAAGTGGTACGAGGAGGTGGATCGTCTGCATAGGCCTGGTGCCCTTCATCAAGTTCTGCAACTGTTCGTATAGTGGTAATCCTATGATCTATAATTGCATCAGTTCCTCGTTTACATTGTAGAGTTTTTTATTTTGCGCTAGTGTAGCCTACCCGTGTCCTTTTACGATGCCGCTCGCCAGCGTTCTTCCTAGGCGGGACATGGTAGCAGTCCCCACCCGAAATTGTTGCCGGCAAAGATGAATCATGGTTTACGTGTGACCGCATGCCACGGAAACCGAAGTACTAGTGGGGCCACCAGCAGTCATCACGTCATCTGCCACCTCATCTTCTGCATCGTCGATCCGTGGGGAAAGCGGATCCCGTTGCCCTGGATTCCATGGTCAATGATGGCAGCCAGAAACGCTCCAAGCACAGGCAGCATCGACGCTCTCCGTGGAGGGAGAGGTCCCTTCCAGTGCCAAACCCTAGGACCACGGCGCAGAAGGAGCCCCACCGGCGATGCCACCGACCCCCTCCGAATCACCGTCGGAGAGGCAGATCGACAAGGCGGTGAAGAAATCCGCGGCAGTGATGATGGCGAACCTCTTTCCCAAAACCGGGAGGCCGGTGTCGGATAGCCAATATCCTCCTAGAAATCCTACCTCAGCTCGTCGTCGGACTTCGTCCGCCGGCAGCTGACTGTGGTCCAACCCAACTCGCCGGAGATGTCTTCAAGGGCGTCAAGCGCCTCCCGCGCAGCAAGGGCGTCCTCGCCATCGGATCCGGAGTCCGAGCCTAAGCACTGAAACCTAGAGCGGGAGCTCGCTACCGGAGAGGACGAAGTTGCCGCCGGCGACCCTAGCGCCCCGGGCACAGGGGTGAGCCGCCGACCATGAGCCACCATCTCATTTTCATCCGGCGAGAGCGAGGTAGGAGAAGAGAGGGGAAGGGGGGAGACTTACTCGCTGGTGGAAGCGGAATTCGGGGTGAGGTTCAACGCGACGGAGCGAGAGCAGAGTGGCTGCTTCTCGAGAGGAGACGTCCATAGCTAGCACTGAGGTCCGCAAGATTATTAACTTTGACCATAGGCAGACTTTACAGCTGCGACGAGCCAGACACTCCATGTCTCCATGGTCCATTGAAGGTACAGTTCAATGTGTTTGTGACTGAGCTAGATCAGAAGTGCGCCTAAATCCATGTGAATAGAGTTGGAGAGGAATAATCGAGGCGATGTACACTGGATCTGAAGCTCCAATTTCTATGTAGGAAGCACGGTTGTTTTTCTTATGCTAAAATTCCACCGATCTATTACAAATCATCAACAACAGTATAAAGAGAACTAAAAATAATAGAAACTACAAATAGGTCCATTGACCACCTAGGGACGATTACAAACAGTAGCACGAACAAAAGGCACCGCCATCCTCACCCCCCAATCATCGTGTTCGGCCAAAACTCGTCGTAGTAGATGTTCTTGTAGTAGGCAGACGAAAAGTCGTCATACTATAAGTCCCAAAAAACCAAAAACTAAACATGGGAAGAGACATATCTACAAAACAGACCAAATCTAGGAGATCCGCTTGACACACGATTCCACACACCCTCCATTAACATTAGACACACCACCGAAACGAGGATAGAGCGAGAGGATAATATTATGACTTAATGTAGTCATTGCCCGATCACCGCGAAAAGACACGGAAAAAAAGTAAAAAAAAATTGAAAGAACGGAAAGGAAACATTACGGGTGTGGTGTTAATGGGAGCAGTTATTAGGAAAAAATGAAAGAACGGAGGAAACTGCTAACGTGTGTCTTGGAAACAGATCAGACGATCCCCTTGATTCCAATCCTACGACATACAGTATATAGGACTAGACCGATGGAAAGTCACACAACGTTAAGAGACAAAACGTTTGGACAGAAGTGGAAACGGAAGAGTCCATCCCGAGCTTTTTCTCGTGCCTTCATCGTGCTCCTCCGGTCAGGCGGCGGCGCATCCATCGCAGTGAGTTTCCCTTTCTCCATTACAAGCCCAAGTTGCGTCTTCGATTCCTCCTTTTCCTATGAACCCAAGCTTGGTGCGTGGATCTGCACTCATTGATTCGGTAGACACGTACGTGATGGATCTCTGTGAGTCTCTCTCTCCTGGATCTTTGTCAGGCTTGTGCTAGTATTACTAAGATTTATTACTTTTGAGATTGATTGACGCT
Organism: Avena insularis; assembly: GCA_023614405.1. Classification (NCBI taxonomy): domain Eukaryota; kingdom Viridiplantae; phylum Streptophyta; class Magnoliopsida; order Poales; family Poaceae; genus Avena; species Avena insularis. The sequence goes on along the minus strand of CM042686.1, from coordinate 1,800,680 downwards.
TCTCATCAATGTGCAGGGGACAGATTTTGGCGGGCGGCCGCAGCCTGGCTGGGCCTGGGGGACGAGGACCCTCTCCACCAGAGCCTCCTCGACCCATCCTCCCTCTCGCGCCACATCCCCGAATTCATCTCCCGCAAGCTCCTCGGCTTCTTCTACCAGGATGGTGGCCATCACCTCGGCTTCACTCCCATGCTGGACCTACCAGACAACACACATGTTGCACGCTTCGCGATGCCGAACAACATCGTCGATCGTTTCTCACGGACCCCCTTCTTCTTCATTGGCTGCCGCCATGGCGTTGCCCTCCTCCTCGACCGCTCGCGCCAGGAGGCTATCCTCTGGGACCCAATCACTTGTGACCAGCGCCGCGTGGCTTTTCCGCGCAAGTTCGGCATTGGCTACCAACGCCAGAGCGCCGCCGTGCTGTGCTCTACCGGATGATCATCATCGCCACTTGCACGGCAATGGCGGCTTGAGCGCATTCAAGCTGGTCATGGTTTGGCATGACACTACTCGTAATAACAACGAAACAAAGACTTATGCTTGCCTCTACGAGTCCTCGTCTGACGCATGGGGAGATATTATCTCCACGACGACCACATATGTGATTGCTAACTTGGCAAGGCCCAGCGTTATGGTTGGGAATGCGCTCTACTGGTTGCTTTCTAGAGCCAACATCCTCGAATTCGATACGGAGAAGCAGACCCTCATTGTGATCGAGAAGCCGTCTGAATACGCCCACATTACCGGTGATCAGGTCAGCACGCTCTTTCAGATTATGCGAAGAGAGGATAATAGCCTTGGACTAGCTGTTTTGTCGTCACAGCGACCGGTCATGGACTTATGGGCTAGGGAATCTAGCTCGAATGGTGTTGTCTCATGGGCGTTACAGGAAACCATTCAGTTGGATGAGTGCATTCCGTGGCTCCCATGGGAGGGAAAAATGGTGCTGGTAACAGGGTACGATGAGGACGCAAATGTGATCTTTCTATCTACGTTTTCTCGTGACTTCATGCTCCACCTTGAGTCGATGCAACTTAGTTATATTGGGAGAAGAGAATTCATGACACCCAAAACATATTATCCATATACTAATTTCTACACAACAGGTAATGCCTCGTCTCCCGCAGTGCATGTGTAACAAATTGAATTACTCCTACTTCCTTTGCCGAGATTCATTCCCATTACTTATAGCACATGATTGGTGTGCTCCCTCCGTCTAGAAATAGATGTAATATATTTTTCTAGATTCGCATGTATCTATACACTAAAACATGTCTAGACACATGCGAATCTAGAAAAATATGCAACATCTTTTTATGGACGGAATGAGTAAATTTTTTGGTATGCTTAATGGTTTTCTATATACCTAGGAACAATTGAGTTGTTTGATTTTTGTCAAAATAGTGATGTTATGAATGTAAGTTGAGTGGGTTCCAATACCGTTCCGTCGCCAAGGACCCTAATGAAGGCTCAAATTAGATCATTATAATATTATTCGTCACTGAAGTACATTAAAGCTATAATAAAATCATGACCGGAGCTATTTCTACCTCAATCATGAGAATCATCATAAATCCTCAATAGTACTAAGTAATATTTACATTGTCGCTGAACTTTCTTAACTTGAGCATCTTTTGTTTTGGTCCATTTGGCATAACTAGAACAAACTGCTATAGAATAATTGTAGATGATTAAATCTTCTCTATACTGCTATAAGTCCATAACATGTTCTTCATTACTTGGTAATTGATTACTATAATTCTCCCTTGCACCTGGCAGTAATGTTACCTACTCCTATCCTTGTCATAATGCTTGTACGTTGTTTTATTGGACTTCTTTTGCTTTCAGTTATGGGCGTTGCTAGTGGAGATGGTGGAGCTGAAAATGTGAATACATGAGATCTACTAATGTTCTCCTATGTTGGTTAAACAGGTGATGTAAATTTATATTTTTTCTTTGTGTATGTATACCTTTTTGTTTGGTTTACTAAGATGGTGTTTGACCACTTGTTTGTGATCTACACGGCATGAGTTTGATAAGTTTCTAATAGGCTAGTTTTTGTTGTCGAAAAAGCATGCCTATGAGTTAGATACGAAATTTTTCTACTTTGTACTCAATTTATGCACTTGATGGAGGCATTGAGTCAATGATCTTCTAGTTTCTACATCAATTTCATGTACTTGTGCAACCAAAAAACTTGAGAAAATGTCAATGATTGGGGATTGGGAATAGAAAACAGAATTTGGAGGGATAGGCAGCAGTCCTTGAACTGTGATTCTAAGATATAATGCCCTTAGGTTGTTAATCATTAATGTTTTTGGAATGTTTATGTACAATCTAATCAATTTCCATGTCTGAATCTTATAATATGTTGTCTCTCTCATGGATTTTAATTATGAGCATTACAATTTACACTGCCATGTTTGTGATCATGCATGTTTTCAGATTAAGATACATGACACCGGGTGCTGTTCACTTTACCCTGTTATATGACCATATTTTTAGTGCCTAAACTGTAAATAAATCTCTTTGAGATTACATACATGTATTGATGGAAGCTTTTTATCATTTCAACTTCATATTTGATTTTTATTGTACTGCTAGTTCTCCTTTAAGCTGTCTAGATCTTCTCATGATAAATTATATTTTTTTGTCCTGATTTGTGTTCTATTCTTTCTTGGAATAGAAACGCCACATGAAGATGAGGAAGGGCTTGGCTCATCGAAGCACAAGCTATCACTGAGAAGCAAGAGTAGAAGTATTTCCTAGCTGTGTTTTGAGTCAGTCATAAATATATTGTGTACTGGATTTGAATGTTATGTGCAACTGGACCAAGTCGTCCAATATATGCTTGGAAACGTTACTGTTTGCAAAATTTCTTCTATGATTATGTCCAGATATGCTAGCTAAAAAAGTCGACTGTCTGTATGCTAATGATATTATTTGTGTGACAAATTGCAACTTTTGATAATTGTTATAGTTAGCAGTGTGCATCTTTAGCAAATGGGGTCCAAATTAGAGGACATTACCTGTCGCATGCTGAATATGGGATCATGCAGTTTCTACTATTTTGAATTGCATGACCCTGGGAATAAGCTGATGTCTTATATTTTCTTGGAATGCTTCTGCAGAATTGATGTTGATCGTATTCATTCTGAGGTACTTGACAAAAATCAAGAAAAGTGTCTTGTAAAATAAATGTTCCAATTTCTCACAACACGCTATGAATATCTTTGACCTTTAATTTCTAAGTGTACTGCCGATTTTTCATAGATTGGCCTTTTTTTTCACAATGCGATAAATAGAAGGTTTAATCGATGGTTCAACTAGCTAGCACACATGTCTTCAGATTAAATTTCTGTCCAATGACCAATCGCTAGCATTAGTAATATTGTTTCAAAAAATTAATTACATCAACTTAGTTGTCACAGTAGCTTCTAGCCCTCCACAAATACAACTAAGATACCACCACAAATCTTTGTGCAAGCCTAAATTCTAGGATGAGAGGCATTGTTGGTTGTACGTTTTCTTCAGTGTACATTTTTGTATGTTTTTTATTAGAATTCGCCCTGCCCTTATATTAATCAAAAGTCTGATAAGTTACAATAACACCTAGAGGTGGGGACTGAAACCACACATGACGACCTGCAGATAAGTAGATGGAACTCGTAGCCAATGTATGACGACTCAGCAATGCTAGGTTGGAACAATCAGTAGCTGTTCTGATTTTCTGCAACAGAAGATCATCCACCAAAGCAAGCCCTTCCGTGCATGCTAGTGCCTCTGGGGATTCAGGGTCTCGATGATGCTCGAATGAAGTAGCTACCGCCGAATTAGCTGAGTTCTTTGATGTAGCAGCATCCACGTTGATCTTCCTCACCCACGTAGATGGAGGAATCCACTTCGTGGATCCTTGAGATGCCGCTCTTGTTTCTTGCCGTTCGCCCTATCGGTATAGTGATCTTCAGATCCTCCAAGAACCTCTTCACGAAGCAATTTGTCCACATGGGGCTTTGAAATATCCCTTCGTGGATAGCTTTTCTGCTTGCATGCCACAACGCCCAAAGAGTAACAACGACTCTAGTTAGTTCTGCATGCTGTAACACTTCGCTCACCGCTGTGAGCCACAGTTCTGCATGAGGTTCTTGCATATTGGCTAGCAGGTCAGTGATCTCCTCCGGCGCGAGCGCCCACACATTGCATGACGTATTGCACTCTAACAACGAGTGTCTCCAAGAGTCCATCTCCCCGCAAACCACGCACTCTCTGAGCGGCTCCATGTTCCTGTGTATGGTGGAGTATGTCGGCACTCGGCAGTAGGTACGGACTGTTTTTCCAAGCGCCATTGAAATACACGAATCTTCAATGGCACTTGAACCTTCCATGAGCACCATTCTTTCTCCCTCGTTCTCGTACCCAAACTGCCATCATATTCATCCATCCAAGTTGTTCTCTTCTCGCTTGTATTTACTAGCACAGTAAGCTGCGCGTACTGAGAAGATCCCCCTTCTCTCATAATGCCAATCCCAAAAGTCGGCTTACCTCCAGGTGGTTAGAGAGATGTTTTTTATTATCTCCATGTCCATGGGCAAGAAACATGTCTCTAGTTTCTTCTCATCCCATGACGCCTTGTTTGCATTGATTGGCTCACTGACCAAAAAAAGGTGGATCATCATTTATATGTGTCGCTGGACGAAGCATCCCATCTCGTGGAATCCAGTTCGAGTTCCAAATATGTGTTTCCTCACATGTACGTCGAATCTAACCTTGTTTTAAAACCCCCTTCCGACCACAAATAGCACGCCAACTTCTTGTTGGGACGCACCAACCTCTACCTCCAATAGAGAAGTCTCTATTGGGGAAATACACTTCCTCGAGGTTCCTGCAATATACACAAATCTTACCTAGCAAGAAGATCTAGGTTGAAAAGTACAATCCGCCCATACACTTCGGCTTCATCATCTCTTCCCAAGAAACCCAACAAGTTCGTCTCTTGCCTAATTTACTTCCTCACCAAAACTTATGCAGTAGGTTGTTGATGTGATGACATAAACCTCTTGGTAACCAAAAGCAAGACATAGAATAAGTTGGTACTTCCTAAGCTACTACTTTGATAAGGACCTCTTTCCCTCTTGGTGACAGCAACATCTCCATCCACCATTGGACCCTCTTCGACACTCGATCTCCGATGTACTTAAAAGCACCTTTAACAGAATTTCCCACATCGGACGACATGCCCAAGTATTTCTCACTCAAATAGACGTTGTGGACATCAATAATATCCATAATCTCCACATTGATTTGATTTTGACAACCTTTTAGCAAAACAGATTAAAGATTTATTCATAGTCAATTGTTGTACAGATCCACTACAATACATGTGAAAGGATTTGCATGTCGCCTAGACAGGCTAGGGGGTTGATGAAAATATTATCTAGAGGCAATAATAAATGGATTATTATTTATATTTCTATTTCATAAGTAAGTTTATTGTTCTATGCTACATAATTGTATTAGTTTCGGATAATGAGTATTTGGAGGAAAACCCCAATACATGTGTGGAATTATAAACATCATCTAGATATCCCTAGTCTCGTATCTAAGACTAGTTCATGCATTATTGATAGTCTCGTTTTCTAACTATAGGGAAAATACAAAGTGTTATAATGACTGGCGATGAAACATGAGACCGGAGTTGTTGGGAAACAAATGATGATTGATAGACCCAATAATATACCGTGAAACTCATGTCAGAGACTCTCGTCCCGTGAAGGAACAATGGGTCCGACAAAATCCCTGAGTTCGTGAGGAGGCTGAACACGCGTTCGGATCTTCTTGGCAATGGAGGCAGCGATGTAGCTCGCACATGACAAGGAGTGAACATTGTGGTTTTTTACCCAGGTTTAGAACCCTCGTGAGCTGGGAAAAAAGTGTCACCACATGGCCGCCCAAAGGTGTGTTGGTATACAAGGCTGCTTTCGATGAACTTGGTCTAGGGTCTTGCGGGGTTCGCTGGTCATCCATAAAGCTGAATTTGTCAGTGATGTCCCACGCTACACGACTCCTTCTACGGCCTCCCTTGCACCAAAGAGGCAAAGAGAGGGCTCTGGTGGTGCTAAATTCACCCGCCTTCCCTTAGCACCGAAGGAGCCAGACCGTTTCCTCTTTACCGATTCGGCTTGGGCGGTCCACAAGGTCGCAACACTGCCAGTTGGGCTTTATCGACTTCCTACCTTCGTGGTGAAACTATGAACGGGCACCTAGAGTATTTTCTGAAGGTATTTGAGGTCTTTGTGGACAGTAGGAGGAGGGATGGCCCCCGGGCGAGGCTACCCTCCTGAAGGCAACCTAGGCGAGATCCGGGCCAAGCCGAGAGGGCCTCTGGAGGGGCCGGTTGTTCCCTCCTTGACCCATGAGCCACCATGCCGAGGCGTGGCTACCTCACGAGGTTGTTGTTGCTTCGATGGCGGTCCTACCCACCAGTGGGTCATGGTACCCCAGTTACTAGGGATCCAACAACGCATCATCAATAATGTTATCATTAGTTTCTCATAACATGTATTGTCATTACTAAAAGATTGTTAGACCATAAGACACATATTAACTTGGATACAATAAGGAAGTGGTGAGGCCTTCAAACGTTATTTCGTGACATGGTAATCATAGTGCTAGTCTATATTATTACAGGATGGAACGTGAGGTCCTTGAGGTGATCAAGGGGCACTAGATCGGAACAATTTGTGGAACTTCTTATCGAGCTTGCATTTGTTGTAGAAGGAGTGGGCTTATAGGCATCTGGCGAGGCCTGGGTGCACGGCGAGGATACCGGAGACTGCGGCGATGCGGTTTTGTTCATGTGGGGAGAGTTGTTGCGCCACTGCCAGGAGAGGACGGTTATATGCACAACTGACCTACCGGAGCGTTGGAAGATGCTAGACTAGTGGCAAACACATGGGAAAGCAGTGACATCTCGGCAAGGCAGAAATCTATGTTATCTAGTAGGTAGTAGGCATTAGCGCAGGAAATGCCTAGGCGTGCAAATTGCAAGACAACCCATGCTAACAAACTAAACTACAATTCTCTTGTCGTTAGACAACATAATAGTTTACCAAAGACACGTAGCCACACAAAGAAATAAACATGCGGGTATACCTAAAACAAAACATGGAGCTACACATCATGCATCAAATTTCTTGACACGTTTGGTCATCTTCGCTCTTATCAAAAATAAGTTTGGTCACAATTGTTTGTCAGTGCTAGGATGCAAAAGTCTTCCCCCATGGTTTCTTATGCCGATCTGCCAAACACCATTTTTTCGAAATGGGGGAATTCCCTGGCCTCTGCATCCAGAGGATGCTCACAGCCCTTTATTAAAAAATCCAAAGATCCAAGCCACAAGTCTTTACAAATCAAGCATCAGATAAGATTGATACAAACACCAACCATCTAAAACAAGTAGGAGTTCTCACACGAGAAAACACACAGCGGCTAGACATCTGTCAGTCTACTAGAATGACGCCACGAAAGCCTGGCTGAAAAAATCCGAAGTAACCGTTGCAAGACGGGTGCACCCAGAAACCATGGGTTGCCGCATATGCTCTGGTAATAGGAAAGCCCAGAGCTGAATTCAATGCGCCCCCAGAAGGATAACCTACAAAAAATATGAAGCTTTCTTTTGTGAAAAATACAGTTATTTCGATATTTCCATATTGACCAGCATATGGCCGAAATGCCAATACTTATCCTATTTTTATTCGCCTTATCCACTCCATTCAGCCAATTCCTAAACATATTAGTGATATTGGTAGGAGGTGGTAATTTATATGTGCAATAAATCATACGCCAAATGATTTTTGCAAACGGACACGTAATAAATAAATGCTCAATCATTTCGTCCTCATCACAATAGCATCATTTTTTACAGCCATTCCAATTTCTCTTAGAAAGATTATCTTTAGTCAAAAGCACTTTATTGTTTAGAAACCACATGAAATTTTTGACTTTTGTAGGGATTTTAATCTTCCAAAGATATCTTGTGGGAAAGCGTGGATGCCCATTCATAAGGTCTCCATACATAGACTTAACTGTGAATACCTTATTCTAAGTTAAACTCCATAGAAACTATCATGCTCATGATTCAGAGTTACTGCCATCAATCGCTCACAAAGGTGCAGCCATGCATCCCAAGAATTTCCAGATAGATTCCTCCTAAAACTGATGTCTAAAGGATTGTGAGACAGTACTAAATGAACAGAAACATGTTTCCTATGCACCAGATTGTATAACGAAGGGTATTGTTGATTAAGAGGCCCCTCTCCTAACCAAGCATCCTCCCAAAAACGAGTGTCTTTCCTGATGGGGATATGCCGAATGGGATATGCCCAGCAGGGTGTTTCGACTAGACCAAGGGCCTTGCGAGTGGGCCTGCAGGACAGCGACTGGAACGCGACTAAGAGCAAGCCTGGTGACTGGAAGCTGGATGCCCAGAAGCATAGTTGAAGCCCAATCGGATTAGGTCAAACCCTCCGAATCCTAGATTAGTTCGGTTGTATATCTGTAAATCCTAGCGAGGTACCCCCTATATAAACCTCCCTAGGATTCCCTTTGTACTCCCGTACCATCATACACCCCTTCAAGCGACTTGTTGCCTAGCCACCGAGCTCGCCACCCCTGTAACTCGCTCACCATTAAAACAATCTAGCAGGAGTAGGTCTTTACCTTCCGGGGGGCGAACCTAGGTAAACTCATGTGCATCTTTTCCCGTCTCGCTCCGCAGATGGCCGCCATCTCTTGCCCTTAATCCTATCAATCGCAACCCCTGGTAGTGACTGCCGTGGTCATTCCCACGATATTTCCCATCACCTATTTCCTCTAGAAAAGAACTCATCTTTTACTCCCATGTGTCCTTTCCAAAAAGGTGAATCAGTTGGCTTGGCCTCAACCTGTGCCAAAGTTTTGTTTGACAAATACTTATTATGAAGTATCTCTTTCCAAACCCTTCTCCTGACAACAATTTATACATCCATTTTATTAAAAGACATTTGTTCTTTAGTTCAAGAACTTCAATCCCTAAACCACCCTGATCTTTGGAGCGACAAATAATATTCCACCGAGTTGGTCTATATTTCTTCTTATGTTCATCACTATGCCAAAAGAATCATGAACGATAGAATTCTAACCTTTTCCTTACACCCTTTGGTATTTCAAGAAAAGATAACATAAACATGGGAAAACTCGATAGAACAGATTTTATTAAAACAAGCCTATCCCCATAAGATAATAATTTCCCTTGCCAACATCCCAATTTACCCTCAAATCTATTTTCAACCGGGTTCCATTCGGTTGTCAGCACGACGAATCTGCCAAACACCATACTGACAACGTAAACATTGAGGAACATGGATGTCAGCACGACGATTCACAAGCTCCCCTGCAGTCTCTAGACAATTTTCTCAGCATCCACGCAAATCATAGAGGGTTACAGAACAAGGCATCACATGGCTACTGATCAAACAGGGCTTCACTAGTAACTTCTTCGGTCGGCTGATAAATTGTGTGTCCTAATTTCGTCTTCCTTTACTTATGGTTGAATATCACAATAATTTCCAACATATTATTATTTGTAGTGTTTTATGAGTTTCGTGATATTTGATTATCTCAGGATATTAAATTCAATTGTTTAGCTTTGGTTACTATAGTATGAATAATCACTGAAAATAACATGGAATCTTAGCATATTATTCTCATTCATTACAATATTAATTATCATTGATGTTAGTGGAAATCTAGAAATCTTATGGAATATAACAATAATAATAAGCATTAATTTCACATGGCCTATAAAGGACCTCTACCACCATCCCCGAGTAAGATAATCAACCGTATACAACATCTACCGTTGATAAACACCATATTTATCTAGGATGGCTAGGAACTCCACAATCCCGATGTTGCTTCTACTTGTCGCATTCATCGTGCTTTCATCAGGTACCTACCTATTAGTTCATGGTGTGTGCACATTTTATATTTTGGCAGTCTATAGTTCGGTTGTATGGTGTGATATTTTTCATAATATACTTGTTTTCATGGTGCAAAAACTTAATTTTACAGATGTGAAAGCTGGATGCACAGTTTATTATATTCCAATGCTATCTACATGTGATTCGGGGAGTTGTGCGGTGGCATGCGAGGCGCAGTTTGAGCATACGACATGCCCAAACTGCATAATCAGTCCTGTCACCGGGTGCTATGAAGATGGTTGCGAATGCATTATATGCGAACAAAATTAATATATATGTGTCCTGTTTGGAGATGCATATTTGACAAGATAAAAGCCATAAATTCGTGTAAGATGGATAGTTGAAGTTTTGTGCTCTGTCTATATCTCTCTGTTCTAATGAGAATTTGTACGTTATGTCGAGAATGCAGACAAAGTTAACAAAGATTCACCTATCGATAGTAATAAAAACATCTTCCTAAGTCCAGATTATATTAGGTAGCTTTATTCCTAACTTTTTTATGGGATCTTAATTCCTAACGAAATCTCTATGAAAACTGGACCATGAAGTGTGCCTGTGAATGGACACCAGTATGTATGGCCTAGGGGCTGGATTGCTAAAGTCAACAAAATAGCCTATCGTACTTTCAAATATATGCTGATAAACACGGGTGACGGTGCAGCAGCCACCACGGCCGTGTTGCCGATCTGCCAAACGTGTGTTCTCAATACATCTAGAAGGTGTTGTCGTGCTAGTGGAGGCTGGTAGCTCTCCCTCCTCGTAGAGGAGCTCACAAGGACAAGGTTTTCTGTGCTAGTTTGTCACCAATTGAAATTAAACTTTCTATTGCACGTGATACATCGAGTCGTTCACAGATTTAAGGATGAACTAGCTAGTTTTTTACTCCGTGCTCAATCTATAAGTCGTATGGAGCTTGGTCTCCAGGAACCGTGATTGGATGGTTTCCTTGAGAATCTCGTTGTCACGACCTCTGCCAACTCCGGCGCCGTCCGTGTATGCTTCACCAGAGAGGAAAACCGTGCTGACTAGTCGGCAAGGCCAATAGTGTTCTGTTGTAATTAATCATACAATTACGGGAGGCCAACCTTTGATATTTTGTCATCATTGATTAAATTCAGTTGATTAGATTTGTTTAGTTGGAATAAATATTGAATATCTTATGATCTCTTAGTATTTTATTGCCCTATTGATTAGAGTAACAATGAGCATTAATGTCAGTAAATATTTTTGAATATTTGAGTTGTCAGGTTCCCTATAAAGACTGATCTATTCCACCACCAAAAATTTAACCAACCATATGGTAAAACACTTCCGGTTGATCTAAACTGCATCCAACTAAAATGACCAGAATGTCCACGATTTGAATGCTGCTTCTGATTCCCCGTACTCATCATGCTTTCAGCTGGTACCTATATATTTGTTCCTTCTGCAGACTCATTCGCAACATATATTTAAGCTGTATGGTGTGAGACTATTTTATAGTATGCTATTTTTCAAGGTGAAATATTCTTATTTTACAGATGTGAAAGCTGGGTGTAACATTTATCTGATCAAGCCAACATCTAACTGTACTTCGGAAGATTGTGGGGCGGCTTGCCAGAGGGAGGTGGAACGCATGGCGTGCTCCCCTGGCTGCGACGTCGGTCCTGACACCACTTGCTTTCTAGATGCTTGCAGCTGTGTCATATGCACACATATTTGATTTATCTTTGTCCTCTTTGGAGATGCATGCTTGACAATTGAAGCAATAAAGCTGTGTAAGACGAATAGTAAAAGTTGTGTGCTCGATCTATCGAGTTGTTTGAAATAACGTGTGCGCTTTATCAAGCAATCTGCGCATGAGGTTAGCAAAACATCCACCTATCACATATACTAGATGCTGGTTGTATCAAAAATGAATCTCACAGATACATCGACTTCTAGGGCCAGAACGACATTGGGTCATGTCTCCGTGGCAGGTAGCTTAATTCACATCTAACACGACTGGTCCAAGGCAATAAAATAGCGCATTGTACCTGGATATATGGTTGACCCGAAAATGAATCACTGGGTATTTTAGGAAAAAAGGATTCACAGAAGACATGCATGGTGGCCCTCGCCAATGCGAGGGCATCATATTTTTTACCTCTAATTGACCAAGAAATAAACCTATGATTTATTCATGTATTTGATGTTTTTAGAGAATGATGGTCAGGTAAATAGTTCTTCTTCAAAATGTTTTTAGAGAATGATGGTCAGGTAAATAGTATATAACCAGCAATTGTTCGCTCCAAAATGAGAATGATGGTCACATGTGTCATTTCTACCGGATAATAGATAGTTTGAGATAAGTTCACAATTATTGATGAAACATAAATTATTTCCTAGTTAATATGTATGTCAGGTAAATAGTACTTCTTCTGTTTCTAGATATAAAGTGTATTGTTTAAATATATAGAATATAGGCCCCTCGTCTAGATAAATTTTCTAGACTCTCGATTACGTATATTTATCTCATGCAAACAACTCTATTTTATCAGATTAATAAGTCAGAGTAGTCTCGCAAAAAACGCGTGTAATTATCCCACCATGTGTCTTCTTTAATTTCCATGCCAAAAACTACACACCTTACATTAAATGGAGGGAGTTATTGTTGTTCTACTTTTTGTAGATGTATCTTCTCTCATTTACTTTCTATGCATATTTTCAAATATGTGGCGGCCTCCCACATTTTAGAATCATGTGACTTCTCAGACTTCGACAATCTTATATGTTGATTTTATTTTCTATCCGAAATTCTGAATATGTAGTCAAGAAATAAAACAAAAAAGTATTCTCAACGATCTATTTTATTTTGGCTTGCTTTAAGTATATATTTATACTCCAATAATAAAGTTTTTCAACATTGATTGTTTCAAAATGGAGATATTATATTTTTGTTTTGTTCAACTCTCTCCCTGACAGTCATGCTTTTTAAGCTCACATTCACATGTAATTTGTGCTTTCATGTATATAAGATGACTATTGCTACATGGCTGACTTAGTTAGTATAAATCATTGTAATGAAATATCATACTAAATTTTAAATGAACCTAAGCCATGAAATTTGGCACAAAAAGGTGTCAATTTGGTCCTGGAAAAACAATGAACTAATAGGCAATAATATTTTTCCAAATATTCATACCCAATGTAAGTTGTCCTTTCATTTAGAGTGTCTTCCGTCGAAAACTCCTTGTATATAGTCCTATAATCCTATGAACCAAACAAATAAAATAGGGAAAATCTAAATAATTAAAGTTCTAAACTATTTTTATATAATTTTGAATAAGGAAATATGCATGTATTTTTTGTGGATGTGTAATAGGAAATCTTACTATGAGTTATCATGAAAAAAATTGATTTTTGATTGACATGTCCCTAAATGTATAACCGTTTTTTATTGTGTAAGTACATCACTAATTACTAACCATTGAGCCTCCTCCTCTATGCACGTCGTGCACTTGATATATCTCTTCCATTTGACACAATTTGTTGTTGTTTTAACTATGTCTTTGTGCCAAAATCGACTTAGAATACTCTAGTCCAGTTTGTTTCTATCAACATCTTGGAGAACCATCAGATGAGATGACGTATGCTTGAAGCGATGCGTTCTGGTTACCACGTCACATTGTAAATAACATATCTTACATATTTTGGAGGTGCATGTTTCCAACCGAGAGCGATTAGCAAATAATTCTTGTTCCGTCCGACCTACTGCATATTGACGCCATCTCTATTCACAGTTGATATCGACTCCATCGGTATACGATTGATATTTCTTTTCTTTTGGAAAGAGTCCATGAGCTACAAGTATCATTAACATCTAAGCCGCTAAGTTGTCTAGGTAGATGCAAATCTGGAGGTAAAATGTGTAAGGTGCAAGGTCCACACATACCCTGGCAATTTACATATGCCGGCCCGAGGCTTTTTGCGCGAATTTCTACCAATATAAATATAAGTAAATAATACAATTGGTCAAAAGGGATCAAGAGGATTATCTCACTATCATTTTGCATTTATCGATACCGACAAACAAGTGTGCTTTTTTCAATCAAAATCACATCCACAATTTTTGGAATCTCGAGTTCGATTTCCACTTCAATAAAACGGACTATAGATAGGTATTAGTAGTACCTGATTCGTATCAGTAGTATCTTAGTACGGTCTCTATGTCAAGCTGAAATAAACGACCACATAGCTCCACGTACGGGATTTTTTTTTAGTGTCTGCCAGCCCAAGGGAAGTCCACGTACGGTTTTTTTTACAAGGTATACGGGATCTTCATTAAAGTCTAGAATTCAGTTTCCATTTAACTTACGTGCCATATGCTCACGTGTACACGTTTAATGTTTTATGTAACACGTCTTATCTTTTAATCCTAACCGTTAATATGCAGATCAACATAGTACATTTTATAAGCCTATGTGGATCAACCTGGTGCCTCTAAAAACATCTTTATATTGCTTTTAGTATATAATAGAAATAGATAGATGCTTTGGCCCGCTGATCAGATAGTTGAACAAATCACTTTCTAGTTTCTATTGCACATTGACGTTGCACATCAAGATGTACCAAGTACTACTCGTGGCGAGAAAGTTTTCTCCTCAATCCTCTAGCTAGCAAAGTTTAAGGATCGCGATCTTCAGGAATGTAGGGTGACCATTGTCTCCTTAAGGATCTTTTGCTCCAGTCCTGCTGATCCTCTACGAGGCGGGAGAGCTACTGACCTCCATCGGCGCCATGACCGCCTTCACTAGGGAGAAAAACCAAGCTGAGAGCAACTTCAGCAAACAAAACAGTTCATATAGAAAATAATTTATATTTTACAGGTGACGGTTTCTGAAATTACGCGAAATGAATATGGCTTCCGATGAGGAGTCTATAGACGGTTGTAGCAACAAGTTGCCAAAGACAGTGTATAGGTGATGGATGATTGTATCGTCGGCAATGTCGATTATGTGCCTGTCACTGGTGATCCATATTCTAGTAGTGATGTCACAAGGATACTGATCGATCAAGGTGTGGCCAGACCTTCAGAAATATGTGGCTCAATGCGGGTCCTAGTTTCATATGCCCTGCTTATGCTTGAATATCAGAATAATCCTCAATTCATTATTATTGATAGATTTTCAGGAGATTTCCTTGATATTCTCTCATGAGGGATGACATTCAATTTATTAGCATTGGTTAGATGTAAAAACATGAAAAACCTTAAAAGATCTTCAAATATTATTCCCCATTTATTACAGTAATAATTAGCATTGATGTCATTCAAAATCTTGAAATCCTAGTAGAATATTTGAGTATTAATGATCATTGATGTCACATGCGCTATAAAGGTTGATCTCTTCCACCAACCATATGTTAGATAACCAACCATATACAACATTTCCCATTATCAGGACCGGATCTAACTAAGATGGCTAGGAGGTCCACAATTCCGATCTTGCTCTTGATCATCGTATTCATCATGCTTTCATCCGGTACCTACCAATTTTACCCCCGTGTGGTCACGTTTCGTATTTTTCCAATCTATATGGTGAGATGTTTTCCTGATTGTACCTTTTTTGTTCATGGTGGGATTTTTTAACTTCACAGATGCAGAAGGCATGTGCAAAATTTATTTTATCCCTTTGACATCATCTACTTGTACTGAGGAGGCTTGTAGGGCGGCGTGCCAGACAGAGTTGGGGCGTACACATATGTGCCCAGGTTGCGGTGTCAATCCAGCCACGGGGTGCTATCCAGAAGAAGGTTGCAAGCGCTTTTTATGCACAATATATTGATTTATCTTTGTCATGTGTAGATGCATGTTTGACAAAATCAAAGCTATATACTAGCTATGTAAGGAGATAACTGAAAATTTGGAACAAGATCGACGTCTGGCAGGCTTGTGAACGCTGATTTTGCACGCTACATGGACTCCCATGTCCCTTTCTTCGCGTAGGTTTGGAAGGACGGTGTGTTGTTGACAGAATGACTATTGCAGTTCCCGGCCGGTAGTGCGACTCTTACCGAAACGATCCCCGCAAAAACTGCAAAGTTCTCATACTTACAACATGTTAACCCTTGGTCACAGATGCACTAGTAGAAAAAGGGCCTTTGATTAGGGCCATTAGTCCCCGCCGTGGCTGGGCTGGGACTAATGGGCCGAACCGGACGGCCATTAATCCTCGAAAACAGTTGTACCCGCCCGTAAGACCGGGACTAAAGGGTCTGGTGCCTGCTGCGCGGCCCTGGCACACCCATTAGTCTCGGTTTGGATCTCAAACCGGGACCAATAGGCTGGCCCTATATATATGGCACATGCTCTCCTCTATTTTTTCATGGGAAGGTGTGGCAAAGTTTGTGCTAGGTTTTTTTCTCTTATGCACTAGAGATGCTCGATGAAATACCTGTGAGAGCGATGCCACTTGAGTTCACACAAGACAAACATGATATGAGTTGTCCGAGCCACACTTAAGGTTTCTCCTCTTTGTTTCGAAGTGTCCTAAAAGGTTAACAACTATTTTCGCGTTTAGACCTCACGGTACTAATTTGAGCACCATTTGATATATATGGTTGTATGATGCAGATGAGCCATTCATGAATGTACGGTGACCGACGCTCTGATGCTTACAGAGAAGGCGTGTGTTCTTTTCGCCTTGTGGCCGAGGCGAACAAGCGGCGGGATCGTCTTCTTGTAGCAGACAAAATCTTTACCATGGAAATATTTTTCCCCGAGAACATAGGGAATTGGCTTGTCCAACAACCTCCATGTCTATTTATCCAACATAGATTGATTGAAGAGTATGATGTCTATAAAGCCCATGCCCCCTGCTACTTTAGGAATTGCGATTTTCTCCCATTTTTCCAGTGCATTTTCCGCTTCTTCTCATCACCACCCCACCAAAATCTAGTCAGCATGCTCATTATATTCTTACAAAGTTTCTTTGACAATTTGAAGCAGCTCATAGAATAGGTAGAGATAGGCTGGCAGATGACTTTGATAAGTACCTCTCTAGCTGTGCTAGTCATTGTCTTCGGATTCCAGCCCTTCACTAGCTTTTTGATTTTTGTAATTATGTGCTCAAACTCCGCATCTATGGAATGGCCTAGAGCCGTTGGGAGTCCTAGGTACTTCTCTTCTAGCGCTTATGTATTGATGCCTGTAGTTGCATGAACCACTCCCTTCATATCGCTGTTACAATTGTCACTAAAAAATATTGCTGATTTGTTCTTATTGACAAGCTGACCCGATCCCTGCCTATATGTGTCTAGAATAGCATGAAGCCTCGTCGCTCCCACGGCAGTAGCTTGGGTAAAAATCAGATAATCATCGGCAAACAACAAATGAGAAACCCACGGCGCATGTATCCCAACTTTGATTCCTCTAGACGATATTGATGTCCACTATATTTCAGCAACGAGCACAAGCCTTCAGAGCAAAGTATAAAAAGGTAGGGGAGATGGGGTCCCCTGCCTAATTCCTCTAGAGGGTTTAAAGAATTCCGAAAACTGGCCATTCACTCTGACTGAGAAGGATACAGATTCTACGCACCTCATTACCAAATTGATCCAAGTCAAGGAAAACCCCATTTTCTCCATGATTGCCCTTAGATAGCATCAGTCGACCTTATCATAAGCTTTTGCCATATCAATCTTGACCGCACAGGCCCCACTCTTCCCTTTCTTCTTCTTCTTCAAATAATGAACAGATTCAAAGGCTGTTATCACATTATCTCTTATTAATCTGCCTGAGATGAAAGCGCTTTGTTCCTCTGAAATCACTTCCTCTAGGATAGGCTGAAGACGTAGAGCTAGCACTTTGGAAACAACTTTATAAAGTACATTGCAGAGTGCAATAGGGAGGAATTGTGTGAGATCCTACGGTTGCTTCACTTTGGGAATAAGAACCAAGATAGTGTGGTTGACCACTTCCGACATTTCTCCTCCCTCCATAAACCAACAAACAGCTCGAGAAATATCATTTTTGAGAATGTTCCAATGCCTAATGTTCACATCCCTGTTGTAAACCCGTCAGGTCCGGCGATTTGTTAGGATGCATCATAAAAATCAAAAAAAAACATTGATGCCAAATGCCCTATAATTGTTGATCTCTTCCACCAAGGTCAGATAATCAAACGATATACAACACATAGTTCCCATTCATCAACGCCAGATCTAAGTAAGATGGCGAGGAGGTCCACAATTTCGATGTTGCTTTTGGTCATCCCATTCATCATGCTTTCGTCTGGTATATCTACCAATATTATGCTCGTGTGGTAACATTTCGTATTTTGGCAATATATGGTGTGCTATTTTTCATAAATATAATTTTTTTTCATAATGCAATATCTTAACTTTACAGAAGAAGGTGCATGTAAAATTTACTATATCCCACTTGCAGTCTAGTTGTACTTATGAGACTTGTAAGATGGTGTGCAAAGCTGTGGTATCGCAAAGAATCGCTAAATAGAATATTTTTTTGGAAAGGAGCATATATTAATATTGGGAGATACCAATTACAACCAGCCTCTGCAACAACGCAATACCCTATTGGAATTACGGATGCACACAACCAATAAAAGAAAGAAGAATTACAAAAAAGAAAAGTCCCGCTACAGTGATCTGATCCTTGAAATAGCGGACAAAACACCACCAGAACAGCACCAGAAATCCAACAACTTCAAAAGCGATGGCTCTAAGAAGGGAACAGTGCTCAAGCGCCGTCATCGCCCTGATCAAAGACCATAGGTTTTCACCCTGGAGAAAGTCCGCACACACAAAACAATGCCTTCAACAAGGTCATTGCCAGGCACAATCAGTTAAGGCCAGACCTTGGATTTTCACCCTGCAGGATTAGACACTGAATTCCTCAAGTATTGTCGCCCCCGCTTGCCAATTCCGCTACTCCAAATCACAAAACACCAAGCCAGAAACCCTACATCCCCAGGACTCAAACTTCCATTGCCTGTCATCAGTTCCCGGCTTCCGTGCCATTCTCCGCGTCTGACTTCACCTTGGAACCATATGTCCCATAATGGCAATAGATTGCAGAGATTCACAATGCCACCTCTGAAACCAAACGGCCAGCAAAAAACATGGTTGCGCGTGACCGAAACACCGTCCGTAGCAGTGAACTCCAGGCATGTCGTCCATTTGGAATTCACCGAAGTAGTCTTCCGGAACTCGGTAGTCCACCAAAGATCAATGACGACTGGCGACAGGTAGTTCTTCATCATAGAGAGAGGGAAATCCAAGGACAACCACCTTTATTCAGGCCAAACCAGCACAACAGTCCCCACACCGCCGGCTGGCTCCCGGCGATCGGAATGAGTCCAGATCCGATCCGCAAATCAGGCCAGGAGGGTAGCCGCCGCTCCCACCCATCTCTGCAGCCATCTCCGTCCTCCTCCGCCTCCCCGCGTGCGCGCTTGCCCACCACACCGCGTCGGAGAAGACGCAGCCGCCCCACCGTCGCGGCCGTCGCCGCCCCGCCACACGGCCTCCGCCCGCCCATTAGCCGACCTCCCGCGCGCAGGAGCCCGACGAGGCACACAGAGGAAGCACCCCTGCCTTCGGCAGCCAGGGCGAGGCCGCCACCGCCGGCGCTGCGGCGGTAGCGGCCGGAGAGATTGGCCGGCGGTGGTGGCTGGGCCTAGGGTTTTGGACCCTCCAGAGTCGCCACGCGCAGCGACCCGGGAGGGGTCTTGTATTCTCTTAGCCTACTAGAAATGGCTTCACATCGTGCAAGTTTTTGTCCCTAAAAGTATTTTATTAAACCCTATTTTGTTTCTAAAATTATTCTTCTTCTTAAATCTCAAGTTATTCCATTTTCAAATTATCTTAATAACCTTCTTAAAAGTATTTTTGTAAAAGGCTTTGTAAAATGAAATAAAACATTGTTGTTTTTTAAGGGGGCCGGGAGCCGAACCAGGCCAGGCCCTGCAGCACGGTCGCCCGCCGCCCGCCGCTTGATGAGACAAACATCAACCGCATGACAAGATCATCGTGTCATCGCATGTTCCAAAGACCGCAATGGCACAGAACAAGTTCGCCACCGACCACCCACGCCCAAACCCGAGTGCGACACCGATAATCCAAGTTGGAAACCAAGTAGCAAATATGGAACCTAAGGTCGCCGAACCCAAAGTTCTGTTGCTTAATTTATCGTTTCTTTGCCACACAAAAATACACCACTACGTGCATGTGCTAGTTATAGTAGCACTTTGCATATTAGTTTGAATATGAGCCTTGCATGGATGACCTGGAGAAGCAAGTGGGCAACTAGAACCTGTAACCTGCAGGGGATAAGGAAGATAAGATAAGCTGAAGAACCAAAGCTAGCCTCAGGTCTGCCTCCTGACATCTCAAACACGGCTTTGATAACAAATGATGTCCCTCAATCTAGCCGGAGGCGAGGAAGAACACCCAAAAAAAAGTGAACGAGCGAGAGCGACAGACTTGTGCGCCGTGCACAACTTCCGACTTTTCTGGTTTCATTAGTTTCCCTTTATTCGGGCGAAAACTATCACACGCGATGCCATGATCAACAATGCTCGTGCCATCCTACGCGCAGAGGAATCACTTCAAGTTATTAATATTTAAGCAAACTTGGAGCCTAAGCCTACGCTACTCCATTTTTTTTTTTGACAATCGCCTACGCTGCTACAGTTAACTACTACCTAAAACCCTGCAACTAAGCATCGTAAGGGAGGTGCAATGGTTTTATTCAACACGTAAATACGTGCACGGTAGTACTACACATAACAGATCAAGATGTGACATTCTTGATGCACGGTAGTCACTGACATATTGAGCGAGAGATATGATACGATAGCCAATTGGAAATCGCCAACATCGGTCGGTGGGTCGAAATCAAACTTTCCATTCATATTCCCGCTGATTTCGTCGGCTTTCCATGCTTGATGCACGTCGGTTGTCTTGGCCCCCCTATATAATCCGACGCGAGTCCGGCATATGAATCCATATCTCTTCTCATCGTTCAGATCCGATCTGTGTTTCGGCGATCTCGCATCGTTCCGATGGCTCGGCTCCCTGTTTTCTTCCTGGCTCTCGTTGCCGTGGCTGCCATGGTAGCAGCGCCGGCGACCTCATCAATGGCTCCAGATCCAGCGCCTGAAGGACACGCATAGCCAGCCCCTGACACGCCGGCTGGAGAAGGACACAGGGCTAGGCTCGCATGCCGCACACCCCCCTGCCGCGTGCCACCCGTCCGCGCTCGCCGGCGCAGCCCGCCAACCCCGCCATGTCACGCCTCGTCCGCAAATTGCCGGAAATTGGTTACGGGCACCGAGCCTCCTAAAATTTCCATGGCGCTAACAAGCCTCACGAACAAATAACAGGCCTAATTTCAGCACAAGGCCCGGCCTGACAAATACAAAATCGACCATTGGGCCAACCCATCCCTGAAATCGCTGTTTTCCAAGCCTAAGCTTGGCCCGAGCTGTCACCAGGCCACAATTTCCAAGCCCAGCCCGACCGCTAGCAAAAATAGGCCTGGCCCACGTGCCATATTCGGGCCGGACCATGCCTCCCTTCTCGAGGATGTCGTGATGAAGTTGACTAGTTAAAAAAAACTTACGAATTGTCACCGTGCACTCGTCGTGATTTTTCTTTCTGAACGGGCACTCTTTTCGGGATTGAAGTTTCGTTGGAGTATTAAGCTACCTACCTCAGTCCTCAGAGACGTGTCCGAATTAATTTCGTCTGAGGTCTAGAAGTTGCCATATGTACGAGATGCACGTATTGATTTTCTATTAACGTTGCCATAATTCTTTGCAAAAGGAAGACACGCTCCTTCGAGGCATGGATAGACCTAGCACAAAACTTCAATTATTCTCCTCCTACATATTTCATCTTTTTTTTTTTTGTAAAACATACATGCATGTCCCCTCCACATGAAAGAGAGATGAATCAATCAAGTATTCAAACAGATCTCACAGTTGCAAGCATCTTGAGAGCACTTGGTGTTTGGACCGACGGAGCAAGTTGGGCAATCATCCATATTCTTGAGCCAGTCCACGCAAGCTGCCTGACAAGCCGCGGGCGTACAGTTATGTGTCGGCGGGAGGATCCTATTGTCACACATACTTGCCGCATCTGTAAATTCGAAACATCGCACCATGAAAAATACAGCTTATAATTGAATATATTCACACGCTATAACCGCACTAAAGATTTTGAAAAAAGAAACTATATATGTGTGCACAGGAGGAACAGATAGGCAGGTACCAGATGGAACCATGGCGAAAGCCAGGATCAAAAGTAGAAGCACAAATGTGGACGTCCTCGTCATCTTCCTTAGATGTGGCGTTGGTCGATATGAGATGTCTATCGTTGCTGGTTATCTTGTTTGTGGGGGTGGTGGAAGGAACAGAGACCAGCCTTATATAGTATCTGCAACATCAATGCTCATTATTAATTACTATATAATAGTATGGCAATCCTAATAATCAATGGACTAGATAAGCAGTGCTAAAATTGGTAGTGATTAAGTGCATTAATTCGCTTCTAGATATTTTCTTTAGGCCCAGAGTAATGTGTGATCTATTGCGATATCTTTTGGTAACCACTATAGATCGCAGTCTGATTGGATGTCGTCCATCTCACCTCCACTTTCCGGTCAATCGAGAGCACGCCGTTGGCCTGCATCTTCGAAATTCTCGGCTGGTTATGAATCGTTCCTTCCACTGCTCTGCCACCGGACCTCCCAACCAGGTCGTGACCTACGCCTCCATAGGTACGAGATCTCACGGACTGCCGAGTTCCTGCGCTCCTGTGCGATCGGTGAAATGGTGTCGGAGGCGGCTCAGCCGGAGTGTCAAGGCTACATTCCGGCCGAAGTAGTTGGTCATAGGCTCCCGCTGCTTCCACAAGTCCCGGACACCATGTCATGCCCTTAAACGACTACAATTTGCATGGATTTCAACATTTTAGAAGATACAATCCCTATATTCCTTTATACATATATTTATGGAAAACTGTGTTTCTAGAGTGTGCATGTTATGCAAGATTGTTTGTTTTTGTGAGTTTCGAGGACTACCAGGATATGCCATGTTACGCCCATCTAGATATGAACGGTAAATATACCCACACCAATCACAATTGTAAGTTTGTCAACGATCTCAAGGAAGACCCGGAGTCCGGCTAAAAGCGAAGATAGAATAACAGACCTCACGAAAAGTCAAAGGGAAGAGGGAGGACAAGGAGTCCAATGATTCAGATGACATGGACAAAGATGCACTAGCAGAAAACAGGGCTTCGGTTCGGTCCAAATTAACCCACTAGTCCCGGTTTGTTACGGGTCGGGACTAGTGTGAGCACTAGTCCCCGGTTCGTACCGGCTCCACGGGCTAGGAGCCCTGGAAAGTCCTAGTCCCGGGTCGTTCCGGACCTTTAGTCCCAGTTCGTGATATGGCCCAGGACTAGAGGCCTCGCGCCAGCCAGCCGCACGGTATGGGAACATTTAGTCCCGATTCGTATAATGGACCGGGACTACAGGTTAATCACGAGTCCCGGTTTGTTATACCGACCGGGACTGCTGGTTTCTCTATATAACTCGGCTTCATCCATGCCCGAGCCATGGACATTTTTCCTCCAAAGCAAGCCGAGTTCATGCCCATTTTTTCTCCAAGATTGTCAAGATTTGGTGGCATCCCTTAAATCCAAAGATT
Organism: Avena insularis; assembly: GCA_023614405.1. NCBI lineage: Eukaryota > Viridiplantae > Streptophyta > Magnoliopsida > Poales > Poaceae > Avena > Avena insularis. The sequence continues at coordinate 1,776,961 of CM042686.1, read as the reverse complement.
TTAAAAGGTTAGCAACTTCATTCTTTTATTTCTCATTATTAGTTTAGCTCAATGCGATATAAGTAGAGATGGATTGCATGCTCTAAAAGTAGAGGGATATTTAGATGTGTAATTTTAGGCAAATTTTGATTTGGTAAAAAGTTATTGAAAATTGAAATGTGTAATTTTAGAGTTTCCGAGCTCAGAATGGAATGAGGTTTTCACTGCTAGAACAATAATTAAAAAATCCATATTTTTCATGTTAATTGTTTGTCTAATTCAAAAATTGGTGCATGTAAAATTTTCAAAAATTTAAATTTTTTAGATTTCAACAAGTAAATTAAGTGGAAATGATCCATGCTTTTTATATGTTGTTAGCACACACTAGGTGCACCTATTTTGATTTTTGATATACTTTTATAATAATGCAGATGGTCCGGGAATAGATGTACGGTACTGACCGACGCTCTGGCAAGTTCATTAATGGCGTGTATGAATTACTCCATGTGGCTGATGCGAACAAGTGGATTGATTTTGTATTCTGTCCGTGTATTGTCTATAAGAATCAGAAGGATTACTCTAACTTAAAAACCATTCACAGCCACCTGATAAAGTCTGGTTTCATGACTAGCTATAATTGTTGGACCAAGCACGAAGAGAGAAGGGTTATAATGAAAGACAATGAAGGAGAAGATGATGATGACAATTATCATGGGTTCCCTGAATACGGTGATACTTTCATGGGGGAAGCTGAAGGGGAGGCTGAAGAAGAGGCACATGATAAGCCAGTTGATGATCTTGGTCGGACCATTGCTGATGCACGGAGATACTGCGGAAATGAAAAGGAGAGGGAGAAGTATGATCACATGTTAGAGGATCACAAAATGTTGTTATACTCAAATTGCGAAATTGGTCTGAAAAAGCTGGATAACACACTAGATTTGATGCGATGGAAGGCAGAGTGTGATCTATCTAACTCCGGTTTTGAAAGGTTGCTGAAAATGATGAAAAATATGCTTCTAAAGGATAACGTATTGTCTGTCTGTACGTACGAAGCAAAGAAGGTTGTCTGCCCTCTAGGTTTAGAGGTTCAAAATATACATACATGCATGCATTAATGACTGCATCCTCTACCGCGGTGAGGAGTACGAGAATTTGGATACATGCCCCATATGCACTGTATTACGGTATAAGATCAGACGAGATTACCCTGGTGATGTTGAGGCCAAGCCCCCCGGTAGAGAGTTCCTGCCAAGATGATGTGGTATGCTCCTATAATACCATATTTGAAACGTTTATTCAGGAACAAAGAGCATGTCAAGTTGTTGCGATGGCCCAAATAGAAACGTAAGTCAGACGGGATGTTGAGACACCCCGCTGATGGGTCACAGTGGAGAAAAATTGATAAAGACTACCCGGAATTTGCAGATGACGCAAGAAACTTAAGGTTTGGTCTAAGTATAGATGGCATGAATCCTTTCGGGGAGCAGAGCCAGACTTAAGGAACTTAATGAACTTAACAAATCAACTATATGGATGGAAGAATCCAAGCATTATTTGTACTGTATTGACATACTCTGTGTAGGAGCTAGCCTTGTTTGCATACTGGAGTATGTTTTAGGGTTATTATCTAACATAGCCTCCCAGATCATCTTTCCAAAACATATGCCATGTTATTAGTGTTACAAATAATGGGCTAACATATTAGACCCATGTGTGATTTTAGATTTTCTCTAAATCTCAAAGCCCATGTATGATTTGGCCCAAGTTAATGGTAGCTCATATGTGAGTGGAGTGGGAGCTAAAGTTTAGTCCCACATGGAAAGTTGGAGGAGAGTTACACCACCTTATAAGGTGAAGTGGTTCACCACTTAGTAAAGTGAGTGAGAAGAGGAGAACTACACACGCGCTTCTCTAACGATGACGCCACTGCTCGCACGCACGCACGCACCGCCGAGCCGAGCCAAGCTTTATTTTGGCTGCATGGGAAAACTTGTGCGGTTTTTGACAGACGTGTCAACAGTTAGTAGATTCGGGTCGCTCCTGGGTCGTGGGCTATATGTAACCGACCCGAACATGCACAATGTGGGCTTTGTCCACGGCATGCCCTGTGCGGGTTTCCTGAGCCGCTCTATATAAATGCATGTGCGGATTCCACCATGTACACACCAAAAATCAATCTAGGGTTTTGCCTCCTCTCTACTTGCGCCGCCACCGTAGTCTACTCCATCCCGCTTGCCGGCATGCACCGACGGATGGGAGAGCAGGTCTCCGAAACCACTCGCCTTTGCGATCCTATACGGGAGAGGGCGAATAAGGTTTTTGGAAAGCGCCTCGCGCGACTGCTCAGCTTCGTCATCACGGCGCGTCTTCCTGGCCGATCTCATAGTCTACGGGCGACTCGTCTTCAACGATGTCTTCTTCGGTAGGCTACGGCAACCGCTGCACTAACAGCGACTTCATTGACAACCGATTAGTATGTATACCGTCATCCAATCTATTATCAGTCTATGGTTGTTTCATGGGACACTTGAGCGATGCAATGAAGCCGAAAAAGTTTATCGGTGTTCATTTTAAGAGGTGGCAGTATAAGACCACTATGTGGCTGCAAGATCTGAAAGTATTCGAGGCTAGTGAGGGCTTACCTCAAGGAACTATATCTGAGCAAGATCAGAACAAGTTCAAGGAAACCAATCGTGCCTTTGTGGGATGCATTCTAAGTGTTTTTGACAACAAGTTGTTTGATGTCTACATGCACACTAAAGATTGAAAAGAGCTTTAGGAGGCACTGAACACTAAGTTCGGTGTAACAGATGCTGGCAGTGAACTGTACAACATGGAGAACTTTCATGATTAAAGGATAGTTAACAACCGTTCTGTTGTTGAATAAGCTTATGAGATACAGTGCTTTGTGATGAGTGCATGCATCATGTTTTACATTATTATTTTGCATTGTAGATGTAGGATCTTGGTATTTTATGGCGTTCGCGCGCATGTTTTATGGAGAATATCATTTTGCGGCCCGAAAGTTGGGGCGCCCAGGCAACGCGGTACCCAAGTTGCTTACAATCAGCTGCATTGCCCAAAGTTGGCGTGACAAATACTCAGAGGGTCTTTTTCGCCACGAATTCAATTTTATGTTTCAATTCAAAATATCAGGCTAATGCCCGTCAAGTTGGGCCCCCCTGTCAGCTTTCGCCGTTATGTCGTTGCCGTCGTGGCTGCTATGTAGGCTTGCAGCGTTGGCGCATGCATCCTTTATGTGTCTTCTTCTTCCTCTAGGGAGGCAATCTGTCGTCGCCGCCATGGCGCGGAGCTAGGACTTGGATGAACCTGCTCGGCCCCGCTCTCCTCCCCCATCCCGAATCGGAGCTCGCCCTCACCATGGCCGCACCCATGGCACGACGCGGGGACGGGAATTCATTCCCGGCTGAGATCTGTTACCCTGCCGTCATGTTGGCCTCCTCCAGAATCCGAGCTCACTGTCGCCGTGGTCGCACACGCACTAGCCACAGCGCCTTCCTCTCCGAACCCCAAAGCCACATCCACCCAGTTCGGCACAACGCCAACAAGGTGAAAATGTATGAAGTTTTCTTCTTGTGATTGTAGAAAAACATATATGTACTGTATCCGTAGCATACTCTAACAATATACAAATATGTTGTTTACGAGATTTTCATTTGAAATTAGTAGCTCCATGATGACGAAACATAGGGAACCTAAATGGAACGATGATGAATACCATGTTCTGTACTTTGCATTGCATCAACAAGTGCTCGCTGACGAAGCATGTTACCAAGAGAGTGGAGTTCATCAGCCATTGCCAAAAAATATGTGAACAAATCAATGAGCGATGCAATGCAAATACGCGCAGAAAAGCTAGTTCCATGTCATCAATCATCAATAGGTGGCACATTCTAGTGATGCGTTCAAATGCGTACACCATGTATCATTTACTTGAAGTGGTTGTTATCCTGAGCAAAAATGCCTAGTATGCATATTACCTTTGTCTGTTCTATGCTGCAATTCTACTGTTATGGGCGTGGAAAGAAAAGTTGGGCTTCACTGAATATTACGCAGTTAGGCCTAACTTAGTCTTACACAAATAAGCACAGCTTAGTCTTTACACAAATAAGCGTAACTAAAGATAAAGATAAAGACAAATGGTTCATCGGATCTGCCAGTATGAGCACTAGATCCCTGGAGCTGGTGGTATCATCGGAACGAACCAGAATGCTGTGTTTGGTCATCTATCATTCTCCATCAAATCATACGACCCCACTAATGAGCCAATTGTAGGCCCCCTCCCCCCGACGTGGATTCGGCTCCAGGTCGGATCTGGAGTATCAACATGATAGGCGCGTGAGTGTGCAGCAAACACACAGTATTTGCCAAACCCTATCTTTCAAGTATTTGAAGGCTCCACTTTTGGATTTCCCAACATCCGAGGGCATTCCTAGATACTTTTCATTCAGCGTCTCCTTCTACACCTCGAGTACCTCCTTAATACACGTCTTAACCTCACCTGGGCAGCCCTTACTGAAGAAAATAGAGGATTTGTCCATATTAATCCGCTGACCTGAAGCATTGCACTACTTCTCCAGGACACCTTTCACTGCAATAGCTCCTGCACTACTCACCTTGAAGAACAGCAGGCTATCATCTGCGAACAGGAGGTGGTTCACTGCCGGGGCTGTGGCTGCCACCTTAATACCACGAAGCGTTGATGACTGATCTTGGGTTCCTAAAAGGCACGAGAGGCCCTCTGCTGCCAACAGAAACAAGTAAGGGGAGATTGGGTCACCCTGCCGGATGCCCCGAGATGGGCGAAACTCATCATGCGGAATTACATTAAAAAGAACTTAGAAGGATACCATCGTCACTAGCCTCATTATAAGGCTCACCAAGAAGGTACTAAAGCCAAGCTTTAGCATGATGGCCTTGATACATTGCAAATGTATCTATAATTTTTGATGCTCCATGCTTGGTTTTATCCACTTTCTTGTGTTTTGTCCACACTTTGGAGTACTTTTCATATGATTTCTTGGACTAATCTATTAACAAGAGCCACAGTGCCAGCTGCCTGTTTTCTGCCGTTTTTGGTTCTAGGAAAGTCAGAAAATGAATATTCTCGGAATTGGACGGGACAAAAGCCAAAGTGCCTATTTTCCGTAAGACTCAGAGCTGAATACGAGACGGAGGAGGGCCAGGGGTTGGCCACACCCCAGTAGCTGGCTAGGCTGCGCGCCAGGGCATGGTGTGGTGGCCCCAGGCACCTCCTCGATCTCCCTCTTCGCCTATAAGAAGCCTTCTGACCTAAAAACTCCGGGGGGTTCAACGTTTTTCCAGAAAAAGTTCATAGAACGCCACCACCGAAGGGAGATTCGGGAGAAAGTCTCTGCTCCAGACCTCATTGGACGGGGAAGTGCCCCCGGAGCCATCTCCATAGATCTCCACCATCATCTCCATCGACCATCCATGTTTCCCCCATCTATGAGTGAGTAATCCCCCGCTGTAGGATATGGGGAAGGTAGGGATTGGATGAGATCGTTCATGTAATGGCATCAGATTGTTAGGGCATGGTGCCTAGTATCTTTTATTAGTGCTTTATGACTTTGTTGCGACTTGTTGTGCTTAATGCTTGTCACTAGGGCCTGAGTGCCATGATTTCAGATCTGAACATGTTATTGATTCATTATGATAGTATTGTTTATGGTCTTACCTGCAAGTTGTACACACACGTTGTTGTCCGGAACCTATGGCCCGTGGCGTAAATCGGGATAACCGGAAGGGAATGGCTTTGATGTGAGGATCACATGTGTTCACGGAGTGTTAATGCTTTGCTCCGGTGCTCTATTAAAAGGAGCACCTTAATTGCCAGTAGTTCCCTAGAGGCCCCGCTACAAACGGGCTGGCAGGACAAAAGATGTTGTGCACGTTCTCATTGCGAGCACGCATGACTATATGTGGAACACATGTCTAGGATTGTCTAGTACTTGGATGCTTTATCTTATTTATCTGCAATTTCCCTATGCTCTGATTGCTATGTGAATTGTCTTGTCCATGCAACGCCCGTCAATCCATCCCTATGCCTACCTTTTCGAATCCCACTCATCGCTTTTGTTACTGTTGTCCTCGCTTTACTACTGCTACTACTTTGCTATTCCTACTACAAAACTGTTGCTACTGATAAACTGCTGTGAGCAAGATTGTTTCCAGGTGCAGCTGAATTGACAACTCAGTTGTTAAGGCTTATAAATATTCTTTGGCTCCCCTTGTGTCGAATCAATAAATTAGATTTCACTTTCCTCGAAAATACTGCGATACACCCCCTATACTTGTGGGTCATCAAGACTATTTTATGGCGTCATTGCCGGGGAGCATAGCTTTATTTATCAAGTCCACTTGGATTCACTATTGTTAAAGCTAAGTTTATTTTCTCCTTGTTTGCTTGTTTCTTTATCAAAAATACAAAAAAAATTGGTTCCTACTCTAGTTGTTATTTTCATTGGTCTGTTATTGTCTTGATTTATCATGCTTGATGTCAATGGTTGGTTTCTTTGAAACTGAATCTTATTGGCAAGGTGGGTTCACGGAAGATCAAAAAGATTATTATAAGAAACACCGCTTGTCACAAAAAGGGAAAAACTTATGGAAACAAATTGATAGATTGTATACCATTGCTAGAAATATGTGTTGTACTTATAATGTTACTTATTTCCTTGATAAATCTTGTTGCTGTAGGAGGTACAAACACCTCCCTTTTCAATGTGAGTACAATGATAATGTTACCATATCTTCCTATGTTAAGGGAAATTATGACCTTTATGATGTGGAACAAATTGAGGAATTTATTGCTTGGAAGGGTGCTTTTGAACTTGCTAGTTTGCTTGAAAATATTAATGATTCACCTTACAAATATGAGGTTTATGGTATACTTAAATTTTGCTTTGATAATTAGAAGGATGAAAATGGCTATATTCTTGAATATTTTAATAGATGCTTTCCACAAATGGAAGAGACTAATGCCTTGCAGGATCCTATGGAAGAAAATTTTGATGAACCTGAAATCTCATTAGATGAAAAAGAGGAGGAGAGTGATGAACAAAAGGAGGAAGAATGGATTAGCTACCCATGCCTACCTTCTAATGAGAGTAACTCTTTATCCCTTACATTATTTGATTCTCCTCCATGCTTACTAAAGGAGGATGAATGTTATGTTCCTGAGGATTCTTTTGAAAGTGTTTATAATAAATCTCTAGTGCTTGTAGATCATGAAAAGCATGCTTTATGTGATATTTATATTGTTGATTTTCTTCAAGAGGCTACTGAAAATTATTATGAGAGAGGAAAATATGGTTGTGGAAGTTTTCATGGTATTGAAACACCTCTCTATGTGTTGAAAGTTTTGAAATTACTCTTGTTTTATCTTCCTATGCTTGTCACTTTGTTCTTTGCGAATTTATTTGCATACACGATTCCTATGCATAGGAAGTGGGTTAGACTTAAATGTGTTTTGAATTTGCTTCTTGATGCTCTCTTTTACTTCAACTCGTATTTCTTATGAGAGCATCCTCTCAAACTTTTTATGCCTGAAGATGATAATATGTCTATTATTCTTGGGAGACCTTTTCTTAAATACTGCACGAGCTGTTATTTATTGTAATCAAGGGAAGGTGACCTTCAATGTTAATGACAAGGAACATACTGTCTATTTCCCCAAGAAGAATTAAAGGACTTATGGTTTAAATTCAATTGAATATGTTGAAGGTATTCAAGTTGGAGAAATATATTGTCCCATATCAAGAGAGAAATTTGAAACTATTATGATTGGGACCATTGCTATCAAGGTTGAGGTAACATAATCATTAGTGGAATACAAAGTTTTGTATCATATGAAAATTGTTTTGGTAACAAGACCTGATCAACCTTGTTAACAAAAGGATTTTATTGAACAAAACAATGTTTTCACCATGATTATCTCCGCTTACTTCTATTCTATCCATTTTAGTTTTTTCCTTATGCCTAACTTAAAGGCGTTAAAGAAAAGTACTTATTGGGAGATAACCCAAAAGTTTTAGATGAGTATTGGAAGTTATTACTTCAGTAATAGCTGCTTCTTATCCTTTTTATTTGCTTTTTGTGCCAAGAGTAACCTCTAATGAGAGAGAAGTAATGATTGAGAAAGTTGCTGCCCCGAAACAGATTTTTGTGCTTCACCGTAAAAATTCGTGAGAGAGCTCTGTATGTCGGATTAAGCTGTAAACTTTTGTGCTTATTCCCCAGGTTGTTATCTAACTTTCATTAGTTCAACACTTTTTGATTTGAGCAACAGAAGGTCTTCGAAAAAATTCGTCTTTACCTGCTGGTCTGTTTTGACAGATTTCTGCCATTTTTTGCATTTGCTTCTTGTGGGTTCCTTTTTGAGATCTTTTGGGGAATTGAGCTTTTTGAGGGAAGTGCTACAGTAGCTAGTGTTCTAATGGAAGTTTATTTGGTGTTAGAACTGAACCTTAAGACTTATTTATCTTGAGTGCACTAATATTGCTAATAAAGATTGTGTGAAGTTTTGTATGAAGGAAAAAATTTCAGGTGTATGGAAGGAATGAGTAATGAGATGAAGGATGGACTAAAGCTCAAGCTTGGGGATGCCACGCGTGTCACCCCAAGAAATATCCAAGAAGTACAAGCGTCAAAGCTTGGAGATGCCCAAGGCATCCCCCTCTTCATCAATAAAAATCCCAGGTTTGTTCCAAACACTTCATTTTTATTGTTTCATACATAGTTGTGTTGTTCTTGGAGCGTCTTATTTTTCGTTTTTGTTTTGATTTTTAGTTTGCGTTGTTTGCTTAGTTTGCTGAATAAATTGGTTTGACCTCCTCTTTCATACATTGGTGTTCAAATAGTTTGGTTTGGATTGGAAAAGAGTAGGAAGCTTAAGTGGTAAAGAGAGCTTATTTTTGACTGTGGCCTATGCTTTGTCATGCCATGCTTGATATTGTTTTGGTTTTATGCTTAGTATTCTTTGCTGTAGCATGACTTGTTATAAACAATTGAGATTGCTTAATGTGCTTTGGAAGAATCATGCGTTGTTTTAGCATATTAAAGCATAGTATAGTGGTATTCTCCTTTGATGCTTTATTTGGGTTGACTTAGCGCATGCTCACACCATGTTATGACTATCTCAAGTCACCTTAAGCCTTTATTATCCTTTAGTTTTCAACTTGGAGTATCACTTTATGCTTTGATCAATGATGTTTTGTCGCTCTGCATGATTATGGCCATTATTGCTCTCTCGTTTGTCGCTCCCTTACAATTGCTAGCCTTCACCTTCACTGAGTATGTTTTACTCATGTTTCCAACCCCCTAAAACCAAAAATTGCCAAAGTGTCCACCATACCTACTTATTAGCATCATTTTCTACTTCCGTGCATATTCAATATGCCTTGTTTTCTTCCGAGTAAAACGTTTGCTTGTTATGAGAAAGTTAGTTAGTAAAGCTCTCACGAACTTGATGGCACACTTTATTTTCTTGCATCTAATAAACCTGAACTATTGCGTCCTTCTTTGTTGCGTATATGCTTGCGCTTTATAAGTTGAAGTTAGCAGAACCATGTTTCATGGGGAACGCTTTCAACATTGCATTGGTACTTAGTACCTCGTTGATATCATGTTCTTTTGCTTATGGATCCCGGCGGTGTGAAATAAAAGTGGAACTTGTAAGATCATGGAGTTTGTATGTATGTTAGATAAACGCCTGGGCCGCTAGCCTAAGCCATGCCTAATCATGCTGAAAACTTGCAGCATAACCATAATGAGCATTCTATAAAGCATCCTCAATAAAAATCTATGCACATAGTAAATAAAAAGATCGCTGAGATGCTCATTATCTGCTTGCCTTGTCATTTTGATTAAGTGATAGCTCCTGTGTCATGTGCAAGGGGTACCCCGTTGGCAGTTCTCTATGCTACGTATATACTTACAATGACAAGAGCTTACTTGTGACTGAAGTTGAGTAGCATGAGGATCGGTCGTTGTAAGTAAGGGGCATGAGACTTCGATTTATAACTTGTCAAGCATATCCTCTTAGTTGTGTCACTTTAACCTTAACCATTTAAAGATGCTTATGATAGGGGCAATGAGAGCTCAAAGCTAACGAGTATCATACTTTCAGCATTTGGAAGCCTTTCAAACTTTTCAAAACCTGTTCATTTCCTTGTTGAGTCTCCACACATTCTATGAGCACTTTCTTGAGAGCATAGTGGCCATTCTTAGTTCTATGTGCATTGTCCCAAGACTTGTTGATTGATGCATACCTTGATATTGCTTGTTTTAAACTATTTGTATCTAATCACTCTTGTAAACTTTGAAGGTGTCCTATGCATTTATGTTTGCTACTCTATGAGGGACAAGCTGAGTGCCACTATGTTATGTTTTCTTTATGTGAAACAAACAAACGTCTTGCAAAGCATTGTTATTCATGAATCTTTTGTTTGTGCCTTTTATTGTTGCATCATAGTTTCTTTGTCTTATTGCTAGAACTTTGTCTTTCATGTTATGATTGAAGTACTATGATCCCAGCTTTGAATGTTTTACAGGTACTTTGGTCAAGTCTTTGATGGTGCATGTCACCTCAAAAATTATTCTTTCTTTTTATCACTTACCTACTCGAGGACTAGCAGGAGTTAAGTTTGGGGATGTTGATATATTGCAAATGTATCTATAATTTTTTATGCTCCATGCTTGGTTTTATCCACTTTCTTATGTTTTGTCCACACTTTCGAGTACTTTTCATATGATTTCTTGGACTAACCTATTAACAAGAGCCATAGTGCCAGCTGCATGTTTTCTACTGTTTTTGGTTCTAGAAAAGTCAGAAAATGAATATTCTTGGAACTGGACGGGGCAAAAGCCAAAGTGCCTATTTTTCCAGAAGACTCCAGGAGATAGAATACGAGACGGAGGAGGGCCAGGGGCTGGCCACACACACACACCCAGGCGCGGGCTGGGCCTGGCTGCGCCAAGGCATGATGTGGTGGCCCCAGGCACCTCCTCGGTGTCTCTCTTCGCCTATAAGAAGCCTTCTGACCTAAAAACTCCGGGGGGTCGACGTTTTTCCAGAAAAAGTTCCGCAGCGCCGCCACCACCGAAGGGGAGATTCGGGGGATAGAAAGTCTCTATTTCGGCACCCTGCCGGGATGGGGAAGTGCCCCCGGAGCCATCTCCATCGATCTCCACCATCATTTTCATCGACCATCCATGTTTCCCCCATCTATGAGTGAGTAATCCCCCGCTGTAGGCTATGGGGAAGGTAGGGATTGGATAAGATCGTTCATGTAATGGCATCAGATTGTTAGGGCATGGTGCCTAGTATCTTTTATTAGTGCTTTATGACTTTGTTGCGACTTGTTGTGCTTAATGCTTGTCACTAGGGTCCGAGTGCCATGATTTCAGATCTGAACATGTTATTGATTCATTATGATAGTATTGTTTATGGTCTTACCTGCAAGTTGTACACACACATTGTTGTCCGGAACCTATGGCCCCGAAGTGACAGAAATCGGGATAACCGGAAGGGAATGGCTTTGATGTGAGGATCACATGTGTTCACGGAGTGTTAATGCTTTGCTCCGGTGCTCTATTAAAAGGAGCACCTTAATTGCCAGTAGTTCCCTAGAGGCCCCGCTACAAACGGGCTGGCAGGACAAAAGATGTTGTGCACGTTCTCATTGCGAGCACGCATGACTATATGTGGAACACATGTCTAGGATTGTCTAGTACTTGGATGCTTTATCTTATTTATCTGCAATTTCCCTATGCTCTGATTGCTATGCGAATTGTCTTGTCCATGCAACGCCCGTCAATCCATCCCTATGCCTACCGCACTCGAATCCCACTGTTTACTGCTTTTGTTACTGTTGTCCTTGCTTTACTACTGCTACTACTTTGCTATTTCTACTACAAAACTGTTGCTACTGATAAACTGCTGTGAGCAAGATTGTTTATAGGTGCAGCTGAATTGACAACTTAGTTGTTAAGGCTTATAAATATTCTTTGGCTCCCCTTGTGTCAAATCAATAAATTGGGTTTCACTTCCCTCGAAAATACTGCGATACACCCCTATACTTGTGGGTCATCAGGCCTCCAAATATCTCCACTCAACACGGTCATACGCCTTTCGCATATCCAGCTTCAGCGCACATGCCCGATGCTTCTTGGCCTTTGTACGCTTCATAAAGTGGAGACACTCATATGCCGGTGATGATATTGTCCGTAATCAATCTGCCTAGAACAAAAGCTGACTGTTCCTCAGAAATAATCTCCGGTAGGATCACTTTAGCATGTTCGACACCACCTTCGAAGCTAATTTATAGATGACATTGCACAGGCTTATTGGGCGATACTGCCCCAACTCCTTAGGGCTCGCAACTTTCGGGATCAGAACAATAAACGTTTTGTTGATGCACTTCGGACTGTCTTGTCCCTTCAGAACACACATCACAGTCGCTGTCACTTCCACTCCACATACATCCCAGTTGCGTTGGAAAAAGTGGGCTGGGAAGCCATTACGCCCCGGCGCCTTCGTCGGGCACATTTCGAACAGAGCTGCCTTGACCTCTTTGGGATCAAAAGGCGCATCCAGCTGGTTATTCATCATCGGATGGACCTTTGTTGGTACCGAGTTTAGGACCTCTTCCATTCCCGAAACATCCTCAGATGTGTACAAATGGCGATAAAAATCATTGGCCATTCTGCCTAGCTCCTCCATGTTGGTAGCAACCGAACCATCCCGATGGACTAATTTAGAGATCCGATTTTTCTTCTTCCTCTGACTTGCACGTAGATGGAAACCCGGGTGTTTTTATCCCCCTCCGAGAGCCATTGAATTCGGGACCGCCACCTCCACATAATCTCCTCTCGATGCAACACCTCTGCTAATCTCTCCAGTACTTTTAGCTCGGAATACGAAGGCTCCAGCCTGTCAAGATGGCTTCGAAAGTCAGCCAACTCCCTTTGTAGTGACCTGATCTGATGCCTAACACTGCCGAAGGTTTCCTTTCCCCACATAGCCAAGCTACTAGACACAGTGGTAAGCTTCTCCTTGAGACCATCTAGAGTCTGGCAACCATCAGCTCCCCAGGAATCCACAAGGGCTACTAAGAACTCTTCGTGTGTTTCCCACATTACTTCATACCTAAACGTCCGATCACCACTTCTGATTGTCTAGCACCTCGGTTCACACCTGAGCAGGATCGGCAAGTGGTCAGAGGTGGCATAACCAGCAAAGTGTTGCACTTCTGCAAAAGGGAACCTTGCACACCAAGCTAACGAAGCTAATGCCATGTCCAGCCTCACTCGACAGAAGGATCCGCCGACCACCTTCTTCTCAAAAGTCCAAGCCACCCCTTTGTATCCCAGATTGCACAAACGACACACGTCCACAGCTTCTCGAAAGACCGCGATTTGACTCCAGCTGCTCTTGTTAACGCCCTCATGCTCTTCAAGATGGAGAACTTCATTGAAATCTCCAATACAGAGCCACGGTAAGTCTTACGACGAGCGAATAAATTTGAGCATATCCCACGTCTTATGACAGTCATGAACCTATGCCTCACCATAAACCACAGTAAGGCGCCAGGGATCCTTCCCCTGCTCCAGAACAACCACATCAATGTGATACTGCGAGTAGGGTAACACTTCCATCTTTATTAAATCATCATTCCAGAAAATTCCTAAGCCACCGATGTGGCCTGAACTACTAACAGCAAAACTTTTATTGAAACCTAAAGAACGAGATAAATTTTCCACCCGTGTCTTGTGCACCTGGGTCTCCACCACACACAACACCGATGGGGCATGCTTCTCCGCCAGCACACGAAGGTCTCTGACTGTCGTAGTGCTGCCCAAACCACGGTAGTTTGCGCTCAGAACACTCATGTCGACGGGTGGTCCTCCTCCCCGGAGGTTGCCGAACCAGTCACGGTTAAGGTCTTCTTAGGCGTTGCGTTCTTCTTGGGGCGTTTTTGCTCCCTTACATTCTCCCTTGCGGACGACGGTGGCGGTGGGGTACCCACCCTAGAGACATAGACCTTTCCGGGCGCTGCATTAAAGTCAAGATGTCGTTTTGCCTCCACCTTCGTCTCTGCAATAACTACCCCAGGCTCCTTCCACTGCAGCATCAGTGGTGCCTCCTTTTCCTCACTGCCCTTCGGCACGTCTTTGGCTGGGCTTCCTTCCGCCAGCCTCGCATCTGCAGAGGTGCGTTTTTGGCTGTCATTCATAGCCGACACTGAGTCGCCTCTGCCCCTGCCACCATCATGAGGGATCCCTCTAGCAGGCGCGCCGCGACCAGACCGAGCGGCTCCTCTCCCACCATACATACCCTACGCAATACCCTATCTCCATCTTCCTCCTCCACGGTTCACTGATCCACCCTGAAGCTTGGAACGGTTCCCGGGCGTATCCGCTAGCAGCCATGTGCCAAAGCCCACTTTTCCAAGAGAATGCACTCCTGTTCCACACTCCTCCATCTCATGCCCTAAGAGACCACAAACAAAGCAGTACAAGGGGATTTTCTCATACTTAACATGCATCACCACTGGCTTCTCCCCCTCTGGCTTAAAAGAGACAAAGCGGGTAAGCGGCTTGCGTACATCTAGCCAAATTTGCACCCACACATGGTCGCCTCCCTCCAGCCCCAGGTTGTTCATGTCCACAACTAAAACTTCACCAATGTTCGCTGCCAGCTCAGTCATCAAAGCTCTCTTGCGATACAACTCCGATACGTCGTGAATTTGCACCCAAGCATGGATGCTGTTCAGCTCCACCGCGGAGGCCCGGCTACTCCCATCGTACTGATCAGCAGGCCATGGTCCCTGAACAGCCACGACCCTTGCTCCGTAATCCTCTTCCAATCCCCCAGGCAATTAGCCTGAACCAGTAATTTGTTCCCCTCCACATCTCGGAACACCACCTCCTGTGCCGGCGCCTAGGCAAACATCATCGTCTTCTTCAGCGACGTTGTGCTGAAAGGCCGAGGAGATAACAGTCGCATGACTGCCATCCACTTCGAGCCCTCCTTCAATTCCTCCACATCCTTCTTTGCCACGAACACTCCCTCAATGTCCTCCCCCTTGAGGTTTAGACTCTACAGCAGATCCTCCAAAGACGGTTCTCCAACCGCCCCAGAACTCGCTTTCTCCCTTCTCCTTCGCCGCCACCATCCTTCTTTACAAGATTTTCCACCCTCCCGGCCGGTGATCGCCGATCACCAGAGAGGTAGTCTAACCCTAGCGGTAGGTCCGTAACATTGCGCTCCTCTGCGTGCGTGTGACGACCTGCAAGACATACGACGTGCCCCTCTTCAACGGGTGCTCCTATTGACGCCATCTGAAACGGTTTCTTCATGGGCTGTCCGCTGCGGCCAGATGTGCTACCAACGGCAGCTAGATGTGCTACCAGCGGTCTCCATGCTACCACCGGCGACATGTTGTGCTACCAACGGCGAGCGGCTGTGTTGCAGCGCGCGATCGTGCTACCACCGAAGAGAGGTTGTGCTACCAACGGTGAGCGGTGGTGCTACCACCGGCGAGCGGCCGTGCTACTTACAACGAGCGAACGATGGGGGTCAGCAACGCTCCGACTTGCCGGAGCTTCTTCAAGTGACGGGGTAGTGGGCGGGGGTATAAGTCATAGGCGCAACATCGCATGGAAGAGATACCGACTGCCGGATATTTTCTTTGGGCAGTTTTTCTTTGCGTTGCCGGGGTGAGAGATGTGTGAGATGCATGACGGACGAAAAAAATCTAACAGCCATGGCTGATCGATCGGACGGTGGGGGACCCGGAGGTAGGGAGCCAAGGGGGACGCTCAGCAGTTTCCATTTTTTATTCGGAAAATTTATTAAATTTGAACATTTATCAAATTAGAACATTTTTCAAATTCTAAATTTTTTATTACACAGAAAAAACAAAAAAAAGTAAAGATAAATAGATAGATAGAAAAAGGAAAACAGAAGAAAAAATAGACGTACCTTTTAGTTCGTGCCCTTATCTCATAGAGATGCGCTAGGGATCCCAAACCAATATGTTCTGGCCCATTTGGACGGCCCCTCTTCAACCCGAGAGCCCGAAAACATCCATCCTCTCAACCAGTCAGTCACCCGATCGACGCCGCCAAAGCCCTAATTCTCACGGACGAGACGACCCCTCTTCGAAGGTTTATTCCTTGACTCATACTTCTCCTCCTCGCCTATATTGGATTGGTTTCTTTTGTCTGCTCAGATTCGATTCCATTGCTCCCAGAGTTTTTCGATTCAGGAGTTTCACGTTTTCGATTGCAATCTTCTCATAGATGATGCCCTGCTAAATGCTAATTTTCTTTTCGATTTCTGTTTCGACAACACGTGCTAGGTCAATTTCTTACAAGCATACTCTTCTTGGCACTATCACCGCTCGATTTATAAATAACTCGAATTTACTCTTCTTTCGTACAATACAAGCAGTATGCAAAGACGTACTACTAAGAAGCGCAAGAAGCCTAGCTTGAACCAAAAGCAAGAAGATGCCACGCAGAGTAAAGTTCCCAAAACCCATGCTCCTTAAATTTCCCCGAATGTAATTTCATTGTTCTTTCAGTTAACTTGGACCCTTCCCACTTGGAAGTGCTGTGTGGCAGGTGCGGTGGATCCGCTCGAATCGCCCCGAGAAAACTGAGCCGCAAACTCTCTTCCAAATTGGCGGCAAGTCTCGTCTCGGCTGCTTCATTCAATGGTGACTATGATGTTCTCTGCGCATTTTTCTTACTATTACTAATCATCACTAGTTAATAATAATAATTGATTAATGGATCGTCGGACTGAAGCCGTGTCATTTCATTTTCCTCTAGGAAACGAGATGTTACATGCATGCACAGGCATATTCATCAAAAGCTTAAACGCTAATACGCTCAGTGTTCTGACTTCATACACTTTGGTTGCGTACGATGAGGGTCTTGATCACTTTAGTTACCGACGCCGTGATCTTACCAGGGTCGGTGCTCTCCCTCATTCTTCTTCCTCCTTTGCCTTGCTTAATATTATTCAATAATCATGCCATATCAATACCTTGTCTTTGCAGATTGAAGTGAAGCTTCCAAATCTTCAAGTTGTCATTGCGGAACTAGTGCATTCTCATGATTATTATGGTCTTGCCATTCTCAACCTCGATAATGTGCCACCTGGTTTTAGGCCAGAATACCTCAGTCTTGATCATGATGATGTGGAATTCAAGCCTTATGTTGACGTGGTAGCTGCATGGCGCTCTCACAAGACTGGAAAATTTAAGACCACAACGGGGACACTGGATGACATACCTGAAAGCGGTCAGCATTATTGGTCCAACACATGTAAACTCAAGACGGTGAGCTGTTAACTTCTTTCTGGTTTCTACTTGGTTGAAACAAACAAATGATCATCATTATATATTTTCGCATGCTGAATATCTCTTTGAGGCATCATGGGTTGCATGTATCCTGACTTTCTTCATTGTCACTTCAATATGTGCTAGGCTGGGCTTGGAGGTGCGCTTATTGATTACCATGGGAATTTTATTGGAATGAGCAGCCTCCATGGCACAAATACTCAATACCTCACTACCTGCGTACCGCTGCATCAAATCGTTGATTGTTTTCAGGATTTCGGGATGCTGCCTGAGTACGTATTTCGAGTCTTTCTATATTTACGAGTACGATGCACAACTTTTCATGTAGCTTTCCTTGTATGTTATTGTGTCCCACATCCCTCTTCTATTGCAGCTTGCAAGTCATAACATTTTGTTAACATGATGTTTGTCATTTTTTTGGTGGAACAGTCCTCAGATGTACAACCAAATGTGCTTAACTTTGTTACGGAGTAGATTAATGTATTGAATTAGTGATTAAGTTACATGATCGACAATAAAAAAAACTGAACTCAATCAATGACCAAAAGAAGCAAAAACATGACTCATGTTTCACTACACATGACCTCAGCCTGCCATGTGCACGGAAAAAGGTGTATGACCACCACTTGGTATATCCAGTGAACTTTCTCCCAGGCAACTGAAAAAGGTGTACAGAGTGAAAATAGTACAAATAACTATACACTCCTGGTTTCTTCAAAATGACAGATATTTTAGAATGGAGCTTCCGAGTTTGGGGTTCCATACAGTGAAACAGATGAGATTATCTAGCTCGGGAGCAGTTGCTTGCTTTTGAGCCCTCTCGTAGCCTTAAATACCAAGGGACTGTTACATCCCTGAGTTTGTAGTAATATTTCTTAATTCTGTTATTTTCCTATGAAATATTTCTAACTAACTGTATCCGATTTCCTGGTTTAATACATCAGTTCATATTATTGTCTTTGGTTCACTGGTTTATTAGTGAGAGTTTTCTGGATTGCGATGCAGAACTGGACTTGCGCCAACGGCTGGTTATGGTACAAGAAAGGGTAGCACATGCGAGACAAACGAGACACAAAGATATTCCGCATCTGACATAGAATGTATGTCTCACCTGGGAGGTCAAGGTGAGGATAACACTAACTGATTAGAACTGCTATGTTTGTTATTACCACACTAATATGTGGTTTGTGCTAATTATTTCATGCTGTGATGGATGCACTATATAAAATCTACTGTTCGTGCTAACATATGGCTGGTAATTGCTTCACCTTGGTGCAACAGATTTCGCTAATAATTTATACCAGTTGGCGACGACCTTTGGCTATCCTTTACCAGACCCATATGAAGCATGTGGTGAGTCATTGCTATCTTTATCTTGTTTGTCCCCCTATGTTGCACATTCTGACAGCTTTATACAAACATTTGAAACTTGTATACCCATTTTGATTGAACAGGTGGCATGTATCTGAAATATACTTTTGAAGAGAAATTTGGAGAAGATATTTCAAGTATTCTAAGCGAAAGAGTTGCTTTTAAAGTGTCTCAGAGTGTTGTCTCGCTTGCTTCATTCAATGGTGATTGTACTGTTATATAGTCATGTCTCAACATATAGCTTTTCAGTTGGTACTACTAATTTAAATTGTGATCTATGTAGGAAAGACGAGGTTTTTTGCTTGCACAGGAGTATTTATGGGCTGTGGTGCACGCTCAAAAATTCTGACTTCAGCAAGTTTGGTTAGAGATTCTGGTGATGATAATGATATTGATCAAAAGATTAATCATAACCTGAGGGTTGTTGCTACTACCACTATTTAATCCTTCTGTTTTTTCATTTAAGAATACTGACCTTAGCCTTTTCATTGCAGATTGAAGTGTGCCTTCCAAATGATCATCGAGTCAAAGGGATATTGTCATATTGTAATCTATTTTACAATATTGCTATTGTGGACATCATGGAGCCCCGGCTTCCTTATGGAATAAGATTCAAGGAGCATAAGCCTGTTAGCAATGGAACAGATATAGTAGCAGTAGGTTGTCTCTTCGAGAATCCCATAGTAATGGCCACAAAGGACAGTTTGATTGATAAAAACACCGGTTGGCAGCACCAACAGGGTTGCACTGAACTTAGCTTCTCCACTTGTAAAATCACTAAGGTATGTTTGTTGTGGACTTACTAGATGTATCGTGGTACTACCTCTGCATGTTATTACAAATATCTTGATTCATGAAACTCTTTTCTTGTGTCACCCTTTTGTTTGCTAGGCTGGAATCGGGGGCCCTATTGTTGACATGCGTGGGAATATTGTTGGTATGAACTTCTATCATGAGGAATGTACTCCGTTTCTTTCGAGCAGTACCATTCTTTATCTCCTCAAGAATGATTTCTGGAAGGATACTTGTGAGAAATGGTATGCTGGTTATATGTATGTTATTTATTTTAGATTGTTTTACAACTTCTTTCTCATCATAATAATCAGGCTTTAGGGCAGTACTATTATTGCCTACTAGCACTTGTCTCTCTAGTTATGTTTATACTAGTTTAACATCATACATCCTTGACTTGTTTGGACATATGACTGATAACAATGTGTAAAATAAGAGTACATGCACTGATGTTGTATGATTGTGATCATCTTCCTCCGTGTTTGGCATAACTCTAGTTTAAGGGTTGCTAGATGTTCCATCCTTTTAATTTTACAGAAGCAACAGTATGCATGCAAAGAAGGGTTATATTATATATAGCTTTATCCGATGGTAGATTTGTGTTAAATTGGTTGATTTAGCTAATTCAATCTTTTAAATATTTTGTAGTCTAAAAGATGGGCCTGTTGTTATCCCTGGTACAACCAAGTATTTCTTTTTTTCTTGCACCTGTTGTTGGTATTCATATTCATTGATTCAGATAAACTTACATTATATTTAATAAATTACAATTACTCAACAACAGATGGCCTGTGACAAAGCCAAGTTGGTGTTATCCACCCGTTATATTTGATGAGTTCTTATTCGACACTAATCGTTGAGGTTAACTCTTGAAGACTCGTGACCGTCAATTCTCTTACTTCAAACGTATTCGCAGGAGGGAAATACCGTTGTTTAACCAATTAGTGAACTTGAGATGTTTTGATGTATCCAGCCTTGTTTCCATGCCACGATTCAATTGTATGGATGGAAAAATCCAAACCTTGTTCATATTGTGTGTAGGAACTAGGCTTGTTTGCAGACTGAACTAACTATCGTGTATTAGCTAACAAAACCTCTCAGATTATCATTTCCAAAGGATAAGCCCTGTTATAAGCTTCCTTGGATTTATTTCGGTCGACTTCACTACTATCACGAGGAATGCAGTCACTTTATTGTATCGATTAATTCCACTTTTTTATCCTATTGTCAGATTATCCTTTCCAAAGGAAAGCCAACATGATGTGCTCAAGAAAAGAGTTTTATGTACTCGTAAATAACACTCAAAATTGTTGACATGGCAACCACGCGTGGATGATACTTTCTTCGTAAATGACCCTTAGTCGGTAGTATCTCAACCGAAGTTATCTTGCTAAGAAACTTTATTTTTGAGCTAACCCTTCGCCTCCTCTCTGCAAGCGGCAGCGGTGCAAAAGTATTCCCAATCTCTCTCCGGCCAGGGCTTGGTCCCCTCCCTTCGCTTGCCACTCCGGAAGGGGCAGGAGAGAGAGAGAGACATAGTTCCTTTGTTCTGGCCTAGTAGTTAGGGTTAGGCTTTGCCTCCTATGGTGCGTCGTTGGGGTTGTGTGAGCGGCACCCGGGATAATAAATCAGCCTCAACTATACTCCCACACTGACGACTACCTTGGGATGATGCCTCGAAGTTGATGGCAACATGTGCTCATCGGTTCTTCAAATTGGCAGCTTGGTCTTGTCGCTGTTCTTGCTAAGAAAATCAATTTTGAACATTTTAAAAATTAGTTTCCTACACTTGACCATTTTTGAGTCATTCGAACATTTTTCAAATTCTAAACTTTTTATTACAGGGAGAAAACCAAAAAAAAGTAAACATAAATAGAAAAATGAAAAAAAAGATGTACCTTTTAGTTCAGGCCCTCAGGCCAACTCCAACAGGCCCCCGCAAACGGAGTCCACGCATCCGATCGTGTCCTCCCGGACCGAGGCCAAGGCCCAACGCGCACATGCAAACGGACTGGACAGCGCGGCGCGGTCCGATTCGACGCAAACCAGACCGAAACTTGGGGCTGGTTTGCGGGGGCGCGGACGCCGGCCTCGTCCGCCCGTGTCCAGCGGAGGGGTCCCCAGGTCCCACCTGGCGGTGTCCCAGAATGAGCAGTCGCGTCCTTTTTAATGGGACCGTCGTCCCCATCCACATAAATCCAGTCCACACCACTCCACTCCTCCACTCGCAGTCCCCACTTTGGGAAAACCCCAAAACCCTAGCCATAGCTGCTCCCTCCCTGCCGATAAGCTCCTCCCTCGCCGGCCCTCGTCGGCCGCGATGACGAAGGACAGCTAGAAGGGCTGGTTCCGGCACGGCTAGAACGACCACGAGGCCAGCTCCGCCGCTGGCGGCGGCCGTGGACGCCATTCCGTCTAAAGGTCACCGCCCCGACGCAGCTCCTCCTCCTTCTTCCGCGCCCGCCGCCGCGCCCGCGCTCAGAGCGGCGCGTGAACATGACCATCAAGGTCGCGCGCACGCTCGCCGAGGCAGGCATGCCCTACCCGTGTCCGGATGTCCACCTGCCGGCAGGGTGGCACCTCAACGGCGCCCGCGTGCCCGTGTCGGCCATCCCAGACTCGGGCCCTGCGGGCCGCCACGAGATCTGCTGGCGTCGGGCCTTCCTCCCGCTAGATCTGCGGCGGGATCCGGCCTACGCCATCAATTCCCCGGTCTGGGACCGGTGGTTCGAGGTGGAGCACGCGGTAGGGCGCAAGGCCATCGAGGCCTACCTCGAGCACCTCGACGACGACGAGGACTACCGGGAAGGGTCCAACGCGGACTCCGGTGTGGAGGACGAGGACGACGACGACGGCCTCCACTTCCCGCCAATGCATCCCGACATCCCGGACTGGTCACGCCACCGGGGCGCCGCCACCATCGCGTCCGAGGTGTGGTCTTGGCCGTTGACGGAGGAGGACCACGAGCCGCAGCCCTGGCTGGTGGCCTTCAAGCAGGAGGAGCCGGAGCTGCAGCCCCCGCCGCTGACGGAGGAGGACAAGCTCCAGGCGGCCATCCTCGTGTCCCAGCTGGACGAGGAGCGGCAGTGGGATGGCACCGCCCAGGCCCTGCACGAGTCCTGGGTGGCCTCGCAGGCCCAAATGCCGCCTGCGCTCCTGGCATCGCCTCCACCTCCCGCTCTAGCCTAGGGCGGCACGTGGCCCGCACCGCAGGTCTTCATCGACCTCGCCAACGATGACGAGGAGGAGTAGGCGGCGCATAGCCATAGTACCAGGGCGCCGGCCGGCCATTCCGCTGCCTCGCCTCCCTTCCACACCAAGGCACCCCATAATATTGGGTTTTTTTTGTATATTTTGTGAAGGGGATATATTAATGCAATATGTTTAATTATTTTCGTTCTTGTCTTTTTTTTCTGCATTTTCTTTTGCGGGTGACGGGCGGCTGGGGGTACAGGACACCGCAACCGGGCTGAGCCCGGACGGCCTGTCCTCCACCCGCGCAGACGGACCGATTCAGACAACTATGTCCGAATGCGGGGACCCATTGGAGTTGGCCTTATCTCGTTGAGATGCGCTAGGAGCCCAAACACCCTAACCCTCTTGAACCCACCCTCTCCATCCCGTGAGAAAATAGTTAGTCACCAGACGCCGCCAAACCTAATTCTCACGGACGAGACAAACAACTCCCTGCCGGCCGGCGACCTCCTTCCGTGTCTTTGAAGGTTTATTCCTGCACTCATACTTCTCCTCCTCGCCTATCTTGGATTGGTTTCTTTTGTCTGCTAAGAGTCAATCGATTCGATTCGATTGCTCCCAGAGTTTTCGATTCAGGAGTTTCCCGTTTTCGATTGCGATCTTCCCATATATATAGACGCGAACCCGCCAATGCCCTGCTAATTTTCTTTTCCACAACACGTGCTAGGTCAATTTCTTACAAGCATACTCTTCTTGCTACTATCACCGCTCGGTATATAAATATATAACTCGAATTTACTCTTCTTTCGTACAATACAAGCAGTATGCAAAGACGTACTACTAAGAAGCGCAAGAAGCCTAGCTTGAACCAAAAGCAAGAAGATGCCACGCAGAGTAAAGTTCCCAAATCCTATGCATGCTCCTTCTTTATTTGTACTCTTCTTTCCCCCCGAATGTAATTTCATTCTTCTTTCAATTAACTTGGACCCCCTTGCACTTGGAAGTGGGCTGCGTCAGGTGCGGCGGATCCGCTCGAATCGCCCCGAGAAAACTGAGTCGCAAAGTCTCTTCCAAATTGGCAGCAAGGCTTGTCTCGGTTGCTTCATTCAATGGTGACTATAATGTCCTCTGCACATATTCCTTGCTAATTTCAATCATGGCTGGTTATTAATAAATAAATGAATAGTGGACCGTTGAATTGAAGCCTTGTTATTTCAATTCATTGTACTAGGAGACAAGATGTTACATGAATGCACTGGCATATTCATCAAAACCTCAAATGCTAATACGCTGAGTGTCCTGACTTCTTTCACTTTGGTTGGGTATGATGAGGGTCTCAATTACATGAAGTATGGATACCGTGATATTTCCAGGGTTGGTGCCGCCCTCATTTTTTTTCTTCCTCTTTACCTTGCTTATATTCAATAACATGACATACCAATACCTATCTTTGCAGATTGATGTGAAACTTCCAGATGGTCAAGTTGCTGATGCCAAACTAGTGCATTCTCATGATTATTTTGATCTTGCCATTCTTAACATCAACAACATACCACCTGGTTTTCACCCAAAATACCTCTGTCTTGATCATGGTGAGCAATTCGAGTCTTATATTGATGTGGTAGCTGCATGGCGCTCTCACACAACAGGAGAAATTAAGACCGCAATGGGGACACTGGAAGACATCCCTACGGACAATCGGCATTATTGGTCCAGCTCATGTAATATCGAGATGGTGAGCTGTTAAGTTTTCTCTGGTTTCTACGTACTTGGTTGAAATAAATAAATGATCATCATATTTTCACACGCTGAATATCATATTCTTTGAGGCATAATGGGTTGCATGTATCTTTTCTAACTTTCTTCATTGTTACTTCAATAATATGTGCTAGCCTGGGCTTGGAGGTGCGCTTATTGATTACGATGGGAAATTTATTGGAATGAGCAGCTCCCATGGCACAACTACTGAATACCTCACTACCTGCATACCTTGGCATAAAATCCTTAAGTGCTTGCGATATTTCGAGATGTTGCCTCCGTATGTATCTCTAGTCTTTCTATGTTTACGATTCACAGCTTTCCATGTAGCTTTCCTTGTATGCTGTTGTGTCCCACCTCCCTCTCCTATTGCAGCTTGCAAGGCATATCATTTCGTAAATATGATGTTGGTCAATTTGTTTTTGTTTGAACAGTCCTGAGATGTACAACCAAATGTGCTTTCACTTTGTTAGATTAATGTGCTGAATTAGAGATTAGGTTACATGCTCATACATAAAAAAACTGAACTCATTCAATGACCAAAAGAAACAAAAACACGACTCCTCTGTTTCACTACATGTGACCTCAGCCCTCCATGTGCACAGATCAAGAAAACAATAAAGCTAATGAAAAATTTAAATTGGGTTTTTGGAGTTATATAACCACCACTTGCTATATACAGTAACTATCTGTAAAGGAACTAATAAAGGTCTAAAAGTGAAGATAATACAAATAACTACACTCTTGGAATGGAGCTTCCGATTTTGGGTTTACATACAGTGAAACGGATGGGATTATCTAGCTCGGCAGCTCCTTGTCTTTTGAGCCCTCACGCAGCTTCAAACATCAAGGGACTGTTACGTCCCTGAATTTGGAGTAATATTTCCTAATTCTGTTATTTTGCTATGAAATATTTGTAACTAACTGTATCCAATTCCTCTTTGTTTTCTTCATATTATTGTCTTTGGTTTGTTGATTTGTTTGGAGTTTTCTGGATTGCGATGCAGTATTACACTTGAGCAAGAGCGTGCTTATGATACAAGAAAGAGTAGCACAAGCGAGATACAATAATATTCTACAGACGACGAGTCGTTCATGTGTTACCTGGGAGAAGGTAAGCATAGCACACTAACTGATTAGAACCGTTATGTTTCTTATTGGTGTGTGCTAATTATCTCATGCTGTAATGGATGCACTATAATAAATATACTGTTCTTGCTGCCAGCGATCGTTTCACCTTGTTGCAACAGGGATCATTCATCATTTATACCATCTGGCGACGACCTGGGGTTATCCCTTGCCAGACCCACGTCAAGCATGTGGTGAGTCATTGCTATTGTTATCTTGTTTGTTTCCCCATGTTGCACATTTTGACAGCTTTGTACAATCATTTGAAACTTGTATACCATGCTTGATTGAACAGAGGGCATGTATCTGAAATATTCTTTTGAAGAGGAATTTGGGGAGAATATATCAAGTATTCTAAGCAGCAGTGTTGCTTTCAAAGTGTCCCAGAATATTGTCTCACTTGCTTCATTCAATGGTGATTGTACAGTTATATAGTCATATCTTCACTTACATCTTTTCAGTTTGTACTAATAATTGAAATTACGATCTATGTAGGAAAGACGAGGTTTTTTGCTTGCACGGGAGTATTTATATCCTACGGTGCACACTCGGCAAAAATTCTTACTTCAGCAAGTTTGGTTAGAGATTCTGGTGATGAGATAAAGATTAATCATAACCTGAGGGTTGTCGCTGTTACCACTATTTTATCCTTCTATTTTTTCATTTAAGAATCTGCTGACCATAACCTTTTCATTGCAGATTGAAGTGCGTCTTCCAAATAATCGTCGAGGCAAAGGGATATTGAAATATTGTAATCTATGTTACAATATTGCTATTATTGACATCATGGAGTCCTGGAGTCATCCTGGAATGAAACTCCAGGGGCATAAGCCTATTAGCAATGGAATGGATATAGTGGCAGTAGGTTGTCTCTTCGAGGAGCGCACATGAATGGCCACAAAGGGCACTGTGATTGATAAAAACACTGATTGGCAGCACATACCGAGTGGCAGTGAACTTAGCTTCTCCACTTGTAAAATCGCTAAGGTATTTTTGTTGTCGTCTACGTCTGTATGTTATTATATTACAATATATCTTGATTCATAAAACCCTTTTCTTGTCACCCTTTTGTTTGGTAGGCTGGAATCGGGGGCCCTCTTATTGACGCGCATGGGAATATTGTCGGTATGAACTTCTATCATGAGGAATGTACTCCGTTCCTATCTAGCAGTACCATTCGGCGTCTCCTCAAGGATGATTTCAGGAAGGATATTTGTGCGAAGTGGTACGCTGGTTTTATGTATATTATTTATTTATATTGTTCTGCAACTGCTTTCATGTCATCATAATATTCAGGCTTTAGAGCAGTACTATTGCCTACTGGTACCTGTCTTTTCTAATCAACCTTTTGGGCCACCGTGATAATCTCTACTAATGTTTGCGCTATTTTAACATTATATACAGCCTCGTCTTGTTTGGACATATCACTGCGAGAACAATGTGTTAAAGAAGAGTACACGCACTGATATTTTATGACTGTGATCATATATTCATCTTCCTCCGTGTTTAGCTCAGCTCTAGCTTCATTTAATTTTACAGAAGCAACCAAATGCATGCAAATAATGGTTATATATCTTTATCAGATGGTAGACTTGTGTTAAATGAGGTTGATTTAGCTAATTCTGTCTTTTAAATAATTTGTAGTCTGAAGGACGGGCCTGTTGTTACGTCTGGTATAAACAGGTATTTCTTGTTTTACACATGTTATCGTTATTCATATTCATTGCCTCAGATGAACTTGCATTATATTTTAAAGTATAATTGCTCAACAACAACAGATGGACTATGACCGAGCCAAGTTGGTGTTATCCAGAACCAGTTATGCCCGAGGATTCATTCCCCCGTTATCCACCACCAGCTATCCGTAACCGCCAATGCTCCTACTAGAAACAAATCCGCACGAGGAAAACGTTGTTGTTTAATGTGTGAACTTGAGATGTTTTGATGTATCCGACCTTGCTTTCGTGCCATGAGTGAACTGTATGGATGGAAGAATCCAAGCTTTGTTTGTACTGTATTGACATACTAATGTGTAGGAGCTAGCTAGTCTTGTTTGCAGACTGAAGTATGTGTTTAGGGTTATTAGCCTCCAAGATCATCTTTTCCAAAGGATATGCCCTTTTATTGGCTTCCTTGGATTTATTCCATTTGACGTTAATATTGTGGTCACTTTATCAGTATTTAGTCAATTCCACCTTTTATCATGTCCTGTTTAAATAGGTGATGGTGCTTACCCCATTTAAAATTGAGTATAACACACGCACGAGCACTCTGAATCAGTTGATTGCTTGGAAGATTACGTACAAAATCAGAATCAGTTGATTTCTTAGTGAGATGAGCCATAACTCTTTTCTGAAACAAGCCATAGCCACTACACGGCACGGGTGAATGGAGTTGGGAAAACTCTTTGCACCAACAACCACACCATGTTGAAGCCGTGAACTACTGGGAGACACAAGACAAGGTACTATGTTGTTTAGAAATCACATGTATTTTCTGTCGATTATAGTACTCCCTCCATCTTGAAATAGATATCGTAAATTTGGACAAATTTATGAAACGATACAGTATGGGGGTGAAGATTTGGTGTACATGGACACCAATGATTCTGTTTTAGAAAAATCGAAAATCATATTTTTGACTTCCAAATAATTCTGAAAATAAACCAGAATGTAGCCGGTGATGTATACCCAAACGTGCAAAATATCAATTGGAAATAACGTGTATTTTATGCTACACAGAAAATAACAAATCTGTAGATCTAAGTACTGATATTTAATCCACGCATAAATAAAGTGGCACACCTTCCACTCATAAAGAAAGTGACCATATCGTCTTCAGCCCATTCAGCAAGACGAAGCATCTGAACTCTAGTAATGAACTTAAAACCAGGTTGTTCTTACAGGAGCCACAATTTTGCAAATACCTGCAGTAGAAAGATGCAATGGTCATTATCTAGTCATGCAGTAATACGCTGTCAAGGAAAAGAATTTTAGCCTGTATTTAAATGGTCATTATTTAGCAAATGCCTGCAGTAGAAAAATAAGCAATGGTCATTATTTAGCCACAATTTGGTTGGCAAATTTTATGTATGTAGCAATGGGATCCTCGAATTCCTACTTGGTGGGACAATACACATGGCACTCAGGTATGTCGTCGATCCTTTCTAGGTTAGACATTTCGAACTTGTCCACCTTGCGCTTGGCAAAATGATCCTTGTTCTGGGTTCTGTAGTTACATTGTTGGCATGTACAAGCACAATTTCTGAAACTCTTATATTTAGGGAAGCTCACAACACCATTTTCTAGTCTTTGTATCAGACTACCTGTATATCGTGGATTGTTTTCTGGATTGATAGAAATAATCTAGATACTGTAACTGTTAAAAGGTGAGTAATCTTGCGGATAGTCTCATACTGTAAACAATGAGTAATCTTGCAGATAGTCTTGCACACTGTTGTCGGTCATGGGTGGATTTATGCCCGTATCTCACTGGGCCTTAATCCCCAAGTCCTGCCCACGACTGCCAACTCATCACGACCTGGAGTCCCACGTCTAGAAAGCTCTCTACCAACCTCCTTCAACCGACCTGACATACGGGGCTGCAAGACGGCTGGGAGACCCCGAAGACCTGACGTTTGTCCAAGTAAGATCGGAGACCTCAGGGTTACGTGCAAGGCAAGATGAAGGACCAACATGGCTAGAGAGGGCTCCACCGACCTCGACCTCTATAAATACCTGAAGACATTCGCTAGGAAGGACACGTTGTATTAGGCCATATTTGCCATACTCTTCCGAGCCTTTGTATCTCGAGCTATAGAATCCTAGATTCATCTTCCTCATCGGCTACTCTTATAAACCCGCCGAGGTCATCTTGTAGACACCTTATATGATCTCAGGGTCACCTTACGAATAAAGTCAGAGGGAACCTCCCCCATTGATCACACATCATGTGTCTTTTACCTTGGGAGATCCAAACCTGCTGACTCGAGCCGTTTGCAGAACAAATAAACTCTCTTCCATCTCTCAGAAGTGAGGCTGCCGAGGGATCATGCAAACTATCCTTCGTTAGTTGGCATGCTAGGCAGGGGGGAGCACGCGTCATGCAGATCAGATCTATCACACTCTAGAGGACGGGGTCGGTCGGGGCCTCCTTGCCAGTATCTCGGGGGCTCCGGAGCCCAAGAGCGGCATCGTGGGTCCTAGGGCACCAGAGGGAAGTTAAATGCCGACCTCCCCCTCGACGGCTCACAGGGACTACTTCACCAATGTCGAGGCAATCTGCGGGCCCGCATACTGCCGCCACCTTGAGGCACAGAGCGCGCCCCTAGGCGTCGACTACTTCAACCTCGATGCTCCTCCCGTAGTGGGAACCCGTACGTCTCGTACTCGGGATCCGCATATGGCTACGTTGGAGCATCGTACGTCGGCGAGCCCGTGCGATTTATCCCTACGCTCCCATCTACGACAATCATGTAGGTTACCTCGACCTCCTACCTTTCGGTTATTATGTAACCAGCCCTTCTCCTAGCTTCAGCGCAGGACACACGAGGGAGACAACCGGCCTCGCCTCCACTGGCAGCTCAAGGAGCTCGGGGGGGTCATGGGCCAATGTGGCGCCCTATAACCCTCAGGGCTCCTAGGGGCCTCGTCCCTAAGAATGCTTCGCGGGGACTGATGGCCCAAAATATATCGAGTTCGTTGGGGAACCCCAAGAGGAAGGTATGGTGAGCACAGCAGCAAGTTTCCCTCAGTTATGAAACCAAGGTTTAATCGAACCAGTAGGAGCAAGGATACACCCCAAAGGTGTTGCTAGCCGAGCCTTGGCAAGGCGCACTATCGGTGCTAGTAGCAACGTGGAGACCTGCACAACACAACCACAAAACTCTGTCCCCAACTTGCGATGAGGTTGTCAATCTCACCGTGTTTTACTGAAAATAAAGGATTAAAGGTATCGAATGGAAGGAAGTAATAGTTTGCAGAAAGTAAACACAAAGCAGTAAACAGTTTATAGATTGTATGTAAAGAAAGGACCGGGATCCATAGTTCACTAGAGGTGGCTCTCCTTAAGATAGATAACATGCTGGGTAAACAAATTACAGCGGGGCAATTGACAAACATCGAGAAAGCAATACATGCATATACTAATCATCTTGACTCCTTTGAGACTTGATTGGGCATTACAATATTACACATAGACCGCCATCCAACTGCATCTATGACAAATAATCCACTTTCAGGTTATCATCCGAACCCCCTCCAGTATTAAGTTGCAAGCAACAGATTATTGCTTTACGAATTGCGTGTAATGTAAACAATACGATTGTTTTATGAACAAAGGATTGTTGTTTTCTCCCTAGTAGTAATAGCACATCTAGTACCTTAGAGATTTCTGTCACTTCCCTAGATTACCAGAGGCATGAACCCACTATCGAGCATAAATACTAACTCTTGGAGTTGCTAGCATCTACTTGGCCAAGATAGCTACTAACAACAGAAAGCATGCAAGATCACAAATAACAAAGACATGATAGAATCAATAATCAATCTGAAATAGCATCTCAATATCCATCGGATCCCCGCAAACACAATATGCAGAATTACAAATAGATGACGGAGCTCACAAGATCTAAACACGAAAACACAAAGGAGGAGAACCAGCCATCTATCTACTACATGGATCCGTAGTCCAAGGATGAACTACTCACGCATCACAACGGAGGCTTGCATGGTGATGAAGAAGGCCTCCAGGGTGAATTCCCCTCTCCGGCAGGGTGCCGGGAAGAGCTTCATATCCCTCCTGATCTAGGAATGGAGATGACGGTGGCTACAGACTCTTTCGTGGATTTTTGATCGGATCCTTAGGATTTTGGTCCCGAGGGCAATATATAGGCGGAAGGAGAGGCCGAGGGGGTGCTGGGGTCGGCCAGACCACCCCCTGGTGCGGGTCAGGCCTGGCCGCACAGCTAGGTGGTGTGGCCGTCCCCCAGCTCTTCTCCGTCTCATATTATGGCATCTAATGACTTCCGGAAAAATAGGCACTTTGGCTTTTGTCCCGTCCAATTCCGAGAATATTCATTTTCTGATTTTCCTGGAACCAAAAACAGCAGAAAATAGGCAGCTGGCACCGTGGCTCTTGTTAATAGGTTAGTCCAAAAAATCATACGAAAAGTACTCCAAAGTGTGGACAAAACACAAGAAAGTGGATAAAACCAAGCATGGAACATCAAAAATTATAGATACATTTGCAATGTATCAGGGACCTCAAACCTCGGTGGAGGAATGGGCACGGGGGAGTCTGCTTAGCGCCTCACCCACATCCAGGAGCTAAAGAGACGGATCACGGAGGCCCCCAAGGCTGAAAAAGCAGCCCTGCAGATAGAGCTAAATGCAACTCTGTAGCAGGCTGCCAGAGCGGTTGTAGACTTGGAAAAGCAGATGGAGCAAAACAACCTGAGAACGCCGGCTCCTGGGTATAGTAAACGTGGCTGGAGGAGTAACCAGTCGGTGTCCAGTGGAAGCAGCGCCAGCTCGGGAAGTAGCGAGAGCTGGCTCAGGAACAATCTAGACACGGATTGCCGCGCCCACCACTAGTTCCGCTGAGAGGGTCCTGAGTATATCTCTCTGTCATCGGGATGGACAAATCCTACTTTTGATCCACGAGTCTCAACTAATACTTTCCAAGTACCTGGCGACACCTTTATAATCACCCTGTTACGGTGTGACGTTTGACGCAATCAAAGTACTCTTTCGGAGTCAGTGATTGACGTGATCTCATGGTCTAAGGATTAGAGTTACTTCGAATGACTTTATAGTAGTGTAAAGATAATGCCATGATCGTGTTACTATACTTTAGGAGTATGTTCATCACATCATTCAATCAATGTTGTGATCTTATTATTAACAACATCCAATGTCATGATCAAGAAACCTTGATCATCTGTTAATCAACAAGCTAGTGTAATGAGAGGCATCACTAGGAACATTTTCTTTATTTATTAAATACACATGTATTAATGTTTCCGGTTAACATAATTATAGCATGAGAAATAAACATTTAGCATAAACATAGAATATAATATAATAACCACTTTATTGCCTCTCGGTTATATTCCTTTCGTGAACTTGGGTACAATATGAATGTGGCAAGATTCTTCAAACGTTGCTGCAAACAGGAGTAATCATAAAGTTGGTATTTGCTCTTACCGGATGGTATGCTAATAATTCACATGGTGTGCTTGCGGTAATTGCTACTGGTGACGATGGAGGGATACACTCTGGGTCCACTCATGTACTCTGATGTTCGCCATCGTCTGGCCGGACACGTGATCAAGTTGTTGACCACAATAACATTGATAGTACGGTATAAGTAAAGTGTACATGCCAGGTAACGAGAATAACCTAGTGTTTCATCTCGGGTAATCTAATATTGATAGAGCAATATATATGTATTGGATATAATACTACGGTTAACAGGATAAAGATCTTCGTGTTATTTGCGGGGATTACAACATGTATCAAGATGCTAATTGTAATCATTATCACGGAAGGAGTTCCGGACATATCTGTAAATATCCAAACCTAGAGGGTCACATACTTAAGATGTTATCGGCATTTAGAACTTGAGTGCGATTAAGATATTTGAATGAAGTAATCCCGAAAGGATATTTCGGAGTGTCTCAGAATATTTTGGAGGTGTCCGGTATATCACCGAGAATGGACGGAATTATTCCGGACATGATATGGAAGACATCGAGAATATTTTAGGAAGGTTACGGAATTAATTTGAAGGTGTTCAGATTTTTTCGAAAAGCTTCGGAATGAATATTCATAATTATATGTAATTATCCCAGTGGGAGTACCTTGGGCTGGAGGGGCCAAATGGGCCCCACCAGTCCACGCGCACATGGAAGGGCGGGGGGGGAACCCTGGCCGAGTCGGCCAGGTCCTACCCTAGGCCAGCGGGTGGAGAGGGGTGGTGGGGGGAGGGAGGAGTCCCACTAGCACTCGTACTCCCTCCCTAGTCGAGTTGGGGAAGGTAGGAGGTTTCTTATTGGGACTATGAGTCCTACTTCTACTCTCTCTTTGTATGTGTGAACAAAAGGAAGGAGAACTCCTACTAGGAATTGCAGTCCTCCTTCTACTCTCTCTCTCTCTTGGACGGATGCTAGCCACACATATATACGGGGGCAGGGCCAGAGGCACAATGCACAAATTTGGGAAGGCCACGCCCTAGCCCTGCCCACCACCCCCACCGACCCGCCGCCGACGCGCGATGATACATTGCAAATGTATCTATAATTTTTTATGTTCCATGCTTGGTTTCATCCACTTTCTTGTATTTTGTTCCAACTTTAGAGTGCTTTTCATATGATTTCTTGGACTAACCTATTAACAAGAGCCACAGTACCAGCTGCCTGTTTTCTGCTGTTTTTGGTTCCAGGAAAGTCAGAAAATGAATATTCTCGGAATTGGACGGGACAAAAGCCAAAGTGCCTATTTTTCCGGAAGTCATCAGATGCTAGAATACGAGACGGGGAGGAGCCAGGGGGCCACCACACCACCTGGCCACGCCAGGGGGTGGTGTGGCCCGCCCAGACACCCCCTCGGCCTCTTCTTCCGCCTATAAGATGCCCTCGGTGTTGGGGATCAGCGCAGAAAACAAACAATTTCCTACTAAGGATCCCCGGAAACTTAGCCTAGGATCTATCTATGTAGTAATGCGGTAATGGCCGATGCGTATAGAATACATACCCTTGTAGACCGTAAGCCGTTAACGTTCTTCGGGGAACGTGGTTGATGTAGTCGTACTCGAAGCCGACCTCAAGGTCGCGAAGCTTCTCGCAGGTCACCCATTTCTCCTTCTTGATCTTTATCGTGCAACAGCTCCGGCTCACGATATTTAAGCGTCCCAAGTGTTGCGTCTCGTATCTTCGTACACATTCGGTGCATGATGAGACCTCCGGATCCCCGATCCCGCTGGGAGTGCGGAAGTGATATCCGGCTAGGAATCCTGCAGAACGGCAGATCGCAGTGTGTGCCTCGATCGCGACCCAAACATGGGGCCATGGTCACAAGGTATAGAGGGAGAGAGAGAAGGAGGAAGTCAACCAAAGGACTTCTCTAAATATTGGTGTGTTTAATCCCACCCATGGGCACCCCTTTATATAGGCTAAGGGGGTGTGCCTTTTACAAAGGCTAAGCCATGTGGGACTAATACTAAAGGAAAAAGTCAGCTGATTTTTGGACTGCCAAATGGGCCAAAAGTACTCAGCCCAAATAGCAAACAGAAAATAAACTAATAAAAAAAAGGAAACAACACATCATCCTGGGAGGAGTCGGCCGGGTGGGCCTTGGCGCGGCCCACTCTCGCGCCTGCTTCCTCCCGCCCAGCAGCAGCAAAGGCGCCCCACAGGCCGTGCATGCCACGTGGCTCGGCAGCCTGGCACAGGCGGTCGAGCTGGCCCCGGGTGGGGCTGGCTCACGAGGCCCATGGCAGTAGCGGCCTCGCGCTTCCGCGCCGGGTGGGCGGCTGCATGCCCAGCCTCAAGGCGTCCGTCTGGCGTGCTTTGCTCGAATTGCTTTATCCGCCCACAAGGCTGGCTTATTTTTCTTTTTCCAATTCTTTTTCTACCGCTTTTTCTTCTAGACTATTTCCCTCCGGGATTTAGCCTAATAAAAAGTTGTCTTTATAAATCTTAATCTAAATATTATTTATAATATGCTAATTCACAATTAACATATAATAAATATATATATATTTAAATTCCCATTTATCCGAAAACACTTTTCGGGGCTTTTCCTTTATTCTTTCTCCGAACAACTTCGGATCTCTCCGCGGAATGATTCCGGCTTTCTCTCTTTCTCTATTGTGATTATGTCTTACGAATGATCACCCTCATCTTACCCTTAAGTGTATCCTCTCACGGCTCGGGAATGCTCTAGACATGATCTGTATCAATGATCAACAGAGGGACCAGGGATATCCATGTGACCCCTATGCATTCCTGATGACAATGTCGTTTGAACCGTCTAAATGTAGCATCCTCTTCCTTTTGTTTCTCGATACAACTTGTCCGAGATCCGATCATTGGTATCATATACCTTTGTTCAATCTCTTTCACAACAAATTCTGTTTTCTTGTTACTGTGATATTACATCCCCGTGACTTAGTCACATGTTGCAACATTTATAGATGTAATCTCACCAAGTCGGCTGTATGTATCTTTACCCATCATGTGGGTGAACAAATCCCGGTCTTGCAGTCACATGTCATCTACTGTTCCTTCGGAATACCCAACATACACCTTTATGACCACCGTATTACCAAGTAGCGTTTGATGCAGTCAAAGCAGCCTAGGGAAACAGTGAGTAATATGAGCTCACGGTCTAAGGAGAAGGAGTTTAGGTATAGCTGTTGCAACAATGAACTATATGACTTGATCGTGTTGCAATCCTTCGAGGAATGTCCAATCACATCATTCTCCAATGATATGATCTCGTTGTCAGTCGGCATAAATGCCCATGATCTTGAAACCTAGATCATCTTCGTGACCAACAAACTAGTATGAATAGAGGCTACTAGGGACTTTGTTGTTTCATACCACACCTGTACCAATGTTTCTACTTGGCATAGTTCCAGCATAATATGAAACTATTATAAACTAATTGAGATATGATAATAAAAACCTACTTCTTATTTGCCTCTAGGGCATATCTCCTTCAGTCTCCCACTTGCACTAGAGTACAAATAATCCAGCTTGCATTTTACTCGTATAAACCATATACCATATGCGTTTACAGATCATGCATGCTCATGGGAAACGTCATGTCCATGTTCTGTTTTACCAGATCATTATGTCTTTTGCAAATCGTTAATGTCTTCCTAATCTGACATTCACTCCATTATCTTATAATGGGTCGAAGCATTTGTTTGGCAACAAAGTGACCCACAAGTACAGTGGGTGTATCGCAGTATTTTTGATAAGTAAGAGTGTTGAACCCAACGAGGAGCAGAAGGTGCTGGCTAGTGGTATGGATCAGGAATTCTCTGCAAATACTTAGCAAACGGATTTTTAGGGGTTTTCGATAAAGCAAGTAAACAAAGTACGAGTAAATAAAAGACAGTAGGAATAAATGCAGCAAGTGGCCCAATCCTTTATGCAGCAAAGGACAAGCCGGTTGTATTTCTATGGATGACCAAACGTTCTCGAGGACACATGGGAAGACCGTCAAGTGCTTTCGCTTCATATAGTCGATTAATCTCCTCTAGCTTGCTAAGTGTTGTGTGGGTGAACCTGTGCTAATGTACCGCCCCATCCAAGACTAAATACATACTTGTGATTAAACCCCCTTGCAAACATCCGTAAGTACAAGAAAGTAATTAAGGTAGAAACCTAACCACAGCTTTAAACTCTAAGACCCTTACGTCCCTTGTGCAATGGTTTCCTAATGGGGGTTCAGGTTTCTGTCACTCTGGCAACCCCTACGATTAGTAGTCAAATACACAATGCATTCCCCTAGGCCCATATAGGTGAAGTATCATGTAGTCGACGTTCACATGACACCACTAGAAGAAGTACACCACAACTTAAATAACAATCTATTGAATCTTTCTCAACGCAACTCCACTACTAACAACAAGACTTCTCCCATGTCCTCAAGAACAAAACGAACTACTCACAAGACATCATATGGATCATGATCAGAGATGGAATAATGATGTATAACAATCTGAACATAAACAATAATTCAATGGTTCACTCAATAGCATCAACTACAAAGAGTAATCAACACTGGGAAAGTTTCCCCTATGAACTAATGCAAGATTCAACACAATTGTTCCAGCAATATGGAGATGGTGATGAGGGTGCTGATGGTGGTGATGGTGGTGATGATGATGATGATCCCGATGAAGTCCCGCTTGATGGTGGTGTTGATGGCGATGATCTCCCCTCTCCAGGAAGGAATTTCCCCGGCCGAAATCTGTCTGCCGGAGAGATCTTTCTCTCTCGGTGTTTTCCACCCCGCAGAGGCGGCGGAATCTTTCTGTGGTCGCCCCCCGAGTCTTAGGGTTTCGGGAGGAAGATATACGCCAGAGGGGAGAGGCTGGAGTGGTCCAGGGTGGCCACACCACTCCCTGGCGCGGCCTAGGCCTGCCCGCGCCATGGGGTGGTGTGGGCCCTCTATGGCCCACCTCCACTCCATCATCTGGCATCCCGAGTCTTCTGGAAAAATTGAATTTTCCGTATATTTTCCTAGATTTTATGATCTTCGCGAATTTTGCCTCCAAACAGCACCTTTTCCATCAGAATCCTGACTGCAGCGGTCCATGCTCCAAAAGTCATCAACCATGCAAAAATATATGAAATAACATAAGTATCACCTCTCAATACGAAATATATCAATGAATAATAGTGAATTAAGTCATAGAATAGTGATGCAAAATGGACGTATCAACTCCCCCCAAGCTTAGACTTCGCTTGTCCCCAAGCGAAACTAAGCTCAATAAACATGGCCTCAGGTTTATGGAGTGAAGAGTCGATAAAAGAATACGGACAAGAAGCATCACATTCATTAAATACATAGATCATAATAGAAGACAACTCACTATTATACAACTCAACTTGCAATGAGTAAAGGAAACCCAATAAAGATACATAAAGTGAATCATAATTGGTAATGGCAAACTTAGCTCTCGGTCGAAGAATAGTTGATAATTTGCTGGAGTTCACAAATAGCTGGTTTTCAAAGAAAGCTTTCAAAGTAGTAAACATCAAGATAAGAGCATTGTGCAAAACAAGGAACATAAGAAACATGAATGAATAAATCGTCATATGAATGAATGAAACACATCAACTCAAACTACTTGCTGAGATGGAAGGGAATAGGTTTACTGACTCAACTACAAAGCAAAAGAAAGGGCCCTTCGCAGAGGGAAGCAGGGATTGCAAGTCTCATAAAGAGCTCCCAAAAATTATGATACTTACTAGCTTTCAGCTCTCATTGCCCCTATCATAGGCATCTTTAGGTGGTTAAGGTTAAAGTGACACAACTAAGAGGATATGCTTGACAAGTTATAAGTTGAAATCCCATGCCCCTTACTTATGAGTACCGATCCTCGAGCTACTCAACTTCAGTCACGAGTAAGATCTTGTCATTGTAAATACATGTGTATCATCGAGAACCGCCAACGGGGTACCCCTTGCACATGACACAAGAGCTATCCCGTAATCAAAATGACAAGGCAAGCAGACAGTGAGCATCTAAGCGATCTTTTTATTTGCTATTTGCATAGGTTTTTATTGAGGATGCTTCATAGAATGCTCACTATAGTTATGCTGCAAGTTTCCACCATGATTAGGCATGGCTTAGGCTAGCGGCCCAGGCATTTCTCTAACACACATATAAACTCCATGATCTTACAAGTTCCACTTTTATTTCACACCGCCGGGATCCATAAGCAGAAGAACATGATATCAACTAGGTACAGGTACCAATGAAGTGTTGAAAGCGGTCCCCATGATACATGGTTCTGCTAACTTCAACTCATAAAGCGCAAGCATATACGCAACAAAGAAGGACCCAATGGTTCAAGTTTATTAAGTGCAGGAAATAAAGTGTGCCATCAAGTTCATGAGAGCTTTAATCACTAGTTTTCGCATAACAAGTTTAATTTGGGAGGTAGACAAAACAAGAATTTACTTGGAATAGCAATAATGCTACTAGGTAGGTATGGTGGACACAAATGGCGAAGGTTTTGGTTTAAAGGAGGTGGATGCACGAGAAGAATGCCCTCTCAGTACAGGTTTTTGGCTAGCAAGGCTGAGTAGCAAGTACAAGAGTTGAAGGAAACAACCAAACATAAAAGTGATAAAGACAAACATGTAATCTTCCTTGGAAGCACAAAAGATCTTAACTAGAGAATACTAAACTTATGAGCGAACCAAGAAAGAAAGATGATGAAATTATTTTCCTCTAGAGTACTTCTATGTTTTCTTTTCAACTCTCAAAAAGGGTGTTGCTACTGACTGAGCCAGGTTTGCCAAAACCAACTAAATTAACTCAATGATCCCAAAGTGCTACCAATACTAACAACAAGATCAATCATGTAACCACGAATTGAAAACTAATATAAGCTATGCAAAAGAGTGAATGATAGAACTTCTCATTAATATTCCATAGCGGAAACTCACACCAAGGGATACAAATCTAACGAGAGAGGGGACACTTACATAATGCAAACCATACTACAAAATAACTCCTCTATTCATGATGTGACTCTACTAATAAGGTAAAAAGATAGAAGATAGTGATATGATACTGTGGCACTCCCCCAAGCTTGGAACAAACCAAGGGGATGCCAAACCTGATGACGAATTACTCCTTCGGTGGTGGTGGTATACTCTCATCTTCGTCTGTCTTCCAGGGTAAAAGCTTCCCATCAACAAAGGACATCGTGGTTTCCAACATCCTGAAACTTGCAGCAGCACTTATGCGTTTAAATCTAGCCTCATACTCACAGTTTTGATTTTGAACGTCATAGAACTGTGCTTGCATTTTGTTGGTTGTTTGGCGGAGTGAAAAGACTTCACCTTTGAGGTTAGCAGTCTCCTTTTGGTGCTCGGCGATGAGTTCAGAACAAATCTTATGGATGATGTCCACTTCGCGCTCCGCCATCTTCCTGCACCTAAAGACTTCTTGCTCCAATGCTTACATCTTGTCCTCTAGACTTCCTTCACCTTTAGGGCCTTGAACCTCCTTAATCCGGACCTCCCCACCTTCGAGCAATAACTCCTTGGGGTGAATCTTCAATTCTCTCATGTATGGGTTAATGATATCTTCTAAGGGATCTCCCTTGGATGTTCCAGAGGAAGACATTGTGGCTCCAAATCTGAGGTTCCACATGGCAGAAACAGATCGAAACAAAAACACGATGAAAACACGATATACGAACCTCGGAAGATCCGGGGGTAATATATTACGAAGTTTCACATCAAAAGGAAGGTACTGGGAGAAAACGAGTCGGAGGCGGAGTCCTGGGTGGCCTCACCACCTGGTGGCGCGGCCAGGGGTGGGCCCGCGCCATGGGGTGGTGTGGGCCACCCTAGCTCCGGTTCCGTCCCATTTTTGCTTCGTAGCTTTCCTTATTGACTGAAAACTGCAAAAATAT
Source organism: Avena insularis (assembly GCA_023614405.1). NCBI lineage: Eukaryota > Viridiplantae > Streptophyta > Magnoliopsida > Poales > Poaceae > Avena > Avena insularis. The sequence goes on along the minus strand of CM042686.1, from coordinate 1,736,147 downwards.
AGTTGGATTGTATTTTCGCGGAACTTTTCTTACCAGAACTGTTACCTAGTTGGAAATGACTGCAGTCTCTGAATTTGGTCCTCAATGAATTTCTCTGGAGTTATAACTTGAAAGGCATCAACATCTTCATTGTAAGAATGTCCAGCAATATAGTGTTTGAGTCGCTGTCCATTTACTACTTGTGTAGTATTATCTTTTAGAGAAGAAATTTTTATTGCTCCTGAACGGTATACTTCTTCAATGATGAAAGGTCCTTCCCATTTTGATAGTAGCTTACCTGCAAAAAATCTGAGACGAGACCTATACAATAGAACTTTCTCACCAACATGAAATTCTCTATTAAGTATTCGCTTGTCATGCCATCTTTTAACTTTTTCTTTAAAGAGCCTAGCATTCTCATAGGCTTCACTCCTCCATTCATCTAAAGAGCTTAAGTCAAAAAGTCTTTTCTCACCAGCTAGATTACAATCTCTATTTAGTTCTTTCACTGCCCAGTAATCTTTGTGTTCTAATTCTAAGGGTAAGTGGCAAGCTTTCCCATAAACCATTTTATAAGGAGACATTCCCATAGGATTCTTATAAGCAGTTCTATAAGCCCATAAAGCATGATTCAACTTCTTAGCCTAGTTTTTTCTAGACCTATTAACAGTCTTTTGCAAGATAGATTTAATTTCTCTATTTGATAACTCTACTTGCCCGCTAGTTTGGGGGTGATAAGCTGAAGCAATCCTATGATTAACATCATACTTAGCGAGGATCTTCCTAAAACCGCCATGAATGAAATGAGAACCCCCATCAGTCATGAGATACCTAGGCACTCCAAACCTAGGAAAGATAACATCCTTAAGCATTTTTAGAGAGGTTTCCCCGTCAGCACTTTTCGTAGGAATGGCTTCTACCCACTTAGTAACATAATCAACGGCAACAAGAATATGAGTGTAACCCTTCGAAGGAGGGAAAGGACCCATAAAGTCGAATCCCCAACAATCAAAAGGTTCAATCACTAGAGAGTAGTTCATAGGCATTTCATTGCGTCTAGAAATATTACCAACACGTTGACATTCATCACAAGGTAAAACAATTTTTATTGCATCTTTAAAAAGGGTAGGCTAGTAGAAACCTGATTGTAATATCTTTTGTGCAGTTCTATCTCCTGCATGATGTCCTCCGTAGGCGCTCCCATGACATTTACGCAATATCTCTTTTTGTTCATACTCTGGAACACATCTTCGCATAATACCGTCAACCCCTTCTTTGTATAAGTGTGGGTCGTCCCAAAAATAATGCCTCGAATCATAAAAGAACTTTCTTCTTTGCTGAGCTATAAAAGTTGGAGGCAAATACTTGGAGACAATAAAGTTAGCATAATCAGTATACCAAGGGCTTCCTCGCGAGTTCACCCCTACTGCGGCTAATTGTTCATTTGGAAAACTATCATTAACAGGCATAGGATCAAAAGAGATGTTTGCCAAACGAGATAAATTATCAGCTACAGGATTTTCAGCACCCTTTCGATCTACTATGTGTAGATCAAACTCTTGTAAAAACAGTACCCATCTAATAAGCCTAGGCTTAGCGTCCTTCTTTGTCATAAGATATTTAATAGCAGCATGATCAGTATGAATGTTTACTTTTGAGTCCACAATATAGGGCCTAAACTTATCACAAGCAAAAACAACAGCCAGAAATTCCTTTTCAGTAGTAGCATAATTCCTTTGACCAGTGTCTAGAGTCTTACTAGCATAATGGATAACGTTTAGCTTTTTATCAATACGTTGCCCAAGGACAGCACCTACAACAAAATCACTGGCATCACACATTATTTCAAAGGGTAAACTCCAATCAGGTGGTTGAACAATAGGGGCTGTAGTTAAAGCCTTCTTAAGAGTTTCAAAAGCTTCCTTACAATCATCATCAAAAACGAAGGGCACATCTTTTTGAAGAAGATTAGTAAGGGGTTTTGATATCCTGGAAAAGTCTTTAATAAACCTTCTATAGAAACTAGCATGACCAAGGATACTACGAATACCTTTTATGTCTCTTGGGCATGGCATCTTCTCAATTGCCTCAACCTTAGCTCTATCAAATTCTATGCCTCTTTCAGAAACTTTATGCCTAAGAACAATCCCTTAATTAACCATGAAGTGGCATTTCTCCCAATTAAGAACAAGATTAGTTTCTTCACATCTCTGCAAAACTTTATCAAGGTTGTGCAGACAATTATCAAAAGAAGTTCCGTAGACAGAAAAGTCATCCATGAACACTTCTACAATCTCCTCACAAAAGCCATGAAAGATAGCAGACATGCACCTTTGGAAAGTAACAGGAGCATTACATAAACCAAAAGGCATACGTCTATAAGCATAAGTTCCATAAGGACAAGTAAAAGTAGTTTTTTCTTGATCTTGTTGTTTAACAGCAATTTGAGAGAAACCAGAATAACCATCAAGAAAATAAAAATGGGTCTTTTTAGACAACCTTTCCAACATTTGATCAATAAAAGGAAGCAGGTAGTGATCTTTCTTAGTGACTTTATTGACTTTCCTAAAATCGATGCACATCCTATAGCCTACCACTATTCTTTGAGGAATAAGTTCATCATTATCATTAGGGACAACGGTAATACCTCCCTTTTTAGGAACACAATGAACAGGACTAACCCATTCACTATTAGCAATAGGGTAAATAATACCAGTATCAAGGAGTTTCAATACCTCATTCCTTACCACTTCCTTCATCTTAGGATTTAAACGTCGTTGGTGCTCCACTACTGGCTTCGCATCTGGTTCTATGTTGATAGAATGCTGACATATAGTAGGTAAAATCCCTTTCAAATCATCCAGAGTATAGCCCATAGCTCCTCGGTGTTTCTTCAAAACTTCCAATAATCTTTCTTCTTCCTCCCCTGAAAGTTTAGCGCTAATAATAACAGGATATATCTTTTTATCATCAATAAAAGCATATTTAAGGTCATCAGGGAGAGGTTTTAGATCAAAAACCGGGTCCTTTTTAGGTGACAGCGTGGTACCTAAGTCCTCTACAGGCAAGTCGTGCTTAAGCATCATAGGTTGATCACGGAGAATCATGTCAATCTCATTCCTTTCTTCCATGAAGATTTCACTTTCATGTTCTTCCATAAATTGCTGCAAAGCATTGTTAGGAGCAAGAGAAATAGAAGCAAGTTGTTCAACCCTAAAATCCTCATTATGGGTTTCCTCTTCGCAAGGTTCTTTAGAAAATTTTGAAAAATTAAACTCATAGGATTCCCCATCAAACTTAGTCAAGATTTTCTCCCTCTTGCAATCAATAATAGCCCCACAAGTACTCAAGAAAGGTCTACCAAAAATGATAGGATAAGTTTTACTAGCAGCTGAACCAAGTACTAAAAAATCAGCGGGGTACTTAATCTTACCGCAAAGAACTTCCATATCACGCACAATACCAATTGGAGAGATGGTCTCTCTATTATCAAGGTGAATAACCACATCGATCTCTTCCAACTCGCAAGGACTGATCTCATGCATAATTTCTCTATAAAGCTCATAAGGAATAGCACTAGAACTTGCACCAATATCACATAAACCATAATAGCAATGATCACCAATTCTAACAGAAAGCACAGGAACACTAGCCTTTTTAGTTCTATTGGGATATGAAACAATATTAGAAGCATCTTCACAAAAGACTATGTGCCCGTCTTCTATGCTTTTAGTGACAAGGTCTTTCACAATTGCTACCACAGGTTCAATGTTTATTTGTTCATCAGGTTTTACAGTTCTTTTTTCACTTTTGGTGATAACATTAGTTATCATAGGATGGTCCTTTACCTTTTCAGGAAAGGGTATCTTCTCGATATAAGGTTCGGGTAAGATGGGAACAATAATGCAATACTCAGCACTTCCAATAGGAGCATAGTCAGCAATATCTTTGTAAGGTGCATGGTATTTGTTCCATCCCCTTTTTGGAATTTCGATATAGGAAGCAAAATCTCTAAAACAATTCGTAATAACTTGCAAATCAAGACCATAAAGATTACTAATATTTTGAAAGTCATCAGTTTCCATAAAAGATGCAATGCATTCATAATCATAATTTATACCTGACTTTCTACCTTTGTCATTCTCCCAAGCTCCAGCATTGTCTTGAATACGATCTAGAAGGTCCCATTTAACTTCTTCTTCCATACGAGTGAATGATCTAGCATAAGAAACATCCAATAAATTCTTGTCATGTAGAGGGAGCCTTGCATAAAAGTTATTGATAATAATATTATTGGGGAGCTCATGAATGGGACATTTGAGCATTAGTAACTTCAATCTCCCCCAAGCTTGAGCTGTACTCTCTCCATCAAGAGGCCAAAAGTTGTATATTTGATTCCGATCTTTATGAATCTCACTAGGAGGATAAAACTTTGAATAAAAGAGAGGCACTATTTCCTCCCATTCCAGAGCTTGACCATTCTTCAGCAGCTTATACCATTCCTCTGCTCTTCCTTTCAGTGATATTGAGAATAACTTCTTCTTAACTTGATCTATAGTAATACCTGCACACTTGAACAACCCGCATAATTCGTGTATAAAGAGTAAATGATCACCGGGATGGACAGTTCCATCCCCAACATAGTAGTTATCCATAACACGATCAATAATTCTTGTAGGTATTTTGAAAACATCTTTCTCAGCAGGTGGTGGCTTATCTACTACCTTAGCAGTGGTAGTAGCATTACCAAATAAGAAACTCAGCGAATTATCCATAACGAAAATAAAGCAACTAGCAGAAGTAAACAGTACTCACAGTAGAAGTTTCATTTACCAGTACTACTCTCCAATAGCGCTTCACTCCCCGGCAACGGCGCCAGAAAATAGTCGTGATGACCCACAAGTATAGGGGGTGTATCGCAGTATTTTCGATAAGTAAGAGTGTCAAACCCAACGAGGAGCAGAAGGTGCTGGCTAGTGGTATGGATCAGGAATTCTCTGCAAATACTTAGCAAACAGATTTTTAGGGGTTTTCGATAAAGCAAGTAAACAAAGTACGAGTAAATAAAAGACGGTAGGAATAAATGCAGCAAGTGACCCAATCCTTTATGTAGCAAAGGACAAGCCGGTTGTATTTCTATAGATGACCAAACGTTCTCGAGGACACATGGGAAGACTGTCAAGTGCTTTCGCTTCATATAGTCGATTAATCTTCTCTAGCTTGTTAAGTGTTGTGTGGGTGAACCTGTGCTAATGTACCGCCCCATCCAAGACTAAATACATACTTGTGATTAAACCCCCTTGCAAACATTCGTAAGTACAAGAAAGTAATTAAGGTAGAAACCTAACCATAGCTTTAAACTCTAAGACCCTTACGTCCCTTGTGCAATGGTTTCCTAATGGGGTTCAGGTTTCTGTCACTCTAGCAACCCCTACGATTAGTAGCCAAATACACAATGCATTACCCTAGGCCCATATAGGTGAAGTATCATGTAGTCGACGTTCACATGACACCACTAGAAGAAGTACACCACAACTTAAATAACAATCTATTAAATCTTTCTCAACGCAACTCCACTACTAACAACAAGACTTCTCCCAGGTCCTCAAGAACAAAACGAACTACTCACAAGACATCATATGGATCATGATCAGAGATGGAATAATGATGTATAACAATCTGAACATAAACAATAATTCAATGGTTCACTCAATAGCATCAACTACAAAGAGTAATCAACACCAGGAAAGTTTCCCCTATGAACTAATGCAAGATTCAACACAATTGTTACAGCAATATGGAGATGGTGATGAGGGTGCTGATGGTGGTGATGGTGGTGACGATGATGATTATCCTGATGAAGTCCAGCTTGATGGTGGTGTTGATGGCGACGATCTCCCCTCTCCGGGAAGGAATTCCCCCGGCAAAAATCTGTCTGCCGGAGAGATCTTTCTCTCTCGGTGTTTTCCGCCCCTTGAGGGCGGAATCTTTCGTGGTCGCCCCGAGTCTTAGGGTTTGGGAGGAAGATATCGCCCGGAGGAGAGGCTGGAGTGGGCCAGGGTGGCCACACCACTCCCTGGCGTGGCCTAGGCCTGCCCGCGCCATGGGGTGGTGTGGGCCCCCTATGGCCCACCTCCACTCCATCTTCTGGCATCCTGAGTCTTCTGGAAAAATAGAATTTTCCGTATATTTTCCCGGATTTCCTGATCTACGCGAATTTTGCCTCCAAACAGCACCTTTTCCATCAGAATCCTGACTGCAGCGGTCCATGCTCCAAAAGTCATCAACCATGCAAAAATAGATGAAATAACATAAGTGTCACCTCTCAATACGAAATATATCAATGAATAATAGTGAATTAAGACATAGAATAGTGATGCAAAATGGACGTATTAGTCACATTGCCTCAAATCCAGCAATTCTCAAGCAGATCCTCCTGTTTTCACAAAACGGGACAAGTATCAAATACTTTGCAAATTGCAATGAGTTCTGCAAGAACCACATTTATAATTGGTATGTCTTATATATACCTTTTCCATCCATGATCTCCATTTGCAATCAAGCCCTTCTAAGAGTTCTCAACTCTAATGCAAGATCGCTAAGTGTTTCTCCAAACATTCCGGAGTCATCGGATTATCTCCTAGTGATTATTGTATCAAGAAGAGAAGATCACCTTTCACGAGGATATCCCTCAGGCGTGGGTATTAATCTATGAAGTTGGACCCTTTTGCTAAGTTCCATATTAAACAATATATTCCCATGGTCGCAAAGGACCTCAATGGGATAGGCTAAGATCTACTAAGATATTTGCAAACAGACATCTAGACTAAGTTTATAATAAGAGATCAATTTATAATTGGTCTCCACTAAAACGGTCATCCCCTGGACGATTTTAGTGATCGCATGATCCCTACCCTCTGCACCTCCCCCGATTGTCACGGCCATCAGTGCAGTATCAAAGGTAGACATTCAATAATGCCAATCACATTATCCATGTGACTCATGCTCGATCTTTCGATCTCTTGTGTTCCGAGGCCACGCTTCTCTAGCGTGCTAGGCTCGCCAAATCTAACTTGTGTGTATTCGCTGTGCAAAATGGCTTACACCCACTGTATGCGAACGTAGATATGTCTGACACCCAGGCCTGTAACCCTGGATCGCCTCATACCGAAGAACTTTCTTGGTGGTGCACACACAAGGGGAACACGAAACATTGGAATTCGGTAGGGATTATCTTATTTTCTACCGTTGAGTATCTAAATACTAGAACACAATAAGATGTAAAAAACTGGTATCAACATCATATGTCTAATGTGATATGATATGGTCTTTATTGTTGCGCCTTGATCTCCATCGAGCGCTCCGGCATGATCTCCATCTTGCTCTTGGTTTGACGCCAAGTCCATGACGCCGCCACCAGGTCGTTCATTGGAACGATGACTATTACTATACTACTCAGTAACAGAAAAGTAAACTACTTTACCTTCGTATCGACCAATGCCATATCATAATCACATGCCCCCTGCAAAATAAAGTTAGACGCCTCTACTTTATCTATTGCAAGTTTTACGTGGTTGTTAGGGCTTTCGCACTAGAACCGTTTCTAACTACGAACTTTCCAACCACAACATGGATCCGACAGTTGTCTCTATTACACCCCTTTCAGGGCCCTCCATTGTAAATGTTGTATCAACTATTGAATGAGAGACAGACACCCGCTAGCCACTTATACGGTACAAGCCGTATGTTGAGCGTGGAACCAGTCTCGCGTACGAATATGCGTAAGGTCGGTCCGGGCAGCTTCATCAAACAATACCGCGATATAAACAAGTACACGTTAGAGGGTAACAACTAAGGGATCAATGCCCGCACAAAACTTGTGCGTACTGGCCGTACAACACTCCTACGCATAGATCGGCTCTGATACCACTATTGGGGATCAGCGCAGAAAACAAAAAAATTCCTACTAAGGATCCCCGGAAACTTAGCCTAGGATCTATCTATGTAGTAATGCGGTAACGGTCGATGCGTGTAGAATACATACCCTTATAGACCGTACGCGGTTAACGTTCCGCGGGGAACGTCGTTGATGTAGTCGTACTCGAAGCCGACCTCAAGGTCGCGAAGCTCCTCGCAGGTCACCCCTTGCTCCTTCTTGATCTTCATCATCTTCATCGTGCCACAGCTCCGGCTCACGACATTTAAGCTCCCCAAGTGTTGCGCCTCGTGTCTTCGTACACATTCGGTGCACGATGATACCTTCGGCTCCCCGATCCCGACGGGAGTGCGGAAGTGATATCCGGCTAGGAATCCCTGCAGCGCAACGGTGTACTACAGGTGTGCCTTGATCGCACAGCCCAGACATGGGGCCATGGTCACGAGGTATAGAGGGAGAGAGAGAGAAGGAGCAAGTCAACCAAAGGACTTCTCCAAATATTGGTGTGTTTAATCTCACCCATGGGCACCCATTTATATAGGCTAAGAGGGTGTACCTTTCACAAAGGCGAAGCCATGTGGGACTAATACTAAAGGAAAAAGTCAGCTGATTTTTGGACTGCCAAATGGGCCAAAAGTACTCAGCCCAAATAGCAAACAGAAAATAAACTAATAAAAGAAAAAGGAAACAGCACAACAGCCTGGGAGGAGCCGGTCGGGTGGGCCTTGGCGCGGCCCACTCCCGCACCTGCTTCCTCCCGCCAAAGAAGCAGCAAGGCGCCCCTGGTCGGGCGTGGCCCACGTGGCGGCCCTGGCACTCGCATGCAAGCGGTCGAGCTGACCTGTGGGCTGCCTCCGCCCATGAGGCCCATGGCAGCGACGGCTGCGCCTGCACCGCCGGGTGGGCCGCCGGCTGGCCGGGCTGTCATGGCGTGTAGCTGGCGTGCTTACTGGCCGCCTGTCATGGCGACATTTATCTGCCGCCCACAGGGCTGGCTTATTTTTCTTTTTCCAATTCTTTTTCTGCCGCTTTTTCTTCTAGACTATTTCCCTCCGGGATTTAGCCTAATAAAAAAGTTGTCTTTATAAATCTTAATCTAAATATTATTTATAATATGCTAATTCACAATTAACATATAATAAATATATATATTTAAATTCCCATTTATCTGAAAACATTTTTCGGGGCTTTTCCTTTATTCTTTCTCCGAACAACTTCGGATCTCTCCGCGGAACGATTCCGGCTTTCTCTCTTTCTCTATTGTGATTCCGTCTTACGAATAATCGCTCTCGTCGTACCCTTAAGTGTATCCTCTCACGGCTCGGGAATGCTCTAAACATGATCTGTATCAATGATCAACAGAGGGACCAGGGATATCCATGTGACCCCTATGCATTCCTGATTACAATGTCATTTGAACCGTCTAAATGTAGCATCCTCTTCCTTTTGTTTCTAGATACAACTTGTCCGAGATCCGATCATTGGTATCATATACCTTTGTTCAATATCGTTCACAACAAGTTCTGTTTTCTTGTTACCGTGATATTACATCCCCGTGACCTAGTCACATGTTGCAACATTTATAGATGTAATCTCACTAAGTCGGCCGTATGTATCTTTACCCATCATGTGGGTGAACAAATCCCGGTATTGCAGTCACATGTCATCTACTGTTCCTTCGGAATACCCAACATACACCTTTATGACCACCGTATTACCAAGTGGCGTTTGATGCAGTCAAAGCAGCCTAGGGAACAGTGAGTAATATGAGCTCACGGTCTAAGAAGGAGTCTAGGTATAGATGTTGCAACAATGAACTATATGACTTGATCGTGTTGCAATCCTTCGAGGAATGTCCAATCACATCATTCTCCAATGATATGATCTCGTTGTCAGTCGGCATAAATGCCCATGATCTTGAAACCTAGACCATCTTTGTGACCAACGAACTAGTATAAATAGAGGCTACTAGGGACTTTGTTGTTTCATACCACACCTGTACCAATGTTTCTACTTGGCATAGTTCTAGCACAATATGAGACTATTATAAACTAATTGAGATATGATAATAAAAACCTATTTCTTATTTGCCTCTAGGGCATATGTCCTTCACTCGGGACGGAAATCCTAAGTACCCGATCAAAAATCCACGAAAGAGTCTGTAGCCACCGTCATCTCCATCCCTAGATCAGGAGGGATCTGAAGCTCTTCCCGGCACCCTGCCGGAGAGGGGAATTCACCATGTAGGCCTTCTTCATCACCATGCAAGCCTCCGGTGTGATGCGTGAGTAGTTCATCCTTGGACTACGGATCCATGTAGTAGCTAGATGGCTGGTTCTCCTCCTTTGTGCTTTCATATTTAGATCTTGTGAGCTTCGTTCATGATCAAGATCATCTATTTGTAATTCTGCATGTTGTGTATGCGGGGATTCGATGGATATTGAGATGCTATTTCAGATTGATTATTGATTCTATCATGTCTTTGTTATTTGTGATCTTGCATGCTTTCCGTTGTTAGTAGCTATCTTGGCCAAGTAGATGCTAGCAACTCCAAGAGTTAGTATTTATGCTCGATAGTGGGTTCATGCCTCTGGTAATCTGGGGAAGTGACAGAAAAATCTCTAAGGTACTAGATGTGTTGTTGCTACTAGGGAGAAAACAACAATCCTTTGTTCATAGAACAATCGTATTGTTTACATTACACGCAATTCGTAAAGCAATAATATGTTGCTTGCAACTTAATACTGGAGGGGGTTCGGATGATAACCTGCAGGTGAATTATTAGTCATAGATGCAGTTGGATGACGGTCTATGTATAATGTTGTAATGCCCAATCAAGTCTCAAAAGAGTCAAGATGATTAGTATATACATGTATTGCTTTCTCGATGTTTGTCAATTGCCCCGCTGTAATTTGTTTACCCAGCATGTTATCTATCTAAGGAGAGCCACCTCTAGTGAACTATGGATCCTGGTCCTTTTCTTTTACATACAATCTACAAACTGTTTACTGCTTTATATTTACTTTTTGCAAAATATTACTTCCTTCTATTCGATACGTTTAATCCTTTGTTTTCAGCAAAACACAGTGAGATTGACAACCTCATCGCAAGTTGGGGATAAAGATCTATGTCTATGTTGTGCAGGTCTTCACGTTGCTACTAGCACCGGTAGTGCGTCCTACCAAGGCTCAGCTAGCAACACCTTTGGGGTGTTTCCTTGCTCCTACTGGTTCGATTAAACCTTGGTTTCATAACTGAGGGAAACTTGTTGTTGTGCTCATCATACCTTCCTCTTGGGGTTCCCAACGAGCTCTACATCAACACTGAGCCATCACGCCAACCGCCGCCGTTCGTCGCTGCCTTGGCATATCAGAGCTCGTATTCCACTCATCTGTCATCTTCGCGGGGAGCTTCTTCTTCTTCATGCTAGAGCGCTGCTCGTCTTCTATCTCCGTCTAGATCCAATATAGCTGGATGATGAATTGATGTCGGCTCTTCATCGATACGTTCCCACTTCGTCTGTGAACTTGACCTCACTTCGACTCGGAGTCATTCTCATTGGACGTGTGGATACCGGTGGAGGTGTGACATGTGGAGCACTTGATCGTTGGAGTCGTTCGTGGTACAATACATCTCCTCGTGACTTGCTAAGGTTTGTTGTGGGGATTGACGCATGACCAACCTCGGTCTATAATATGGTATACGTTTCTCCCTTTCCAATGTTATAAGCCGAGTGGGTATCTCGGTTGTGGTTTTGTTTCACACAATGTCATGCCTTTGCTGATCTTGGGAACTTTCAATTTTGCTTGTTCAGATTCGGCAATGGGGTTTTCGAAAGGTACTCGCTTCATTTTCTTGCCCTTAGTAGCCAATGTCAACTCAACTAGATTTTCATTATTTGGAGTCGAGTCTGAAACAACACACTTGCGTCTATTCTTTTTGACTCGGTATAATGGGTTGATCAATTTTTTTCTTTACCCATGAGCTCCGGACCAATTTTTTTTTTTATTGAAATGGTCTTTGACATATGAGTTTTTATCAAATGTTTATCTTCTTGGAGCTGCATAGTTCGGGTAAGACCATCTAGAATTAGATGGATAATGTGCTTGTGAATCATACTTGTCCCATGGTGGATATGAACAACAATCGGCGTAGGGAGGTATGCATGACATTGGTATTGGTGGCCCAAAAGGAGGACGTGAATTTGCTGCATTGAATTTCTCCTTTTGCAAATACCTGTCTTTAGACTTTCGTCATGGGGGTGATCTTGATATTTTTTCATTACTTCGCTGATAATTACTTTTTTCTTCACTCTCCTTTTGATATTTTTCTAATAGTTGCGCAAAAGTGACTTTCGATTTCTTACCCTTGTGATTGTGGCATTTGTATCTTCTAGTTTGGCATGCATCGATCTTTGTACTTTTTTGTTGCCCTAGTGCTTGATGTCTTAACTATAGCTTCAATGGAATGTCCACCTCCGAGAATGTCTGGAAATGCTCTTGAACAATTTCTTTACTTGTAGGCTTGATCCCGTCATCCTCGATCGGTGTGTACCTGCTCGTCATTATATGAATCGACTATAGGTAGCCGATGCAATATAGTTTGGCAATCAATATTAATGTGGATGGTAATCATGGGAAAGCCCTCCCACGTGGGTCGTCTTACTTTGGTGGATGGGACTGCCACACACAACATAGGGTGAGGCGTTTTGCCTCATGGCGCTTCACGTTGACAGCGCCATGTGCGGTGATGAGGAAGAGTGGGATGGGGAGGAGGGTTCTTGGAATAGTGGTCATCGTTTATTGATCTGCTTAATTTGACGTTCTATTTTTGAAATAAAAGATTAAGGCTCCCATCGCAAAATTATATGAAAAAGTGTTTTTTTTGCCAATATCGGTGACCTCTCTCTTTTTGGCGCGTCACTATAAGGGTTTCTCTACTATTGTCCCTGCCTCCTCCTTCCTCTTTGCCTCATCCTCATCCACAACGCAAGTGTCGAAGGGTTAAAGTATTAGAGGAGGGTTACACAGCCCGCTCCTGTACACGGGCTCCTCAACACCCCCAGGGCCTCCTCCTCTAGTGGGTCTTCTGTGTCCCCTCGAACTTCTTTTGAGGGTCCATATTCACCCGGTCTTCTTGCTCAATTAAGTATTCTTCCACTTTATTTTGCTCTTTGATACATTGAAAATGTATTCTATAAAATTTGTAGTCTACTATGTTATTATCCATCACATGTGCATCATGTTAAGGAGTTATTACATACCGCTGATTTTAATGATTTATGGGATTTAGCACAGAGCCCGTGTATCTTTTTGACAGACCACGACACTTTATTAATCACATAACATCAATACAAAGAGTCTTCCGGATCAACACCGGAGCAAAAGACTATATAAAACCTAGGCTAGTTACATCACATGACCTAGCAAGAATATGTGCCGCTTCATTCAGATAATGTTTGACATGTCGAAAGATGGCCGAGTCGAAACTTGCCACCGAAAACTTGATGTTCGAAACCACAGCTCTCACCACAGAACGACCAGGTTTGCAAGATTGAAAGCGCTGGATTAGGGACAAACAGTCAGAAGCAAAACAATCACCTTGGTGTATCCATGCTCCTTGGCGATAGTCACCGCACGCAACAACGCCAGATCCTCCGCCAACTCAGGAGAAGAGAAAACTCGGAGAGGCTCACTGACCGCCAAACGCATTGACCAGTATGATCTCGGAAAACTGCACCTACAACCATCCGACGTTGCACCGCAAATAGTGCAGCATCGACATTCACCAATACCTCTCCAGTTGGTGGTGGCGTCCATTTCCGCGGAAGATACAAGCATCACTCGTAGGGATATGGCGGCGTACTAGCTGAACACCACTAGGCAAACAATCGTGAGCAAATCTCCAAAGGTGAATTTTCATCTTGCCCGGTGCGTTAATTTTCTAGATCATCTTTCACCGTTTCTCCTCATTTGCAGCCGAGGATGCGCCCTGTTTGCTGCGAGAGACAAAGAACTTGTCCGATCTAGCAAAGTTGACTGAATAAATACTACCATTCTTAGTATGAGCCCGTGAATCTTGGTAACGCTTTGGTGTGTGGAAGTAGCACACCGAGTCCGGACCATCGCTTACAGGAACTTATATTAGAGATGCATTAAAAGAAAAATAGAAACAGTCGGTTCTATGGTGTAGTGGTTAGCACTCCAGACTTTGAATCTGGCGACCTGGGTTCGAATCCCGGTAGGACCTTTTTTTTCCTCCCTTCAATCTGACCGGCTGGCTAATCCTTTTTACGCAAAAGGAGAATTAACTAACAAGACCCGAAGATAATGGGGATCGATCGTATAGCGCGCGCCTGAAGAATAGCGATTAGACAAAGCCCAATCTTTTTGTTTGTTTACACCTATAGTAGCGTGCTTATCTCTTGCTGCATGTCTTCTGGTACAAACGGCATTGTCCGGACATCTTGGAAGCTTAATCAGCCCATATTCAAGGAAACAACAAGAACTACCATGAAAACAAATCATAGTTTGGCGATAATTAAACACAACACCATCAAATTATTAATCATATCAATCCGCAAAAATGTGGCACTACTAAGTGAGTCTCCTAGTTTTTTTTTTTACTTCATGTCACACGGCGAAGCCACCTAATTGTACTTGCCCTTTTTTTTCGCGGGGGAATTGTACCTGCCCTTAACTAAATAAATTTGTGTATTTTTTGGCAACAAATATTTTATTGCTCAACAAGAAATACCGGTAGATGATTTATTTGCAAAAGAAGAAGAACCAAAGAGTCTCGGTGCGGTTCCATGCGTGCGCGACGCATCGCTACTTTTTTCTATACATAGAATCGACGAAACTAAGGAAAAAAAACACATCGAGCATGCCTCGACGCAGCGCTACTATTCCACGGTTGACCTTCGCCGAAAGGGGACGCGTTTTCTCAACGGTGCGTGCTAGATCCAGACCAGCCATCAATGTGCTAGGAAACGACATACAGTACTCCGTTTATTAATTAGCCACAATTATAGTGCTACGTATGAGCCATACTTTTGACATTTTCCTAATCTAGTACGCGTAATAAACTGAGATGGAGGGAGTATTGTTTTTCTTCGCTTCGTGTGAGTCGATCTCGAAATGTTGCAATTACACATGTTGGTCTTGTGTTTTTTGTTGCACCAAGTTGTTGGGATATGTTGCAAGAGGTGGGCAACTCAATCTTGTCCCAATCTCCAAACACGAAAGAAACTGCCCCGGCCCGGCTATAAATTCTCTCTTGGTCTTCCGTCCCGTGTCAGGACACGACACCATCTCCCCTCCGGCAACAATCTCCCCCTCATCTCCCGCCGAAACCCTAGCAAACCCCTCCCAAAAAATGGCGGAGCCCGCCGCCGACGCCCTTCCGCCGCCGCCGCCACCTCCAGCCGAGGCTCCTCTGCCGCCGCCGACCGAAATCGACCGCGACGTCTGGCTCGCCTGCGCCACCCCGCTCTCCCGCGTCCCCGCCGTCGGCTCCCAGGTCTACTACTTCCCGCACGGCCACTCCGAGCAGTGCCCGGCCCCTCCTTCCCTCCCGCCCGCCGGCCGCAGCCTCTTCCCCTGCACCGTCGCCGCCGTCCGCCTCTTCGCCGACCCCAAGACCGACGAGCCCTACGCCACCATCTCCCTCCTCCCGGGCCGCCACCGCGACCCCTTCGACCCCATCGCCCCAGCCGACGCCACCCACCACGAGCCGGGCTTCCGCTACTACGCCAAGCAGCTCACGCAGAGCGACGCCAACAACGGCGGCGGCTTCTCGGTGCCGCGCTCCTGCGCCGACCTCGTCTTCCCGCCGCTCGACTTCGACGCCGACCCGCCCGTGCAGACGCTCCGGGTGCGGGACCTCCTCGGCGCGCGCTGGGAGTTCCGCCACATCTACCGCGGCACGCCCCGCCGCCACCTGCTCACCACGGGCTGGAGCAAGTTCGTCAACGCCAAGGTGCTCGTCGCCGGCGACGCCGTCGTCTTCGCGCGCCGTCCCAACGGGGACGTGCTCGCCGGGGTGCGCCGCGCGCCCAGGTACCCCGCCGCATGCTCCCAGTCCGCGGGCGAGCGCCGGCCGCGGAACACGCGGGCGCGGGTGCCGCCGCGGGAGGTGGAGGACGCGGCAAGGCTGGCCTGCGAGGGGAGGCCATTCGACGTCACCTACTACCCGCGGCAGGGCGCCGGGGAGTTCGTCGTGCCCAGGAACGAGGTGGAGGACGCCATGGAGGTCGTGGCCGAGTGGGAGCCAGGGCTGCAGGTGCGCATGAGGTTCCTCGACGCCGAGGAGCGCCGCTCCGAGTGGGCCAACGGCGTCGTCAAGGCCGTCGACAAGGGCATCTGGCGCATGCTCGAGGTATACACGTTTTACATATATATCACTCCTCCGGTCCCTAATTATCATTATTGGTGCTAATCCATCTTATTAATATCTCATCGGTGCGTCAATTGATTGTTCAATATAATCTCTTTAACATTTCTAATCGATGCACAGCTCTGTTTGTTGGTTCAGTATAAATTACCGTCCATGTTTCGTTTCTACAGTAGTGTTTTTTGCTATCTAGTTTATGTATGATTGAATGAGGAGCAATCTATTCTTAGATTTGCTGCAACCGTAGCAGCAGGGTTGCTGTTTGTCACTGTGATAGTTCAGCTTTTTTTTTGTATATATACTGTCGGATGGCTCACCTCATGTTGCCCGTAGCAATTTTGAGTTGGAACTAGCAGCCTACTTCTACCTCCAACTAATAATGTATGTATGCTGCTTACTTCTCATCATGTATTAATACAGCTTGCCATAAAATGGATTTAGCAGTCAGGTCCTTTTAGTAGTCAGATCCAGGGAAAATGCATAGCTTACTGTATCTCAAATTCAGACATCGTTTTTAATATAATAACAACTACAACTTGGTCATGGCATCTCAATACGGTTGTCTATTCCACTATGAGTTTTTAACTACCTAAACCAATTGGTGTTTCTACTATTACCGGCTCTGGTGGCTTTACCCTTCGGGTCGTGCTCTGTTTGTTTCAGACCTGGATTGCGTGTGTGATCTGCAATTACTCAAGAATTAGACAGGAAAATGTATTTTCCCGTACCTGCTTTAGGATATATTTATATACTCCAGATACTATATGTTTTGTGTTTGGGTCACAGCTCATAATTGGCAACATAGTTACAGCCAGCAGCTGATAGTCTTATCTAGACATACCGCGACAATAGTAGAAATGCTACAGTTAGTGACAAATGCCGTAAACACTGAAGTAGCTAGGCGAGTGGCATGAGCCGTTTAACTTGAGCTTCTATCCCCGTGTCGTTTTAACTGAACATGACGATTAGCAGTCTGAACTTGACACTTGGGTTTGACAGTTTGTCTTACCATTTCATTGCATGGAAATTTCTTATCTGACTTTACTTGCTGATGTTCCTGCAGATAGACTGGGATGAATCTTCGCCAGCCCCATTAAGGAACCGACATGTAAACGCTTGGCAAGTCGAACTCGTCGGGTACCCTCCAGTCCTGAAGAAGTTCAAGTTTACAGAGACCATTGCTGCACCTCTCTGCTCTGCAGATGCTGCCATGGCTGCTGCTGGAACAAAATTCCAGAACATTGAGTTACTACTGAGCACACCTATTCCTGCTGCTGGCATGCAGGGAGCCAGGCACATTGGCATCACTGATCAGCTGCCCTCTTCTTCATCTGCTACTACAACGTTGACGACCCAGCTTCTGTTCCCCCCGCCGAGTTCCAGCGGTGGCTCGTCTGAGGTTGTGAACCCTGAAGAAATAGCTGGATCTCCGCCCAACACCTCGGTGAACATGCCTCCTTCTGAATCTCCTAAGGTCGTGAAGAGCATACAGCTGTTTGGTACCACGATCATTGCATCGCCGGTGAATGGTTCCTCTGAAGAAGTCAACCAGGTTCCTGAGGCTGTGGCTGATGGAGCTGCTAACGAAGATGCTTCTTCCACAAGCTCGCTTGAGCTACGTCTCGGTCTTGGTACAGATGATGGCCCCGGCCAGAATGATTCGAGGGAAGAAGAAGCCTGAAGTGGCATCATCTATTATACACTATAATGGAAGGTACTACTATCTTAGTAATATCCCTTCTTTGTTTTTCAATGAAAATGTGAGACTGCTTTTTATTTGACCATTTAGACCTGACTGTGAAAGGCGATGTAGTGATGATGCCAATCGGGCCAAGTGTAGTTTGTCAATTTCGCTCAGATTCAGTCAAATTGAAGAGATTGTCCAGATCAGCAGATTAACTAAAATACAATCCCTTCACTATGCTGTCTTGTCTGATAAAACATTAACTAAACATAAATGGAAAGTACCATTTCATCAGATATTCTTTCTTTCTTTTGAAATGAAAATGCAAAAATGGTTTTTATATGCCTGTCGAGCCAGGTGTGGGTTGTATTTTCCTGTACCAGCTGTTGTTTGTGAAATCAAGTCAGATTCAGTCAAGTTGACGAGACTTTTTCTGAATCAGCAAACTAAACTATACTATGAATTGTTTTCCAATTATAACTATGTCCGCGTTGTGGCCTAGTAGTGATTGAGTCCAAATTCAATATTTTAGCGAACTAGCTAGGACCCTCATAATTAGCGAGATGTTGAGACCACATCCACATGTTTAATTTTTGTCAATGCGGTGATCTCTATTTTGTCAGTCCATACAACCATGCTGTATACCTGTATGTTTCCATGTTTTCGAAGAACTATGACGATCATCTTTTGAAAAATACGTAATCTGGACTATTCATAGATGCAACACTGGTGGTCAAAACTAGTCCCACTTATGGTGATGGGAACTCAGTGGTAGACTGGCAGGAATCTAGGAACACCAGCATCCAAATGAGATGCTAACCATAGGTTGCGTAATAATATAAAATCCCTGAAATAAGACGTCAATTATTTGAGTCTGTAGATTTGTTTTATTTTATTGCTAGTGTCCATGTCGCAAATTTTACTTTGTTTCTGCTTTAGCCATTTATTTTCTATTGTCTGTAGTGAAATCAGGTTGGATTTGGAAGAGAGGCTTCTCTTCCGCATTACACTTCAAGGGATATTTGTGTCAGCAAGCAAACAAGTTGAAGATTGATGCTCCGTGAGGATGCTCTCCCCATGAACCACAGGCTGCCATGTTTTTCCTTCTTCGCTTTTTTGTAATATTTCGGTTGCTTGCAACTTCCAATCAATGTCTTATTTAAGTTTCCATTTCTTCGGTAAAACTAGAGGAAATGGTGTTTGCTTTCGTCAAAAGGCATCCAAATTGGTCTTGTTGTTTTAGCCTCCACTTTTCCTTGAAAGGAAATACTTACTGGAATGTCTGAAAGTTGTACTCGGGTACTCCTTCTCTAAGCAAACAAAAGAATTGCTTGCTTCAATTCGCAGTAGATGTGATTCAGAGTAGCACTGTGACGGTTGTTGAAAAAACACATGTAGGTATATGTATGTGCGCAAGAGTAAAATGCATCAGAGGTCCTAAAAGTATCGCTTTTTGAAGGATTGGTCGTTTGCCCTAAAGGCAGGTAGAAGGTGGGGCGAGAGTAGGCTGGGACGGTAACCGCCATTGACGTTCCACCAAAGGTCATCCAGCGATGAAGCGGCCGGCAGCGGCATCCGGTGGTCCCATTCCAAGAGATGATGAACCTGCTTCTTCTTATTATTACTCTCGTCCTTGGTGGTGTCATACTTATAGAGACGACGACCTAGCATGTAGCACAACATCCCCTCACGGGCATCGAACCAAGCGCCGCTCTGCGGGACATATTTCATAAGGTTGTTGACCTCCTCATGCATGTAGAAGGTGTAGCGTAGTTCCCAGTTGCAAGACAACATCTCGCCATCCGTGTGCTCGAGATGTGGCCGCACCCCTTGAAACGGTTGCATGGCCCATAAGTGGAGCAACTTCCGGCCGACAACACGCACGGCGACGCACAGCCGGCCACGCATCTCAAAGGGGTACACCGCCGCCCGGCCCTCCACGGTGAACTCCTCGGGGAGGCGGTCCTTGTGCCCTAGATCATCTTGTCCTTGTGACATTGGAGAAGCCAAACTTATTTACCTCCACCAGCTTGATGCATTAATAAAATTATATTTGTCACGAATAAACATAATTCGATGCAATTTCACCTCAAACACTTCATAATGAATGATTACTTATTTTTTGTTGAGAGGGAAATCGATTATTATTGCTAGTTGACTACTAGTTTACTACCACATGCATAGGCACCGGTATTATGTCAACAATTTAGTATCATTAGATTCATGATGATATATATTTTCATCCAATAGGTATCTGGTTTCATAAAATTGTTATATATTTGTTTTGTTAACTCTGATCAAAATTTAAGATAGTTTAATTTTTTCCAAGAAAACTAACGGTGCACTTTTCGTGGATGGAGGGAGTGTGTCGCGGAGCGTCACATTTAGAGTAGCACGCGGGCGGTAGTGGACTATATTTACGAAAACTTCCGGTATTCCTTTTTCTGGAATTTCTGTCATGTATCCTTTTCCTTTTGGCAGGATTCACTCTACAGTTTCCTTTACCGTTTCTTTTTTTAGGGAAATTGCGACCTTTATTAACTTAACAACATAGTGTTACAATCAGTCATAAGACTGTGCACTAAGAAAGCAGGTGTGAATGGCTGGGCTGAAAGGAACTTGACTTATTCGGGTAAAGAAGCTCTAATTAAATCTGTCATTCAAGCTAAATCAACTTACAATATGAGTTGTTTTCTCCTCTCCAAGGGGTCCTGCAAGAAGCTGACATCTATCTCATGATAATTCTGGTGGGGTGAAAATCTAGACAGAAGATCTATGCATTGGATCTCTTGGGAGAAATTGGCTATCCCCAAATGCCAAGATGGAATGGGTTTTCGGGATATGTATGCTTATAATATTGCTTTATTAGGCAAGCAAGCTTGGAGAATTATTATGAAACCTGAATCTATTTGTTCCCAGGTCCTAACTACTAGGTATCTGCACAACCAAAGCTTCATGGAAGCTACCGCGCCTAGAGCGGCGTCAAGGACTTGGAGATCAATTCTGGCGGGAAGGGATGCTTTAAAAGTTAGGCTCGTAAAACGAGTAGGCTCGGGGGAGTCCATCTCTATTTGGGAAGATCGCTGGCTCCCGAACACTATCACTATGTAGTTTCCTTTACCGTTTCTATTAGAGCATTTCGTTTACAATCCTTTCAGCGAAATGTCTTTTCCTTTTGGGAAGCAAACACAATTTTTTTGTTTCCAATCCTAGCGATAGCATAGGCGGTGGGAGGTGGGGTGGGGAGCCGGTGCGCCACGCTAGGGTTCCAACGGTGGTGGCGCGTGTGGGCGGTATCGTGTTGAGGCGCTTGTTTATGGTACACTTTTCATAATGAATGATGATTTATCCCGGAGTACAAATTGTTTACCACGGGGCACGAAGGTTACAATAGTAGTACTTCCTCTTACCCATATTAGTTGACTTGAATTTATCGAAATTTAGATGTATCTAATACTAAAACATGTCTAAATACATTCGAATGTAGACACGGAGGGAGTAATAAAATTGCTAATGGCACACGGTTAAAAACCTAACCGTGGGTGCGGGTGAGAAAGAGAGAGTGAGATTCCCCTTTGCTTTGAGATACCCCACCCACACCGGCTTATTGTGCCTTGCGCTCTCCACTCACACAGCACAGCAAACCCTCGCTCTCAAATCTCCTCCGCCCTCCGTGTCTCCGCCTCCAGACGCGCCGCCGCCGCCGCCGCCGCCGCCGCCGCCGGAAGACTCGACGCGAACGAACGAGACCGCAAGACGCCGGCCGTCCGGCAGCAGATGCAGATCTCGCCGCCGCCCTGACGAACCAGGACTGAACGACGGACGACGCGGTCGCCCCGTCTCGCCGGTTGAACGCTCCCACCGAACGCATTTCGCCACGATTCGGCCGTCCCAGAGGAGGTCCCGGCCCGATGCACCCAAGATCACGCATTCGCGGACGCGAGCCGCCGCCCCCGCCGCTCCCGTCGGGAGGACGATACCGCCGCCGATCTCCGCCGCCGCCGGCGCCCTCCCCGAGACACCACCACCGACGGGCCCGCGACCCGCTCCCGCCCTCTCACCAGAGGCGCAGCCCCGAACGGCCGCCGCCCCCGCCGCCGCCGCTCCAGAGGCGCAGCCCCGAACGGCTGCCGCCACGGCGCCTGCTCATGGACGACAAGCCCGCGCCCCCGCCCGCGCTCGCCGTCCCCATCGCGGCCGGACGTGACCGGGGTTGGCGCGCCGACATACTCCTCGAGGCCGGCCGCCTCGCGGCCCACTACCTGGTCGCCCAGGGCGTCCTCCCCGAGCACGTTCTCCACGCCAGGGAAGACCCCAACCCCAAGCACGCCAACGCCAATCACAACAACCCAAGTCCTCGCCCCGTCGACGTCCCGTCCCCCACCGGATACGCCAGGAAGCGGGACGACGAACCGCACCCTGACGACGACCCCAGATGGCCACGCCGGAACGGAGCCGGCGGTGGAGGGGACTGGGGCCGCGACAAGAGGGACGAAGACGAGAGGCTCGCCCGGGCTAGGTCGGGCTGGGACAGGAGGAGCCAGAGCTTTGACGGGAGAAACAGGTATAACGACGCTGGAGGTCCAGGAGGAGGCGCTGGTGGTGCCGGTGGGGACTGGGGCCGCGACAAGAGGGACGAGGACGGCGACAGGCTTGCTGATCTGGGCGGTGGCCGCCGGAGCAACGCCTACGACGAGAAGAGGAGGCCAGCCATGTCACGCTCCTACTCGCAGAACGACCGCAGGGCCTCTGTTGATGACAGACGTCCCTTTGGTGATGACCGGCGGCCCTCTGTGGATGACAGACGCCCCTTTGGTGATGACCGGCGGCCCTCTGTTGATGACCGATGTCCCTTTGGTGATGACCGGCGGCCTTCTGTTGATGACCGACGTCCCTTTGGTGATGACCGTCGGCCCTCTCTCATTGACCGACGTCCCTCTGGTGATGACCGGCGGCCCTCTGTTGACCGCAGACTGGACCAGAGGCGGAGGAGCAGGAGTCGGAGCCGAAGCCGGAGCCGAAGCAGAAGTAGAACCAGGCCCAGGAACTCTTATGCTGGCGGCAGGAGGGATTTGGATTGGCGAGGACGAAACGGTGATTTGGACAAGAGCAAGGTGGCAGAGTATAGAACTGTTGCCGACGATGTGGACCGCGATGATGTTGACCATGCGCCGAGGGAACTAAAGGGACCTCGTTCCATGGTGGTTATGAAGGCGGATGATGACGGTGCCAGCCATGAATATGAAGAAGTGGTGGTTATGGAGGCAGATGATGACGGTGCCAGCCATGAAGATGAAGAGGGGATGGTATCAGATGATCATGGCGATGATGATGATGATGGTGCCAGCTATGAATATGAAGAGGTGGTGGAATCAGAGGAAGATGACGGTGCTAGCCATCAACATGAAGATGAAGAGATGGTGGAATCAGTGGATCGTGGTGAAGACGTTCTCAGAGATGAGGACGGTGAGGCTGCTGCTGTCACTGGCTTGAATGATGCTGCTGAAATAAATGCCAGCCACCAACTATCCATTCTGGATGTTCATCCATCAGAGCCTGCTGAGGAACCGGTGCATATACTTGAGGAACCGGTGCATATGCAGTCCCAGCTCAGCCATGTCAAGGAGGAAACAGAGGCTCACATTGAGTCTAGGGATGAATGCCTGATTGAACCAGTGGCTGAGAACAGTGGTTGCTCGGAAGCTAGAGGTGAAATGGAGGCTCCACAAACTGAACTTGAAACTGAACTTCAGGAGGGGATTCCACAGGTTGAACTTGAATCTGAACTTCTCGAGAAAGCTCCAGAAAGTGAACTTGAATCTGAACTTCTTGAGAAAGCTCCAGAAAGTGAACTTGAATCTGAACTTCTCGAGAAAGCTCCAGAAAGTGAACTTGAATCTGAACTTCTTGAGAAAGCTCCAGAAAGTGAACTTGAAACTCAACTTCTCGAGGTGATTCCACAAAATGAACTTGAAACTGATGCTGGTGATCCTAACAAAGATGAAGAGCTGCCAGCTTGGTTTGGGATTTTTGACCTCAATGTTACTGGAGCTAATGAGAGCTGTGAAATTTCTGAGATTCCCGGTGGTCCTCCTGAAGACCATGTTCTTGATTCTCAGCCTGATGCAGATGGTCAGATGAGCCAACAAGCACACTATGATACTGTAGAAACTCAAGGTCAAGAAGAACTTGCAGATGACAACCAACAGTTGGAGGATGATGGTCAGGTTCTTCGGAATCAGGATATTTGTACATATGACTCGAATGAGAACGATCTGAACAGTGAGCAGATGCCAATATATCAGAGAGCTGATGAACATGGACCTGGTGATGAACAGTTGGAGGATGAGCAAATGCTTGTAAACAATGAAGAAACACTTCTAGAGCAAGATGCAGAGGAGCATGTGGATCATAATCACCAGATGGAGGATGAGCAAATGCTTGTAAACAATGAAGAAACACTTGTAGAGCAAGATGCAGAGGAGCATGTGGATCATAATCACCAGATGGAGGATGAGCAAATGCTTGTAAACAATGAGGAAACGCTCCTGAAGCAAGAGGCAGCGGAGCATGTGGATCATAATCACCAGATGGAGAATGAGCAAATGCTTCTAAATGAGGGCACTGCTGTGCAAGTTCCGGATAGTTACCATATAAATAGTGACCAGTTGATACCAGATCAAACTGCAGATGAACATCTTGACATTAAGCACCAGACAAAGAATGAAGAAATGCTCCTAAATCATGTTACAGATGTGCATGATTTGGATCATTGCGACCTGAACGGTGAACAGATGCTTCAGAATATTGGTGCAGATAAACCTGCAGCAGATGCAGGTCAGTTAAAGGATGTGCAATTGCATTTAGATCAGGCTGCAGATGGACAAGCTACGCTTCACAGTCTTGGCAATGGCCAAACGATTCCTGTAATTAATCTGGAAGACGATGACGAAGAACAGTCTCATACTGGAGAGTCTTTAGATCCCAAGTAAGATTTTGTAGATTATTGTCAGTCTCGAGGGACAGAGGATAATGTTGTAGTGGAACATGTTTGTTCATATCAAGACAAGAAAGCCTCAAGTTTTCCTGACCATCAGACTAACATCCCAGCAGTTTGTTCATCAGTTACACCAAAATTTTGAAGTATGTGGACTGGAAGGGGTGCCGTTAATGCACAGGTGAGATGGTTTTTATAGATAGAGTATACCTGTGTCCTCATTTTTGTTCATTATTCTTCACGCAGAAAGTAGAACATCTGGCTAGTATAGGGAATTGTTCGGGCATAGCTTTCTTTAATGCTAGGAGTTGCACTTTTCATCAATGGGTTGCTCGTATATTCAGATGCTCAGAGATACTGTATTAGTCTGTTCATGCTCTTATTGATTTTTGTCAGTACTTGCATTTTGTACTTTTCCCTTCTTTGATTATGATCACAGCAACATTACATTTCTGTCCTGTATTCTCATTTTTTTTGCTTTATCTTCTGTTAAGATTTGCTCCAAAGTTTCCAATTTTAGCAGGGAATTCCCAGTGACGATGGCGTGCTATATGGTGGATTTGACAAAATACCATTAGGTATGCTCTCCCAGTTGTGGAAATGTGCAAATTTCCTTTTCCAGCTCATGTTTGTTCTTGCTGAAATTGGAGTGCTGCCTACTTGGTTTGTCCCAAATTCTAATGATTTATATGTACATGAAGCCTTTGTACATCATTAACTTTAGACTGCACGTTCATAGATACTCCATTAATACTTAATGCTCACATCCCATTGACCTTTGGACCAAGCCACTTATGTACACATGACAGTTGGCATTGACGGGCACTGGCTGCCTGTAACAGAGCAGTGTGTCGTAGAGTTATTTGCATACGCCCACATGAATTATGAGAAGGTCATGGATGGAATCTAAATGACAGAATTGCAGTTTATTTCTTGAGACTGGAACGCTTTCTATTATTTTTCTGCTACATTATGAATACCATCTTACTCTCTTGTAGATCACGTTTCAGATTCCATACACAATATTGCTGCCTTTTCTGCTTAGTCTGTATTTCTTCTATTGCAACTTCACCATGGTTGTTATATCCCCCATTAGTTGGTTTATACTTGTTCCATATCCGGTTCTGTCGATTCATCGGTGGGGCTTTCTTCCTGTACCTTGTGCCAACACATGTTTCTTCATGTCTTCCCCATGTTGTTTATTAACTGAACCTGCTAACTGAATCAACAGTTATTAGTTTTCTATGACATAGAACTGCTATGGTGCTCCAATCAACTGCATTTTATCTTATTTCCAGGTCATGTTCAGCACTCACCTGAAACTAATAAAAAAATTCTACTGTTTCCGCAGAGGTACTCCATGCGTGGGGCCTGCCGCCATCCGAGCTCGGGAAACCGTATGATCCATGCTGTCTGTGCACTTGCTGGTCACCCCCTGCACCATATCTCGCTTCTGCTTACTGTCATTATCATCGTCCTGGACCTGGACCATGGGAGGCGGGCTGCATGATTGATCAGGCCGGTTGCCCGGTCACTGTTCTGTATGTTGTGCAGTAGTTTTTCTTTGTCGTTAGATCCCTAGAAGGCTAGGAGTCACATCTTTTTTTCTAATCTCTATTAGATCAACTATAGAAGGGTAGAGGTCACATTTTCCTTGCTGGTCCATTCAGTGAAGCTCCCTCCCCACCTAGAAATTTGAGCAGGTTTCAACAGTAATAGATAGATGTCTTTCTTGTAACATACCTTGTACTAGTTGGGTGACAGTAGTAGTCGTAGTAGCTCTTGTGCGCTTGGGCTGCAAACAAATGGTATGAGAGTCTTCTTATTTGTCTGATGACCATTCTACCCCGTGCTCCTGGTTGACCTTGTTAAGCAAAAGGGTGCTCACATCAAGCGAGCGAGCGAGCAAGCAGAGATGGTGTTGGAATGTGGCAGCAATGATGATGGCTTGATTTGGTTCCAGGAGCAACCTAACAGCACGGTTACGCCGTCACATAATGCATGGTCGGCCCACCTGTCCTTTGTAGTAGTATCTTGCACTGGTCGGATGATCCTCCGGCGGTTCAAGTTTATTTGATGCGGCAGGAGCTGCGAATTCATCTTTGGATAAGCGCTACATAACAGGAGGTAAGGTTATGCTACTACTACTACTAGTATCCCATGTATCATTTTGTGAGTTGTGATGACATGCTGGTCGTTATCATCATACAGAAACCAACCAAATCATGGCTTGGCTTGGTGCCGCAGGGACTCATGTCCTGGGCCTGACTGACTGTGTGTGCTTGTATGACACTGCGCTAAGACTCGCACACGACACGGTGGCATGGGCGCTTAATTATGATGCGAGGAATGTGATGTTAACTGGCGACCTGATCATCACGCCGTGTACTCAGAAAGCATGTCATCGTCGCTGTAGAGATGTGCTTTGTGTTTTTTTTGACCAGTGTTGTTGGCTACGATATGCTGGCTGTCTGTGATGAGAAGCAGGAGGGATGTCCGCAAGGACTGACCGACCGAGGTACCTCTTGTATGCGATTGGGGTGCTCACCGCATCAGGACTTTCCGTCGGTTAGTCGATAAGCCAGCTAGACCGCTATGCGGGCGGCCATGCTGCTCTGTCCATGTCCATTCGCACATGCATGTTTCTTCTCCAAGGAACAGACACAGATCTCTGATTGTAACACCCTCAGAATCGGCCCTATGCAAGTTTCAGCGCTTCCCGCCAAAACCCGCATAGAAACGATTCAAAGGTGCCCACCAGGCACTTGCGTGCGGGTGGAAAACGAAGTAATATCATTACACAATAGTCCTCGATGGAACCCACAAAACATATATATACAACAACGACTCAAAGAGTCAAGAATACAGATATACAGTACAAAGATCCAAATCACCTTTAAATCGATACCACGTCCGAGTACGGACAAGATGCAAATTGAGCTAAGAGCCCTGAAGAATAACCAATGGCGTCCATAACCCTGCCAAGCCGGAAGGGTAACCTGCTAACGGCGCCGAGCTCAAACCTGCTAACAAAAGGGTGCCGACAAAGGGCAAAGGAAAAGAGGAGCGTCGATCGAGGCCAGTACATGGCGAGGCTAGAATTCGGCGGTCCTCGCCTACATAGGTATAGTGGGCTGAAACGGCAGCGCGGCAAGCACTAAACAACCTATAGAGACTCGATATAACTGTCGGCTATCAGAGAGGGATAAGAAAGACCTATCCGGAACCAACCTAATACTACCACCAAACATACCCATCTGGTATTTCCTCGAGACCGAGAGGAAGTCAACCGAGGAACTCACACCGTTGGCAGTTTTATTTATTCGATTATCGTTGCAACAATTACTAGTCGGTATAGATAGTCATCCGATATAATAAGCGAAGGCAGTTTTAGTTAACCATTCCGTTGTAGAAGTTGCAACACTTACTAGTCAGATACAATAAGCATGAGATATCCCAAACCCAGCAGTTGTTGGTACTTTTATTTAGCCATTCCGTCGTAGTGAAGCTGATTACTAGTCATATCGGATACAAGTCAAATTATAACAAGAACTTTAGTTATAGTTGTCTATGATCGAGAACTGTGCTCCAAGTCGTCCATAACCGCGACACGGCTTTTCAAAAGATTTAACCTGTAGGGTGCACCAAAGTATCCACACGCACTTCGACCCTTTTGCCGTGTTAACATACACCCATCGGTATCGGGGCCTAAGTCATGACGCTTCCCGCACCCAAAAGCAAGTACATGGGGGCCACCCCACTAAGTTACCATAGCAACGGCCAGCTCGGAATGGACCAGGGTTTGCGTCGGTGGTAAAACGACTGGGAACCCGAAAGTGTGACTGGGCTTGTCGATACCGCGAAAACACTCCGCTTTCCTAAACAGTACAGGTGCAGTACCTCGCACAATTTTAAATAAAGCAGCAAAGCATGGCATAAGTACAGGATAGTAAATAAAACCTCAAACTAGTTTGTGGCCCCCGGTACAGTACTTTGAAATCAGGTACTAATCGATGGGGGTGCCCACACACCCCACCTGTGGTTAGCGCGCTCGATCTCGGAACAGGTGTCAAGAACTTCAGGGTCCACGGGACACCGGTGAGATTAAAATCCAAATATTGTCTATTACCCACCGGTGCCTCTGCATTTACCTACTTCAATTTTAGTTATTAAGCAATAATTAAAGCCCTGATCATCTCCAACATTAAACATGCGGCAATACTCCAACAACTGTGGTACTTGACGACACGCAACAGCACTTGAGCAAACGACTACGACGCGCAAGTCCAACTATCTACCAAACAACAGGTAATAGGATGTGTCCAAGGCAATATAAGGCTGCAAGGGATATCACGGGCACGAAAACTAGAGCATCGCAACACAGATAGCAATAGATCAACATGAGGGAATAAAGACTAAAAATGCAAAATAGGTAGAAGGGGAAGGGATGCTCGCCTGAAAACATTGCCGGAGGTTCAGCCGAAGATCGGGTCGACACTCGCATCAACTCATCGGCCTAATCCGTGAAGAAGCAAAGCACTAGAAGAAACACCGGATGCACTATTTAATACTATGATATAAGACCGGGCATGATGCATGTTTGATGCATGGCATGGCAAGATGCGATGCAATTAGGCAATATTAACGGAACCGGGGTCCCGACAAATATTTAAGTGGTTCAAGTTGTTTAGATACCCCGCAATTTAAAGGTTGTCTTACCAAGGCAGAATATTTCACCGGTTCGATGCACAAATTTAAATGGGGCCCATATTAGACTAGATCCGCCCACATATGGCCTCCATATTTAATTTAGGTGAATCGGCCTAAGACCCCCAAACCACACAATATGTATGCATGCAAGAACAATTTAATATGCATCAGTTGATAATGTCATATTATAAAAATAATGGGGTCTCGGATAGGGAATCACATTAGGGTTCGGCGAACTTGGGCTCCGAGGGGTTTGGGGTCGGTCTCAGGGTTCGACGGGAGAACGGCTCGACGAGATCGGTCTCGGACAACGGAAGTCGATCTTGTCGCATCCGAGAAGAAGAACTTGGTTGGCGTCGGGGGCACATCGGATCCGCCCCGGTCGGTGCTGATCTTGTCGGGTCCTAGTATCGGGTCGGTCTTGGCGTTCGGGAAGAAGAACTTGGCGTGCGACGTCGTCGGCATCGGTGCGGGAAGGAGGTCTTGCCGTTCCGTGTCGGTGACCTTGGCATCCGGGTTCTCGGCGAACTTGGCGTCCGGGAAGGAGTACTTGTTGCACCGGGGTCTCGGTGTCCTCGGATCCGAGAGGAAGAACTTGGCGTCCAGATCCCGGATCGGAGAACTTGTCGATCGTGTAGGAGGGCTTGGCGTTCCGAGACGAAGATCTTGTAATGGGGACGGTCCTCGCCCGTGGTTCTTTAGGCATGGCACCGTCTTCGGGTGGCATCATCTTGCGACGGAGAACTTATCGATGTTCTACGTATGGATCCACGCAAGGTAGCGATTAACGCGAGCGGGCGGACCTTATTACGCAAAACAGGTCAACACCACTACTAGCAACACCACAACAGAGAGCATGCTAGAGGGCCAACGGGTCCACAGGCCCGCCTCGCGACTCGTGGGACGCAGAGGCGGAGGCAGGGCTAGCTTGGCGCAGGGGTGGCCATGGCCGCCGGGGTGGAGCTCCTGCGGTGGTGACGGTGGCGGACGGAGCGACGAGGTGGCCGTGCGCGCGGGCGGCGCAGACAGAGGCCGACGGCGGGACGGCGAGGGGAGCGAGGCCCAGGGGGTCCAGGGCGACGCCGGGGGTGGAGGGGCGACGGGTCGGCGTGGCCGGAGACGGCCGGCCTCGGGGCGGCGGTGCCGGTGAGCGCTGGCGGCAGGGGCGAGTTCCGCAGGGCGGGCTCGGGCAGGACCAGGCGAACTCGGGGAGGCCTGGCGAGGGAAGGAGGCGACAGCGAGGGTCGCGACGGGGAGAAGAACAGCGATGCGGGTGGCGGCGGCGGGAGGTGCTCGAGGGTGCCGGCGCAGGCAGGAGAGAGCCGCGGTGGCGGCGCTGTCCGCGGCCGTCGATGGAGACGAGGGGAGGCCGAGGCCGGGGAGGGGCACCGACGGTGGTGGACGGAGGACGGGGGCTCGGAGGTCCGGCCGGCGGCGGGGTCGCGGCCCGAGGACGCGGGAGGCCGACGAGCGATGGGGCCGGAGGCGGAGCTCTAAGCAGAGCCCAGCGGCGCGGGAGGAGGGAGATGCGGGGCGGGGGTCGCGTGGCCCGGGGCATCGAGGGGGTGGAGCGGTCTCGGGGTTGCCCCAGGTGGTGTGTCCGGGCGACGGGAGGTGGGGATAGGGACAGGCGCGTGGGGGCGACGCAGTCGGGCGGCAGTGGGGGTTCACGGGTCTTGGCGGTGTGTGTCGGTTGCGAGGGAGTGGGGCCAGGGCGGCGGGAGTGGGCAGGAAAAACGGCAGGTGGGCGGGAGTTTGGCGGCTGGGGGAGGGAAAAGAGGAAGGAGGGGGTAGGTAGGGTTGGGGTAGGCCAGGCTGCAGGAGGGTGTGGCCTCGCGTGCGTGGCGTGTGTGTGGTGGCGGGGTGGGGCCCAGGATGACGTGGCGCGCCGGCTGAGTGGTGGGTGTGTGGTGTGTTGGGACAGGTGGAGGGAAAAAAAGGTGGGCTGGTGAGGTGTCGCCAAGGGATTGGAGGGGGTGAGGTGGCTGAAGGGTGGGTAGATTAGGTTGGGTAGGAAAAGGGTTTAGGGTTTCTGATTTTTGTACTGGGGGTGGCCGACTGGGTCGGATCGGCCCGGTACGGCTGCCCCCTAAAAATAAACTAAATATTTTATTATTTAAAACGGGGCTTTTGAAAACCGTTGGTAGGCGAAACAAAATAATCCGGACAAGTCCGGGTTTTGGATTTGAAATAAAGGCGGGGTATTTAGAAAACAAAATATGTTTTTCGAAAATAGTTTCAGTCAAACAAATGTATGATGATGACGATGCTCAAATGCAATGTGGCATGATGACATGGGCATGCGGTCATGATGATGCAATGCACAAAAACAACGCGATTTTCTAGTAGTGGTTTTTGCGGGGCGCCACACTGATTGGCCTTTTTGGCCCTTTTAGCTTTGGGATTGGAAGGTATGGACGCGAGCATCTCGTCGACAGGATCTCCACTGGATCTCCGTCACTGGGGAAGGTGTGGAAAGAGACGACCAGAGTCAAGGATGGTCAAAGTGTTCCCTTTTTACCCGTGGATTGATTTATGAAATGGTGAATATACTACTCCCTCCGACCATATTAGTTGACTTGGATTTGTCTAAATTCGGATGACAGAGGTATCCTGCAAAGACCACACAATTAGACTTGTATATATCTTGTAATTCCGCCTATATATAAGACTAGTGCAAATACCACACAATTAGACTTGTATATATCTTGTAATTCGCCTATATATAAGACTAGTAAGCTTGCACGTGCAACGCAAGTCTACCTATAGCTCAATAATGACTAATTTTGCTCTCATGTGCCATACGCCATTCTTTCTCTCTAAAGAATCCCAAGCCTCTTGCTATGTGATGCTCATCCCTAGAGTGATTCTTGTGATCTCTCACTTGAGCAGTGATTCTCATAGCCATGGTGAGTATTGTGGTTTTTCACGTCAGTCCTCCCACCCACGCAAGCAGGCTAGCAACATAAGCACCAATCGACGTCGCTAAACCAGATGGTGATAGACATATAATTTGTGTTTCTCTGCACGCACCATAAACACAACAACCACAAAGTTGCTCTCTGACTCTTCTCCAACTCCTTCCTCCTCGACTTGCGAAGCCCTACATATAAAATGTTGATGCACTGATACAAAAGCCAAGGGATCAAAGCTCTTGGGGTAATCAGCCTACACCATGCCAACAACCATCAAACAACGTCATGTAATCACTAATGGTAAAACTCAAGAGTCTCGATGGATAAACACATCATTTTTATGAAATTTCAATCCAAGAATCAATATTATTTCTATAGTGAACTACTTTGCCTAAAGTAAGTCAATTGACAAGCAATAAGCATTTGTAATTTTATCTTCTCATACTTGGTGATACCTTGAGAACAATTGCGAGAAAAATCCCAAAAAATGCTTTGTTTCAACTTTCAGCAGGAATATCACCAGGAGAGGCTATGGAACATTTTTTCTATCTATTGTTCCCAACACTACTCACACATGACAAACCAAATAAACACATTGCACCAAAACAAAACTTTAACTCTTAATATTGTAATAAATATGATTCTTGAATCTACATAGGTAGAGGTAGAAGACTTATAAGGAAAAATTAAACAAAAAAATACAATGGAATTTCAATACAAATAATTCCTTTGTATACAACTAGTCATTTTGACAAACACAAGCATTTCGTAGTTTCTCTTGGCATACCTGATGCTGCTCAACAATATCTTGTTTCCAACAGCGATATTACAAATATGAGTGTATTCTAACATCAATTGCATAAAACATCCAATGGAAGTGGATCTTTCCAATGGAGCACATATAGAATAAATACAACAGATCATGGATAAGTATGGATAAATCACAAGAAAACACAACAAGATAGTAAGAATTAAATAGTAGCTAGAATGCTAGTGTAAGTTCTGATTCATTGTTGTAGTACACGTTCATTATTTGTAGTCACATGCATGAAATAATCTCTTAATTAGTCACCATGAATCTATACCCTTGTTCCGTAAGAACTAAATATGAGCTTACTTCCATATGATCTGAATATGCTGCGGAATAGGAAGCATGTCCAAGAATGAAGCAACATGGAAACTTGACTGGTCTCAGTATGCAAGTCACAAGAAACAAAATCAAGTAAGGGATTTATCCAAATCAAGAGACAATGTAAGGATTCATCCGCAAGTCGCAAATTAGATTCCTGAACACAACTTATTCTCAAGAGAGGCTTTCTACACATTTATCGTCTCTAGGAAAATCAAAACCACCATGTGTCTTCACACCTTCGATCATTGAGTTGGTGATGTGCACGTGACCGCACCGGTGCTGCAAACTGAGGAAATGAGGATTCAGTGTCTAAGCACACATAGATTAGCATACAAAGATATATAAGTGTGCCTGCAACGATGTGACCAGTTCAGTAAACATAAGAAGCACGGAATTTATTCTTTATATCATAAACCATATAATTAAAAAAGGTGGATAACAATGTATTATTCACTTGATAGCAGATTTAATGCAACAATCAAGATATAGACTATTACATTAGATAAATGAAGATATTTTTTTTTAACTATAAATAGATAGGCCAGCTAAAATGCACTGTACCTTTGCAGCTTCAGTGGCATGGGCGGAGGGAGCAGCCAAATAATGGATGTACACAGTTGTCTAAAAGACATAATTTTAGTTAATCTTTCATGTAGATTGATCTATATATCTGAACTATACACATGTATTCAAGCTTTTGTCAAAAATAATGGGTGTACATTTGTACACCCATGTCCCCATGTAGCTCCGCCAATGTTCAGTGGTACTATGAGTGATATTTCTACCACAACTGGAAGCATTGTTCGGAAGTTACATTTGCATAAATGGAGACGGTAACCTCAAATCGAATTATTGAAAATCTTGTAACGTTAGAGCTCCCTTTCTTTTAAGATATCTCCATATTGCTAGTAGTGAGAAAAATATGACAGATCTTAGAAGAGAAAAAGGGACTTCAAATTAGGTGACAGATCAAATATCGTAAGATAAATTGAATCGGCATGCTAGTGGAGTATCTCATTCACACCTGAGGCTGGCTGCAATAGAGGCTAAGAAATCATGAAAAAATGACAAGGATCAGTATTCAAGTACATGAGCACTTGCCACCAAAAAGGGATCAGTATTTTGTACCTCCTGCTGCACTTGGAGTGACCACATGCTTATTGATGCAAGACTACCCTGGCCCCATGTGTACTCGGTGGTCTCCGACTATAGTTTGAGAACACTGTAACTTGGCCGTAAAAGTAAATTTGAATACATCACATGAAATATGCTATTGTGCTAACATCCCCTGCACCATATCTCGCTTCTGCTTACTGTCATTATCATCGTCCTGGACCTGGACCATGGGAGGCGGGCTGCATGATTGATCAGGCCGGTTGCCCGGTCACTGTTCTGTATGTTGTGCAGTAGTTTTTCTTTGTCGTTAGATCCCTAGAAGGCTAGGAGTCACATCTTTTTTTCTAATCTCTATTAGATCAACTATAGAAGGGTAGAGGTCACATTTTCCTTGCTGGTCCATTCAGTGAAGCTCCCTCCCCACCTAGAAATTTGAGCAGGTTTCAACAGTAATAGATAGATGTCTTTCTTGTAACATACCTTGTACTAGTTGGGTGACAGTAGTAGTCGTAGTAGCTCTTGTGCGCTTGGGCTGCAAACAAATGGTATGAGAGTCTTCTTATTTGTCTGATGACCATTCTACCCCGTGCTCCTGGTTGACCTTGTTAAGTACAAAAGGGTGCTCACATCAAGCAAGCGAGCGAGCGAGCAAGCAGAGATGGTGTTGGAATGTGGCAGCAATGATGATGGCTTGATTTGGTTCCAGGAGCAACCTAACAGCACGGTTACGCCGTCACATAATGCATGGTCGGCCCACCTGTCCTTTGTAGTAGTATCTTGCACTGGTCGGATGATCCTCCGGCGGTTCAAGTTTATTTGATGCGGCAGGAGCTGCGAATTCATCTTTGGATAAGCGCTACATAACAGGAGGTAAGGTTATGCTACTACTACTACTAGTATCCCATGTATCATTTTGTGAGTTGTGATGACATGCTGGTCGTTATCATCATACAGAAACCAACCAAATCATGGCTTGGCTTGGTGTCAGCAGGGACTCATGTCCTGGGCCCGCCTGACTGTGTGTGCTTGTATGACACTGCGCTAAGACTCGCACACGACACGGTGGCATGGGCGCTTAATTATGGCCTGACTGGCGACCTGATCATCACGCCGTGTACTCAGAAAGCATATCATCGTCGCTGTAGAGATGTGCTTTGTGTTTTTTTGACCAGTGTTGTTGGCTACGATATGCTGGCTGTCTGTGATGAGAAGCAGGAGGGATGTCCGCAAGGACTGACTGACTGACGCTGAGGTACCTGCTGTTGCGATTGGGGTGCCTGCACTGCATCAGGACTTTCCGTCAGTTAGTCAGTAAGCCAGCTAGACCGCTGTTGCGGCGACGGCCATGCTGCTCTGTCCATGTCCATTCGCACATGCATGTTTCTTCTCCAAGGAACAAACACAGATCTCTGATTGGCCTTTTTGGCTCTTTTAGCTTTGGGATTGGAAGGTATGGACGCGAGCATCTCGTCGACAGGATCTCCACTGGATCTCCGTCACTGGGGAAGGTGTGGAAAGAGACGACCAGAGTCAAGGATGGTCAAAGTGTTCCCTTTTTACCCGTGGATTGATTTATGAAATGGTGAATATACTACTCCCTCCGACCATATTAGTTGCTTGGATTTGTCTAAATTCGGATGAAAGAGGTATCCTGCAAAGACCACACAATTAGACTTGTATATATCTTGTAATTCCGCCTATATATAAGACTAGTGCAAAGACCACACAATTAGACTTGTATATATCTTGTAATTCCGCCTATATATAAGACTAGTAAGCTTGCACGTGCAACGCAAGTCTACCTATAGCTCAATAATGACTAATTTTGCTCTCATGTGCCATACGCCATTCTTTCTCTCTCAAGAATCCCAAGCCTCTTGCTATGTGATGCTCATCCCTAGAGTGATTCTTGTGATCTCTCACTTGAGCAGTGATTCTCATAGCCATGGTGAGTTTTGTGGTCTTTCACGTCAGTCCTCCCACCCACGCAAGCAGGCTAGCAACATAAGCACCAATCGACGTCGCTAAACCAGATGGTGATACACATATAATTTGTGTTTCTCTGCACGCACCATAAACACAACAACCACAAAGTTGCTCTCTGACTCTTCTCCAACTCCTTCCTCCTCGACTTGCGAAGCCCTACATATAAAATGTTGATGCACTGATACAAAAGCCAAGGGATCAAAGCTCTTGGGGTAATCAGCCTACACCATGCCAACAACCATCAAACAACGTCATGTAATCACTAATGGTAAAACTCAAGAGTCTCGATGGATAAACACATCATTTTTATGAAATTTCAATCCAAGAATCAATATTATTTCTATAGTGAACTACTTTGCCTAAAGTAAGTCAATTGACAAGCAATAAGCATTTGTAATTTTATCTTCTCATACTTGGTGATACCTTGAGAACAATTGCGAGAAAAATCCCAAAAAATGCTTTGTTTCAACTTTCAGCAGGAATATCACCAGGAGAGGCTATGGAACATTTTTTCTATCTATTGTTCCCAACACTACTCACACATGACAAACCAAATAAACACATTGCACCAAAACAAAACTTTAACTCTTAATATTGTAATAAATATGATTCTTGAATCTACATAGGTAGAGGTAGAAGACTTATAAGGAAAAATTAAACAAAAAAATTCAATGGAATTTCAATACAAATAATTCCTTTGTATACAACTAGTCATTTTGACAAACACAAGCATTTCGTAGTTTCTCTTGGCATACCTGATGCTCTCAACAATATCTTGTTTCCAACAGCGATATTACAAATATGAGTGTATTCTAACATCAATTGCATAAAACATCCAATGGAAGTGGATCTTTCCAATGGAGCACATATAGAATAAATACAACAGATCATGGATAAGTATGGATAAATCACAAGAAAATACAACAAGATAGTAAGAATTAAATAGTAGCTAGAATGCTAGTGTAAGTTCTGATTCATTGTTGTAGTACACGTTCATTATTTGTAGTCACATGCATGAAATAATCTCTTAATTAGTCACCATGAATCTATACCCTTGTTCCGTAAGAACTAAATATGAGCTTACTTCCATATGATCTGAATATGCTGCGGAATAGGAAGCATGTCCAAGAATGAAGCAACATGGAAACTTGACTGGTCTCAGTATGCAAGTCACAAGAAACAAAATCAAGTAAGGGATTTATCCACAAATCAAGAGACAATGTAAGGATTCATCCGCAAGTCGCAAATTAGATTCCTGAACACAACTTATTCTCAAGAGAGGCTTTCTACACATTTATCGTCTCTAGGAAAATCAAAACCACCATGTGTCTTCACACCTTCGATCATTGAGTTGGTGATGTGCACGTGACCGCACCGGTGCTGCAAACTGAGGAAATGAGGATTCAGTATCTAAGCACACATAGATTAGCATACAAAGATATATAAGTGTGCCTGCAACGATGTGACCAGTTCAGTAAACATAAGAAGCACGGAATTTATTCTTTATATCATAAACCATATAATTAAAAAAGGTGGATAACAATGTATTATTCACTTGATAGCAGATTTAATGCAACAATCAAGATATAGACTATTACATTAGATAAATGAAGATATTTTTTTAACTGTAAATAGATAGGCCAGCTAAAATGCACTGTACCTTTGCAGCTTCAGTGGCATGGGCAGAGGGAGCAGCCAAATAATGGATGTACACAGTTGTCTAAAAGACATAATTTTAGTTAATCTTTCATGTAGATTGATCTATATATCTGAACTATACACATGTATTCAAGCTTTTGTCAAAAATAATGGGTGTACATTTGTACACCCATGTCCCCATGTAGCTCCGCCAATGTTCAGTGGTACTATGAGTGATATTTCTACCACAGCTGGAAGCATTGTTCGGAAGTTACATTTGCATAAATGGAGACGGTAACCTCAAATCGAATTATTGAAAATCTTGTAACGTTAGAGCTCCCTTTCTTTTAAGATATCTCCATATTGCTAGTAGTGAGAAAAATATGACAGATCTTAGAAGAGAAAAAGGGACTTCAAATTAGGTATCGTAAGATAAATTGAATCGGCATGCTAGTGGAGTATCTCATTCACACCTGAGGCTGGCTGCAATAGAGGCTAAGAAATCAGGAAAAAATGACAAGGATCAGTATTCAAGTACATGAGCACTTGCCACCAAAAAAGGATCAGTATTTTGTACCTCCTGCTGCACTTGGAGTGACCACATGCTTATTGATGCAAGACTACCCTGGCCCCATG
Source organism: Avena insularis (assembly GCA_023614405.1). Taxonomy (NCBI): domain Eukaryota; kingdom Viridiplantae; phylum Streptophyta; class Magnoliopsida; order Poales; family Poaceae; genus Avena; species Avena insularis. The sequence goes on along the minus strand of CM042686.1, from coordinate 1,697,024 downwards.
TGTACTCGGTGGTCTCCGACTATAGTTTGAGAACACTGTAACTTGGCCGTAAGTAAATTTGAATACATCACCTGAAATATGCTATTGTGCTAACATCCCCTGCACCATATCTCGCTTCTGCTTACTGTCATTATCATCGTCCTGGACCTGGACCATGGGAGGCGGGCTGCATGATTGATCAGGCCGGTTGCCCGGTCACTGTTCTGTATGTTGTGCAGTAGTTTTTCTTTGTCGTTAGATCCCTAGAAGGCTAGGAGTCACATCTTTTTTTCTAATCTCTATTAGATCAACTATAGAAGGGTAGAGGTCACATTTTCCTTGCTGGTCCATTCAGTGAAGCTCCCTCCCCACCTAGAAATTTGAGCAGGTTTCAACAGTAATAGATAGATGTCTTTCTTGTAACATACCTTGTACTAGTTGGGTGACAGTAGTAGTCGTAGTAGCTCTTGTGCGCTTGGGCTGCAAACAAATGGTATGAGAGTCTTCTTATTTGTCTGATGACCATTCTACCCCGTGCTCCTGGTTGACCTTGTTAAGCAAAAGGGTGCTCACATCAAGCGAGCGAGCGAGCAAGCAGAGATGGTGTTGGAATGTGGCAGCAATGATGATGGCTTGATTTGGTTCCAGGAGCAACCTAACAGCACGGTTACGCCGTCACATAATGCATGGTCGGCCCACCTGTCCTTTGTAGTAGTATCTTGCACTGGTCGGATGATCCTCCGGCGGTTCAAGTTTATTTGATGCGGCAGGAGCTGCGAATTCATCTTTGGATAAGCGCTACATAACAGGAGGTAAGGTTATGCTACTACTACTACTAGTATCCCATGTATCATTTTGTGAGTTGTGATGACATGCTGGTCGTTATCATCATACAGAAACCAACCAAATCATGGCTTGGCTTGGTGCCGCAGGGACTCATGTCCTGGGCCTGACTGACTGTGTGTGCTTGTATGACACTGCGCTAAGACTCGCACACGACACGGTGGCATGGGCGCTTAATTATGATGCGAGGAATGTGATGTTAACTGGCGACTTGATCATCACGCCGTGTACTCAGAAAGCATATCATCGTCGCTGTAGAGATGTGCTTTGTGTTTTTTTGACCAGTGTTGTTGGCTACGATATGCTGGCTGTCTGTGATGAGAAGCAGGAGGGATGTCCGCAAGGACTGACTGACGCTGAGGTACCTGCTGTTGCGATTGGGGTGCCTGCACTGCATCAGGACTTTCCGTCAGTTAGTCAGTAAGCCAGCTAGACCGCTGTTGCGGCGACGGCCATGCTGCTCTGTCCATGTCCATTCGCACATGCATGTTTCTTCTCCAAGGAACAGACACAGATCTCTGATTGTAACACCCTCAGAATCGGCCCTATGCAAGTTTCAGCGCTTCCCGCCAAAACCCGCATAGAAACGATTCAAAGGTGCCCACCAGGCACTTGCGTGCGGGTGGAAAACGAAGTAATATCATTACACAATAGTCCTCGATGGAACCCACAAAACATATATATACAACAACGACTCAAAGAGTCAAGAATACAGATATACAGTACAAAGATCCAAATCACCTTTAAATCGATACCACGTCCGAGTACGGACAAGATGCAAATTGAGCTAAGAGCCCTGAAGAATAACCAATGGCGTCCATAACCCTGCCCAGGCCAAGCCGGAAGGGTAACCCTGCTAACGGCGTCGAGCTCAAACCTGCTTAACAAAAGGGGTGCCGACAAAGGGCAAAGGAAAAAGAGGAGCGTCAGTACTGAGGCCAGTACATGGCGAGGCTAGAATTCGGCGGTCCTCGCCTACATAGGTATAGTGGGCTGAAGCGGCAGCGTGGCAAGCACTAAACAACCTATAGAGACTCGATATAACTGTCGGCTATCAGAGAGGGATAAGAAAGACCTATCCGGAACCAACCTAATACTACCACCAAACATACCCATCCTGGTATTTCCCCCTCGAGACCAGACGAGGAAGTCAACCGAGGAACTCACACCGTTGGCAGTTTTATTTATTCAGTTATCGTTGCAGCAATTACTAGTCAGGTATAGATAGTCATCCTGATATAATAAGCAGTGGGCAGTTTTAGTTAACCATTCCGTTGTAGTTGCAACACTTACTAGTCAGATACAATAAGCATGAGATATCCCAAACCCAGCAGTTGTTGGTACTTTTATTTAGCCATTCCGTCGTAGTGAAGCTGATTACTAGTCATATCGGATACAAGTCAAATTATAACAGTAAACTTTAGTTATAGTTGTCTATGATCGAGAACTGTGCTCCAAGTCGTCCATAACCGCGGACACGGCTTTTCAAAAAGATTTAACCCTGCAGGGGTGCACCAAAGTATCCACACGCACTTCGACCCATTTTGCCACGTCAGTTAACATACACCCATCGGTATGTCGGCGGGGCCTAAGTCATGACGTTTCCCAGACCCAAAGCAAGTACATGGGGGCCACCCCACTAAGCTACCCACAACGAAGCTGGCCAGCTCCGGAATGGACCCAGGGTTTGCGTCAGTGGCTGTAAACGACTGGGAACCCGAAAGTGTGACTGGGCTTGTCGATACCGCGAAAACACTCCGCTTTCCTAAACAGTACAGGTGCAGTACCTCGCACAATTTTAAATAAAGCAGCAAAGCATGGCATAAGTACAGGATAGTAAATAAAACCTCAAACTAGTTTGTGGCCCCCGGTACAGTACTTTGAAATCAGGTACTAATCGATGGGGGTGCCCACACACCCCACCTGTGGTTAGCGCGCTCGATCTCGGAACAGGTGTCAAGAACTCGGGGTCCTACGGGACACCAGTGAGCGGTTAAAATCCAAATATTGTCTATTACCCACCGGTGCCTCTGCATTTACCTACTTCAATTTTAGTTATTAAGCAATAATTAAAGCCCTGATCATCTCCAACATTAAACATGCGGCAATACTCCAACAACTGTGGTACTTGACGACACGCAACAGCACTTGAGCAAACGACTACGACGCGCAAGTCCAACTATCTACCAAACAACAGGTAATAGGATGTGTCCAAGGCAATATAAGGCTGCAAGGGATATCACGGGCACGAAAACTAGAGCATCGCAACACAGATAGCAATAGATCAACAGGAGGGAATAAAGACTAAAAATGCAAAATAGGTAGAAGGGGAAGGGATGCTCGCCTGAAAACATTGCCGGAGGTTCAGCCGAAGATCGGGTCGACACTCGCATCAACTCATCGGCCTAATCCGTGAAGAAGCAAAGCACTAGAAGAAACACCGGATGCACTATTTAATACTATGATATAAGACCGGGCATGATGCATGTTTGATGCATGGCATGGCAAGATGCGATGCAATTAGGCAATATTAACGGAACCGGGGTCCCGGCAAATATTTAAGTGGTTCAAGTTGTTTAGATACCCCGCAATTTAAAGGTTGTCTTACCAAGGCAGAATATTTCACCGGTTCGATGCACAAATTTAAATGGGGCCCATATTAGACTAGATCCGCCCACATATGGCCTCCATATTTAATTTAGGTGAATCGGCCTAAGACCCCCAAACCACACAATATGTATGCATGCAAGAACAATTTAATATGCATCAGTTGATAATGTCATATTATAAAAATAATGGGGTCTCGGATAGGGAATCACATTAGGGTTCGGCGAACTTGGGCTCCGAGGGGTTCGGGGTCGGTCTCAGGGTTCGACGGGAGAACGGCTCGACGAGATCGGTCTCGGACAACGGAAGTCGATCTTGTCGCATCCGAGAAGAAGAACTTGGTTGGCGTCGGGGGCACATCGGATCCGCCCCGGTCGGTGCTGATCTTGTCGGGTCCTAGTATCGGGTCGGTCTTGGCGTTCGGGAAGAAGAACTTGGCGTCGGCGTCGCCGCATCGGTGCGGGAAGGAGGTCTTGCCGTTCCGTGTCGGTGACCTTGGCATCCGGGTTCTCGGCGAACTTGGCGTCCGGGAAGGAGTACTTGTTGCACCGGGGTCTCGGTGTCCTCGGATCCGAGAGGAAGAACTTGGCGTCCAGATCCCGGATCGGAGAACTTGTCGATCGTGTAGGAGGGCTTGGCGTTCCGAGACGAAGATCTTGTAATGGGGACGGTCCTCGCCCGTGGTTCTTCAGGCATGGCACCGTCTTTGGGTGGCATCATCTTGCGACGGAGAACTTATCGATGTTCTACGTATGGATCCACGCAAGGTAGCGATTACACGGCAGAACGGAGCAGACCTTATTACGCAAAACAGGTCAACACCACTACTAGCAACACCACAACAGAGAGCATGCTAGAGGGCCAACGGGTCCACAGGCCCGTCTCTGACTGCGACTCGTGGGACGCAGAGGCGGAGGCAGGGCTAGCTTGGCGCAGGGGTGGCCATGGCTGCCGGGGTGGAGCTCCTGTGGTGGCGACGGTGGCGGGCGGAGCGACGAGGTGACCGTGCGCGCGGGCGGCGCAGACAGAGGCCGATGGCGGGACGGCGAGGGGAGCGAGGCCCAGGGGGTCCAGGGCGACGCCGGGGGTGGAAGGGCGCAGAGGGTCGCCGGTCGCAGGCGGCGGAAGGGGCTTCCGGCGGCGGGGTCGGCGTGGCCGGAGACGGCCGGCCTCGGGGCGGCGGTGCCGGTGAGCGCTGGCGGCGGGGGCGAGTTCCGCAGGGCGGGCTCGGGCAGGACCGGGCGAACTCGGGGAGGCCTGGCGAGGGAAGGAGGCGACGGCGAGGTTCGCGACGGGGAGGAGAACAGCGCTGCGGGCGGCGGTGGCGGGAGGTGCTCGAGGGTGCCGGCGCAGGCAGGAGAGAGCCACGGTGGCGGCGCTGTCCGCGGCCGTCGATGGAGACGAGGGGAGGGTCGCGGGACCAGGAGAGGGCGAGGAGGCCGAGGCCGGGGAGGGGCACCGACGGTGGTGGACGGAGGACGGGGGCTCGGAGGTCCGGCCGGCGGCGGGGTCGCGGCCCGAGGACGCGGGAGGCCGACGAGCGATGGAGGCGGAGTTTGGCAGAGCCTGGGCGCGGAGGAGGGAGATGCGGGCGGGGTCATGGCAGGGCATCGAGGGGGTGGAGCGGTCTCGGGGTTGCCCCAGGTGGTGTGTCCGGGCGACGGGAGGTGGGGATAGGGACAGGCGCGTGGGGGCGCGGGCCAGGGGCGACGCGGTCGGGGCGGCAGGTGGGGGTTCACGGGGCTGTGCGCGGGTGTGTGTCGGTTGCGAGGGAGTGGGGCCAGGGCGGCGGGAGTGGGCAGGAAAAACGGCAGGTGGGCGGGAGTTTGGCGGCTGGGGGAGGGAAAAGAGGAAGGAGGGGGTAGGTAGGGTTGGGGTAGGCCAGGCTGCAGGAGGGTGTGGCCTCGCGTGCGTGGCGTGTGTGTGGTGGCGGGGTGGGGCCCAGGATGACGTGGCGCGCCGGCTGAGTGGTGGGTGTGTGGTGTGTTGGGACAGGTGGAGGGAAAAAAAGGTGGGCTGGTGAGGTGTCGCCAAGGGATTGGAGGGGGTGAGGTGGCTGAAGGGTGGGTAGATTAGGTTGGGTAGGAAAAGGGTTTAGGGTTTCTGATTTTTGTACTTTGGGGTGGTCGGATCGGCCCGGTACGGCTGCCCCCTAAAAATAAACTAAATATTTTATTATTTAAAACGGGGCTTTTGAAAACCGTTGGTAGGCGAAACAAAATAATCCGGACAAGTCCGGGTTTTGGATTTGAAATAAAGGCGGGGTATTTAGAAAACAAAATATGTTTTTCGAAAATAGTTTCAGTCAAACAAATGTATGATGATGACGATGCTCAAATGCAATGTGGCATGATGACATGGGCATGCGGTCATGATGATGCAATGCACAAAAACAACGCGATTTTCTAGTAGTGGTTTTTGCGGGGCGCCACACTGATTGGCCTTTTTGGCCCTTTTAGCTTTGGGATTGGAAGGTATGGACGCGAGCATCTCGTCGACAGGATCTCCACTGGATCTCCGTCACTGGGGAAGGTGTGGAAAGAGACGACCAGAGTCAAGGATGGTCAAAGTGTTCCCTTTTTACCCGTGGATTGATTTATGAAATGGTGAATATACTACTCCCTCCGACCATATTAGTTGACTTGGATTTGTCTAAATTCGGATGACAGAGGTATCCTGCAAAGACCACACAATTAGACTTGTATATATCTTGTAATTCCGCCTATATATAAGACTAGTGCAAATACCACACAATTAGACTTGTATATATCTTGTAATTCCGCCTATATATAAGACTAGTAAGCTTGCACGTGCAACGCAAGTCTACCTATAGCTCAATAATGACTAATTTTGCTCTCATGTGCCATACGCCATTCTTTCTCTCTAAAGAATCCCAAGCCTCTTGCTATGTGATGCTCATCCCTAGAGTGATTCTTGTGATCTCTCACTTGAGCAGTGATTCTCATAGCCATGGTGAGTATTGTGGTTTTTCACGTCAGTCCTCCCACCCACGCAAGCAGGCTAGCAACATAAGCACCAATCGACGTCGCTAAACCAGATGGTGATAGACATATAATTTGTGTTTCTCTGCACGCACCATAAACACAACAACCACAAAGTTGCTCTCTGACTCTTCTCCAACTCCTTCCTCCTCGACTTGCGAAGCCCTACATATAAAATGTTGATGCACTGATACAAAAGCCAAGGGATCAAAGCTCTTGGGGTAATCAGCCTACACCATGCCAACAACCATCAAACAACGTCATGTAATCACTAATGGTAAAACTCAAGAGTCTCGATGGATAAACACATCATTTTTATGAAATTTCAATCCAAGAATCAATATTATTTCTATAGTGAACTACTTTGCCTAAAGTAAGTCAATTGACAAGCAATAAGCATTTGTAATTTTATCTTCTCATACTTGGTGATACCTTGAGAACAATTGCGAGAAAAATCCCAAAAAATGCTTTGTTTCAACTTTCAGCAGGAATATCACCAGGAGAGGCTATGGAACATTTTTCTATCTATTGTTCCCAACACTACTCACACATGACAAACCAAATAAACACATTGCACCAAAACAAAACTTTAACTCTTAATATTGTAATAAATATGATTCTTGAATCTACATAGGTAGAGGTAGAAGACTTATAAGGAAAAATTAAACAAAAAAATACAATGGAATTTCAATACAAATAATTCCTTTGTATACAACTAGTCATTTTGACAAACACAAGCATTTCGTAGTTTCTCTTGGCATACCTGATGCTGCTCTCAACAATATCTTGTTTCCAACAGCGATATTACAAATATGAGTGTATTCTAACATCAATTGCATAAAACATCCAATGGAAGTGGATCTTTCCAATGGAGCACATATAGAATAAATACAACAGATCATGGATAAGTATGGATAAATCACAAGAAAACACAACAAGATAGTAAGAATTAAATAGTAGCTAGAATGCTAGTGTAAGTTCTGATTCATTGTTGTAGTACACGTTCATTATTTGTAGTCACATGCATGAAATAATCTCTTAATTAGTCACCATGAATCTATACCCTTGTTCCGTAAGAACTAAATATGAGCTTACTTCCATATGATCTGAATATGCTGCGGAATAGGAAGCATGTCCAAGAATGAAGCAACATGGAAACTTGACTGGTCTCAGTATGCAAGTCACAAGAAACAAAATCAAGTAAGGGATTTATCCGCAAATCAAGAGACAATGTAAGGATTCATCCGCAAGTCGCAAATTAGATTCCTGAACACAACTTATTCTCAAGAGAGGCTTTCTACACATTTATCGTCTCTAGGAAAATCAAAACCACCATGTGTCTTCACACCTTCGATCATTGAGTTGGTGATGTGCACGTGACGCACCGTGCTGCAAACTGAGGAAATGAGGATTCAGTGTCTAAGCACATAGATTAGCATACAAAGATATATAAGTGTGCCTGCAACGATGTGACCAGTTCAGTAAACATAAGAAGCACGGAATTTATTCTTTATATCATAAACCATATAATTAAAAAAGGTGGATAACAATGTATTATTCACTTGATAGCAGATTTAATGCAACAATCAAGATATAGACTATTACATTAGATAAATGAAGATATTTTTTTTTAACTATAAATAGATAGGCCAGCTAAAATGCACTGTACCTTTGCAGCTTCAGTGGCATGGGCGGAGGGAGCAGCCAAATAATGGATGTACACAGTTGTCTAAAAGACATAATTTTAGTTAATCTTTCATGTAGATTGATCTATATATCTGAACTATACACATGTATTCAAGCTTTTGTCAAAAATAATGGGTGTACATTTGTACACCCATGTCCCCATGTAGCTCCGCCAATGTTCAGTGGTACTATGAGTGATATTTCTACCACAGCTGGAAGCATTGTTCGGAAGTTACATTTGCATAAATGGAGACGGTAACCTCAAATCGAATTATTGAAAATCTTGTAACGTTAGAGCTCCCTTTCTTTTAAGATATCTCCATATTGCTAGTAGTGAGAAAAATATGACAGATCTTAGAAGAGAAAAAGGGACTTCAAATTAGGTGACAGATCAAATATCGTAAGATAAATTGAATCGGCATGCTAGTGGAGTATCTCATTCACACCTGAGGCTGGCTGCAATAGAGGCTAAGAAATCATGAAAAAATGACAAGGATCAGTATTCAAGTACATGAGCACTTGCCACCAAAAAGGGATCAGTATTTTGTACCTCCTGCTGCACTTGGAGTGACCACATGCTTATTGATGCAAGACTACCCTGGCCCCATGTGTACTCGGTGGTCTCCGACTATAGTTTGAGAACACTGTAACTTGGCCGTAAAAGTAAATTTGAATACATCACATGAAATATGCTATTGTGCTAACATCCCCTGCACCATATCTCGCTTCTGCTTACTGTCATTATCATCGTCCTGGACCTGGACCATGGGAGGCGGGCTGCATGATTGATCAGGCCGGTTGCCCGGTCACTGTTCTGTATGTTGTGCAGTAGTTTTTCTTTGTCGTTAGATCCCTAGAAGGCTAGGAGTCACATCTTTTTTTCTAATCTCTATTAGATCAACTATAGAAGGGTAGAGGTCACATTTTCCTTGCTGGTCCATTCAGTGAAGCTCCCTCCCCACCTAGAAATTTGAGCAGGTTTCAACAGTAATAGATAGATGTCTTTCTTGTGACATACCTTGTACTAGTTGGGTGACAGTAGTAGTCGTAGTAGCTCTTGTGCGCTTGGGCTGCAAACAAATGGTATGAGAGTCTTCTTATTTGTCTGATGACCATTCTACCCCGTGCTCCTGGTTGACCTTGTTAAGTACAAAAGGGTGCTCACATCAAGCAAGCGAGCGAGCGAGCAAGCAGAGATGGTGTTGGAATGTGGCAGCAATGATGATGGCTTGATTTGGTTCCAGGAGCAACCTAACAGCACGGTTACGCCGTCACATAATGCATGGTCGGCCCACCTGTCCTTTGTAGTAGTATCTTGCACTGGTCGGATGATCCTCCGGCGGTTCAAGTTTATTTGATGCGGCAGGAGCTGCGAATTCATCTTTGGATAAGCGCTACATAACAGGAGGTAAGGTTATGCTACTACTACTACTAGTATCCCATGTATCATTTTGTGAGTTGTGATGACATGCTGGTCGTTATCATCATACAGAAACCAACCAAATCATGGCTTGGCTTGGTGTCAGCAGGGACTCATGTCCTGGGCCCGCCTGACTGTGTGTGCTTGTATGACACTGCGCTAAGACTCGCACACGACACGGTGGCATGGGCGCTTAATTATGGCCTGACTGGCGACCTGATCATCACGCCGTGTACTCAGAAAGCATATCATCGTCGCTGTAGAGATGTGCTTTGTGTTTTTTTGACCAGTGTTGTTGGCTACGATATGTTGGCTGTCTGTGATGAGAAGCAGGAGGGATGTCCGCAAGGACTGACTGACTGACGCTGAGGTACCTGCTGTTGCGATTGGGGTGCCTGCACTGCATTAGGACTTTCCGTCAGTTAGTCAGTAAGCCAGCTAGACCGCTGTTGCGGCGACGGCCATGCTGCTCTGTCCATGTCCATTCGCACATGCATGTTTCTTCTCCAAGGAACAAACACAGATCTCTGATTGGCCTTTTTGGCTCTTTTAGCTTTGGGATTGGAAGGTATGGACGCGAGCATCTCGTCGACAGGATCTCCACTGGATCTCCGTCACTGGGGAAGGTGTGGAAAGAGACGACCAGAGTCAAGGATGGTCAAAGTGTTCCCTTTTTACCCGTGGATTGATTTATGAAATGGTGAATATACTACTCCCTCCGACCATATTAGTTGACTTGGATTTGTCTAAATTCGGATGAAAGAGGTATCCTGCAAAGACCACACAATTAGACTTGTATATATCTTGTAATTCCGCCTATATATAAGACTAGTGCAAAGACCACACAATTAGACTTGTATATATCTTGTAATTCCGCCTATATATAAGACTAGTAAGCTTGCACGTGCAACGCAAGTCTACCTATAGCTCAATAATGACTAATTTTGCTCTCATGTGCCATACGCCATTCTTTCTCTCTCAAGAATCCCAAGCCTCTTGCTATGTGATGCTCATCCCTAGAGTGATTCTTGTGATCTCTCAATTGAGCAGTGATTCTCATAGCCATGGTGAGTTTTGTGGTCTTTCACGTCAGTCCTCCCACCCACGCAAGCAGGCTAGCAACATAAGCACCAATCGACGTCGCTAAACCAGATGGTGATACACATATAATTTGTGTTTCTCTGCACGCACCATAAACACAACAACCACAAAGTTGCTCTCTGACTCTTCTCCAACTCCTTCCTCCTCGACTTGCGAAGCCCTACATATAAAATGTTGATGCACTGATACAAAAGCCAAGGGATCAAAGCTCTTGGGGTAATCAGCCTACACCATGCCAACAACCATCAAACAACGTCATGTAATCACTAATGGTAAAACTCAAGAGTCTCGATGGATAAACACATCATTTTTATGAAATTTCAATCCAAGAATCAATATTATTTCTATAGTGAACTACTTTGCCTAAAGTAAGTCAATTGACAAGCAATAAGCATTTGTAATTTTATCTTCTCATACTTGGTGATACCTTGAGAACAATTGCGAGAAAAATCCCAAAAAATGCTTTGTTTCAACTTTCAGCAGGAATATCACCAGGAGAGGCTATGGAACATTTTTTCTATCTATTGTTCCCAACACTACTCACACATGACAAACCAAATAAACACATTGCACCAAAACAAAACTTTAACTCTTAATATTGTAATAAATATGATTCTTGAATCTACATAGGTAGAGGTAGAAGACTTATAAGGAAAAATTAAACAAAAAAATACAATGGAATTTCAATACAAATAATTCCTTTGTATACAACTAGTCATTTTGACAAACACAAGCATTTCGTAGTTTCTCTTGGCATACCTGATGCTGCTCTCAACAATATCTTGTTTCCAACAGCGATATTACAAATATGAGTGTATTCTAACATCAATTGCATAAAACATCCAATGGAAGTGGATCTTTCCAATGGAGCACATATAGAATAAATACAACAGATCATGGATAAGTATGGATAAATCACAAGAAAACACAACAAGATAGTAAGAATTAAATAGTAGCTAGAATGCTAGTGTAAGTTCTGATTCATTGTTGTAGTACACGTTCATTATTTGTAGTCACATGCATGAAATAATCTCTTAATTAGTCACCATGAATCTATACCCTTGTTCCGTAAGAACTAATATGAGCTTACTTCCATATGATCTGAATATGCTGCGGAATAGGAAGCATGTCCAAGAATGAAGCAACATGGAAACTTGACTGGTCTCAGTATGCAAGTCACAAGAAACAAAATCAAGTAAGGGATTTATCCGCAAATCAAGAGACAATGTAAGGATTCATCCGCAAGTCGCAAATTAGATTCCTGAACACAACTTATTCTCAAGAGAGGCTTTCTACACATTTATCGTCTCTAGGAAAATCAAAACCACCATGTGTCTTCACACCTTCGATCATTGAGTTGGTGATGTGCACGTGACCGCACCGGTGCTGCAAACTGAGGAAATGAGGATTCAGTGTCTAAGCACACATAGATTAGCATACAAAGATATATAAGTGTGCCTGCAACGATGTGACCAGTTCAGTAAACATAAGAAGCACGGAATTTATTCTTTATATCATAAACCATATAATTAAAAAAGGTGGATAACAATGTATTATTCACTTGATAGCAGATTTAATGCAACAATCAAGATATAGACTATTACATTAGATAAATGAAGATATTTTTTTTAACTGTAAATAGATAGGCCAGCTAAAATGCACTGTACCTTTGCAGCTTCAGTGGCATGGGCGGAGGGAGCAGCCAAATAATGGATGTACACAGTTGTCTAAAAGACATAATTTTAGTTAATCTTTCATGTAGATTGATCTATATATCTGAACTATACACATGTATTCAAGCTTTTGTCAAAAATAATGGGTGTACATTTGTACACCCATGTCCCCATGTAGCTCCGCCAATGTTCAGTGGTACTATGAGTGATATTTCTACCACAGCTGGAAGCATTGTTCGGAAGTTACATTTGCATAAATGGAGACGGTAACCTCAAATCGAATTATTGAAAATCTTGTAACGTTAGAGCTCCCTTTCTTTTAAGATATCTCCATATTGCTAGTAGTGAGAAAAATATGACAGATCTTAGAAGAGAAAAAGGGACTTCAAATTAGGTATCGTAAGATAAATTGAATCGGCATGCTAGTGGAGTATCTCATTCACACCTGAGGCTGGCTGCAATAGAGGCTAAGAAATCAGGAAAAAATGACAAGGATCAGTATTCAAGTACATGAGCACTTGCCACCAAAAAAGGATCAGTATTTTGTACCTCCTGCTGCACTTGGAGTGACCACATGCTTATTGATGCAAGACTACCCTGGCCCCATGTGTACTCGGTGGTCTCCGACTATAGTTTGAGAACACTGTAACTTGGCCGTAAGTAAATTTGAATACATCACCTGAAATATGCTATTGTGCTAACATCCCCTGCACCATATCTCGCTTCTGCTTACTGTCATTATCATCGTCCTGGACCTGGACCATGGGAGGCGGGCTGCATGATTGATCAGGCCGGTTGCCCGGTCACTGTTCTGTATGTTGTGCAGTAGTTTTTCTTTGTCGTTAGATCCCTAGAAGGCTAGGAGTCACATCTTTTTTTCTAATCTCTATTAGATCAACTATAGAAGGGTAGAGGTCACATTTTCCTTGCTGGTCCATTCAGTGAAGCTCCCTCCCCACCTAGAAATTTGAGCAGGTTTCAACAGTAATAGATAGATGTCTTTCTTGTAACATACCTTGTACTAGTTGGGTGACAGTAGTAGTCGTAGTAGCTCTTGTGCGCTTGGGCTGCAAACAAATGGTATGAGAGTCTTCTTATTTGTCTGATGACCATTCTACCCCGTGCTCCTGGTTGACCTTGTTAAGTACAAAAGGGTGCTCACATCAAGCGAGCGAGCGAGCAAGCAGAGATGGTGTTGGAATGTGGCAGCAATGATGATGGCTTGATTTGGTTCCAGGAGCAACCTAACAGCACGGTTACGCCGTCACATAATGCATGGTCGGCCCACCTGTCCTTTGTAGTAGTATCTTGCACTGGTCGGATGATCCTCCGCCGCGGGAACCCAACCCAGACGGTATATTTGATCGGCAGGAGCTGTGAATTCATCTCTGGATATATAGCGAAAACGTGAGAGACATCATATATAGTACTACTCTGGAAGGAATACATATCATTGTCTGTACTGGAAGCGCTACATAACAGGAGGTAAGGTTATGCTACTACTACTACTAGTATCCCATGTATCATTTTGTGAGTTGTGATGACATGCTGGTCGTTATCATCATACAGAAACCAACCAAATCATGGCTTGGCTTGGTGCCGCAGGGACTCATGTCCTGGGCCTGACTGACTGTGTGTGCTTGTATGACACTGCGCTAAGACTCGCACACGACACGGTGGCATGGGCGCTTAATTATGATGCGAGGAATGTGATGTTAACTGGCGACCTGATCATCACGCCGTGTACTCAGAAAGCATGTCATCGTCGCTGTAGAGATGTGCTTTGTGTTTTTTTGAACAGTGTTGAGATAACAAGGAACCCACAATTGTTGCTGGCAGCCGGGGCTGCCTGGGGGCTCTTTTCCAGCCTTCTGCTGTGGCGCGGCGGCGGCGGGGAGCCGGCGGTTCTCCTCCTTCCATGGTAGAAGGGGTCGGCGGCGGCCCCCCTTCAAATAAGCGCTTGTATGCCCCCTCTCGGCTGTCCTGTTGCAGTGTTCTCCCGCCGGGCCGTGGTGGCGCGTGGGGGTGGAGAGGCCAATGGCGTACGGTTCTGTGAGTAGAGGAAGCTTGCTCTGTTTCGAATCTGCAATCCTAGCAGCAGTATCCAAGCGACGGGGTGTTTCCGCCGCCGCTATTCTCGGCCATCAGATAGGCCCTGCTGCGCTCGGCCAAGTTTTTTGCTCGAGCTTCTTCCTCCATGTTGGGAGGATCCTCTGTCCTGATGCGGTGGAGTCCGATAGGGTTCTCTCGGCGCCAAGTGGTCTCGTCCCCGGCGCTGGCGAGAGCAGCTGCATCTGGAGTCAAGGCGATGCTAAAGGACTCGATCGTGTTCCGTGGGCCAACACGATTATCTTTAGGGTGCAATCTATAATCTTAGGGATCTCTGTGTACATTGTCGGCTTTGCTGGGATCCCTTCTGTATCTTTGTACCCAACGCATTTTTAATGCAGATTCGAGGTCCTTCGGGACCTTTCCTGTTAAAAAAAAAACAATTGTGGTCAACCTAAACCTATTCTATCAAAGGGGATTAAATCATGAGCATCAATATGTTTGCGGCGAACATGTCTTGGCCTGGGCTTGCTGGTTCATTGCTGAGATCAGTAAGTAGACATTTAAGGGATGAGAGCAGTACGTAGCGTGAGAACCAACAATTAGTTAGGCAGCAAACGGAAAGTAGGGTCGATGGATGGATGGATCATTCATATCTTATTTTGCTCAATCATTCTGAAGTTTCGGTACATCTTTTACTACTACTACTATTCAGACCACACGAAGATAATAAAACGTGAAGTTTTCATCTCCTTCCGCCAAATCGATATGAGGCACGTGTAATTCTCGTTGCTTTCAGTCAAAATTCAATAGAGAACAGTAAGTTATCGGGAAAAAAGGTGTTGGAAATTCAATTAGTTTAATCCAACTTCACTCGCAGAGAAGTAGTGGAACCTGTTCATTTTTTTTCTTCTTCTAAGTCTCGTTTTGTCGGCAGTAAGTCAGAAAACCGATTTTTGTTGATGTTAAAGAGTCGATGCATGAGATTATCTTAACTCTCGGCCTGAAAACGTGCTTGGCGATGCATGTATCTCTTTTTTTTTTTTTTGAAGTAACCATATATTTCATTAAACAAAACGTTTACAGAGATTACACATATAGCCATCATATGAAATAAAAATGCATGTCAAGCAACTTTGCACAATCTTGTGCCTTGCCGAAACATTGGTCTACCATCGTCCTTCGCAGCCACCATGGCCGCGCCGGAAAAAGGGGTGAAAAGCCACCATATCAAGATCTGGGAGAGCACCTTGGCATACAATGATGCTTTTTGAGCCGATGAATCGGACCGCTGCAAGCAACGAGACCGAGACTTTGTGGCACGTCGGCCGGGGATCTTCCCCGTGATCACCAGATCCCGACGCCATCAACTTCATCCGATGTAGTCGAAGAAGAGGAACGACGTTGCCTACCACGTCGCCTACCGTCATCCGCGCACCCAACTGCAAGACAGCAAACACAACTGGAGCAGCCGACAAGACCGCCACCCGCGAGGGTGCCAACCGCCAACCACCAGACATGAATCTCGTCAGATCTAAAGATCTGCGAGACGACCAGGCCACCTGCCTCCTAACGCCACCGGTTAGAGCGACGTCGAGACGGAGGAAGAGCAGAGGCAAATTATTCCGACGCGGCGCCTTCTCCTCCATGAAAACAACGCCTCAAGGAAACACTAGGCCAACCCTAACTACAGGAGTCGAAGCACCAGGGTCCCCACCCCCTCCCGTCGCCGGAGCGGCGGACGGAGGAGGCAGGGACCGGCGACGGCGTTGTTGCTGGGGGGGCAGATGCGATCGCCTCCGTTTCTTACGGAGCGAAACGGTTCGGCTGTTTTCCATAATGATGCATGTATGTCTTTCTGTCCACTATCGATCTTGGCACTGGGAAAACGTGGCAAGTCATCCCGTTATAACTCCTCTTGTTAAGAATGTCTAAGTAGTTACTCACTCCATTTTAAAGTATATAAGATGTTTTAGCCTTTTTTTTTGAAATACTAGTATCTAGACATATTTGTAGGTTTGGAGCAAAATGAGTGAACATATACATTCAAAAGCGTCTAGATACACATGATCTATTTATATACTAAAAGCAATATAAGGGGATGTTTAGAGGCACCACAGCGATCCACATAGGCTATAAATATATTCACCATTGATCCTAAATTTAATGTCTGAGTTTAAAAGCTAAGTAGTGTTACGTACAAGAAAGAAGTCTTATTTCACGTTACTGACCATGTAGGTACGCACTTTAGGAGCCATTTAATCCCGTCCAACTTTTGACCAGGCATGCATCCATAGATCGAGTCCGTGCGGACCTGACTTAAGATGGGCAGTTCAAGATATGGTCTGGTCTCGCCCTGGCTCGGGCAAGGACGTCTGCCGCACAGCCGGCGCCCGCCGGCCGAGGAAGACAGACGCGCTGGCGCCAAGAATCGCTCCCTTATCCGGCCCGGTCAGATCTTGGAACAGATCGAGAACTGAAGCACCCTGACCCCACACACACACAGTGTTGCTCCTGTTCGTAAGCAGATCAACCAAGATGAGAGTGCCACATGAGCCGGACACACAGATCCATCACAGCAGCCTAGGGCGTGCTCTGAGTTCATGCGTGAGTTGATTGATCCCTGCTGTTGGAGCTAATCATCTGGATTTACCATGTTATCATCTGGCTCCGTCGAATTTTTGCTGTAGACCAGTTCAACAACAGCTGCTGCTTTGTCTTATTGAGACATTGGCTGATGCACGAATCACATCTCGCGAGGAGCCATTATTGGATGAGCACTTCGTCAGACCGATTATTTTTTGATACTGCGAGGAGGCGAATTAAGGTACCTGACCCATATAGAAATTATTGCACTAACTTTCTTAATACTCCTCTTAACCATCACATGCAACTGTCAAATTATTATTTTGGTACTGAAGTTTATGTAGATCAGCTAAACAACAACCGTTGCTTTCTTAGTGGCTCCTGAGTTGCAAGTTACTCTTCACATCATAAACTCTGGAGTCAACAATAAATGAACCAAAAAAAAAAAGGGTTCCTGCTGCTACATCATTTGTTTTTCCGAGACATTACATAACCTAGAATTGATGAATTAGCACATGACCTCATCTAGAAATTTTGAGCTGAAGGTATACAAAATATAATATATAATGTTAACATTGACTTACCTATTTATACACAATCGGTTGATATACTTTTCGGTGAACTTTGGGAGCAGAGCATGATATCTTTGTTTGAGTAAACAACATAAATCTAGAGTCAATGAAAGTAGTCACCATGTTTCGAGGATGCCTCAGTGGCCAAGCACTAATATATTTAGGCGTCAACCACAATCTGTGATAGAGGATGCCTTAGTGGCCAAGCACTAATATATTTAGGCGTCAACCACAATCTGTGATAGCAATGGCCTTTCAGCAGCACGTACACTAGACGGAAGATTATTAGCTGAACTGACCAATCAACACAATTTTTGCTCCCTTTATTGCTTCTAATTAGGTTGCTAATTTCTAATGTTCTAGCTTATTAGTGTCAAACATAATATTTGATTTGGCTTGAAATTTTGTATCGAGCCAGAATCACCAAAACGTGAATAGCTGAAAGCAGCAAATATCATAATCTTTATAAAAGTAAATAGTAAGAGAAGCGCTTACTTCAGATATTATATAGAGAGGGTAACTAAACAAAATTAATGTTTGATGGATATATGACCTGACCCCATATATCAAATCATCTAGAATCTAAATAATAGTCGAGGCACCCATGCCGGCATCATCAAAGGAGTATGCGAGAAAACATGGTCGCTGAAATTGAAGGTTTCAAGTTGAACAAGTGAATAACCAGATTGTTGTTGGAAATTTTTAGTAGGGACATTTAGTGGTAGTGTTCATTTTGATTGTTTTGGTTATTAGAAAAAGAATAATAACTTTTTTAATATTGTAGAGATTAAAGAAATTTATATTTAGAAGATAACTTGTACTTTCTGTGAATGTCTTGCATCGAAATGCATGTAGAAATTCAACATAAAATGAGCCACGGAATATTCAAGGCGACTGTACACATGACTTTCTCGAGTTCTCACCGCTATGGTATCATGGCTCTCTTTGGATCCACTGTCGCCGCTGGTACCTAGCTGGTTAGCCCCCCCAAAGCAGTCTGATGGGTTTAGCCGATGGATGCCTCTATTTATCAAGCTTGCACCACATGTCAATTAAGCGTGCAATGGAACTATATTTCTGTTCTACATCTCTTTTCATATATTTACCTTCCATTTTTTTCCTACTTATAATTCACACAATTAAGGATCTTAGCGCATAATAGCAAGGAAGGGAATTCTTTTAATTTTATATTTAGTGAATTTCATACAAGAACTAGCCTACATCTTTGTCTCTTCTATGTATGTACACAAAAATCTGTTCCTATGTTGATGAAGAATTTACTTTCAAGTTGACATTTTTTACATTGGTTTTTTATCAAACAATTAGATGGGTAGTTGCACATTTTACTTTTAAAGAAACTTTAGCATTAGAGATTTTCAAATTGGGTACCTTCATAATTATATAATAACTAATGTTGCACAAAATTGTTCTCTTCCAAAGCTAATAGGATATGCCCCAAAAATTTAATGCTAACACTCATATATTTGGTGAACCCTTACAATACCACACAGTGATCGATCGGGTGTCTCGCTACACATATGTGTCTTATGTAATGAGATGATATCACATATATCAAACTAAAATCATCTTAGATGATTTAGCATCCAAAAAATGATCTGAACCTTCATATAGATCCAATTTCATGTAAACTAAATCAACCAAAAATCTATACCAAACTATGTGATCAAACCAACATGTTGTTTTCATTAGAGATCAATGATGAGGTTTCATCTTATTGATGCAACTTTTACACTAATAAGTTTAAGAATAATTTATTTTTTCTTATAAAGATTTTTTGTTTTATAGTGTTAGAAATATTGGGAACATTATGTACAACCTATTCCTTTTCAAAGTAAAGTTTGTTCGAGCCTAACCCTTTCGAAAATTATGAGTGATGTAATTTGACTCGCGATGTCATAAGTTTTACCAGTGATGTAATTTGACTATAGCTGAAATTTTGGGAAACCAAGCTATCAATATAGTCCGGAAACAAGCAATAGTTTTAAGTCGAGGTCGGGACAACACACAGCCACATTAAGACGGTTTCCGTGACTCATGCATATACCCTTTTCCTTAGGCGATGTTGTCACATTATATGTCACGTCAATTATGTGATAGCGAGAGTATATATAATAACCTCATTTAGAGTGGAATATACCATAGAGATAGTTGGAGAAAGTATATCAAAATAATGCTATCAGTGTTTTAAGGCATATGGATATCGAAGGCTTTCAAACTTATTTTACACTGATAATCGTATGTAGAAAAATTATTGAAATGTCCAATAGAAAATAATATCATTAGTTTTGTGGATAATTATTTCCTAGAAGTTTGAGAAATATATACATATATATAGAAAATAATGGTCGAAGTTGCATCTTTGGAGGCCATGCATGACCATGTCTACAACGTCGGGTATATTTCATAAATGATGAAATAAATGACAGGAATTTAAGAAAAAATGTAAGAGCTCTGCTTTGCTTATTTATCATAACACGTAAAATTCTTTCTGTTCACTTCATTGAGAACTCCCGAAAATTATTTACCCAGTGTTCAACAACATTGTTCATAGCACATCTTATTTATTATAATTTTAGAAGAACATATTATATATCCAAAAAAGGGTACATTTATTTTAAAAATTCCAGGATAAAGAAATATGTTGAAACTAGCTATATATAACCTATGATCTTCGTAACTGTGTTGATCATTTGTACCTTATTTTAGCATACAAGAATAAATACATTTACATAAATGTGTGTAAACATGATCTGGCTATTACTCTGGTGGACCCTAAATAGTATATAGACCACACAGTTTAATTTTTGTATCATTAAATAAATATGAAAGACTATGTTGCACACTTTATCCTTTGATATTGATCTAGCATCATATAAATATTGTTGTCATGATAGCAATCTAATTTCATCTAGAAAATAGACCTATGGTCATTTATATGACCTAAATTAAAGGAGATTAATTTATAGCTTAGGATTTTATTTACCTTAGGATATGTTTGAGATTTATTTCGCATAATATTTCTAGCGGATATATGTTTACGATTTTATATCCCTAATATATGAGTACCTATGAATTTAAGATTTAATATTAAAACATTTCAAACATAGAGGATGATGCCCTCGCATTTGCGAGGGCCACTGTGCTAGTTTAGAAAAAAAGTTAAAACATCTTATATTTTTGGAACCGAGGGAGTATCTAGCAAAAACAAAATCTCCTAGCGTATTGGCCGGCATCTGCTGCTGAGGAAGAATACTCTGGTAGCTCCCATGACCATGAAGCAGAGCAGCAGCAGCAGTTGTAGAGACGATGACGACGCCATCGATCATATGTACGGAAAGCAATGTAAAGACCACAATTAGAGGCATCGATGGATGGATATGAGTCCAACAGGCATCGATCATAGCAGCACCTCTCAAGGGACTGACTGAATGACTGGCTGTGTACTTGTATTATACTGCTAACACACCGCGCAGTGACACAGGCGGTTATGCGAGGAGGTGCCTGCTCGCTCGACGTTAACGGCTCCATGAGACCGTTCGTCTTGATTGATTGATTGATTGATCATCGATCGACAGCAGCGTATGCCTGTCTAGGGAATTTGAACAGAAATAACCCAAAAAATAAAGAAATTCACGAAATGAACTCTGGCCAAAAGAATTTTACAGAACTAACCCTTTTTGCAACGCCACCAGCCACGGCGCCGCACCCTGAAGGACAACGCCGTCGCCCACGGCGCCGCACGCTTGCCAGCGTGGCACACGTGGGTCCCGGTTCCGTAAGTGCGGCGCCACGGCTTACGGCGCCGCACTTTGATGTGCAACGCCATGGACAGAGGCGCCGCACTCTAGAACCAGTTTCAGCACGCGAAGTGCTTCCTCCTTCAGTGTTTTCATTTGTGCGAAAGTGCGGCGCCACGCACTCCGGCTTTGCACTTGTGCGGCGCCATGGTCTGTGGCGTTGCAAAGTGCGGCGCCGCCTTTGGTGGCGCCGCATTTTGGGTACCAACTATTGGTCAGCAGCAGGTTTTCAAGACCTGTCAACAGCAGCTTTTCAAGAAAAACTCATAGCAAACATCATGGAATTTGATTACATTTCTGAGCAAGTTCACATCAAACCAAAAGTTCACATCATCAAGCTAGGTGTTCAGAAGATAACAAGTTCACGCGACATGATAAGAAGTTCAGAAGCTAACAAGTTCACATCTACTTGATTACACCACATCTACTTCCCACGAGTCATCTTCTTTCCTCGGCCCCTTCTCGTGGGAAGATTCCTCGTCACCGGTTCCTCGTCATCATCTTCCTCCGTGTACATCTTCTTGGCCTTCTTTGCCTTCTTTGCCTTGGCCGCGGAAGGGTCGGGTGTGTAAGTCTTCTTGGGTTGTCTTGGCTTGAGCACGTAGTCGGACCGCTCATGGATCTTGTATCGAGTGTATGTGCCCAACGTCATCTCGTCGTCAACGCTTTCTTCATCTTGGGGCTGTCAACAAAGGAAGAATGGTAAGGACATATAGCAATGCAAGGGTTAGATCCACACCGAAAGAAGGAGCAAACAACCACCAATGCATCCATCGGTTGCGCTCCTAAGACAGGCATCATCCAGCTGCACATTAAGTGATACACCATTTAGTAAGAACAATATTTTTTGAGGTCATACAAATATAGACAACTTTGTAAACAAGCGATTACCTGACGGTACAACCAAGCCAACACCGCCGAACCCCAACTGAAATCTGAGTCAAAAACGGTGAGCACCTTAAGCCAATGCCACTGAGCACGATCCCCACTACTGTCAGGAAAGAGAGTCCTTGTGATGATGTACCACACATACACACGAGCGTACGTCATGACCATGTCCTCATCAGCATCCTTGGGGCAGGTTTTGAAATTCTGTCTAATCCAACTGAAAGTAGCCCCGGCAGCTACCCTTAGTGTTACTCCCTTCTCATTTACAACCTCGGGTGGATCCTTCCCTATAAGGCTAACCATCTGCTCACGCCACCCGTCTGAATCTGTGCTTATGCACACAGGGTTTCCCTCGATTGGGAGTGCCAGGATCATGCTCATGTCCTGCAAAGTGATCGTAGTCTCACCGGTCCTAAGGTGAAAAGTGTGTGTCTCCGGTCTCCACCGGTCGACAAGCGCGGTGATCGCAGCGGGGTTGAACTTCGGTGTAGACCGAGTGACCATGTGGATAAAGGGGAGGAGTCCGAGCTGCTCGATGTACGGAGTGTACCGCTCATCGTAAGGCATGTTCTTGGCCGATGACACCTCGTGATACCTAAGTCGAAGAGGTACAAGCTCCTGCAAACATACAATGGATAAGGTTAGATTTACATCTCAACAAACCGGAACAATAGGAACTACCGTGTGGGGTTTTTTAGTACCTCTCTCTTCTCCGACAACTTGTAGGAACGGTGTTGAACATCATAGTGAGGATTGAGAAGATCCATCCTACATATTCAAAACAATGGAAACAATAAGGCCAATTATTCTCACATGAACATATATCCCACCTTACTCTAACTATACTTGTATCATTACAAATTGCCCTTACCCTATCAATAAGAACATATGCTAAAACATTGGTTTCTATGCTAAAAGAGAAATTGCAACATATCCTCTAACATAATAAAAGAGAATTTGCTAATATAAACAACACATAATAACATTTACATTGGTTTATATGCTAAAATAACAAACTAAAATTCTACCATTGAATACTATGCCAATAACACATCAATTTCAAAATCTAGTAGAACCTAGGGTTTCATACACTATTCCTAGAATCTTGTAGAATCTAGGATTTTATTAAATAGTATGATATTCCTAAACCTAAAGATATAAGAAAACATGCCAACAACAAATACCAATCTCAAAGTCTTGTAGAATCTAGGGTTTCATGGTCTAGTGCAAAAAAGAGGAGAGAACATTAAATGTATGGATGAAATTGAGAAATTTGAGAGAGCAAACCTGAGGGAAGGGATGGGGATGGAGATTCTTGGTCCAATCCCACAGATCTGGCCGATTTAGTTGGCCAAATCAATGGAGACGCCAACCCTCGCTGCCGCTCCTGCCTTCTGTTCGCTAGGTGTTCGCTGGGAGAGAATGAGGGTCGGGCTGGGGCGGCCGCGTGCGCTGGTCTTGTGTTCTAATGTGTGGCGCCACGCTCCGTGACGTTGCACATCAAAGTGCGGCACCGTAAGCCGTGGCGCCGCACTTACGGAACCGGGACCCACGTGTGCCACGCTGGCAGGCGTGCGGCGCCGTGGGCGACGGCGTTGTCCTTCAGGGTGTGGCGCCGTGGCTGGTGGCGTTGCAAAAAGGTTAGTTCTGTAAAATTCTTTTGGCCAGAGTTCATTTCGTGAATTTCTTTATTTTTTAGGTTATTTCTGGTCAAATTCCCGCCTATCTACTCCCCTGCTTTGTTTTGTTTGGTCCCATGACGCTGCTGAAAGTTGCTGTTGCAATTTGTGGTGCGTGCCTGTATAAATGTGTACTAGTACATGTATGGTAGGGCTGCTAACACGTAAGTAAAGCGAGGGGTGCTTAACTGATTAAGCCAGGAATCTGCTGTTAATCCGCGACTGGCCTCATCATTGTGCCTGACACACAGTGTACTCTACTCGGCACTGCAGACCGTATGTCTGTCGGTCTTCCAGTTCCAGTCAGTCAGTCCCCTGTTCCCGCGTCTTCAAGGAACACACTCGAGAGAGATCTCTCACGACTGATTGGGACTTAATCTCGTTTGCATTGGAACCTAGCCAAACCATGCAGAAACCAACCAAACCATGGATTGGCTTTGTATCCTATGGACTCCTGTCCTGGGCCTGCCTTCCTGCCTCTGTACTTGTATGATGATACTGCTAACACCATATACTCTCAAAGTGTATCTGTCGGCCCATTGTCGAGCACTGACCTCGGTTGGTTGCTGGCTACAATCATGAGAAGCACCTGCATCCAGGAGGATCCATACAGAGCTGGTTTCCGCACGGACTGACGCTCAGGTTGCCGCTGTTGCGATTGCCGTCGTGCGCTGTATCCGGGCTTCCCGTCAGCCAGCCAGCTACGCTCATCTCCATCTTCGGCTTCACTTGCAGGCAGCGTGGTCGTCTTAGAAGCTTTCACCAGGTGCAGAGTACCTTCTGCAATGCCCATGCCCAAGTTAGAGGCTGAGTGCAACATCGGATTTCGTTTTCTTCTTCGGTGAAACATGTTACTCCATCCCGATCCATAATAAGTGACGCTCGTCTATTACAAAATTAACAGAGTCGACACTTATATGGATCGGAGGGAGTACCATATTTTTCAACGGAACTTTCAGGCGGCGACGGTATAAACGTTGACATCCTCTTTCGGACGGAGGGCGAATATCTTTTATAAATTCGCCGCCACGACTATTTCAGATGTTATGTTGCCGCCACATGGCTAACTGGGAATTGGAGATCTCTCTGCCCTGGGTCGTGGCTACTCATAAGAGATTTCAATATGATTTTCTGGGCGTCCAAGATTTTCTTATTTTTTCTAGAATACACCATAGAAAAAGTCTCAATCATCATAAAGAAAAGTGTCAAACAGCACACAACGCCGCAAAGCTGCGACTTCACTGCCAACAAGAGGTGTCACTTGGCAGCTTCTCATAAAACAAAAACTCTAATCTCCGTCCAGCCACGCTTGAGGCAGCTGCGGCGGGAAGCTAAGGCTATCGGTCTTAAAGAGACACGCCTATCGCCACATATGAAACTCTTCTCCGATCTTCGTCCTGATAGTCAACATCGCCGGAGTGGCTCTGTTTAAGTCCATGTCATTCAGGTGGCTCTAGACCAAGATAAGTGACACCCACAAGTCTCGGCGACCCAGCCACAAGTCAGGTCTTAGTAGTCCTCTAGTGGATCAAATCAGTATCCTGCGTGGGTTGCCACTCCGGACGACCCCAACGTTGCAAAACCTAGCCCCAGACCTCCCTAGAGACCACGCAACCCAAGAGGAGGTTTTGCAAGGTCTCCTAATGATGGTCACAAAATGGGCAAGCCGCTAGGTACGCTTGTTGATGACATCGAAGCCTATGAGTCAGTGATACCTGCATTTTGTATCATCATAATAGCCACATATAGGACCAGTTTATATTGTTATTTGCATCGTTATATCACTGTTTATGCAAGTTTTAGATGATTTATGAGACTTCCCTATAAAGTCTCTTGTTTTGGTATTTTATTTCTGGAAGGCAGAAAACCTCCTTTTTCGTATTTTGCTGTTTCAGGAACTTTGTGGATATCAATTAATTCGAATAAAATATCACGGAAGGACAATTGGGCCTTGGAACTACTAGAGGGGAGCCACGAGGGCCGAATGAGCCCAAGTGGCACGGGCCTCACCTATGGCCATGCCACCTAGGCCCGTTCGGGCCTCGTGTGTTGCATGGGCCCCCCTTTTTACAGACGGCTCCGTATCGTCCGAGAATCTATGCCATATTTTTTCCACGATTTACAGTAGTATATTTCATCTTTGGATTGTGATGTCATCGTCATTATCATGCAGAAACCAACCATATCATGGATTGGCTTTGTATCGTAGGGACTCCTGTCCTGGGCTTGCCTCTGCCTGCCTTCCTATGCCTGCCTTCCTGCCTCTGTACTTGTATGATACTGCTAACACCATCTACCTCTGTACTCAACTCTGAAAGTGTATCTGTCGGCCCATTGTCGAGCACTGACCTTGGTTGCTGCCTACAATCTGCTGGCTGTCATGAGAAGCACCTACATCCAGGAGGATCCATACAGAGCTGGTTTCCACACTGACTAACGCTTAGGTTGCTTCTCGACCGTAGCATATTCGCGGACTTTCTGGATACCAATTAGTTCGAGGAAAAATATCACGGAAGGACAATTGGGCCTTGGAACTACTAGAGGGGAGCCACAAGGGCCAAATGAGCCCAGGTGGCACGGGCCCCACCTGTGGTCGTGCCACCTAGGCCCGTTTGGGCCTCGTGTGTCACCTCGGCTCCCACTTTTACAGACGGCTCCGTATCGCCCAAAAATCTACGCCATATTTTTCCCACGATTTACAGAGGCGCCGGGGGAGACGGAACTCTTCTCCTACTCCGGGAGAGGGCAGATCCTGCTGCTCCAAGGCCTCTGGAGAGGGGGAAATCGAAGCCATCGACATCACCACTCCTCCTTGAAGTAAGGCCAGGCTTCTCCATCACCATCGTCATCATCCCAACATCAGCACCATCTCCATATTGAAGATTCACATCGTTCTTCTCATAGTTTGTGATCAGATTGAACCCTGAATATTGTTTTGGTGCTTTGCGCTTGATTGTGCTTGGTAACTTGTCATTATTTGGTGGTGAAGTTATAATTTCAGATTGTGTTGTGTTCCATATGCCTTCGATCTATATCATATTTCACCATTGTGAGTAGTTCCCCATGTTCCCGAGGGCATATGGATGAATTGCTATGATTTTCATATAGTATGCAATGAGTATTTGGATAAGTTTCAATCTTTTATGTGGTTCTATAATGGTAATATGTGTGTGTATTGGGATGGGGAAGGGGAGTAAGGCCCCCTACCCTCAACAATATTACAATCGTGGAAAAACCTAGTGCATTACTATGAATGAATTATAAAAGATACTAGCATATTGTAGGCCAAGGTCCTCAATAGGCCGACACATCCAAGTACGGTGGTGCAAATTGTGATCATGCGGCGGTCGGCAAGGCAGATGAGTGTTCAGTTTGCAGGGTATCACTGGTAGGGCGAGTTTCCTGAATTGTAGATGCTAGTTTTGATTTTTGGTGGTAAAAAAAAAAGTAAGTTTTCGCCATGTAGAAGTTGCTTCGAGATCGAACAGATTCAGCAGGTTTCCTACTAGTGCCCTAACTCGTTTTCCTCTCTTTTCGCTCCTTCTCTTTGTAGTGAACTTTGTATTCCCACTAAGCAATTAATGTAAAGGGGGTTAATAACCCGGTTGGAAAAAAAAATCACGGCTGGGGGGAGTACAAAAAGGTGGTCATTAAGCAAGCAGAGAGATGTTGTAATGTGTCAGCAATGATCGCTTGATTCCAGGACCAACCTAACAACAAGGTACACCATCACATGGTCGGTTGGCCAAGCAGACAGACTTTGTACCTTGCGGTTCAAGTTTTAGTTTCCTCCTGGAACCCAGCCGGGATATTCAGTTGGCGCGAACTGTGAATTCATCTCCGGATGGCAAGAACTTCAGAAGTAAGGTGAAAATGTCAGAGACACCATAGTACTCTGGAATATATATCATTGTCCTGGAAGCCCTACGTAACAGGTAAGTTATGCTAGTAGTATATACTGTACGGAGTATATCATTTGTGAATTGCGTTGGATGGCATCGTCGTTATCATGCAGAGACCGAATCATGCTTCTTATCGAGGGACTCCTGTCCCGGCCTGACTGACAGTGACAGTGTACTTGTATGATACTAGTGCTAACACCCACACACACACAGTGACATGGGCGCTTATGTCGTGATGTTAACGGCTCGATGAGACCGTCTTAATAACCGGTGACATGGTCATCCTCCCGACGTACTCAGAAAGCGTATATGTGGAGCGCCGACCTCGGTCACTCTCTGTCGTCGCTGTGGAGATGTGCTTTGTGTGTTTTGAGCTCTCGGTGACTTGTGGAAACGTGCAGGCTTCCTTCTCCAGCTCATGTTGGTTCGTGTTGAAATCAGAGTGCTGCCTACTAGTACTTGGTTTGTCCCAAGTTTCTTCTTACCATTTATATTTATTTGTTTACACGAAGCCTGAATATATATTACTAGTAGTAACTTGAGGCTGCACGTTCATTATAGACACTCGATCCTTTGGGCAGCATCGTCTACGTACGTTGCAATTAATTCTTAGATGATTCTTCGGTTCGATCGGGTTTATTCTCCTGGATATCGACTCGGGAAATACACTAGTAACATGTCCGTGCTTCAGCAGGTAAATAATAAATAGGCCATTTGGGAAACCAAATCATAGCTCTGAAGGGACGAACGACTCCTGTCCTTCCTTGGAGTGACCGTGTACTTGTATGATACTGCTACCACGTAAGGTGACGGGTGCTTGATTAAGCGAGAGGGGAATCTGATGTTAATCCGCGACCGACCTCATCATTGTGCCTGACACTGACAGTGTACTCTACTCGACACTGCAGACCGTATGTATGTCTGTCGGTCCGTGGCGGCGACATGCATGCATGCTTTGTTTGAGTCCTGCAGACAAAATGGTTTATATTTTGGAACAGCGGGAGTAGTTGTATATGCTACACACCTCTAGTATATGTGCGGCAAATCGTGTTCTCCTCGAGTTCTTTCTTCTTAGGGTGTCAGGTGGGATTCCATCAAAATCCTACTTCTCGTTCATTTTAAAATTTGTAGAATTTTTTAATCAATATTTTACACTAGGATTCTAAAAATGAACTACAAGTGTGATTCAGGTGGGATCGCAGTTGCCACCCTATTTTTTATGGGCGGTGCAACGCATCCCCCAGGGGATCAAAACTTCCGATCCCCTGGGTCCTTCTGCTGACTCTTGTTCACCAATCCCGCTTTTGCTATATAATGGCCGATATTGCTACACCATAGCAAAAAACAAAACGTTTCGCGCAAAAACAGATTAAAAAACAACCCTCGCCGGACACTTTGTAGCAAAAAATAAATATTAATATAGCAAAACCAACTTCACCGGAAAATATCATCGGAGACTCGCCGTGAAAATCCTCGCCAGAGATCTCGTAGCAAAAAAAATTACGCTATTGTAGCAAAACCACAAACGGTGGTAGCAACAAAATATGCTAATGTAGCAAAAAAGTAGATTTCGCCGGGAGACCTTGTACCTAGCAAAACTACTTCTCTGGAGACCGTTGCCGGTCATCTTGTAGCAAGTTTTACAATATTATAGCAAAAACATACAATAGTTGGAGCGAAGCAAATCTTGCGGCCGAAGCAAAAAATCCTCAACATGAAAATCCGCCGCTCCATCCATAACAAATCCATCGGCCGTCGGTAGCAAGGATGATGGACGCCAGTAGCTAAAACGCCGACCGTCTATAGCAAAATCGTCCGGTGTAGGTAGCATACATGGCCACCACATCGAACCAGTGTTCCTCGCCGAAGATCAGATACAAGTTAATTTTCTTTGGTCTATTATTTGTGGTAGCTTATGTGTGTGCTAGTGGTGCTAAAGTTAAGTCCCGCATTGCTAGCTGAGTGAGAGTTACACCTCCTTATATACTAGATTATTCTACCACCCACTAAGGTGTGAGAAGAAGAGCATCTCTCGCGCACTCGTCCTCCGACCTCACCATGCCTCGCCTCGTCACGACGCGCGCGCCGCGGGGTTGCGGGAATATCTCGCCGAGTCGAGCTTTATGTTTGATGTTCAGGAAAACTAATCGTGGATTAATTACGAGTCATTACCACATGCGTTAATTAGTCAGCCGTTTTCAGATTTTCTGGATCGTGGGTTGTTACCGACTCGGACGTGGGCTGAGCCCCACGATCACCCTGGCCTACACTACATAAACGTCGGCGCTAAACTTAATCACTACTGCCTATCACACGCGTCTCCTTCCAGTCTATTGCGCCGCAGCCTTCGTCTTCCCTATCCCGGCTTGCAGGCCGCTTCATCCCACTATGTCACCATGCCACCAATATCCAAAATACATGAAAGAAGCAATAACACGATCATCATCGTCGACGTATAAACATATGTGTACAACCCGTGCAAAGCAACTACGCATAGATCAGGCTCTGATACCACTATTGGGTTCGCAGCATAGAAAACAAAAAAAATCCTATGATGAAAACTATTATACGCCAAGATCTATCTATTAGATACAAGCAACGGGTGGATACGCATCCATACAGAACATACTCTCGAAGACAATAAAGCTTTATTAACGAGATGGAACTCGTGGATGATGTAATCATACACTTGCCGATCTCAAGATCATGATGAAATCCAGCAAGTCCAGCAGGTCCAGCTCTAGCTCGTCCATCAGATCCAGGTCTAGCAAGTCCACCACCACCAAGTCCAGCAAAGCAGCGGTGCATCCGTGATCATACCCCGACAACCTCCGTCCCCTCGCTCTATCAAAACAACGGAAGCAGCAACTCCTTTCCAGATAAAGTCATCGGGAACATATATCTCGCTAATCCGAAACCATGGGGAATAACTAGAGGGAGAGAGAGATCATTCACAAGGAGGTGTGTATTGTGAGGAGGAGAGGGGGGCCATTTATAGGGAAGAGGGGGGCAGCCAAGGGCCATGGCGTGGCAGCCATGGTGGTGCCCCCACCTCTTCCATCATTCATGTACTGGATGCTCCACTCACATAAATATGCCTCTATTCATACTTCCACTCACATGCATTAAATTTCCACCAAATTTAATACAAGCTCTCATTAAATAAAAATATTTTATTTATTTTATTCAGAATTTTGTTAATTACTTTAATTAATTAACAAACATTCACATAAAAACCCCTGCAACATTTCAATATCACATGCAGAACCAATTTCTGCAATTTCACCCGAAACAATTCCGGTTTCCATCGAAATGATTCCAGTGCTTTTTTAAATCTTTATCTGAAACATATTTGCTCCAAATGGTGTCGGTATCCCTTAAGTATGTCATCCTACGGTTCGCGAATAATGCAGACATAATCGAGACCCCTCTTCGATCAATAATCAGCAGCGGGACCTGGAGATGTAAAAATGCAACCCCAGGCAGCTTCATCAACTGAAGAAAACCAGGTCGTGGTGGAAGGTGTTGGAATTTGAGTGTTTGCAGGCGGGCTTTTGGCCCATAACAAATACAAGTTAATTCTTTTTGGCCTATTATTTGTGGTAGCTTATGTGTATGCTATTGGTGCTAAAGTTTAGTCCCACATTGCTAGTTGAGTGAGAGTTACACCTCCTTATATACTAGGTTGTTCTACCATCCACTAAGGTGTGAGAAGAAGAACAGCTCTCGCGCACTCGTCCTCTGACCTCACCATGCCTCGCCTTGTCACGACCTCACCATGCCTCGCGGGGTTGCGGAAATCTCGCCGAGCCGAGCTTTATTTTTGTTGTTCAGGAAAACTAATCATGGATTAATTATGAGTCATTAGCACACGCGTTAATTAGTCAGCCGTTTTCAGCTTTTCTGGATCGTGGGTTGTTACCAACTCGGACGTGGGTTGAGCCCCATGATCTCCCTGGCCTACACTACATAAGTGTCGGCGCTAAACCTAATCAGTACTGCCTATCACACGCGTCTCCTTCCAGTCTATTGCGCCGCGGCCTTCGTCTTTCCTATCCGAGCTTGCTTGTCACTTTATCTCACCATGCCACCAATATAAAAAATACATGAAAGAAACAATAATATGATCATCGTCCACATATAAACATATGTGTACTAACCGTGCAAAACACCTACGGATAGATCAGGCTCTTGGAGATACGAATGGGGACCACCTAGGGGTGCGCACCGGAGGGGTACGAGAGCGGCGACGCGTCCATGGTGCGGCTAGGATTAGTGGTTGCACGGGTGCGGGGTGACGGCAAGGGCAAGAGAAGGAGAATGAGTGCCTGGCAACAGGACCCAGCAGGGAGGACACCGCTCAGACCGGCGGCTATCCACCCACTGCAAATCCGTCCCAGTTTAGACCAAGAATACGCTGAAATGGAGCGGTCTGGAGCTGTGGCTCCATTTGATCGATGGTCGGCATTGGGTTGTGGCCTCTGTCCGGTCGGACATGGACGGCCCGTTTGTGGGCCACCGTCGGGATGCCCTGAGCAGGAAGGTTAACACGTGTTGGGCGGTGTTGATAATTATTTTCTTCTTTTTTGCATTGACTATAAGTTGAGAAATGGTTATTCGGATATGGCCTAACCAAACATGCACGCGCGCTGAATGAACATGACATGTTTGTTAGTACTATTATACACGATCTTGATCCGGGACACGCGTACGTGTCGGCAGTGCCAAATAATTCGCATAGTTCTCACTGACACGCACGTGAGGTGAGGGTCCATATATCCATCCGATCGGCCCCTTGCCTTGACCGCCATTAGCTAGTCCACGGTGCAGAATATCATTTTGGTACTTCCTTCCTCTAGAAATAATTAATTTATGTTTGTCTAAACTTAAATATATCTAAAGACGTTTTTTTTTTAGAAACACAGTACAAACGTAGACGCTCACAATGCGGACATACACTCACCCCTATGAACACATGCATGCACACCCTACCCCTATGAGCACCTCCAAGAGACTGAGCCGGCGGGTCTTGAGATCACCACAGGCGCCTCGCTATCGACTGGAACGTCGCCTCCCGTTGAAAGAATATTCCGTCTTCATAAGACACAAAAGTGTCAAATCTGGGTTTAAACTCTGGTGGACTGGGGGTACCACTGCTCTCCTAACCATTCAACCACGGGTTGGTTCTTTTATCTAGACTTATTTTATTATGTAGATACATCCAAATTTAAACAAATACAAGTTAATTACTCCCTCCCAAAATAAGTGATGTGGGTTTGTCTAGATTCGGATGTATCTAGACACGTTTTAGTATATAAATACATACAAATCTAGATAAACTCAAGTCACTTATTTTAGGACGGAGGGAGTATTTCTAAACCTAGGGAGTACATTATGTACATCACGCTTTGTGAGTTGCAAATCCTAGCTAGGGGACGGACGGTTCTAACCCTAAACAAAAATAAATATGGCATTGTGTAGATATATTAGATTAGATTAGATTAGATTAGATAGCTCGGTGGTCCTTTACTCCATCAAAGATGGACCCTGCACCGCCCGCCCGTCCCCCAGCTCGACCAGTTCCATCCTCCCCCTGCCACCTGTTGCTACCACCCAACAATGACAACTCAATCATGCCAAGATCATTACCACCAAAAACATGCTCGAGAGTTCCATCAAATGACCCATTAATTAAGCTAATTAGCAGTGTTAATGTGCCTAATTGTCCTAACCTAGGTAATAGTATATGATGATCCTGTTTTTATGAAGCCTAACACAGATTCACATTATGAGTTGTGGAAACAGATATATATGTTCATGAGACACGCAATTAAGTCGGGAACATGTGTTTGTTAGTTGGGTGTCTGCTAGCTGCTGGATCCATGCATGCATGCCCGACTGTCAGTGGTCAGGGTCCACTCCACTGTCTCCATGGCCCAGTTCTTAAAGGGGGGGGAGAGTACAACGAGGAGCTGCCCGAACAGTTGTGTCTCTCATCTTCCTCCTCTTCGTGTCCAGGATCTCTGAATAAAACATTGCAGAAAGTGAAGCTTCCTGCATCCAATGAATCTGTTCTGCATCATCTCTTTGCATAGGGGTATCATCATATATATCCAAGCTTTCTTTACTTGCAGTAGCTAGCTAGCTACCTCCGCTCTGCATGCCAGCACCACCTCGATCGTAGTATCTACCACCGGTGCGTAGCGACGTTCGATCGGAACTGAACGGCGAGCGCGCGCCATGAGCAACATGTTGGGTGGCGGCGGCGGAGGGGGAGGGGGAGGGGGAGGAGAGCAAGGGCAGCAGGGCGACACGCTGGTGTGCTACTTCCACCCGAGGGAGCTTTTGGTGGGCGTCTGCGCCCACTGCCTGCGGGAGCGCCTCCTGCTCCTGCTCGCCTCCAAGCAGCAGGGCGGAGGACGCGCGCACGTCCCGGCCGATGGCGGGAGTTACCTGTCGGCGCGGCCCTACTGCAGGGCTCTCCGGCGCGTCAGGACCGGCAGCATCGTGTCGGTGCTCGCGCTCGGGTCCTCCTTCATCCACCGCCTCGACTCCTCCTCCCGCCACCACGCCCACGACGGCGGCGACGACAAGGTGAAACCCAATGACGGGGACGATGCCGACGGCGCGGCCTCCATCGCGAGCCTCGACGGTACGTACGCGCGCAATAATAATTAATGCAGATAGAACGCCGTATCGGATTCGCGCCATCATGCTCTCTCTGTTGTGCTCATCGGCTGATGGCTGGCTGGCTGGCTGAAGGAACACAAAATTTGTTCGTTTCAGATTCTTTCATCTCGATCAAGTTCGAGGTCAACGGCAAGGCGACGTGGGTGGACGCCCAGAAACCGGATCACGCCGTCGATGACATGAGAGCAGACAAGGCGCCCTCGACGACGGCGGTGGTGGAGCACGTGAAGCGTGGCGGCGCGACGCGGTGGCGGAAGCAGGTGGTGGGGCGGCTGCTGCAGCTGGCGCGGTGGAAGAGGGCGTCTTCGGCCGGCGGTGCCAAGCAGGCAGCCGCGGCGGATCGGGCGAAAGGGCGCGGCGGGCGGGGCTGGATCCGGAGCCTGACGCGGCGGCGCGCCGCGCACGGCGAGAGGGCGTGGTCGTGACGATCAGATTCAGAGCATGAGCAGCCGAGCTGCCTGCCTACCTACGTACGTACTACACTACACGAGACACGTGCTCCTGTTTGTGCATACGTCCACACCACCACACAGATCCATCCATCCACATAGCAATCATATACCCCTATATAGATCATCACCAAAAGAAATATACAGTGAAGTATGAAAAATGCAGTTGGCCCCTATAGATCTTTGTTTAGTGCGGTGCCTACAGTTTGCTCCCAAGATAGTGCGTGAATTTCGACAAACATGATATTGTAAATGATCTCTAGTTTTTTCTTTGCAAAATCATATATTGTACTACTCTGAAATCTGATAGCTGACGACTGCTTTACATAGTACTCCCATACGTCTATCTCAAAATAGATGTATGTTACAGATTTATCGAAATTTGGATATATCTTGGCAGTATTTGGTCTAGATACATCCAAATTTTGACCGACAAACTTGCAGAATCTATTATTTTGAGATGGAGGGAGGGAGTAGTAAATAAACATAAACATTCGGGAATGTTTTGTTTGGCAGCGAAGTGAATCTCTTGAGGAGACGTCAGCTGCTGCGAGTGACGAGTCATCTTCGGACAAGGATATGGATCGACGGATAGATTAGGTTGGTGTGCGCACATGCGTCCACATGTCGGCTGGCGATCTATTCTGATCTGGCCTAGCCAACCAAAGTCGATCTCACCTCCCGCCATTCTTTTTGTTCTCCACGTCCGCATTCTTCCCTTCACACAGATCTCATTATACATGTATCTCCTTGAAAGGAGATGAGGCAAAAAAAAAAATATAGAGAGAGACTTTGCAAAGACAACTTTGACCTCCCTTTCGATGAAAAGCAGACACCAATCCAAGTAAAGGTCTTATATTTCTGAACGGAGGGAGTAGGAAACAGTAGGTTTGGTATCTTAGTTGGAGATTTTCACATGGTTACGCTTCGGATGCTTATGCTTCAACCTAAAACCCTGCCACTGGTGGGTGACCGGTCGGGGCAAATAGTTGAAAATACCCTGCTTATTTCGAGCTTTCAGTTTTGAAAATTTAGGGATTAGTTGCGCAATTGGACCGAGGGCGGACAGGCAAATAGTTGAAAGGGCAAGGGGGGATCGTGTCAACTCATCAGCCTCGGCCTAGAGTCGAGACATCTCAACAGCCTACTTTGCTTTACTTCTGATGATTGATGACACTTGGAAGAACAAAATCTCAAGCCACTGGTAGATGTACAAACATCCAGCAACTCTCAAAAAAAAAAGACATACCAGCAGCGTACAACACTTTCCTAGTAGACGCCAAGACATTCATTGCATACATCAGATGCGCACACTTGATCAACTCATCATCTCACAAATGTCATTGCGAGCTACAGTAGCTGACAACAAACACACTGCCTCACCACGTTCAGGGAATTCAAGGCAAATAGCTAGAGAAGATTTTACAGATACCAGTCGTCAACCAGCACAACAAGCCTACGCTAGCTAGACCATGTAGAAGATTTTACATCCATCACACAGCCCTTGGCTTGGACTAATAATCAATTGTGCGTTCCTGATCGGCGGAGGCGGAAGAGAACAACGGGGTTACTCGAACAAGGCGCAGGTCCATGTTTGAACAGCAAAGGAAAACGATAGTACCAGAACAACACTGATAGACATAACAACACGAGAGACTGCTGACATGCTCGGCTATGAACAACACATTACACGATCTTTTGGCTTCTCATCAGGTCGAACCTGGTCCTGCACGATCGAAACGCACCCAGAGTACATCAGTTAGTACATCGACACCATGCATGCGACTCTTATACTATAACATAATTAAAAAAAAGGCCGAGGACTTCTCTAGCACAGGATGTGCTCAAAAGTAGAGGGATATATGACTTTGGATATATCTTCGTCTTCCTGTGTGTAATACAAGCAAGTAATTCCTAGCTACTTTGCATACGGATACTAGAAAGAGGGTCAAAGTGAGGCAACAGATGGTTATGCAAAAAACGAACAAGAACAACCGTTTCATACAGTATGTATGCACATTACGGAATACTATCATTATTATTTTTTTGTTCAGAAGAAGCAAGCAGAGTATCTGTAGATCCACTGTTCTGGTTTGAAGGACGAGCCAAGATGTAAAATCCAGCAAAGAGAAACCGCTTATACAAGGAGAGACAGAGAGAGAGTCAACAAACCTCTTGGTGGCGCGCCTCCGTTCGGGCCCATCTGCGATCCAAGCATCTGCATCACGGCTCTCAGAGTCTCGGCAGTCTGCTCCTGTTCTGACAGATGTACGTAAACGCCAGCGTCCGTCTGGGTGCCTGCTCCATTCTGTTCTCCTCCATGTCCACCTGAAGCCTGGTGTGCGCTGTTTGCTTCAGTACCTGAAACCACCAAGGAGGGGGTAAGATGGAGGGACTGCGCCTGCATTGGCTGGGAAAGGAGGTGGTGGAGGATGGTTGTTGCCTGAGGTCCCGGTCGGTGGTCCTTGGTCGTTCCCGTTCACGTTCCCATGACCGAAGATGTCGCCCAGATTTATATTTACGGAATGCGAAGGTGGCTGTTGACCAGGACCAGACCCTTGATTCATCATACTGGAAAAAAATTCAGGAGGAGAAACTCCGGGAGGGAATACTGTGAAAGGAACACCACTGCTCGCCTGGCCACCAAACCATGAATGCGACTCTGGGCCTTGGCGTGCCTGTGAATTCTACAAACAAGGAGATGCTGGATTACTTGGTGATTTCATCAAAAGACAAAAGAAAGAAAGGAAATCATACCATGTAACCAGAAAATATGGAAAATTCTATGCATATACTACTTATATATTGTAGGAATAGTCGAATAGAAGTTCCTTCCAAGTAGGAGCTTTGATGTGCAAATTGTTATAAGAAAACAGTGCTTCTTATTTGTTGAACCAACAGGACATATTTCATAGTTCACTGTAAAAAGCACATGTAGCTTTCTGGTGACAGTACCTGTCCTGGTGGAGCACGCTGTTCAGCCAGCTTCTTCTTGGTAGCCTACAGTTTTCGACGCAAAGCAAAATAAAATTCAGTAGTGATTACTGGCAACAAAAGGAAACCAACTCTATCCAGACTCTTAATGAAAAAGAGAACAGTAAACGAAATAAGAAGTCTACCTCAATATTCTGCCGAACATTTTCATTACTAGGCTCGAGCTCAGAGGCTGCAAAAAGACCAAAGTGAGTTTACCATACGCTCTATACATTACTGGATATAATAGTCTTTATATTCTAGGAATCGCAGATGGAACCATTTCGAATATGATTGAGCACACGACAAAAAACATAGCACAAGCATTGAAAGGTGAAGAGAATATATCCAATATAAACAAGAGCTGACACAGTGCTGAATGTGTGTTGCCATAAAATAGCCCGGCACGAATTTGAATGCAGAACTTGGTCAAGAGACAATAAAGTAAGTATTTGTTTGACTTGATTGGATAGACGGGAAGACTAGTAATTTACAAAATTAGAACAAGGCATAGACATAGCATACTTCAGTATATTGTTTAGAGATGGATCATAACAGTAAGATCCACATAAAAGACAAAAATGATTAAATTTGTTCGTAGGTTAGGTCAGATACTACTACAAGTTAAGAGTTAAGAGAAGGCTCAACTTTTCAGCCTAAAATTCAAATAAATAAGCCCATGCATATTTTATAATGCAGCAGAAAGCATAATACAGTACATCACTGTTTCAACGTAATCATTAAAAGTTTCTAATATGCCCACCTTTCAGGTAACCCTTATATAAAGCATCATGAAAATTCCCCATGGCAAAATAAGCAGATCCAAGTCGGCTATATGCTTTGCTGTATTTAGGATCAATTTCAATCGCCTTCATGCAGTCTATAACAGCTTCATTGCACATATCAAGAAGGGTATATGCAGCAGCCCTGAAAGAAGCGTGTATTATGTTACGTGAAAGTTTGAATCAGATAAATGATCCTGTGTGTGAACAAGAAGTGTTAAAGAATACTAATTATCAGGGTTAATAACACCGCTACAGCCTACACTAACAAGAAGAATAAAGATCACTATGGCAGCCAGGGGAAAAGCCAAGAAGAAAATTGTCAGAGTTATTCTGCTAAGTATACCCGGGTCATTGCACATGTGTAAAGAGTACTTTGTTACTTCTACAGAATCGTTGGTAATCATTTGACACCAATGACTGTCTGGTAGCTTTGCACCTGCTGGCACAAGAAATCAGCAAGTATCTAGAGGGATCATTTGATGCAGCAAGCATGTGTTTCTTAAGCATTCCACAATCTCTATTATCAGATTTCCAGGAGTTCCAGGAGTTATCAGATCTCTATTGTCTAGCTGGTTTATAAATTCATTTTAGATGAAACGCATTACCTGCTTTCGTCAAGAGCTGTGACTGAAAGCTGTAGAGACTAGTAAATACTTACATAGCCTTACTTTGTTTATCCAAGAGTTAGATCTAATTCTCCACTGACTTCCCTGTCACACTACCAATCTAATCTGCAGTGCCTTGCAAATACTGATCTTAGAACTTGGAAGACATCACATTGCCAACACTTATTATCTCCTTAATATCAACGGTCTACTCTTTGAGTTTTCCCATTGCATCCGCCAAGCTCTCATATGACACCTGAAAATGCTCAATGTCTGCGTCGATCTTCTCCCTCATCTCGGCCTGCCCTTCCCTCAGCTCTGCTTGAGAGAGACGGCAATCTCTTCGGACTGATCGGAGAGCGTGTCGATCTCATCGGACTGATCGGAGAGCGCGTCCAGAGGTGCAGGCCAAGATGAGGGAGAAGACCGACACCGACACTGAGCGTATACAGGGGTCGTATGAGAGCTTCGTGGATGGGATTGATAAACTCAAAGAACAGGCCGTGGTTATTAAGGAGGAGATAACAAGTGTTGGCGATGCGAAGTCTTCCAAGATGCAGGATTTGCAGGGCAATGCAGATGAGACTGGGAGTGTGGCAGATAAATCACTGGAGAATCACATGCAACTCTTGGATGAACAGAGTAAAGCTATAGAAGGATTAACTAGTCTGTTATGTACAGCTTTCAGACACATCAGTCACAGACTCTTGAGGAAAGCAGGTAATGCATTTCCTCTGAAAGGGTACAATAATAAGACTATAAGAGTGCAGGAGCAGGAATTTGGGGAACCACACCAATATGCATTTTAAGTATTAAACTAGTTCTTGCGGACACAAAGAGTGGATGTTTATGAAGAACTATTAGTTACTTGACTAATTAAGCCGTTTCAAGATTCAATATTACACCTTAATAGAAAAATTAAATGGAGAAAAATTGACCCATTTCTCAAGTTCTACCCACTCTGAACATCATCTCTGAAATTACTCACTGAAGTTCAACTTGCTACAAGACTTCTGAATTCAAGTGTTGCGTGTTCACCAAAACAGCCACCAGAAGTTTCAGTAACTTGTGCATACCTGTTACAATAGTAAATGGCATTCTTTCTGCTCAATGCAATGGCACCAGTGTACAGCTCTACAGCTTTTAGGTGTTGTTTTGACCTCATGAAGTCGTTTCCTGATGAACATATATGAAGTTAGCTACTAAAACTCTGCGCATCTGCATACATAACATAATGCAACATAGAACGTCTGAACTACAAAGCCCTTTACAGCAGAAATAAATAAAGATTTCTAATTCATACTATGCTGTAATTTTGCTGCACAAACTAATAAACCAAGAGAAAATTTAAGTACTCCACCAATAAAAATTAAGTACCTTTCGATTTAAAGAACTCTGCAAGGTCTACTAAGCTTGCTGTTTTTCTCCCCGACTTGCGCACCTCCTAAACAGAGATAAAATCTGTCTCCATCAATAAAAATAAATAAATAATGAACAGCAAAAATATTAATAGCTTTCTCTTGGTCGTGGAGACAACATAAGTCTTTACTTCATTAAGCCTGGAAATGCTAGACAAGCAAAACAAAACAAAAAACAATGCGTCATACCAGTAATGCATCATCAAAGAATTGTGATGCTTTTGAAAGTTGACCAGGATCCTCAGCACCAGCAGGTGATGTCTCGAAGAAATTTATTTCATCAAGCGCAGCATAGAATTTCGCAAACAGCTCATCTCCTGAATGATCTGAACAGAAAGAAGTAGTTTCAGCAACTGATTCTTTTGACATCCCTGATTAGGTGATAATGACTCCAAAACCCTAAAATGGAAAGGGGACTCAACATCCTAAGCCATAGTCATACCTAGGTCAAAGGTAACTTCTGCCTGGCCTTCACTCTGGCAAGGAGATGCAGAGAATATATCAAAAGTTCATATCTTATGAAGGGCATTTAGGTAAGATAATAGTAAAAACTGATCAAATAAAACATAATACATATATAATAATGCGCAATGGCAATGACAGTTAAAAATTACAAACATACATTTATATGTATCAATATGAAAAGAATTGATGCTAATATAACTTATACAATGTACAAAATTGTGTGTTCAACGAGAGGGGGCGTACATTTGATGTTGTACATTTATTTGAGTCTTCTTGGATACTGGAAGTACTTCCACTGCAAGCTGGTCTGTCTGGCACTGGTTGCGACACTGGATCTGCTCTTGACCTATCTTGTTCATTAGCTTGCAGAGAAGTAAAGAGTTCAAGTAACAGTCCTGGCTGTATCCCCTCGCTATTGGATGATGAGTTTATGCTAAAAATGGACTCCAGGCAATCCTTAGCGACTTCAAGAGCTTCAGGATCAGCACCAGGAGGAAACTCAACTGCATTCCATATATGTTCCAATGTCAATAGGGAACTGACACTAAGTAAACATGAAGAGAAAACCCAGAGTAGTAGTGTGCCACATACGTGACCCTTTTCTATCTCCAGGTGCAAGTAAATTGTTTCCATTTCTAATGACAGGTGTGGCAAACATATGTTACTACCGAGTAAACGATCTAGCTAGTAGCTTTTACTAAAATCACTTTTAATGAACTGGATATTTTCATCTAGAGACAGAAAAAGACAAGAAAAACACGTAGCTGAGTTATTTTCGCCTCTTAACTGACAGCTTTCACAAACGTACTTACTACCAATCTAGTTAGTAGCTTTTATTAAATTCCAAGCATTTTTTATGAACCTAATGCTTTCATCTAGAGACATAAAAAAGACATAGAAGCACAAACTAATTATGGTGACAATTCAAACACTCTGTCTTTTCAACGAGAAAAGGCGAAGAAATAGTTTTATATGATATGTTACCATGTGCCCTCCAAATCTGGCAACAGTCATATAAATTCGTGTTAAAACTAATGCTATACCCACATGTTTGGCGAGTCTTGGATGTAAAGAATAGCATAAGATTTACACCCATTTCTTTTGAAGTATAAGGCTATACCCCCGTTATGGATTTACAGATCCTATTTAGACGGTTTAGGCTGCAACCGTTGACCATAAAAGGCTTGCTGCAAGTCAGCAGGTCGCGACTTCACGCATAACCCCCATTTAAGACCCACATCCTTTTTCGCCAACCGAAAGCCAGCAACACGACATAACCACATCGGCAGGCTGCACGAGTTGCAAATAATGGATTACAAGGGCCGTAATTGCAGATTCGTAGTTAGATGCCCACCACAGAACACGCCACGTGCGCACAGGAATCACCCGTTGCACCCTCGGCAAAAGACTCCTACCTCGTATAAAGAAACCTAAAACCGCCAGTTTTGAGTTTTGAGCAATGCAGTTAACTAATTTGACCAAATTCATCAATATCGGTGATATCACAGCAAGCAGGGCCCAATTTCAGCATTGTGGCTCTTTGTTAGATGGTTCAACTGGTCGATAAACGTTAAGTACAGGATCCGAGACCGAACCAAGCTACCTAGTTGGCGTGCGGCTAACTGAACCCTATGGAGTACATCAGAACCACTTATTAGCCTGGCCACCGGCAAAACCGAACCAAGCCCGTACAATTTTGTCTTGGCTACCCATAACCCCCATTTAAGACCAATATCCTTTTTCCAACCGAAAGCCGTTTTTGTCCAAAAGCACAGAGCAACACGGCATAATCACAATGCCAGCCTGCACTGAGCGGCAAATAATGGTTCACGAGGACCGTAACCGCAGACCCAGTTCAAGCTGGATGCCAACCACAAACACACGCAGCGTATGCACATGAATCGCCCGTTGTGCCCTCGGCAAAAGACTCTCTGTGCCTCCTAAAGAAACCTAAAAGGTGCCACTTTTGAGCAATGCGATTCAATCATATACATAAACATCAGTGATGTAAAACCAAGCTGAAGGTTGTGACCCATTTATATTAGTCTAATTTCAGCATCGGGGCATTTAGTTGGTTACTAAAGGTTACACCGTCCCAGATCGAACCAAGATACGTAGATGGCTTGTGGCTAGCTGAACCCTATTGCATCGGAACCATTTGGCCCGGCCGCGGGCAGGGATCCGGTCCCGCTGAGGACGCAAGCAGCACACCCCAGCGTGCAAAACTAAGCGCACCAAGTAGAGTAGCTCCAGTAGCAGCAGCGCGGAAACGGAGGGGAGATGGGGAGCCGGGGGGGACGGGGAGGGCGGTAGTTACTGACCGGAGTTGAGGAAGTCGAGGAAGGAGAGGACGATGCGGCGCGATACGGGGGAGTCCGACCGGGTCATGTTGCCCATTCCTCCGCCGGAAGGGGGCGGCGGCGGCGGCCGACGGCGACGATGGGGGCAAGTGGAGCAGAGAAGTGAGATGGATGGCTCCTTCTTTTTGCCGGCGAGGAGACGCCTCTGCGGGGGATCGGAATAGGCCTGTTTGGTTCAGGAGATGGGCCGCCAGGTGGACTGGGCTCCTCTACAGTAAACCCTAAGCCTTGTCCATTGGTGATTCTCACCAAAAGGGGTAATTTATGTCTTGGGTAAAACACATAAAGAATATCTTATACTGCCAGTAGTAAATCTACCGAAATCACTTGTCAAAATTCTTTATAGGTATATCTCTACTCAACTTTGAGATACACACGCGGATCTTATGAAGTACTTTTCAACACATGGACATCCGTTTGAGATTCCTCTCCAATAGGAAACCATAATTGTGTCCCACACCTTTGTTATAAGAGAAGAGAGCAAAAGTCTTTTATCGTGTTA
This sequence comes from Avena insularis, assembly GCA_023614405.1. Lineage (NCBI taxonomy): Eukaryota > Viridiplantae > Streptophyta > Magnoliopsida > Poales > Poaceae > Avena > Avena insularis. Next base: position 1,652,972 of record CM042686.1, on the reverse strand, counting down.
GTCACCTAGAAGAAATAAAAATATGTAGAGACCGTGAGGATCTATAAGTGTTTAAAATCTTCATTTTAAACAAAGAATTCATTTCAACGTTTCAACTATATTTCTCTCAAACAAAATTCGTTCCTATTAGGAAAGCAATCCTTATCACTTTACGTTAAGGTTATGTGCAACATTTAAAGTATATTGATATCCAAATATGAACCAATGGAATGACTTTGAAAGATCAAAACATTCCTAAAGGGAAATTCTACTTGAAGTGGTAGAGTGATATTTGAAAAACCACATATTATTATGTGAGAAGAAATCAACTCAGAACCATTTGTGTCCCAAGAAAAGGTGACACCAAAATCTTGGCATGAGTTAAAACTCAATCTTTACATTCAAAAGAATAATTGGAAGATTACAAAGTATATCTTTTGAACACCTCCCATTAAAGTGATTAAGTAATGTAAAAATACCCCATATTGTTATGTGGGGAAATATTAACCTAAAAATCACTTTTCAAATAATCTTAAGAGATACCAAAGTACCTCTATGTCCTACCTATAGTTAATGTGTTTGAATTATTCAAACACATTTCAAACCAGAACCAAACCCTAAACAAAGTTCATATAAGAAAATCAAACTAGGAAATAGAAAATAGAAACAAGAAGACAAAAATAACAAAACCCCATGCTGGACTACAACCTTGCACACGGCCGTTAAGTAGCCCAACTAGCAACCCAACATGCCTCAATCATGAGTTTGCACCGCGGTCCAGAGCTCCTAGGGGTTTTCTTTAAAACAACGAAAGAACCGCCACAAATCATGTCTTGTTCGTCCCCCCGACAACGGTGATTGACACGTTGCCGACGAACCAACGTTCTGAATCGACCTAGTTGACTCTATAAATAGCCCCTAGACCCCTCCGATCTCATTCACACCTAAGAGCTTCGGCTCACTCTCTCTCGAGCTCGCAAGCTCCCGCTCTCTGTCCCCCCTCGCTAGAAACCTAACCGGAGGAGAAGGACTACTAGCCACCACCTCTTGCTCCTCTGAGCAGATGTGGAGCACCGACGGGTTATCTAGACCCATCCAGGTAGGGGAATCGGAGAGGGACAACCGGAATTGAGCGAATTGAGCCATTTCTTTCCGATGAAGCTCATCGGAATCCGCGACCGTGATGACAACCCCGACAACCTCCGCTACCAGGGAATACATCATCGAACTCACTGTGAGCTAGCGACCATTTTAGAGCCTTTAGATATACACGGGGTAGTTTGTAGAGTAGATCCAGTAGAGCCCCGGTGAGCACCACCGTAGTTGCTCGTCGTCATCATCTCCGGCCACCATTTAGCCCGGGGTGTAGATTAGTTAGTTCACGTTGTTGCACTAAATCGAGTGGTAGTATTTGCGCATCCTAGGGCAGCTTAAAACGGTCAGCGTCGTCGCTCACCGACGCACTGCCGTCACGTTGTCGATGATGACATCACCCTGGAGCCCCTTAGCCGATTGACTCAGTCAGCTCACCCTCATGGCAGTTGATGTGTCGCTTGACCCCACTAGTCAGTGACATAGGCTTACACAGCCTCGGTACAAAAAGCAATAACGAGTCAGCTTGCCAACGTGGCAGCTGCGCTAGACCTAGACCAACTTGTCAGTGACACACACTTTATCCACGTGTGAAAATCACATTATCCACTTAGGAACAATCTAGAAAATGATTAAATCTTCAAAAAATCATAACTAATTTATCATAAATCATAAAAATATATAATATATCAAAATGTTTAGAAAAAAGATCTATCCAAATACATAATAATGCATAGCACTTATGTGGATTAAAAATGTGATAATGAATAAAACCTTCTCATGCACTTTCTTGCTATTAAAATAAATGAAAAATTAAAAATAACCAATATAAATTTTAAATGGGAATCAAATAAAACCTTGTATTCCCTAATGAAATAAAATCACCAATAATTTTTTTGTGATATATATATTCTAAGAAAAATAAAAAATGCTTTAAGTAACAAAAATAATGGTAAAGTAAAAAACAACCCTAAAATGAAAATTATGTGGACTATTTAAAAATATTTTTCTTTGCTTAGAAATATTATACCTTGCTTGTAAATGTGATTGATAAACCATTTTAACTCTAAAATTCTTAATTTTAAAAACATGAAGTGTTACAAAATGCCATGCTCTTAGTACCTTAGGAGAGAATTTTTTGGAAAATAGTTAAATGTTTTAAAGTAGTTATTTACCACTTGGTAATAATCTTGAAAAAACAATGCTTCCAAATATAAAGTAAAGAATTTGAATGAAGGTTTAATACTAAAATAAATATTATTGAGATTCTCACTTATAATAAAATAAAAGATTATTCTCTCTAAAAAAACTATTTTATCAAAATACAAAATGAAAAGAAATTAAAAGCAACCATGATGTTTTACTTTGAACTAATAATTGTCTTAAGTAAAAGTAAAATGATAATAAAATAATCTCTTAAAAGGATTTTCTTCAAAAGTTATTATTTTTGCTAAAGTAAAGAAAGTCAAATTAATCAACTTCATGAAAGGTCTCAAATCACACCTCAAGTAAAGTGTAAAAGTAAATATGCCATGATTGATATATTATTGAACTTTGTGTGAATAGTGATTGCTTGAATTACCATTGAGTGAAGTAAACTTGATCCAAACTCAAATCCTTAAGAAATCACCAACCCAAAACTCTAAGTCTTAAAGCCTAAACCAAACCATAGGGAATTGATAACGAGGTATTTTTATATCATATATTATGCATCACAACATATTGACAACTCTTTAAACTTTAGTCCTTATGGACTGATGATACTACTCTTCAAATATGGATCTTCTAACGACTAGAAGAAATGTTGATTGCATAATCTTGCAATCAGGAGGAAAGTTCACTCTTGCATAAATATTACAAGAACAAGCTTGCATACCATGTGCAAGTTCTTTCTTGAATGTTGATACGTCCATTTTGCATCACTATTCTATGTCATAATTCACTGTTATTCATTGATATATTTCGTATTGAGAGGTGATACTTATGTTATTTCATCTGTTTTTGCATGGTTGATGACTTTTGGAGCATGGACTGCTGTAGTCAGGATTTTGATGGAAAAGGTGTTGTTTGGAGGCAAAATTCACGAAGATCAGAAAATCCGGGAAAATACATGGAAAATCCTATTTTTTCAGAAGACAAAGGAAGCCAGAAGGGGGGCTGGAGATGGGCCACAGGGGGCCCACACCAGCCCCTGGCGCGGGCCAGCCTAGGTCGTGCCACCAGGTGGTGTGGCCGCCCTGGTCCATCCCTGGCACTCCCCTCTGGCGTATATTATCCTCCCGAAACCCTAAGACTCAGGGAGCAACCACAGAAAGATTCCGCCGCCTCTGCGGGGCGGAAAACACTGAGAGAGAAAGATCTCTCTGGTAGACAGATTTCTGCCAGGGGAATTCCTTCCCGGAGAGGGGAGATCGTCGCCATCAACACCACCATCAAGCTAGACTTCATCGGGATCATCACCACCATCATCACCCTCAGCACCATCATCACCATCTCCATATTGCTGTAACAATTGGGCTGAATCTTGCATAGTTCATAGGGGAAACTTTCCCGGTGTTGATTACTCTTTATAGTTGATGCTATTGAGTGAACCATTGAATTATTGTTTATGTTCAGATTGTTATACATCATTATTCCATCTCTGATCATGATCCATATGATGTCTTGTGAGTAGTTTGTTTTGTTCTTGAGGACATGGGAGAAGTCATGTTGTTAGTAGTGGAATTGTGTTGAGAAAGATTCAATAGTTTGATATTTAAGTTGTGGTGTACCTCTTCTAGTGGTGTCATGTGAACGTCGACTACATGACACTTCACCTATATGGGCCTAGGGGAATGCATTGTGTATTTGGCTACTAATCGCAGGGGTTGCCGGAGTGACAAAAACCTGAACCCCCGTTAGGAAACTATTGCACAAGGGACGTAAGGGTCTTAGAGTTTAAAGTTGTGGTTAGGTTTCTACCTTAATTACTTTCTTATACTTACGGATGTTTGCAAGGGGTATAATCACAAGTATGTATTAGTCCTAGGAAGGTCGGTACATTAGCACAGGTTCACCCACACAACACTTAGCAAGCTAAAGAATATTAATCAACTATATGAAGCGAAAACACTTGACAGTCTTCTCATGCGTCCTCGAGAACGTTTGGTCATCTTAAGTAATACAACCGGCTTGTCCTTTGCTGCATAAAGGATTGGGCCACTTGCTGCATTTATTCCTACTGTCTTTTATTTACTCGTACTTTGTTTACTTGCTTTATCAAAAAACCCTAAAAATCCGTTTGCTAAGTATTTGCAGAGAATTACTGATCCATACCACTAGCCAGCACCTTCTGCTCCTCGTTGGGTTCGACACTCTTACTTATCGAAAATACTACGATACACCCCCTATACTTGTGGGTCATCAAATGTCCTTTGAATTACTTTCTAAAAACTACTTTTCAAGAGTACTATATTATCACCTACATTCAAAGGCAAAATATTGTTTTCACAATGAATATGGGGTATGGAGTATTGGCCCTAGGTGGTCGGATAATCTATTGTGATGATCAATGGAAACCATGATGGGAACCTTTTGTAAATATGCCCTAGAGGCAAAAAATAAATAAAGGATGTTTATTAACATATTTCATTAGTTCATAATAGTTGTATACCATGCTATAACTATATCAATCGGAAACATTGGTACACGTGTGGTATGTAAACAAACCAACTCCCTAGTAGCCTATGTAGAACTATTTCATTAGTCAACTGATGATCAAGGTCTCCTGTCCATGGAAATTTATGTCAATTGACAATGAGGCCATATCATTAGTGAATGATGTGATGGACACTATACCTAATATAATATTGCGACACGATCAAGTCACAAGGTCCATCATTGCAATAATTAGAAATGTATTATCCTACTCCTTAGACTGTGAGATCATATCTAATCACTATCACCCGAGGCTGTCTTGACTGCATCAACCGTCACATCATAACAGGGTGATCATAAAGGTGTCTATTAGGTATTCTAAAGGGATATGTTGAGGCGTATGCATTGAGATCGGTATTCGTTCTCTCATTTGACGGGAAGATACACCGAGCCCACTCGGTGAGACTACATCCATAAAGCTATGCAACGTATGACTAGGCCATGAGGGTGGAATATAATGCGAATGAGTTAAGGAGCACTTATCGGTAACAATATTGAACAAGGTATGGTGATACCGATGAGCAGATCTTAAAGAAGTCAGGTATCGAAGTATCAAAGGGAATTGGACTCAATGTTTATGGTTCAAACAAGATTAACATCGTGGAATGCATAGGGGTTATTATGGGTATCCAGATCCCGTTGATGATCATTGATCTGAGAGGTGTCTCAGTCACGTCTGTGATGTTCCTGAACCGTAGGGTAACACACTTTAAGGGATCTACGATGCTCGGATATCATTTTGGAATTATCGAGATCACAAGAAGAAAGAAAAGAGAAAGACAGAAGTGTTCCGTGAGAGAACCGAAATCATTCCTGGAGAATCCGAAGTAGTTCGGAGTGATTCGTAAGGTGTTTGGGGCCAAAAGGAATTAAATAATATATATTTGCTATTATTTAAATGAATTAATATTAAATTAATACTTAAATTTAATTTTAAGGGGAAGCCCACCTTAATGGATCAAACCCTAGAGGGAAAGGCCCAAGAGGGCAAGCCAACCCAAGGGGCAAGGCGGGCATCGCCTAGGGCTAGGGTGCATGAGGTGGGGCCCACCCCTACCGCTGGCTGGCCATGGGCCAGGTGTGCGGGCCCCACCTCGACTGCCTCCCCTCCTTGGTGCCTCCTCCTCTCGTTTAGTCCCACCCAGGGACTTGTCTTGGTGGAGTTCCCTCCCTTCCCCTACATAAGTGAAGGGGTTCCATGGCAGAAAACAAAAATGTCCTAACGACGAACACCATAGCCAAGATCTATCTATGCAGATATATAGTAACAAGCGGAATACGGTGTTCATACCTTTGAAGACCAAAAGCGGGATTATATTCTCGCAAAAACATTGCTGATGTAGCCGAAGTGTAGCTGACCTCAAGGTCGAGAAGGCTTCAAGAGTCCAGTACCACAAGTGGCGGTTTCCTCTGAAGTTTTGCACACGTCCGGTGTAAAGACGTCCCCCGGGCCCTGGTCCACCAAAGCAGCAAAAGAAGAAGATCCGGACCGACTCCAATTGCATGATGGCGTGCATATGGTGGAGAAGTTCTCTACCTCGTAGAGCACATTCCTAACTACAGAACACACACGAGAGGGGCAGAGGGAGAGAGATAGATAGAGAGAGAGAGAATGACAAAGCCAATTGATGGGATGATGTGGGAGGAGGGACTGATGTGGGGTACTCATGTCAATCCCCATGATTATGGACATGGGATTTGAGGAAGGGCGGCACACTGGAGACTTCATCGGCTAACAAACAAACACACGGGGACACGAGGTTTACCCAGGTTCAGGCTCTCGGGGGGAAAAACCCTACTCATGCTTGTTTGTTCTTTATTGAATGAGGGACCGACGGTTACAAGGGCACCGAGATGATGGCAATGGTGCGCATATTGAATCTGGCGGGTGTGTGCTAAAGATTGATTACCCTCCTCGTCGCTCCCTCCTGTCATTTATATAGGGAGGCCAGGTCTCAATATACGTCCGAGTCGATTACAGATCAATGGTGAAACCCTAAAGCATCATATCTAATCCTGTTGTATCCGCCAAGGAGTAGCGGATCGTCACATGGGCCTCCAGCTGGGCCAGGCTAGATAAGACAACAGTAGGTACCCTTAGGGCATACCTATGTTAGGGACCTCCCATATATATATATATATAGTAAAAATGAGAGAACTCCCTCCTTATAAGTCCCAAGGTGGGACGAAACCAAGGAAGAGGAGGGGCTGGCCGCCGGTGGTGGGGTGGGCTCTACCCACGCACGCCCTTGGCCTATGGCTGGGTGGCGGTGGGAGGGCTTCCCACCCACGCGCCTCCTTGCCCTCTTGGACCCTCCATCCGGGAGGGCCCATGAGGTGAGTGATAACCCACAAGTATAGGGGATCGTGTGTAGCCTTTTCGATAAGTAAGAGTGTCGAACCCAACGAGGAGCTAAAGGTAGGATAAATATTCTCTCAAGTTGTATCAACCACTGATACAACTCTACGCACACTAAACGTTTGCATTATCTAGGAAATAAAACTAGAGCAACAATACGAGTAAAAGAGATAGCTTTGCATGATAATAAATAACAAGAAAGTAAAGCTAGTTGCTGCAGCAATAAAATACACTAAACTAACAAAACCATGAGTGTGGAATAGTGGTGGTAATAGTGGGGGCTTTGTCCAAGTTTAAATAGCGAATAGATCGAGTTCATTGTCTTTGATGCAGTTTTCTATGTGGGAGAGGCTAAATATACATGCACTTCACTACTTGGAATTACATGTACTATATGATTGGGTTGTTAGCAAACATCCGTAAGTACTAATCAATGCATTATGGTTTCCTCAACCATAGTCTTAAGTTTAATGGTCCTCTTACTCCCATACGTGCAATGTTCCGGTTCGCGTCCTCAGGTTTCTGTCACTCCGGCAGAACTTCCCCTTCCTCTTACACATACTACAAACCCTATGATATTTAATCCATGCGTGCACAAATATAATGGATACCAAAGGAATGTACCATATCAACATACAACTCTAATGAACCAAAGACATTCAATCATTCAATCTAAGAACAAAGAAACTACACAAACATGACATAGATCATAGGATTATAACTTATAGCATCAAACACCATGTTTACATAGGACGGTACAGAGGTGTGTGGGAGGATGAACCTCAGCATACTAGGAGGATTAGGTGATGGAGATGGCGGTGAAGATGGTGAAGAGGGCGGCGGCGGCGCCAGCGGCGGCGTGGGGGACTCCTTCCCCACCGCCGGTATCATGGGGGAGCACCGCCCCTTAGCCCCCTTCCTTCATGGCTTCTTGGGAGACCTCCCCCATGGAGATGGGATCCATGGGGGAGGAAAAACATGGCTTTGGTGGCTGCAAATTCGTGGGTGGAGATGCCCTGGGCGAATTAGGTTTCCTCCCTTTATATAGCTTCTCGGATTCCCGTCATCCCATCTTAGGTTGCAGTAAATCAGGCCTAAAAGGCCTGTCCGGACTCGAAATCAGCTAAATTTTATATCTAGAACATTTGTCGTGAAATTTCCAACAACTTTGTAGTTGAAGAGTTTTCCGTTTGACGCCGTATTCGACCCAGAACGTGACTATCTTCAAAACGAGTTCTGAGACAGATTTTTGAAAAAATCCCAATTTGACTCGAACAAGGTTTCCACTTGTATTCTTGGTAATTCCTACACATCAAAGTGTAAAACAAAAATATTGTGCACTTTTGCAACTATTAGTAGGTTAGTTCAAATGAATCATAAACTTTATACAAAAAGGAGTATCAAAAGCATATTATTAGCATAAAACCATCAAAAATTATAGATACGTTATGGACGTATCAGTGAGCTTTGCTCTATTAATTTATTTATAAATTAATTCGTTTAATTAATAATAAATACAATTTAAACAGTACTTTTCACTCTGAAACACCTTTCGAAGTCCTCCGAACATCTTCGGTGTCTCCCCAAAACTATTCCGGTTCTATCTTCCATTTCTCTTACAATCGCGATCAACCCTAAGCATCTCTACCCTTAAGCGTGACACCCTTACACTTCGGGAATGCTCAGACATGTTTGAGACATCTCTCTGATCAATGACCAACAGTGGTGTCTAAAAACTCACGATGGCCCCTTCACATTTCATGAATTAATTGATCGCTTGAACCTTAAATGTTGAGCCCCATTCCCTTTGCACTACGATACATGTCCAAGATTTGATCTCTGATATCGACATACCTAGTTCAATCTTGTTACCGACTGATACGTTGCTAACGTATCTATAATTTTTGATGTTCCATGCTTGGTTTTTATCTACTTTCTTATGTTTTGTCCACACTTTGGAGTACTTTTTATACACTTTCTTGGACTAACCTATTAACAAGATGCCACAGTGCCAGCTGCCTGTTTTCTGCTATTTTTGGTTCTAGGAAAGTCAAAAAATGAATGTTCTCGGAATTGGACAGGACAAAAGCCAAAGTCAGTTTTTCACCAAGGGTACACGGGCAGTCACGAGACGGAGAGGGCGGAGGGCCGCCACACCACAGCCACGCTGCCAAGCGCCTGGCCCGCGCCAGGTGTGTGGCCGCCTAGGCACCCTCGGCCTCCTTTCGCCTATAAGATGCCTCTAATATAGAAACCCTAAGTGCCGATCAAAATTCCACGAAGAGTCTCAGAGTCAGTCATCTCCATACCTAGATCGGGAGGATCAAGCTCTTCTCGGCACCTGGGAGGAGAATTCACCCTGAAGGCCTTCTTCATCACCATGCAAGCCTCCGGTGTGATGCGTGAGTAGTTCATCCTTGGACTACGGGTCCATGTAGTAGCTAGATGGTTGGTTCTTCTCCTTTGTGCTACCATGTTTAGATCTTCTAATCTCTGTTCATGATCAAGATCATCTATTTGTAATCATACATGTTGTGTTTGCGGGGATCCGATGGATATTGAGATGCTATTTCAGATTGATTATTGATTCTATCATGTCTTTGTTATTTTTGATCTTGCATGCTCTCTGTTGTTAGTAGATATCTTGGCCGAGTAGATGCTAGCAACTCCAAGAGGGAGTATTTATGCTCGATAGTTGGTTCATGCCTCTAGTAATCTGGTGAAGTGACAGAAATCTCTAAGGTACTAGATGTGTTGTTGCTACTAGGGAGAAAACATCAATCCTTTGTTCATAGAACAATTGTATTGTTTACTTTACACGCAATGTGTAATGCAATTATCTGTTGCTTGCAACTTAATACTAGAGGGGGTTCGGATGATAACCTGAAGGTGGATTATTAGTCATAGATGCAGTTGGATTACGGTCTATGTATAATGTTGTAATGCCCAATCAAATCTCATAGGAGTCAAGATGATTAGTATTTGCATGTATGCTTTCTCGATGTTTGCCAATTGCCCTGTTGTAATTTGTTCAGACAACATGTCTTCTATCTTAAGGAGAACCACCACTAGTGAACTATGGACCCCGGTCCTTTCTTTTACCATCAATCTACAACTGTTTACTGATTTCTGTTTACTTTCTGCAAGCTTTTACTTTCTTCCACACAATACATTTAATCCTTTGTTTTCAGCAAAACCGGTGAGATTGACAACCTCACTATAAGTTGGGGGCAAAGTTATGTGGTTGTGTTGTGCAGGATTCCAAGTTGGCAACAACACCTTGGAGGTGTTTCCTTGCTCCTACTGGTTTGATAACCTTGGTTTCATAACTGAGGGAAAACTTGCTGTTGTGCTCATCATACTAATACGTCCAAAACGTATCTACTTTCCCGAACACTTTTGCTATTGTTTTTCCTCTAAACTTATGTGAATTGGATGCAACTAACACGAACTGACGCTATTTTCAGCAGAATTACTTTGGTGTCTAGTTTTTGGGCAGAAAATTAACTATCAGGAAAAATCCCGGAAAATATGCCAAAAATCCTATTTCGCCAGAAGGCTCACGGAGCCGAATCGACGTCTGAGTGGGGCTAGGCCCAGCCACACCACCGCCACGCTGGCTAGGTCCGCCGCGCCAGGTGGTCTGCCGCCAGAACCTCGGTCTCCTCTTCGCCTATAGGTTGCCTTGACCTAAAAACTCAGGGGTCGACGTTTTCGAAAGAGTCCCGCCGCCACCACAGATTCCACGATTCGAACCGAAACTCTGTTTTGGCACTCACGGACGGGAATTGGAGGAGATCATCGCCATCATCATCATCGCTTCTCCATCGACCATCCATGTTTCCCCCATTTATGAGTGAGTAATCCCCCGCTGTAGGCTATGGGGATGGTAGGGATTGGATGAGATCGTTCATGTAATGGCATCAGATTGTTAGGGCATGGTGCCTAGTATCTATTATTAGTGCTTTGTGACTTTGTTGCGACTTGTTATGCTTAATGCTTGTCACTAGGGCCCAAGTGCCATGATTTCAGATCTGAACATGTTATTGATTCATTATGATAGTATTGTTTATGGTCTTACCTGCAAGTTGTATACACACGTTGTTGTCCGGAACCAAAGGCCCCGAAGTGACAAAAATCGGGATAACCGGAGGGAATGGCTTTGATGTGAGGATCACATGTGTTCACGGAGTGTTAATGCTTTACTCCGGTGCTCTATTAAAAGGAGCACCTTAATTGCCAGTAGTTTCCTTGAGGCCCCGCTGCAAACGGGCTAGCAGGATAAAAGATGTTGTGCAAGTTCTCATTGCGAGCACGTATGACTATATATGGAACATATGCCTATGATTATCTAGTACTTAGATGCTTTATCTTATTTATCTGCAAATGCCCTATGTTCTGATTGCCATGGGAATTGTCTTGTCCATGGAATGCCCGTCCATCCATCCCTGTGCCTACCGCGCTCTAATCCTACTGTTTACTGCAATTGTTACTGCTGTCTTTACTTTTACTACTGCTATTACTTTACTATTCCTACTATAAAACTGTTGCTACTGATAAACTGCTGTGAGCAAGATTGTTTCCAGGTGCAGATGAATTGACAACTCAATTGTTAAGGCTTATAAATATTATTTGGCTCCTCTTGTGTCGAATCAATAAATTGGGTTTCACTTCCCTCGAAAATACTGCGATACACCCCCTATACTTGTGGGTCATCAAGACTATTTTCTAGCACCGTTGCCGGGGAGCATAGCTTTATTTATCAAGTCCACTTGGAATCATTATTGTTCGCTTCCATCCATCCATCATGGGTAAGTCTCGTGATGGCAAGGTTCCTATTTTACCATCCACTACAAGAAGAGGTACGGTTCTGAATACCTCTATTGCTCTTGATTCACCATCCATTATGAGTATGTTCCTTACACCACCACATACACATGCTACACACACTGCTACTAATGTTGAATCTAAAACTTCTGATACTTATGATGTTGCTTCTACTGTGCTTGATAAGAGTGGTTCATTAGGTCCTTTCCTAGATGCTATGATTGCTAGAACTATAGCTGGAAATACTGAAACTCTTAATGAAGACACTACTACACCTGTTAGTTCGCCTGAGTCTAGAGAGAGTTATGATATTGAAGACGGCTATATTGAGATGACCGATGAATTTATTAAAGAATGTCAAAACACCCATGATAGGAGTGCTGCTAATAGTCTCCTTGAGAGGCGTACTATTAAACCCAATTTGTCTCCTAATGCTAAGTTTGCTGCGTCTCCCATAAACATTAAAGGTAAGGATTATTATTTCTCTCTTGATCTATCTTACATAGCTATTATTGAGAAAGAACCTTTTTGTGGGACTAAGAATGAAAGTGTGGTAGCACATATGACTGAGCTTTCTACCATGAGTGGCCTATTTTCTGATGATATTAAGATGCGCACCTACTTTGTTGCTAATTTTTTCCCTTTTTCATTGAAAGGAGAAGCTAAAACTTGGTTTAATAATTTACCTCCTGGATCTATTAATAGCCTTGATTGCTTGATTAGTACTTTCCTACAGAAATATTTTCCTCCTAGTGCTAGACATGCTATTTTGCAGGAACTTTTTGATTTTAAACAGGGAGAAAAAGAGATATTGCCTGAATCATGGGCAAAGTTTTGTGCTTTGATTCATGCACAGGCTGGATGTCCATTACCTAAGAATGAGCTTCTTGATATATTTTATAATGTACTAACTGAAGAATCTAGGACATACCTGGATAATTGTGCTGATTGTGTTTTCAGGAATAGGACTCCCAATGAAGCTAGGGAATTAATGGCTAAAATAAGCAAGAACTATGAAGATTGGACTCCTCCTGAACCAGCTATACCTGAAACAATTATACCTGAACCAGCTATACCGGCTCCTATACCATCATCAAAGAAGAGGGGAGTTATTGAACTAAATGATGAAGTGATGAAGGAAGCTAAGAAATGTCTTAAGGAGAAGGGAATTAAAGCTGCAGATGTCAAGAATTTACCTCCTATAGAAGAATTATGTAAGCCAATTCCCCGTTCATCCACTATTGAGTTACACTCTCTCCAACACTTTGATGAAGGTGATATCCCTTACTCTAAACCTCCTGATCAATGCTTAGAAGAATTCGATATTTTTATTGTTAAGCAAGATAATTTTAATAAAAGGGTGCAAAATCATCTAATGGAAAACTCTAGAGCTATTGTTGAGTTGAAGGATATTGTGGAAAGAACCTCTAATGATGTTAAAATGCTTGTTAAACATTTTCAAATGGTTCAAACTCAAATAGATCAACTTATTAAAGTGCAAAAAGACTTGCTAGTTAATGCTGCTAAAGAAAAACATGCTTATGAAATTAGAACTAGAAGTGGTGCTGCTACCCAGGATCCTCTATATCCTGAGGGGCATCCCAAAAGAATTGAGCAGGATTCTCAATAAGCTGAAAATAGTGGTACTACTCGGAAGAAAAGAAAAAAGAAACATAAAACTATTGTAGAACCCTCTGAACCTGCTAAAGATCCTAATAGTATATCTATCTCTGATGCTGAAACTAAAAGTGGTAATGAAGAAAATGATGTTCCTGATAAAGAAAAAGTTGAAGAAGAACCTGAAAAGCACACTAAGAATACTAAATACACTAAAGAAGATTTTGTTGCTAAGAAACACGGTAGTGAAAGAGAGCCTTGGGTCCAAAAACCTATGCCTTTCGCTGATAAGAAACACAAGTCAAAGGAGGATGAACACTATAATAAGTTTTGTGAGTGGATGAAACCTTTATTGTTGCAAATTCCTTTGACTAATGCTATTAAATTGCCTCCTTATTCAAAGTATATGAAGGATATTGTCTCGAATAAAAGGAAGATCCCTAATGAAGAAATTTCTACTTTGCTTGCTAATTATTCCTTTAATGGTAAGGTCCCAAAGAAACTTGGAGACCCAGGGATTCCAACTATTCCTTGCTCTATTAAGAATAGTTATGTTAGAACTGCTTTGTGTGATTTGGGAGCAGGAGTTAGTGTTATGCCTTTTTCTCTCTACAAGAGACTTCAACTGGAAAAACTAATACCAACTGATATATCTTTGCAAATGGCTGATAAATCTACCACTATTCTTGTTGGTATATGTGAGGATGTACCTGTTCAAGTGGCTCATAATTGCTTGATATTAACTGATTTTGTTGTGCTTGAAATGCCTGAGGATGATAATATGTCTATTATTCTTGGGAGACCTTTTCTTAATACTGCAGGAGCTGTTATTAATTGTAATCAAGGAAAGGTGACCTTTAATGTTAATGAAAAGGAGCATACTATCTATTTCCCCAAGAAGATTGATAGGACTTATGGTTCAAATTCAATTGAACATGTTGAGGGCATTCAAGTTGGAGAGATATATTGTCCCATACCAAGAGAAAAATTTGAAACTATTATGATTGGGACCATTGCTATCAAGGTTGAGGTAACATAATCATTAGTGGAATACAAAGTTTTGTTTCACATAAAATTGTTTTGGTAACAAGACCTGATCAACCTTGTTAACAAAAGGATTTCATTGAACAAAACAATGTTTTCACCATGATTATCTCCGCTTAGTTCTATTCTATTCATTTTAGTTTTAGTTTTCGTTTAGTTTACTTTTCTATTGTTAGTTGCTTGCATGCTAGACTGTCTTAGAACTTCTGAAGTCCTAGCCTTGTTTTGTCTTTGCATCATTCCAGAAACTTTTTTCTGTCAGAAAATCATTCATCTATGGCTGAAAATTGCTCAAAAATAAAGTGTCTCGAAAAATTCCAGAAAATTCATATTAAATTTTTACGTGAAAAAAGGGGCAAAGAAGTGCCTAGAAGGTACCAGGGGGCCCCACCAGGCAGGCACACCACCTGGTGGCGTGGCTAGCCCAGGGGCGCGCCTAGCCATGGTGTGGGCCACCCTGACCCTCCACTCACTCTCTCACTTGCCACTTTCTTCTCTCTCCTGAGAAAACACCAGTTGATTGCTCGAAATCGCGTTCTTGCTGTTCTTGCCCTCGATTTTTCGATCTCCTTGCTCAGCCCATCTTTGCTGCTGAAATTTGGAGCATTTGTTCTCCGGTATGTGACTCCTCCGCTTGTCCAAGTAGATTTGTGTTTAGTGGTTTATATCTTGAGTATTTTGCTGCTGTAGGTGACAGGTTATGAGAGCTTGTAAGCTTGTTCAATGCTTAGAGATATAGTTTTGATGCATGTTTAGGCCTCTACAAGTCCCTATGAGTAGTGCCCTTCATTATATATTCACTTTGCAATCACTTGTTTAATAGATGTTTAAATTTCAGAATATCAAACATGAACAACCACACCTTTGGAGAAATCTTTGAGAGGGATACACCTAGGAGGTCAAGGCCCTCAAGATCAGCCTCTCAGTTTAGGCCATCATACAACAAAGATCTCATTGCACCTTGCATTGGTAATGAAGGAGATGATGGGGATGCTCACCCATCTACTTTTCCTTGTTTTACTTTCTTATAAGCTGCAGGGATTCTTGATGATTTCTTGCTACTGATTCAGAGGGTTGATTTGACCTCATACATGCAAGATGAGAGTGAGCAATACGCTATTCTCACCAAAACTTTTGTTGAGAGCTTCGTTTTTACTAATACCCCCTATCAGTCAACTGTCTCTTTCAGAATTTATAATCTGCCCTTTACCATGCCATTGGAAAGATTTTGCAGTATTATAGGTGTAGGCATGACAGGGACCGTGAAGAAGATTCAAGGGTGACCCGCTGATTTGCTGGAGCTCTAACGGGGTGTGACCAATGACGACGACCACGTAGCTCAGGGCGGGAAGATAAGAAACATCCAACTCCCTACTCTTAGATACTTTGCCTATTATCTTGCTACTAGCATTCTTGGTAGGTAGAATATGAGTAATATCTCCAATTATCATTTGGCCTTCCTTGCTGCTGCGCTTAACAATGATACTCGGTACAATCTTGGCTCTCTTATTGCTCGCCGCCTAGCTGCTAGGGGGCCTATTTATGGGGGCATCATCGCTTCACGTATGGTCAATGCATTAGAGCTTTCTGTGGATCCAAATGATACTATATTGGCACCACAAAGGCTTGACCTTGCTGCCATGAAAACACATCACTTCGTCACTGCTGATTCTGATATGGGCAATCGAGTATACAAGATGTTGTTTACTGACGGGGATGAAAGGGAGATTCCTTTGCCGCAATCTACTTTGTTCAGTGTTCACAGGAGGCCGTGGTCGCGCTCCAAGGAGGAGGTGGACGAGCAGCTCCGCTTGCTGGTTTCCACAGGCAGCACGAGGAGGATGTGCCCTCCTACGATTACTCTGCACACTATGGTGGGGCGTCCTCGAGCTCGCACCAGGACGAGGGTACCTCCTCACCATACTACAGAGGCGCTCCATCCTGGCTAGCTTGGGATTGACACCCGCTTAGGCCAAAAGCCTAAGCTTGGGGGGAGGTACACCGACATCACACTCATCTCCATATCATGTTTTGTCGGTACTTTGTATATTCATGTTTCGTTCTCTTTTTTAGTTTTCTTTCTTTCTTTGCTTTTGCTTTCTAAAACACAAAAAGACCAAAAATATTTCTGTTGTTTCTCTTTGTTTGCTTCTTCTTCTTTTTGCCTTGGTTTGCTTTTCCTTTTTTGCTTTGTTTAAACTATTTGAAAAACCCAAAAAGATTTTTCTCTGCTTGTTCTTCCTTTTTGGTTCTTGTTTTTAAAAATTGAAAACACCAAAAATATTTGTTGTCCTTCTTTGGTTTTGTGAGTTTGTTGCAGGATTCAGCAGTCCTCAGTGGAATTTGGTTTCATGTTATTATCCAATCCACACAAGTGAAGGGCAATAATGAGGATTAATGACAACTTGAGGTGTGGTAAGAGGCTGGTAACGAACTCTATTTGATTACATTTGTGTACATATACTCATCATTGTGGGCATGCTTAGCCTGTTCGTGTAGGCTATATGTTATTTATGGATGCTCAGTAGTTCTTGCTTTCTTATGATTAGTTCTAGCTTGCTAATAATTTGTAGCATGTCATATGAATGTTTGTTTGCATTGCTCTATTCATAATTTGGTATGACACTGTGGTATCTCCCTCTGAGTGTTTCACTTGAATTGACTTGGCACATGCTCACGCATGCATATGGTTGAATCAATAATCAGTTAAGCCTTGATGAACTATTTTGCCTCAAGGGTCTTGAATCACTTTCATGCCATGATTAGTCCTGTTTTGTTGCAAGCATGATTATGACAATTACTGCTCTCTCGTTTGTCGCTCCCTTACTATTGCTAGCCTTCACTTGCACTGAGTATAAGTTTTACTCGTGTTTCCAACTCCCTAAAACTAATATTGCCAAAAGTGTCCACCATACCTACATATTAGCATTATTTGTTGTTCCGTGCATATTTAGTGTGCCTTGTTTTCTTCCGAATAAAATGTTTGCCTGTTATGAGAAATTTAGTTAGTAAAGCTCTCACGAACTTGATGGCACACTTTACTTTCTTGCACTTAATAATCTTGAACCATTGCGTCCATCTTTGTTGTGTATATGCTTACGCTTTATAAGTTTAAGTTAGCAGAACCATGTATCATGGGGAACGCTTTCAACATTTCACGGGCACTTTGTACCCCGTTGATATCATGATTCTTTTGCTTATGGATCCCAGCGGTGTGAAATAAAAGGGGAACTTGTAAGATCATGGAGTTTGTATATGTGTTAGAGAACGCCTGTCAGCTAGCCTAAGCCATGCCTAATCATGGTGGAAACTTGCAGCATAACCATAATGAGCATTCTATGAAGCATCCTCAATAAAAACCTATGCAAATAGCAAATAAAAAGATCACTGAGATGCTCATTGTCTTCTTGCCTTGTCATTTTGATTATGGGATAGCTCATGTATCATGTGCAAGGGGTACCCCATTGGCGGTTCTCTATGATACATATGTACTTACAATGACAAGAGCTTACTTGTGACTAAAGTTGATTAGCATGAGGTCCGGTACTTGTAAGTAAGGGGCATGAGACTTTAGTTTATAACTTGTCAAGCATATCCTCTTAGTTGTGTCACTTTAACCTTAACCATTTAAAAGATGCTTATGATAGGGGCAATGAGAGCTCAAAGTTAACGAGAACCATACTTTCAGCATTTGGAAGCCTTTCAAATTATTCAAAACCTTTTTCATTTCCTTGTTGAGTCACCACCTATTCTATGAGCACTTGCTTGAGAGCATAGTTGTCATTCTTAGTGTAATATGCTTGTCTCAAAACTTGATTATTTGTGTTATGACTTTGATGCTTGTATCTTTGATATCTTTACTTCTAGTCTTCACCTGAACTTCAGAGGTTCCTTGCCATTCACAATCAAAGGCAAGCGAGATACCACTCTATCATATCTTGTTATGAGCATTGTAATGTTGCTTATGTTTATGTTTCATGCTACTTATTATTTTTGAGTTGGAATCTCTTCATAGCTTGCATTGCCTATTAAGTAAACTTAGTTGCATACTCCTTATTATGAATTGACTAAGTAGTTGATCATATGCTGAGAATATATACATCATATGAAGCAAATGTGTTCGTGAAAGTTTCTTTTATCGCACTCAGTTTTCAACTGAATTGCTTGAGGACAAGCAATAAGCTAAGTTTGGGGAAGTTGATACGTCCAAAACGTATCTACTTTCTCGAACAATTTTGCTATTGTTTTTCCTCTAAACTTGTGTGAATTGGATGCAACTAACACGGACTGACGCTGTTTTCAGCAGAATTACTTTGGTGTCTAGTTTTTGTGCAGAAAATCAACTATCAGGAAAAATCCTGGAAAATATGCCAAAAATCCTATTTCGCTAGAAGGCTCACGGAGCCAGAATACGAGACGGAGTGGGGCTAGGCCCTGGCCACACCACCTGGCCGCGCAGGCTAGGCCTAGCCGCGCCAGGGGGTGGTCTGGCCGCCCCAGACACCCCCTCAGTCTCCCTCTTCGCCTATAAGTTGCCTTCTGACCTAAAAACTCAGGGGGGTTCGACGTTTTTTCAGAAAGAGTTCCGCTTCTCCGCCACCACCAGATTCCACGATTCGGAACCAGAAACTTCGTTCCGGCACCCTGCTAGGACGGGGAATTGGAGGAGATCATCGCCATCATCATCACCATCGCTTCTCCATCGACCATCCATGTTTCCCCCATATATGAGTGAGTAATCCCCCGCTGTAGGCTATGGGGATGGTAGGGATTGGATGAGATCGTTCATGTAATGGCATCAGATTGTTAGGGCATGGTGCCTAGTATCTATTATTAGTGCTTTGTGACTTTGTTGCGACTTGTTATGCTTAATGCTTGTCATTAGGGCCCGAGTGCCATGATTTCAGATCTGAACATGTTATTGATTCATTATGATAGTATTGTTTATGGTCTTACCTGCAAGTTGTATACACATGTTGTTGTTCGGAACCAAAGGCCCCGAAGTGACAGAAATCGGGATAACCGGAGGGAATGGCTTTGATGTGAGGATCACATGTGTTCACGGAGTGTAAATGCTTTGCTCCGGTGCTCTATTAAAAGGAGCACCTTAATTGCTAGTAGTTTCCTTGAGGCCCCGCTGCAAACGGGCTGGCAGGACAAAAGATGTTGTGCAAGTTCTCATTGCGAGCACGTATGACTATATATGGAACACATGTCTATGATTATCTAGTACTTGGATGCTTTATCTTATTTATCTGCAAATGCCCTATGTTCTGATTGCCATGTGAATTGTCTTGTCCATGGAACGCCCGTCCATCCATCCTTGTGCCTATCGCGCTCTAATCCTACTGTTTACTGCAATTGTTACTGCTGTCTTTACTTTTACTACTGCTATTACTTTACTATTCCTACTACAAAACTGTTGCTACTGATAAACTGCTATGAGCAAGATTGTTTCAGGTGTAGCTGAATTAACAACTCAGTTGTTAAGGCTTATAAATATTCTTTGGCTCCCCTTGTGTCGAATCAATAAATTGGGTTTCACTTCCCTCGAAAATACTGCGATACACCCCCTATACTTGTGGGTCATCACATACCTTCCTCTTGGGGTTCCCCAACAAGCTTGATATATTTTGGGCCATCAAGCTATTTTTCTGGCGCCGTTGCCAGGGACTGGAGAAGAATAAGCTCCCACGTCAACCACGCGCCATCAAAGATATTTTTATGGCGCCGTTGCCGAGGAGTCAAGGACATCTTCATAAGGGGAGTCTCTCATAACCAATCTCTTTACTTTGTTTTATTTGTTTTGCTTAGTTTATTTCTGCTTTGTTTGCTTGTTTCTTATTCAAAAACACAAAAAAATAGTTTTACTAGTTTGCTTTCTTTATTAAAAACACACAAAAATGACTACTCTGGAAAATACTAAGTTGTGTGACTTCACTAGCACCAACAACAATGATTTCATGTGCACACCTATTGCTCCACCTGTTCCTGAAGCTACTTTCTTTGAAATAAAACCTGCTTT
Source organism: Avena insularis (assembly GCA_023614405.1). NCBI lineage: Eukaryota > Viridiplantae > Streptophyta > Magnoliopsida > Poales > Poaceae > Avena > Avena insularis. The sequence continues at coordinate 1,632,333 of CM042686.1, read as the reverse complement.
ACTCAATCTTGTTATGAGAGAACAATTTTTTGGTATGGGTAATGAAGATGCTGCTGCTCATTTAAATAACTTTGTTGAACTTTGTGAGATGCAAAAGCATAGGGATATAGATGGAGATATTATTAAGCTTAAATTCTTTCCTTTCTCTTTGAGAGGAAAAGCTAAAGAATGGTTGCAATCCCTAACTAGAAATAGTATTGATTTTTGGACTAAATGCAAAGATGCTTTTATTGGAAAATACTATCCTCCTGCTAAGATTATATCTATGAGAAGTGAAATAATGAAGTTTAAACAATCTGATAATGAACATGTTGCTCAAGCTTGGGAAATAATGAAATCTTTGGTAAAGAATTGTCCCACTCATGGACTGACAGCTTGGATGATTATCCAAAACTTTTATGCAGGATTGAACTATTCTTCAAGAAATCTACTGGATTCTGCTGCTGGAGGTACCTTTATGACCATTACTTTGGGTGCCACAACAAAGCTTCTGGATAATATGATGGTTAACTATTCTGAATGGCACACTGAAAGAGCTCCACAAGGTAAGAAGGTAAATTCTGTTGAAGAAACCTCCTCCTTGAGTGATAAAATTGATGTTATTATGTCTATGCTTGTTAATGGGAAAGCTCATATTGATCCAAATCATGTTCCCTTAGCCTCTTTGGTTGCTCAAGAAGAGCAAGTTGATGTGAACTTTATTAGAAATAATAATTTTAGCAACAATGCCTATAGGAATAATTTTGGTAAAAATAACTATAGGCCATATCCTCCCAATAATGGTAATACTTATGGAAATTCCTACAACAATAATAGAAGTGCTCCCTCTGAACTCGAAGTTATGCTTAAAGATTTTATTAGTAAACAAACTGCTTTCAATAAAACTATTGAGGAAAACTCTCTAATGCTGAAAGAAATATAGCATCAATGGCTGAAGCACAATCTTCTTTGAATACAATGGCTGCTAAACCTGAAACTATTGATAATCCTTTTGCTGCTACTAATGCCATACAAGTTAGAATTGATGAAAATGTTAGACTATTAGCTGAATTGCATGCTAAGTGGGAAAGAGAAGATGAAATTGCTAGAAACATTAGTGTTTCTACTATCACTACCACTAGTGCTAAAGCTAATAATAGCTCTACTACTTTAGATGATAATTATGATTTTGATCTTGATGGTTGCAATATCTCTGAAGTAATTAAGTTCCTACAAAAGCTTGCTAAAAGTCCTAATGCTAGTGCTATGAATATGGCCTTTACAAAACACATTACTGGTGCTCTCATAAAAATTAAAGAAGAAAAGATGAAAAATAAAGCTTTTATTCATATGAAATAAGAAGATGGTTGGGAACCCATCATTAATATGAAAGTGAATGATTTTGATTTCAAAGCTCTATGTGATCTTGATAGTAGTGTTTTCCATTATGCCTAGAAGGATTTATGATATGCTTGATTTGCCACCATTGTAAGATTGTTATTTGAATGTCCCACTTGATGATAATGCTAAAAAGTCTCATGGGGAGTATTAATGATGTTCTTATTATGGTTAACAATGCTTATATCCTTGTTGATTTCTATGTTTTGGATGTTGAATGCAATGCTTCTTGTCCTATTACTTTGGGAAGACCTTTTCTTAGAACTTTTGGTGCAATTATTGATATGAAAGAAGGCACCATTAAATATCAACTCCCCCTCAAGAAAGGTATAGAACACTTCCCGAAGAAGAGAGAGAAGATTTCTTTTACCTCTCCTATGAAAACAAAATTTGCTCTTAATGCTTCTTCATTTGAGAACACTTGATTCTTTTTCTTGCTTCTTATGCCTAACTTAAAGGCGTTAAAGAAAAGTACTTATTGGGAGATAACCCAAAAGTTTTAGATGAGTCTTTAAAGTTATTGCTTCAGTAATAACCGCTCCTTATCCTTTTTATTTTCTTTTTGTGCCAAGAGTAACCTCTAATGAGAGAGAAGTAATGCTTGGGAAAGTTGTTGTCCCGAAACAGATTGTTATGCTTCACTATAAAAATTCGGGTAAAATATCTGTACATCATTTTGAGGCGTGAATTTTTGTGCTTCCACCCCAGGTTGTTATCTAACTTCAGTTAGTTCAACACTTTTGGATTTGAGCAACAGAAGGTCTTCGAAAAAATTGGTTTTTACCTGCTGGTCTGTTTTGACAGATTTCTGCCATTATTTGCATTTGCTTCTTATTGGTTCCTTTTTGAGTTCTCTTTGGGGAATTGAGCTTTTTGAGGGAAGTGCTACAGTAGCTTGTGTTTTAATGGAAGTTTTATTGGTGTTGAAACTGAACCCAAAGACTTATTGTCTTGAGCGCACTAATGTTGCTAATAAAGATTGTGTGAAGGAAAAAATTCAGGTGTATGGAGAGAATGATGTAATGAGATGAAGAATGGAGTAAAGGTCAAGATTGGGGATGCCACCCTGTGTCACCCCAAGAAAATTTTCAAGAAGTACAAGCGTCAAAGCTTGGGGATGCCCAAGGCATCCCCTTCTTCATCAATAAAAATCTCAGGTTTCTTCCAAACATTTCATTTTCTTTGTTTCATGCATAGTTGTGTTGTTCTTGGAGCATCTTTGTTTTAGTTTTTGGTTTTTTATTTTCTTGGTTTTCTTAGTTTGCTTGAATAAATTGGTTGGACCCCCTCTTTCATGCATTGGTTTTCAAATAGTTTGGTTTGGATTGGAAAGAGTAGGCAAGTTCATGCTTAAGTGGTAAAGAGAGCTTGTTTTTGACTGTGGCCTATGCGTTGTCATGCCATGCTTGATATTGTTTTGGCTTTATGCTTAGTGATCTTTGCTGTAGCATAAAATGTTATAAACAATAGAGATTGCTTAATGTGCCTTGGAAGAATCATGCGTTGTTTTAGCATATTAAAGCATAGTATTGTGGTATTCTCCTTTGATGCTTTACTTGGGTTGACTCGGTGCATGCTCACACCATGTTATGACTATCCCAAGTCTATTATTATAAATGTATTCATCGAAACACTAGTGCACTCTGTGCAGCTTTCGATGTTTTTCGTTCACCTCGCTTCCTACTTGACTTTAATCGGTATTTACGGGAGTTTCCAACATATTCCCTTATAACATAACCCCTTATGTTTTAAGATATGTCATCCTTTATGGATTTGGAAAATATATCCACAGTTATCTACTAGATACTGCGGACAAACTTAGCTCAACATTCTGTGATTCGGACTTAATCACTTTCAAACGTTCCTTAATTGGATCACATATTATGCTAAGTTACCATCATGGTTTACTAGGACAGAACCTATGTCTTAACATAGTGGATGACGATCATCCTTTTCTTTCTTTCAACCATTGATGTTCAACTTAATACTATTCCTAATTTTGAGTCATTAAGGACCAGTTCCTTAATTAACTCCTATTCTGAAACCCCTTTCAGAATCCTTTAAGGAATACTACATAATATCATAATACACCTATTATCAACTTCTACATCTTATAAATCATTATTTATAAGTATTTGCGCTTTTCATTCTTAACATACTTAAGAATTACTCTATAAGCTCCCACTCAAAAATATGTCAATCACATATTGTTTCAGGAAGGCTTTCATAGCTCCCACTCAATTTTATGCAAATTGCATATGTACTCACTATTTTGAATAACTTCAAAATCCTTTGATCAAATATCAAACTTGGAGTTTTACTATGAGAAACTAGTACTATTACTAGTTCTAAATCCTCTAGACATTCAGCACACTTGAATCAAATTCATTTGAATTTATTCAATACTTGGCAAATTGTGCTTTTGTCATTCACCCCCTTTTCCATTATGGCTTTGCAGTCATTTGGGAAAATTCAAGTAACCCCTTTACTTGTGAGATTCAGCAACGGATTTCTTTATAATATCAAGGGAATTTTGCTTTTAGGATTTCTTATAATTCAGTTTACCATTATTTCCTTTGTAGTTCGTAGGTATGCCATATTTCAAGAATCATGACAAATGATTCACAAATGTCTCCATACAAGATATGGATTACATTTTGAATCCTACTATGTGTAGTGAAAACACTAGTGGGGAAAACACAATGATCAATATCATTGATTCTTTCCTTCTATGAAGAGAATCGTTCAGGAACGTTGTCCGTTGCGCTTCTCAACACTCTGATGCAGGGTTTTGAATCCTCATCGTGTTTTACACTTTCTTCCATTTGCTCCATAATCGAGAAATATCACTAAAAGTGGGTTTCCTAAAAAATGTACCAAAATCCAAGCAATACAACTTTTGCTTCTCTTTTGGTTTCAGCTATGGATTTCGTATTCAAAGTTTCCAATGAACATTCTACAAGGACTTATTCGCTATTGTTTTGGGTATATCGAATAACCCCAAAACTTTCACGAATTCAAATGGTTCACTACATTCTAATTGAGTGCTAACTATTTCTAACTAATGGTCTCTACATCTACACTACAACGATTTATTTGGTGCCTTCTATTCAACCCATTTTTGATATCTAATATCACATTGTGATGCTTTGTATTTTGACGTTTCAAAACGCTTTGCATTTCATAATTACTTTCATGCCATAAAGTTGAATTTCATTACTATTGATCAAATCATAGTAATTAGATTCTCTTTTATATCTATACCCTTTGTTGATGAAACAGTTTGATCAAATCAAATAATTTCATATTCATGGTTCCTTTGGTAAACTTCTTTACACATTTAAACAATCATTTAATGATAATTACCATTTTTGTAAAAAACCCAATACATCAAATATGTATTTACTTTTTTAACAATTCATTAAACACTTTGTATTCAAGTAATACACGGTGTTCAAGTTATATGCCGAACTTAGGCATGATTTATATGTGATAAGAAATCGAATGACTTTCACATATTATCATTATAACTTTGAATTTTAAATAATGGTTTTTCATTCATTAATGAACATATCATTAAGTTGGGTATTTTTAAACAAGGCATTTTAATATTTTACAAATGTTCATGCATTATCAATTAGTTTCAAACAACAAGGATAATTCATGTATAATCAAACAAGATATGAACACGAATAGAAATCATTCATAAAAGCAGAACAACTGTTTGTTACAAACTTATATGAATAACCGTCTCACAAAGTGTGAGACACACTAAAGAAGTTCACAATCTCTTGATTACAATAATCATCCTAAAACACAAACTAAATGATAAATGTTGAGGGAGAGTGTCGTCGGCCATCATCATCATGCTCGCCATCAACACGCAACGTCACCTCCTCTCCAGCAAGCACCTCTCATGCAGAAGGACCTGTTTTCAGCAAAACAGAACAAGTATCAGATATACTTAACACTGCAATTGTGTTTGCAAGATTATAACATTTATAAAACTGTATATCAAATATATACCTTTGTCCTCGATGACCTCTCCAGTGATTGGTTCAACCTTTATGTTCCTGAAACGTAATATGAACTCATGGAAATCCAATGTTTCCGTATCATCACTCATGATGCTACTCTGGACATGTCCTTCGTAGTTGGGAGGCAACGACCGAAGTAGTACGTCTATCGCAAATGGATCAGCCATCCAGTAATCCACGAAGTGAACCAGTCTCATGTGTGCATCAAGCATGCGCTCCAAGTGACCCTTCAGACATGTATGCTCCTCCATCTGTATGGAAAGGAACTCTCCAAGCAGCTCGTGCTTCCACATGCGCACATGGCCTATGAACTCTGCTCTCAGCTGATCCACCATTGAATATGGATCAAGATCACCCATGAGCGGATGTAGTTCATCCACCATCCCGTAACGCATTATTATCTGAATGTAGGTGGACATCTCTTGACGATAGTAGCGGTTTGCCAGTTCTTGTGGGGTCTCATAGTAGTCTGGCTCAGTCAAATCCATCGTGCGGCGTATGTAGTCTACCACATGATTCCTAGTAAGGAGATCATTCAGGCGCACAATCCAACTAGGGAAGTTGGATCCATCAAGTCTAAGTTTTTCACCCTTTACCCAATCCTCAATGACAAAGTAAGCTTCACGGTGAGCCATCTACATTTATAATTGCAAAAGGAATTTAGACTAAGTTTATAATTAAATGAGTTAATAATAACTCCACTCAGAAAAACCTATCCCCAAAAGGGTTCCTAGTGATAACACGACCCCTATCAGCCACATCTCCCCCGATCGTCACGGCCATCAATGTGGGTTCAAGGGTGGACGCTAAACGTCGGTCAAATCATTCATGCGACTCGTGCTCGATCTTTCGACCATCCGTGTTCCGAGGCCATGTCTGCACATGCTAGGCTCGCCAACTCAACCTTAGTGTATTCGCTGTGCAACATGGCTTACACCCACTGTATGTGAACGTAGATATGTCTGACACCCAGGCCTGTAACCCTGGATCGCCTCATACCGAAGAACTTTCTTGGTGGTGCACACTAAGGGGGAACACAATCGTTGGTAATTTTAACAGGGATCATCTTATTAGGCTACCATCGAGTATCTAATACTAGCACACAATAAGACACACAAACAATAAAATTGAATGTAAATGCTATGTGATATGGTCCTTCACGTCGTGATCTCCATCCGCCACCGTGCGGTGTCTCTCCGGTGTGGTAGTTCGTCACCTCCGTGGCTATCTACTACTACGTAACAAAAGGTAATCACTTTACCTTTGCCACAACCATATCACAAAGCAACGCCCCCTGCAAAACAAAGTTAGACGCCTCTACTTTATCTTTGCATGTTTTACGTGGCTGAATGGGCTTTAGTACAAGAACCGTTCTTACCTACAAACTTTCAAAACAATGCTGGTCAAGTAGTTGTCTCTACTACACCCCTTTCGGGGCCCTCCGTTGCAAATGGTATACCAACTAATGCGAGAGAGACAGACAACCCTAAGCCACTTTATACGGTACAAGCCGTATGTCAAGCGTGGACCAGTCTCGCGAATGAACGCGTAAAGTCGGTTGGGGGCCGCTTCATCAAGCATTACTGCGGTATACACAAGTACATGTGGGAGGGTAACAACTAAAAGATCAACGCCCACACGCTACATCTCGTGTGTTCTACCCGTACTAGCATTACTACGCATAGATCTAGCTCTAATACCACTGTAGGGGTTCCGCGTATGAAAACAATAAATTTAACTCTATGCCCCTGAACCCCTGGAGCTGCCAGGACCTATCTATTAGTAATACATTAACGGGAGGGGCTTTTCACGAACTTACCTCGAAGACCGAAAAGCGTTGTCAACGCTCAGGAGAGCGTGGTTGATGTAGACGAGCCGAAGCCGACCTCAAGGTTGTGATGAAGTCCTTGCGCTCCCGTGGCTCCAACGACTTGAGTGCCTCAAGTGCGACACCTCGCGGGGAGTAACACACGTCCGGTGCCTGACGATGACTCCCGCTTCCCCGATCCAGTAGCAATTGCGGAAGTAGAGCTCCCGGATCCGAATCCCGCAGCGCGACGGCGCTCCGTGGTGAAGATGTCTCTCGCTCGCGCAGTCCAGACTTGGGACCACGGTCACGAGAGAGAGAGGGGGAGAGAGAAAATATCAACTGGAGGTCCTCCTAAAAGTGAGAAGACCTTTATTGATTATTGGTGTATTTAAATTGGCCAAATACCCCCACTATATATAGGGGGAGGGAAGGTACTACCTCCCTCAAAGTCTCGGGGTGGGACTAAAGTAGAGGAGGGGGGAGGGGTGGCCGCCGGCCACCCTAGTGGGCCCCGCATGGGGGAGGGGGGCTAGGCCGAGCTGGCATCGCCCTTGCCCCTTCTCCCTCTCTCCTTTCCCTTAATGGGCCCTCTCCCTCCGGAAATTGGCCCATTAAGCCTTTGACCATTTATTTGATTTTTCTCTTTATTAAATAATTATGAATAAATGATTAAATCAACATTTATCATTCATTCACATATTATTCAATCTCCGTGGCCATGGAACACCTTCCAACTCCACTCCGGACATCCTCCGGACTTACTGAAACCCTTCCGGTTTTCTCCCTACTCTTCTTCGGTGATTTCACCGATCCTATAAACACTCTCTAAGCATCATCAAGCCCTTAAGCGTGATACCCCATGGTTCGGGAACACTCTAGACATGGTCGGGACACTCCCGCACCAATGATCGACAAAGGGACCTGGATGGCCATGTGACCCCTATGCGTTCCACGAAGATCTTTCGTCGTTTGAACCGGGACAGTCGTGTCTTATTCCCTTTGTCTCTTGATACTTGCATTGCCCGAGATCTGATCAATGACATAACCATGTCGTGTTTAATCTCGTTACTGAACAACGCTATTTGACTCGTTCCGACAAGTGATATCCCCGTGATCAAATCACACGTTGCACAGCTATTAGATATAACTTCTCCGAGTGGGCCCTTGAGTATCTTCCCGTCACATGGACGGAAAAATCCCGCTCTTGACATATATTGCCTCTACGGTTTCCTCCGAATACCTGAACACACCTTTATAACCACCGTATTACCAGATGGCGTTTGATGCTACACAAGTACTCTCGGGAGACAGTGATTAATATATCCTCACGGTCTAAGGAATAGTCTACAAGGATCCATTTCTAATCATCGTAACTTGAACTTCGTGACATGATCGGGTCACGATGTTTAGGTTGGGTATTGGTTCATCATCTCATTCTCGGAATGAGATGACCTCATTTCCAACTAGCATAAATGCCACATGATCAGGAAACTTGATCATCTGTTGACCAATGAACCAGTGACTAGAGTTTCACTAGGAACCCCTGGTTGTTTGTGTATCACACGTGTATTGATGTTTCCCCTCAATACAGTTATAGCATGATATAAAACTTAATCATAAACTATATGAAACATGATAATAGTCCTTACAACTATTTGTCTCTAGGGCATATTTTGTTGGGTCCGCAGCATAGAAAACAAAAAATTTCCTACGGTGTGAACTACACGCCAAGATCTATCTACTAGGTACAAAGCAACGGGTGGACATACATCCAACGAGAACTTACCCTCGTAGACAACGAGCTTTGTTAACGAGTAGGAACTCGTGGTTGATGTAGTCGTACACTTGCCGATCTCAAGATCGTGAGGAAGTCCGAGCGCCACAACTCAGCAGCGCATCACTTTCACACACGTTCAAGCCACCGGACAACCTCAACCTCCTCGCCCAGCGATCCAGTGAAGCAACAACTCCTTCCATTTAAATGCCACCGGGAACATGTATCTCGCTAAATTCGAGACCATGGGGGAATAATTCTAGAGGGGGAGAGAGATCCTTCACAAGGAGGCGTGAGAATGAAGGAGGGAATGGGTGGCCTTTTATAGGAGGAGGGGGGTGCCCCCTCTCTCCATGGCCGGCGCATGGGGGGTGACCCCTCACCTCCCCCATTCATGTGGTGGTAACCCCTCCACATTAAAATGCCTCTTCACATTCCCTTTTAAAGTCTCCACTTTAAATGCATTAAATTTCTCCAAATTTAATGCTCTCACATTTAATAAAACTCTTTTTATTAAATTTATTCAGAATTTTGTTACATTCACATATAGCCCCTTGCAATATTTCAATATCACATGCAGAACCACCTTCTGCAATTTCACCCAAAACAATTTCCGGTTTCTATTGGTCCACACACATCAGTATGTATGATTTCCAATAGATTCGTCGCCCGTTCCATTGAACCGGAAAACGGCGTTCTAGTCATCTTGCCCATAAGGCATGGCTCACATGTATCAAATGATTCAAAATCAAGTGATTCCAAAAGTCCATCAGAATGGAGTTTCTTCATGCGTTTAACGCCAATATGACCTAGATGGCAGTGCCACATATATGTAGACATATCATCATCAAGTTTAATCTTTTTAGCATTAACATTATGACTGTGCGTAATATTACTATCGAGATCTAATAGAAATAAACCATTCAACATAGGTGCATGACCATAAAATATATCATTCTTATAGATCGAACAACCATTGTTTTCAGATTTAAAGGAATGACCACTTTGCATCAAACACGATCCAGATACAATGTTCATGCTCAGTGCAGGCACCAAATAACAATTATTTAGGTTTATAACTAATCCTGATGGCAAATGGAGAGGTAGCGTCCCGACGGCGATCACATCAACTCTTGATCCATTGCCGACCCGCATCCTGACCTCATCCCTTGCTAGTTGTCGCTTGTTCCGTAGCCCCTGAACCGAGTTACATATATTAGCAACCGATCCGGTATCAAATACCCAGGTGCTACTGCGAGTACTAGTCAAGTACACATCAATAACATGTATATCACATATACCTTTGTTTGCCTTGCTGGACTTCTTGTCCGCCAAATACTTGGGGCGATTATGCTTCAATGGCGATCCCCTTGCAATAGTAGCACTTGTCAGACTTAGGGCCAGCCCGGGGTTTCTTTTCAGGCGTGGCAATAGACTTGCCACCCTTCTTTCCCTTGTGCTTGCCTTTCTTGTCCTTCTTGAAACCGGTGGTCCTATTGATCATCAACACTTGATGTTCTTTCCTAATCTCCACTTCTGTAGTCTTAAGCATTGACAGAAGCTCGGGAAGAGACTTATTCATGTCCTGCATATTATAGTTCATCACGAAGCTCTTGTAGCTAGGTGGCAGAGATTGGAAAACACGATGTATGCCTAAGTCAATGGGAATCGTTATTCCCAAGGATACAAGCTTATCGGTACCATCTGGACATTTTGAGTACGTGCTCACTAACGGAGCTGTTTTCCTCCATCATGCAGCTAAAGAACTTTTATGTAGCATTATAACTCTCTACGGCAGCATGGGTATCGAAAATCATTTTCAATTCTCCCATGGTATCAAAGGCATTGCCATTTTCGAAATGCTTTCGAAGTTCTGGTTCTAGCCCATACAGTATGCCGCAATGAACTAAGTTGTGGTCCTCCTGACGAGTCACATAGATGGTGCATACTCAAGGAAGAACACATTTTTATCTTGATATCTAAATGAGGGATCATCTTATAATGCTACCAAACGCGCTAAACTAGCAGTATAAGATGCTAACATCTAATGTGTAAAGTGAGATGATATGGTCCATGCATTTGATCTCTATCACTTGCATCGTGGTATGATCTCTATCATTCCTTTGTGTGTAAGGCCAAAGTCTATGGGACTTACACGTTGACTGTGTTGTAAGAGTATCTACCATACATCTACTTACAACAATACCATATCAATACACTAGCCCAGCAACGATCTAAACTAGACGCCTCTAATTTATCAATTGCAAGTTTTACGTGGCTTGGGGCTTTCGGAGATAGAACCCTTCTCACCTACGAACATGAACCACAACGAGGATAACTAAGTTATTAGCAACTCGTTGTAAATGAGATATTGACTATAGTAGGAGAGACAGACACCCGCCAGCCACTTATGCAAAACAAGTTGCATGTCAGTCGTGGAACCGGTCTCATGTACGATGACATGTAAGGTTGGTCCGGGCCGCGTCATCCCACTATGCCACCAATATCCAAAATACATAGAAGATGCAATAACATGATCATCATCGCCCACATATCAACCATATGTGTACTACCCGTGCTAAGCACCTACGCATAGATCAGGCTCTGATACCACTGTTGGGTCCGCAGCATAGAAAACAAAATTTTTCCTACGGTGTGAACTACACGTCAAGATCTATCTACTAGGTACAAAGCAACGGGTGGACATACATCCAACGAGAACTTACCCTCGTAGACAACGAGCTTTGTTAACGAGTAGGAACTCGTGGTTGATGTAGTCGTACACTTGCCGATCTCAAGATCGTGAGGAAGTCCGAGTGCTGCAACTCAGTAGCACATCCGCTTTTACGTTCAAGCCACGGACAACCTCCACCTCGCTCCAGCGATCCAAATGAAGCAGCAACTCCTTCCGCATTTAAATGCCACTGGGAACATGTATCTCGCTAATCCGAGACCATGGGGAATAATTCTAGAGGGGAGAGATCCTTCACAAGGAGGTGTGGGAATGAAGGAGGAATGGGTGGCCTTTATAGGAGGAGGGGGTGCCACCTCTCTCCATGGCCATGCATGGGGGTGACCCTCACCTCCCCATTCATGTGGTGGTAACCCCTCCACATTAAAATGCCTCTTCACATTCCCTTTAAAGTCTCCACTTTAAATGCATTAAATTTCTCCAAATTTAATGCTCTCTCATTTAATAAAACTCTTTTATTAAATTTATTCAGAATTTTGTTAATTACTTTAATTAACAAACATTCACATATAGCCCTTGCAATATTTCAATATCACATGCAGAACCACCTGCAATTTCACCGAAACAATTTCGGTTTCTATTGAAACAATTCCTGCGCTTTGCAATTCTTTCGTGAAACATATGTGCTCCAAAATGGTGTTCGTTACTCTTAAGTGTGCCACCCTATGGTTCGCGAATAATGCGACATGATCTAGACCCTTCTCCGATCAATAATCAGCGGGGACACGGAGATCCGTCTTGACTCCTACACATTCAATGATGACTCTGTGATCGTGAGAACCTTTAACGCTTGTAACTAAATCCCTTTGTCTCGATATATTACATGTCCGAGATTCGATCATCGGTATCTCCATACCTAGTTTGATCTCAATCGACATGCACTCTTTTCTCGTTCGTGATATAACATTCTAGTGATCACATCACTTGCTTGCAAGCTATCCTAATGTGATATCACCGAGAGGGCCCAGTATATCTATCCGTCATCCGGATTGACAAATTCCACTCTTGATCCTCGAGCCTCAACATAACACCTTCGTAGTAATCGAACCCATCTTTATAGTCACCCTGTTACGGTGTGACGTTTGATGTTATCAAGATACTCTTCTGGTGTCAGCAATTAACATGATCTCATGGTCTAAGGATAAAGATTACTTCGTATGATGTTATAGCAATATAAACATAATGACTTGATCGTAATGCTATAATTCGGATGAATGTTCATCACATCATTCCACCAATGGTGTGACCTTGTTATTAACAACATCCAATGTCCATGATCAGGAAACCTTGATCATCCTGTTAATCAACAAGCTAGTCTATAAGAGAGGCATGACTAGGAACCCTTTTTGTTTATTAAACACACATGTATTGATGTTTCCGAATCAATACATTTCTAGCATGTAAAATAAACATCTATCATGTATAAGGAATATATAATAACAACTTTATTATTGCCTCTCAGGGCATATTTCCTTCATATTTCCAACAGTTTTGTCACTTTGCATGATTATGACCATTATTGCTCTCTTAGTTAGTCGCTCCTAGTCTTTTGCTAGCCTCCATAACCAAATGTGAGTTCCACTCATGCATCCAACTCCTAAAACCAAGTTATTCCAAAGAGTCCACCATACCTACCTATTAGCATTTGCTATTCCAAGTATATTCATGTTTTTATCTACCTTCCGAATTAAACTTGTTATGAGAAAACTAGTGATTAAAGCTCTCACGAACTTGATGGCACACTTTACTTTTCTTGCATTTAATAAACTTGAACCATTGCGTCCATCTTTGTTGTGTATATGCTTGCGCTCTATAAGTTGAAGTTAGCAGAACCATGTATCATGGGGAACGCTTTCAACATTGCACTTGTACATTGTACCCTGTTGATATCATGTTCTTTTGCTTATGGATCCCGGCAGTGTGGAATAAAAGGGGAACTTGTAAGATCATGGAGTTTGTATGTGTGTTAGAGAAACGCCTGGGCGGCTAGCCTAAGCCATGCCTAATCATGGTGCAAACTTGCAGCATAACCATAATGAGCACTGAATGAAGCATCCTCAATAAAAACCTATGCAAATAGCAAATAAAAAGATCGCTGAGATGCTCATTGTCTGCTTGCCTTGTCATTTTGATTACGGGATAGCTCCTGTATCATGTGCAAGGGGTACCCTGTTGGCGGTTCTCTATGATACATATGTACTTACAATGACAAGAGCTTACTTGTGACTGAAGTTGAGTAGCATGAGGTTCGGTCTTCATAAGTAAGGGGCATGAGATTTCAACTTATAACTTGTCAAACATATCCTCTTAGTTGTGTCACTTTAACCTTAATCACCTAAAGATGCTTATGATAGGGGCAACGAGAGCTGAAAGCTAATAAGTACCATAATTTTTGGAAGCTCTTTATGAAACTTGAATCTCTACTTCCTTCTATGAAGGCCTTTCTTTTACTTTTATGTTGAGTCTCCACCTTCTATCTTTATGCACCTACTTTGAGAGCATAGTGGCCATTCTTATTTCTATGTGCATTGTCCCAAGACTTGTTGATTGATGCATAACTTTGATATTGCTTGTTCTTAAACTATTTGTATCTAGTCACTCTTATGAACTTTGAAGGTGTCCTATGCATTTATGTTTGCTACTCTATGAGGGACAAGCTGAATGCCACTATGCTATGTTTTCTTTATGTGAAACAAACAAACGTCTTGCAAAGTATTGTTATTCATGAATATTTTGGTTGTGCCTTTTCATGTTGCAACATAGTTGCTATGTCTTATTGCTAGAACTTTATCTTTCATGCTATGTTGAAGTACTAGGATCCCAGCTATCAATGTTTTACAAATACTTTGATCAAGTTTATGATGGTGCATGTCACCTCAAAAATTATTCTTTCTTTTTATCACTTACCTACTCGAGGACGAGCAGGAGTTAAGCTTGGGGATGTTGATACGTTGCTAACGTATCTATAATTTTTGATGTTCCATGCTTGGTTTTTATCTACTTTCTTATGTTTTGTCCACACTTTGGAGTACTTTTTATACACTTTCTTGGACTAACCTATTAACAAGATGCCATAGTGTCAGCTGTCTGTTTTCTGCTGTTTTTGGTTGCAAGAAAGTCAGAAAATGAATGTTCTCGGAATTGGACAGGACAAAAGCCAAAGTCAGTTTTTCACCGAGGGGGACACGGAGCCAGAATACGAGATGGAGAGGGGCCAGAGGGTCGCCACACCACCTGGTCGCGTGGCCAGGCCTGGCCCACGCCAGGGGGTGGTGTGGCTGCCTAGGGCACCCCCTCGGCCTCCCCTTTTGCCTATAAGATGCCTCCGATACAGAAACCCTAAGTACCCGATCAAAATTCCACGAAAGAGTCTGTAGCCGCCGTCATCTCTATCCCTAGATCAGGAGGGATCTAAATCTCTTCCCGGCACCCTGCCAGAGGGGAGAATTCACCCTAGAGGCCTTCTTCATCACCATGCAAGCCTCCGGTGTGATGCGTGAGTAGTTCATCCTTGGACTACGGGTCCATGTAGTAGCTAGATGGTTGGTTCTTCTCCTTTGTGTTACCATGTTTAGATCTCGTGAGTTCCGTTCATGATCAAGATCATCTATTTGTAATCATACATGTTGTGTTTGCGGGGATCCGATGGATATTGAGATGCTATTTTAGATTGATATCATGTCTTTGTTATTTGTGATCTTGCATGCTCTCCGTTGTTAGTAGATATCTTGGCCGAGTAGATGCTAGCAACTCCAAGAGGGAGTATTTATGCTCGATAGTGGGTTCATGCCTCTAGTAATCTGGGGAAGTGACAGAAATCTCTAAGGTACTAGATGTGTTGTTGCTACTAGGGAGAAAACAATAGTCCTTTGTTCATAGAAATATCGTAATGTTTACTTTACACGCAATGCGTAATGCAATTATCTGTTGCTTGCAACTTAATACTAGAGGGGGTTCGGATGATAACCTGAAGGTGGACTATTAGTCATAGATGCAGTTGGATTACGGTCTATGTATAATGTTGTAATGCCCAATCAAATCTCATAGGAGTCAAGATGATTAGTATTTGCATGTATGCTTTCTCGATGTTTGTCAATTGCCCTGCTGTAATTTGTTCACCCAACATGTCTTCTATCTTAAGGAGAACCACTACTAGTGAACCATGGACCCCGGTCCTTTCTTTTACCATCAATCTACAACTGTTTACTGCTTTCTGTTTACTTTCTGCAAGCTTTTACTTTCTTCCACACAATACATTTAATCCTTTGTTTTCAGCAAAACTGGTGAGATTGACAACCTCACTGTAAGTTGGGGGCAAAGTTCTGTGGTTGTGTTGTGCAGGATTCCAAGTTGGCAACAACACCTTGGAGGTGTTTCCTTGCTCCTACTGGTTCGATAACCTTGGTTTCATAACTGAGGGAAAACTTGTTGCTGTGCTCATCATACCTTCCTCTTGGGATTCCCCAACGAGCTCGATATATTTTGGGCCATCACCGAGCAACACATTTAGTCATTCCCGTGATATTACATCCTCGTGGCCTAGTCACATGCTTGCAAGCTCATTGATGTAATCTCACCAATCGAGTGGGCCCAGAGTATCTATATGTCACCCGGATAGGCAAATCCTGATATTGATACATACTTCTCAACATATTCCTTTGGAATACCCAATACACACCTTTATAATTGAAGGAGATATGCCCTAGAGGCAAATAATAAAGGTGTTTATTATCATATCTCATTAGTTTATAATAGTTTTATATCATGCTATAACTGCATCAAACGGAAACACTAATACATGTGTATTATATAAACAAACCTAGGTCCCTAGTAGCCTCTATTCAACTAGTTCATTAGGCAGCTGATGATCAAGGTTTCCTGATCATGGTGATATTATAGCCAACTGATAATGAAGTCATATCATCATAGATGGTGTGATGGACATTTCCCACCAATGATTGTTGCAACACGATCATGTCACATAGTTCACAGTTGCATAGCGATCATGTCTAAAACGAAATGTCGACCTAATCCTTAGACCGTGAGATCATAGTAATCCTGTTACCGGAGGATTTCTTTGACTACATCAACCGTCATGTCCGTAAATGGGTGACCATAAAGGTGCATGTTGGGTATTCCAAAGGGGCATGTTGAGGCCTATACATCAAGATCAGAATTTGATCTCCTGTGTGACGGGAAGATACACTAGGCCCACTCGGTGAATTACATCCATAAGCTGCATAGTGTATGGCTAGGTCATGGGGTGACATTTCACGTGAACTAGTAAAATAATACTTGTTGCAAACCATATTGAACAAGGTATCATGATATCGATGTTCAGATCTCGAACAAGTCTTGTATCAAATAACAAAGGAAATTGGATATATCTTTTAATGTTCGACACGAAGGGTGTTTCGTGGAGTGCATAGGTGTCAATATGGGCATGTCGGTCCGCTATTGATCATTGATCATGATCAATGTCTATGACATTCCCAAACCACAGAAAAACATGCTTAAGGGTACTACGACGTTTAGAGATCTTCCTGTAAGATGGAATCACGGAAGAGACAGAAAATCAGAATTATTCCAGGAGAGATCCGAAGTTGTTCGGAGAAAGAAAGAAGGAAAAAGACCGAAAGAAGTTTCGGATAAATGGCAATTTATATGCGTTTATTATATGTTAATTATGAATTAACTTAATTAAACAAATATTTATTATATGTTAATTATGAGTTAACTTAATTAAATAAATATTTAAATTAATATTTGTGGGCAGCTTCCAGTATAGGGCCAATTCCTCAGAGGGAATCAGCCCAATAGGGAAGATGCCCAAATTAGGCAGAAAAACAGCAGCTGCTACCGTCGTTGAGTCGCCTGACCGGCCCAAGCGGGCGAGCCAGAACTAGGCACCTCATGTGCGAGCTTCTGTGCTTCATAATCAGCTGGCGGGAGGTTGTGCGGGAGCATGGTGGGCCGCGCAAGGGCCCACCCGACCGCAGCTCCCTCTGCCTCACCACCTGAGTCGGCTACCACTGCCGTAGCGAGCCGAGCCGTGGGCAGGAGTCGGCCCACCCGAGCCAACTACCACTGCCGTTGCAGCTTGGCTGGGCTGCGCGTGTGCTAGGCTGGCTGGCCGCTACTGCTGCCACTGTTGGGCCCGGTGGG
The DNA here is from genome assembly GCA_023614405.1 of Avena insularis. NCBI lineage: Eukaryota > Viridiplantae > Streptophyta > Magnoliopsida > Poales > Poaceae > Avena > Avena insularis. Next base: position 1,614,418 of record CM042686.1, on the reverse strand, counting down.
GTGGCCCACCCGACCACCCAATGGCCCAGCTGGCTGACAGCACCCTTTTCCCCCTTTTTATTTGTATTTTTTAGTCCCACGTGACCTAGCCTTTGGGAGGAGTACCCCTCCTCCACATATATAAAGGGATGCCCATGAGAGGGATTAGATCATCCAATTAAGATATTCTCTAAGGCAAATTTCCTTAGATAAATTCCCCCTCTCTCTCAGTTGCCTTTGCGGTGGCACGATCCCGAAGAAGGACTATACATGCAAATTCAACACCGATGTTATACGTCGTTGTGCTGTAGAGATTCTAGCCAGGAGTTCTACTTCCTCAACCTCGGCAGGGATGAGAGTCCAGGAGTCGTTGTATTGTACCGTATGTGTGCGATAACTCGGGGGAAGCTACCAATAGTATCGACATGACCATTGTGCAAGGACCTAGACAAGGGGTGACGTGCGAGGAGCTGCGCGACCTTGATGTTGGACGGGTACGACTACATCATCCATGCTCCTGCCTGAGTGTAACTCTCTCTCGGTCTTCAAGGGTACGTTACTGCTATCTTCCTCCATTACTGCATTACTTCTTAGATAGATCCTGGGCATTAGGGAGCTCCAACGTAGTAATTTTTTGTTTTCTGCTGCGAAACCCCTTCAATAATCACCATGTTATGGTGTGAAGGTTGAAAGGGCATTAATCTCTCTATGTGTTTTGGTCTTGATGACAACTCCAATTGTGGTCTAATCGTGTACCTAAGTTGCAGGAATCTTATATGAGCACATTATGGTTGGTGGACCTTTTCTTAAGGACTCTTGAAGACACTGTTTCTTTTAGGATTTCTCTCTATTTTTGTTGGTTTAGTTTGCCATACTATCAAGAGGGGGTCCACCTCGGTAGGATGTGGGGGAATCAAGTGTCTTGCACAAACCATATTTGCACCATACCTCCACAACCCTCCTAGTTTTCAGCGAGAGGGAGAGATCTGTTTGAGGTTTTGAGCCGCTTTTGTCCTGACCAAAAGTACTGATGGCTGTGAAATATAGCCATCTACATCCATATTTAAACTAGATATTATTCATATTTTTGATGAAATATCTCTCTAAACCCTGCCACTAGTGCCTAATGATTAAAGGGGTATGCAATCCTTTCTTTCTATTTTTCCCTGCGCAGATAATGATGTTTGATGATGGGAATCACAATATTAAAGTCAAAGATACGAGATTTTCAACAACCCAAAGAAACTAGGGGTCATGAAGTGGATGCTGAAGCTTTAACGACCAACTATACAGCCGGAATTTTATCCTCGCAGTATAGTTCTGGTCGTATAGTTGCCATCAGCACCGCTAGGTCAAACAGAACAACTTTCGTGAAGGGACCCTTATATAAAGAGGCTTCGGGCAACGATAAACAACACCCCCCGAGAACCCCAGAAACCTGCATCCACAAAACCGAAGAGCTGCCAGAGGGATAGACTTAGATCTAATCTCCAAACCCTTCACCACCATAGCCATATTCCACGACTTGTAATAGTAGATCTCATCTTCGATTGACGATATTGTAAGACTATTTGCTATCAATCTCATGGTTTACATTGCAATGTTTATGATTGTTAATTTCATCTCTATGCGTTTTCCTTTGGTCCAAAGTCTTGTATTGAGATCCCTATCATTTCTATTGGTTTAGGATTTCAAATTGTTCTATTTAAAAACTCTAGGTAGATGACTACCTAGATGTTTTGGCTTTACTGATGAGTTGTAATAGTTTACTGAGAACTGCTAGAGATCTTAGCTACTTCCTGGTATGTTGGATTCAAAGGTTGTTTGCTGCAAAGATTTTACTTCACCCTTTATTGCTTTGGTTTTTGGTTGCTTAGTCAGGCTCAGAGTTTAGGACTAGTTCCTAGACTCTTGTTCATAGGATTCTTACAGGAAATAGTTTTGCCTAAGGGCAAAACCAACATTTTAACTATAACAATTGCCTTTTCTTTGCTGCTTGTTTCACACGTTTGGAGGTGCTCAAGTGACGGAAAGGATAAGAAGTTTAGATTGACAGGTGTAGTGTAGGTTCTGGTATTTTGTAATTAGGGGCTTCTTTATTTTTCTTTAGGTCTTATGACCTGTACTCATATTACTTATGAATAAAGATCACTTTGATTATTTAAACTGTGATTTGCATCTGCCGAGTGGCATCGTTGGTATAACCCAGTGTACTCCTCTGTTGGTTGTAATATCCGTGGAACAATATTCCATGAGTGTTATACCAACGACTTGCGCACTACAACATGAAGTGGTGTGCTGGTTCACCGCATTCAGGGGCTCACAGTCAACGGGTAAGGGACACCCTGGTTTTCCCGAATCCGATGAAGGGAGCATCACACCATGGATATTCCAGGCGGTGCAGCCTCCGAGGAGTTGCAGCTATATGGCTTGATGAAGGAGAGCGACATCGCGCCATGGATTTTCCATGCGGCGCGACATCAAGCCGAGTGGCATCGTGCGATGTATTTTCCAGTGTGGTGTGGTCATGGCGGAGTTAGGGCTCCAAGGCTTGATGAATACGAGCAGCATCGCGGTATGGATTTTCCATCCAACGTGACAGAGTCATGGCTCCATGGCTTGATGAAGGCGAGTGGCAACGCACCATGGATTTACACGCGGCGCGGCCATGATGGTCGCGACTCCAAACCTTATTTCCTCCAGCGAGGATTGTTTTTGCTTTACAAGGCATCGGCCTCGTCGAGAACGACTTGCTTTAGATATAGACCCATCTTAACTTGGTGTCGACGAGTAGCCTCAATGTCGCCACTGTTGTCAAAATCAGATAATGGATGATTAGGGGATGCCTTGAGCGGTATGGTTAAATACTGTATGTAAAGTAGTTAGTAGGGGGTGTAAGGTCGTCATACACAATACAAGAGTTGACACAACGATGTTTTTTGAGTAGGTTGGGTCACCACGTGCGAGCATGACTTAATCCAATGTTAGGAGAGCATCGAGGGTGTTGTGGATGGACCCTATGCCGTAAGCAACTTCTAGGGACGAAGTCAAACTACAACACATCGTTGACCCAAGTCGTTGGCGACTCCTTGGCCGAAGTCAAACTATAACACGTCTTTGACCCAAGTCATCAGCGGCTCCTTCAGACCAAAACAACAGTCCAAGTGGAGCTCTACCTGTCTCCCCTTTTGTATTGATTAAGTGGTGAATGAATGAATCGAGCTCTTACTCCCCTCGTTGGGGTGGTTTTATTGAGAGATCTTAGTGTGTTTATATAGGAAATGGGTCCTTGACAAATGACCAAGGCTACCATGGTGATAGGTGTGAGGGTACAATTGTAAAGCTTGATCCACTAGTCTACGAGGGATGTGGATGAGAGAGGAGGCGTGCTTTGACCTAAGTTTGATTGGCCCAAAAAGGCCTTCCATTCACGAGTGAGTCAGATTTGGAGTCCGTGCTCTATGGTGGACTCTATTTTTTGTCAAAAAGTTCATATTTAAAGATTCAAAAAATGCTAAAAAAATACTAGGATGTAGATGATAATTTATAATATGCGCACAAAAAATCATGTCAAAATACCTTCTAGCTTACCCTTAACCCCCCCCCCCCCCCCCCGCGCGGCGAGCTGTGCGACGAGCTCGTCGTGGTGGGTTGTGACGCGCGCGGCAGGGCGTCAAGCTCTTCGTCGGAGAGGTAGCAACCCGCGAGCGGCTGGGACTTCGTCGGCGGAGAGCGACAGGCGCGCGAGTGCGGGGAGCTCGGCGACGAAGAGCGAGGAGTGCTGGAGGGCGTCAACCTCGGAGATTGTGAGCGAGGGATGGCGGAGAGGTGGCGCAAGGGCGCCAGCACCGGGGACGAAGACGACGACTGGGAGCAGGAGGAGTACGGCGCGGTGCCCATGGCCTACATCAGATCCGACGCCGCCGACTCCGACTCGAGCGGTGAGCATCTCCCATTTCCTGCTCCCCCATTGCGGCTCGATTTGGACCATTTTGTCTGTAAATTTTTTTGGTTCAGTTTAGTGTTCCATCTGTCAGTCACATGTACCCATGATTGTTTATGTATTTATTAGTATACATTCTTATTCTCGGTGTTTTAGTAATTTGAGGTGTAGATGGCCAAAAATGAATTGAGGTTGCATTCAACAAAAATATCAATCTGAAGGAAAAAAATGGTGCTTTTCATACTTTCACTAGTTGCATGAGATGCTGGTTAAGCTGAATTAAAACAGAGAGACAGTGGTTGCCTGAAAACTAGTACTAATTGTTTCTTGATTCCAGAGTGTTGAACTGTGGCATTGTTTTAATGTAGGAGGAGGCAGTGCATGGACGTGGTGACCACCATGTCAGGATCATCATCCTCATTAGGTACATGAGCAGGCACCGGTTGCGGAACACCCACTCTATGGGCTCGAGGTAAACATTGCCCAAGGAGGACTCGCGCGACTTCGAGAGCGTGGCCTCCAACTTTGTGGGTGGTAGAAAATGGCGAGCTGGGCCATGCCAGATTCCTGTCCAGAAGCGGAGCCTAGCGCAAAGTCTGCACTTTCTACAGAAAGTATGATCGTTGATTCAGCTGGTAAGTAGTGCACTCTTTATGTCAGCATACCCAGCTCTTCCACTTATAAAGTAGTTGGTATTGCAATATGCTATCTGATTAATTCTTCCACTAAGAATATGATTGACCACCTCCTACCATTAGTTGAGTGGAGAATTAGAACGTGGAGGGGCTTCTTACAGTATCTGCGTCAGCAACTCAGCATTCTTACAGTATCATGCAAAATGGTATTTTTTTTCATCCGACAATGCACATAGCTTGTTGCCAATCCAGTAGTTCAGTGAAAGACTCAATGCATGCGTATGAGAATGCAGATAGCATACTTGCTTCTTTGCTTCTTTAAATAAACTCAACGGGTGATGAAGAACATTTCCTTACCAGATTTTGTGTAAAATAGTTACATCAGTCTTCCCTGATTTATCATGTTAGAATGTTTATCCTTAGCCTCCAAACTCATGCATGAAAAATACCCCACCCCCTTCCCAAAGTAAATACGGTAATCTGTCTATATCTTCTAACTAGAACATAAGAAAATTCTGTATTTTTTTTTGAATATGTGCAGTCTGATAGGGCTTCAAGATCGGTGATTTATTTGTAAATAGTTCGCTTAGTAGGGCTTCAGATCAGATGTGGGTAGAGCATGGATGCATAAAAAATGTAGATCCCCACGCTCTTAGGGATTTTAGGCTCTGTTTGTAGTCAATTTGCTGATTCCTGTATAATCCATCCATTTTTCCTGTGCAACGGGGAATCTGTTGTATTTTTGCTAGTACCATCTTTATTTACCAAGCACTAGTATTCAATGTTTGTCCATAGATCGATATCATTGTCGCCAAATTTAGGGAGAATCAGTAGGGAAATTACATGAACTATATTTGTTTGGTGTTGCCTGTTTTTTATGGCAGCAAGTTGCATTGTACCCATGACCATGTTGCTTCAGCACATTGTATTCGTTGCTTCAGCTCGCCTTACTCATGTACATGTTGAGTTGCATTATCGATCATTTTTTGCTGCTTCAGCATGTTTTATCCTTAGGAGGGTGTAAAATGGAGGGTTTCCCTACATTTTTCACAATAGTTGCAGCTGTAGGGAACACCCTGGTGTTTTTGCAGGTCTGTGAAAGTTTCAGCTTATCTGTCAACTAAGTTTGTAGAGGTGTTGTGGTCCATATAAGTTGTTGTGTCCCGCATCATTGAGTTGTTGTAGGTTCTGCTAGATTTACAACACCATATGTATCCCATACTAAAACCTTTTTGGCCCTCTTTTGTGCTATGATGGTTCTAATTATAAGTTGCTACGTAACAGTATAAAGTTTGATCCAAAAAATGAGGGAGTTTGTTTTTCTGTGTGGAGCTACCTGAGTTGCAGTTGTAGTCACCTTTGTTGTTTCCCAAATTAGTGTTAGTTGCAGGGTTATATGTACTAAGTTGCTGCATTAATTGGTTGTAAATATTATCAGACAGAGGGAGTACTTCATAAGTTGCTGCAGAACACTACAAAGTTGATCTAGAAACACTGCAAAGTTTGATCTTGCAAAGCAAACCTGATGTACCTTAGTTGGTTTTCTGTGGAGAGATACCTGAGTTGCATCTGTAGACATCTTTGTTGTTTCCTGGATTAGTTTTAGTTGCAGGGTTACATGTACTAAGTTGCTACAGAGGGTGGTTTGATACCATACCGGTGTTTCTTGTTGGATCCAGAATAAGTTGCTTCTACCTAGTGCTTAGCTTCCTGGATCCAACACCTAAGTTGTACCCAGAATCCTAGAGTATACACAGATTGTATTTTTCCTTGTAATTATGTCCAATTTCAATCAAGTTGTCTACTGGTTATTGCTAAGTTGTGTATGGATTACCGTTAAGTTGACTACTGATTGCTCTTAAGTTGTCTACATATGTTGCTTCACATATGCACTAAATGATTAGACATAATGTCGATTCATTAGAATTTTTGTTTCTAAGTTTTTGCATACATCACATTGTTGCTTCCACATACAGTAAATTGCTTTATCATGTTTGACTGAGAGAATTTTTCATGGTCGTTTAGAGTTTTTCCAATAAACAATTTTGTTCTCCAACAAATACAACTAATAGCACATGCACAGACAACTTAGGGATTTATTGACAACCATTTTTCTTACTAGGCAGCACGAGAAACTAATTGCAACACACATTCAACTTAGGGATAGCTATGAAATAACTCATTGCACACACAGATGCAACTTAGGGATTAAGTTGGTTCTACCATTTAACTAAGTTTGATTAGACATCTTATGTTATTCTGCCTCGGCTTTTTTATTAATGGGTTTGTGAATTAAGCTTCCTATCCAACATAGTTAAGTTATTTGTACCATCTAATTAAAAATGGTTGCACATTGTACCATCAATCAAGTTGTTTAGACACCCTAAGTTAAGTTGCTGAGTTTTGTTGCATCCATTTTCCAAATAAGTTGAAGATAGAACAGGTCCGGTTGCATTTACGTCTCTATTAAGTTTGTTTTTATAAATATGGATGGATGTTGCATGGTAATTTTGTTGATTTATTCACTTTTTATATTATAGAAATTTTGCATATGCTAAGTTGCTTTATTCCATCAACCAAGTTGTTTAAACAACCTAGGATAAGTTGCATGGATTGTAATATTGTGTTTCCCATGCACTTTTCTTTTTGACCATGCAATGATGCAACTGCTAAGTTGATTACAGTATTAATCAAGTTGCAAAGACACTTTTGTTTAAGTTGCCTACTTACCTCACTAATTTTGGGACTTTTTAGTATATCTAATTCTCTATGCATTTAGGGATGGGGTTGTTTATTTTTTACTCTAGTAAGCAACCATATGACTGAAAGTTAGTTATCCAATTAATCAACTGTTTAAGACATTAATTCAGTTGCATAGCCGGTAGTTTCTTTTTTAACTATTATCTCGGTTTTGTAAGTCTGTTTTCGCACACATTAACGAGTTGACTGCTTCTTTTTAATCTAATGCTTTTCTATAATGATACAGAAAAATAACAAGACTAAAAGGGGGACTCCACCCTGGCTTATATTAATTAAGGTAGATGTGAGAACCCGAACCTGGACCTGGCGCTATACGCTTGTGCATGCCCACCATTGGACCACATGAGAGTTCTCTTTTTTATAATGATACAGCTTTGCACCGACAACCTGTAAGATGATTAAGCACAATCTGTGTTTACCATGACTTGATGAAGTCTAGCTTTACTATTGATTTATTTACCCCATGATTCAAGGTGCTTAGACACCATATTTGTAGTTGTAGGAGCAGCCGATTTTAGTTGCATACATTTTCCAAATTGGGTTGTAGATGGAACCGGCACAATTGAATTTCTGTGTTGTGTTGCCGGGTGGTGCGTGTGCAACACAGACCTAAGTTGCTGAATTTGTGTTGTGTTTGGTTATAGCATGTACATAAGTTTGGCATAGTTACAAGCTATATTGCTTCTTTGGGTGCAGGGTGGTCTAAAACCCTAGAGGTTCTTGTTTTTTCAGAAGTTCTGTGCCTATGGGGTTGGGTTTTCATTCTAAAAATGCACACACCCCAGATTTGTCTGCTGAATGTGTGCTGTGTTTGTGTCTAGCATGTTCAAGTTTTTTCTGGTTGCATTGTGCTCTAAATGTCTACTAGGGTTTCTCCTTTCTGCAAAAATACCTACAAAGGCTGGGGTTGAGTTGATCTATATTGTGTTGGTTCTAGCATGTAAATAAGTTGTTGAAGGTTCATGTCATGTTGCTATTTTGAGGAAAGGGTGCTGCAAAATTACACTAGTTTTTTGGCTACACGGAGGTTACTAGTTTATACAATCAAGGTTGTTGCTTATATGTATTGTATTGGTTTCTTCTTGTAATGAATGACGGGCTAATTTTTTACAGGTGCCAATATTAGGAACTATCGGCTCATGGAGATCTGGAGGAGGAAAAAGTGTAGTTGTTTGTTGAGAAAGGTAGTGTGCCAGATCCTCTCCCGATGTGCTGGCTTCCACTCCAGTCGAAGATGGTTCCGAGCTACTGGGCTTCTTGACAGGGTCGCTGCTGCAGCGGTGGCGATCCCGTTGTGGATTTTGCTCATCATGTTTCGTGGTCACGGTGGCATCAGGGAACAAGGGAGGCTGTACAGGGGCGTGAGTGCTCCCGGACGTGCACGAGTGTTGCGCTTGCGGTTTGAGTTTGGTGGACATGTGCTTCTTCTTCGATGAGGTTGAGTGGAGCAGGTGGCTCCGCGATCTCGTCGGCGTGGGTCCTGTCTTGGCCGATATGGTTCCAATGTTGGTTTTGTCTCGCCGCTCATGGCGAGCTTCACTTGCGGCTCCATAAGCTTGGTGCAAGGGTGCTTTGCCGGATCTTGGAGAGAAGGTCGTTCATCTTCTTCCTCTTCTTGGCGGCGACGACGACGAGGCGTGCTGGACGACTTCAGCTTTCTGTGCATGGACCTCAGGCGTTTTGTTTTCTGTTTGCTAGGTTCTTGTGTGCAACTGTGTTGTACACCTGTGTGTTTCTGGTGTGCCCTGGTTGGATTGGATTGTGTGTGTTGTATCCAGTTGCTTCCTTTGAATTTCTCTTAAAAAAAGTTGCATCCTTTGATGAACTCGTGACTTTCTAAGGGTTGCACCACGTCCGTTGTCACCTGGTCAGGGCAAGGGAATTCTCTTTCCGTTACTGGGTTTTGGGTAACTTTCCTTATATGGATGGGGGCTGGATTGGACTAACCAGCCCCCGTTTGCTTTGCTAGCTAGACGCGTCCATTAAAATTTATAGGGGCTTTATTATCATTATTATTATGGTCTTTACACGACGCAACATCAACGTGAAGCTCAAATTTTATAAGCCAAAAAAAAGGGTCTAAAACAGTTCCTTAGAGCTTCCCCACTCCGGAATCTGTCCCAACCGGGGAATCTATAAGCCAGCTTGTCAGTAATAAACATAATAAAGCACAAAAGAAGTGGCCCTAACAGCATGGAAAACACACACCTCTATTCACCGCAGAAGACTAGAAAACAATTTGATTTTGCTGAAGCAGCACCCCGAATGCAGATGTGTTAAAAGGCAAAGAGGTTGTAGCACAGGAGCAAGAGCTGAAGCTAAACGTCGACGGCTCCTATGTTGCAGACGGCCAAGCAGGGCCAGGGGCAGGAATGGTGCTCTGGTAATGCCATTTTCGCTGCACGTCGACAGATCCTTCATTGTATGGATGCGGTGGAAGCCGAGCTAGCTGCGCTGGAGGAAGGAATCAACTTGGCGCTGGACTGGACCGGACCTGGCTTGTATTGTACGTATGCTGCGAGAGTGAAAGCCATCAGGGAGTCAAGTAAAGAAAGAGATGTTAGTACAGCTAGGATTGACGGGGAAGCAAATTGTGTAAGTCATAAACTAGCTAAGCTTGGTAGAGTGGGCCTAGAACGGCAGTGTGGCTGGGTAATTTTCCCCAGGAAATCCACCACCAAATATTGGCCGATCGTAACTCTATCAACAATTAAATAAAAACTTCTTTTCCTGGCAAAAAAAAAGAAAAGAAACCGACTGCTAACACAAGAGACAACAACATATACAGAGACAACACCATTCCTGGTCAGCCAAAGCGACCATTCTTTCGATGCAGAGTTAGCTGCTGTTCCTAGGCAGAGTTAGCTGCTGCTGCAGCAGCTGCCAAATCCAATGCATCTTTAACTTGGAACCACACCAATCTGGCATAGGGGCAACTCGATCTAACTCGCTAGTGAGTTCAGTCACCTGACATTCAAGACATGATGAATCGCGGACAACATGCAACAAATGATGGAACAGGCAGGGCACATCCCCAATGAAATTATATATATAAACTAGTACTAGTAAACTTCTTCAACCATGCAAAATAAATAAGTAATAAACGCTGGCCCTTGCTGATCAGTAGGCAGCAGCCAGCAGCCAGCGACTCTCTAACCGAGTCATCAGGACCGAAATGTGATCGATGGCTAGCATAGCACTTGCTAATATAAGATTAACAACTCCAAAGCCCAGGCAGGACTACAAAAAAACATGATACATACACAGTTGCACATCAATTAGTGGTAACATTGTTTGTTCAATCTGGATCCAAGAGAGGCTGCTGTTAACACCAAAGAACAGCTGGCCTCCTTGACACCGGGAAGTCTCGTGCGTAGTACTCGTTCAGATTTACTGCAACATCGACGTCTCTCTCAGAACTGAAGTATACGATATCAGACTCAATCATGCCATGCACATTGCGGGTACCATGTTCAGTAGTATCCCGCAAGATATACTCCCCAAGGTCAGGATACAAAAGCTTTCTCGCAGAGTCCACACCATAGAAGCAACTACCTGAGATCGAGAACAAGAACCAAATTTACAGTGCATGCATAGCATATGGTTCAAAAATTTGGAAGAATCAAAGCGGTAATTAAGGGATTGGCGCACATCATTGTGTTACTTTGCACTCAACCATTCTACCTCCCGCACAATCAGTAGTGTACATAGTGAGTAGGTAAATGTACCTTGACAAGACTTAACCACATATTTTTGTTCAATTTTTCGAAAGATGGCTTTCCATGTATTAGCAGAGGGAAACTCGTACAACAGGGTGTACAATAGACATGTCATCCGGACAAAATTACATCCGAAAACAAACAAAAAAGAGAGAGAAAAGAAAAAAGTGACCAATGGCGACGAACCATCCACCCTCGTGGTGCTAGTTCGGCAGCCCTATGATGCTAGTTCGTGGAGCTAGATTTTTTATTTAATATATTTTTGTTGAATTGCTACTCTGACATGCTATAGTGCTTTCTCTGTTGGACTAGTTTCCATAGTACTATCCATGTGATTTTGCATTGTTCTAGTAGTGATGCTCCTGGTGCAATCTTTCCTATTAACTAACGCCATCCAATCCAAAATAAGCTAACACAAAATAACATTTTCTTAATTCAAAATCTAAATGATGTATTGCATTGAGTTTTCCTCCGATTCATTGTGTGTCAAACTACGTTTATGTTGAGATCAAATTCACATGCTATTAAACTCTGATTACCAGATTATTAGCCAGGTACTAATACATATTTAGCTATTGCATTTGTCATATGTTGCTATCTGGAAAGTGAAACACTGGCCCAACTAGCAGTCCGCCAGTTTCCAGGAGTACATGGCACTCACTGACACAAAGTTTCGCAGGCATGCCCCATTACTAATGAATGTGCTGCTACTGCCTACCTCTCCAAATTCAATAATGAGTTCAAACATGCGATTAGTGCATCTTGATACTGACTACATGTGGGTATTGAAGGGTTATCGATTAATCTTCAAACAAACACAACTACACAATTAGTATGAATTCAAGATTAGGCATTCAAACAGTTCATAGTTTTAATAAAGAAATAAAATTAGGAACAAATGTCATTCCAGAATTAAAAATCCGAGACAAAAAACTGATAGTATTTCAAGGCAAGCAGCATTACTGATTCTGACAATTAACAACATACTTTGATTTTTCAGGACTAATTAAGCTATTATTCACCATTAACTGACCCAAAATGTTTAAACGGTGACAAAATCAATGCTGTCATGCATGATTTAGCCCCTAGCAATTAATCACAAACGACACATGAAAATGCCCAGGTTTTTCATTTTAGTCCATCTGCTAAAATGATTACTATATGCAAACTCATTGGGTTTTTTAATATTTGCACAAATAGATTCGCAGTGAAAACGCCTTCGCACAAAAAACATGCGCTGTACCTCTTATTGAGTTTTTGCAAGTCAAACAACATATGGGCATATGCCAATACATCTAGATCCAACAACCTAGCAGATCGAGAAAACCAAAGAAAAATAACTAAAATTACCAACTACATGCAAGATGAGACTAGCATCAATGGACCTATCACATCGGGAATAGGTGCGCGGAACGTGTGCTAAACAGATTTTTTTGATAAAATAATTCAGACCAAGCATGTACTACCTAGATGGAATGAGGACTTACCACCATATGGATAGGGCAGATGGCAGCAAAAACTCGGCTTTGGCTCATGTGAGTGCCTAAATTCAGCAAAAAAAAGTGTCTTCTAAAGCTGCAATTCAGAAGTAACCATGAAATTTACATGGTAACATTTGTTATAGTAACTGGAGGGACCTCAGCTGATTTCCTCTACGCCGCATATGAAGTTGAGGGTATATTTTCGGTCCTATAACAAATAAGTAAAAATGCTGGTCAAATGAAGATACGGTGAACATTTGTTGTGACACGTATTTCTCCCAAAATGTTGGTCAAATGATCGAAACAACATATAGACCTACCCAAAAATATTATGAAGCGTATTTTTCCAGTAGATCCAGGGAGATCCGCCCGCACCAATCTCTTGTCCTCTTAGTGGCGGGTGGGGATTCAACAAAATCGTTGTCGGGGAGTCTTAATTTATACTAAACATTTATACTTTAAAAGAACTTAAATTTAGTATGTAGAGTCTTAATGTGTAGAACTTTATTTTAATTATTTGGGATAGTTAAATATCTATAAATGTTGGTGACATTAATTAGTTGTACTTTTGTTTGGTATATGTTTGCAACACACTATTAAAAAGTGCTCTTGTGTTATGCTAAATTTGAACTTTATTCTGCAACAAATTTCATTGTTAAAGAAATTTCTGAATACTGCATAATGCACATTGTGCATATGTATTTATGGCAAATATTATTAAAGCATATGATCTAAAAATATCTTAATAGCGATTTCTAGTGTATGATTATGTAAGCTTACCGATGTAACTTCTGGAATGTATAAATCATATTAGCAAGGCTTTCTATACAGTCGCTTTGTGCTGAGACGTGTCTTGCAAGTTATAATGAATTCAATAATAAGTTGACAATTGTGTACAAGCTATGTATCAAGCTAGAGTCAATCTTGTAATGTTCTAGAACAATTGTGTCCTAAACCCGCAAGGAGAGTTCCACCTCCATTCACCCATGTATTGTGCATTTCTTTATTGTTGACTATGAGATGATGAAATTGTATTCGAACAATTTGTGTTAAACTTGTGCATTTCTTATTCTAACTGCTTGATTATGAAATTGTATTTAAACAATTGTTGTCAACATCGCTCTGAAATTTCAGTATTCCCGAGATATGCGGGAATGGCAAGAGGCCTCATGTATGGGTATATGGGGTACGCGGAGTAGATTGAGGGAAACTGGAAAAGAATTACATTTCAGACCATTTTTGGCCAGAACTGCACAAAAACCTAGTTATTTTGCGGTTTTGGCACTTCGTGGTATTGATAGAAATGCTCTCAGGATCTCCCACTGGCCTACCCGAACTATTCCATGACCCGAAAAAATTCCTGTCACTCCACCTCTCACTCTCTAAGAGCATCAATAATAGACACCGTAAATAGGGAAACTATAAACATAGATTACAGGCCGTGGAAACTTGTTTTATGGGTCGAGAGACTGCTGGTGCGGAACAGAGCCCGCATATTCTGTTTTACATGTTGGGTTTGCGGGCTCTGTTCTACGCCAGCAGTCTCCCGATCCGTAAAATAGGGTTTATGCATGATGAATGTGCAAATGCAAGATCGATATGCAAACAATTAATGCATAGTTCATAGTTTTTACATCAAATCACCGCGACCAGTTCAACCCAAATCGATGTTGGGCAATGTTCATCAATGCTAGTGATCCAAAAAGTTTCACCTCATCACCTAGAACGCAAGGGAGCATGATGCATCAAGCATAGGTATAGCCTCCGAGATCATCGGAGACACCTCCGTCGCCACCACCTCGAAGAGTAGCCGATGCACCACCGCTTGCCCCACTGCCTTGACGAGCTAGCCTTCTTTTCTCCATGATATCTGAAGTGGTCTCCTTCACCACTCCAATTTTTGCTCATGCATGTCCTTTGTGGACATCATCATGACATCCTTCTCTTCAGCCAAGAGCTCCTTCATTGCCTTGGTTTCCTTTAGCTTGATCTTTCTCTCCTCCAACTCGGCCTTGCGCCTTGCTTATTCTCGCTAGGTTTCCAACTTTTCAAGCTTCACCTGTTTCTTATTCTCGGTCATGACAAGCTTTTCCTCCAATATCTTCAATGGCATTGACTCCTTCGACTTCATCATTTGATCAAACTTGTCCTCCAACATTGATGCCTCGGCTTCAATCTTGAGCCTCTACTTGGCCTTCTTGTTTCCCTCGGGCTTGTCATTATTCCTTCCTTCCTTTTCATCCTCACTATCATCATACATTTTAACCATTGCCCCTTTCTTCAGTGGTGCTTCTTGGTCCCCCAATTTCCACTTGGAAAGATGTTGGAGCACATCAAAGCATTGTTTAAATGGAAAGCTTTTCTTCTTGGATCCGTCCATGTCTTTGTACCTTCCACCCACAATGCTTTCCTACAATCACAAAACAAGGATGGATTCACAAGATATGATCACAAAACAAGAATTGACATATATGAGATGGACAATAAAATCACATATTGGTCGATAGTTATTACGCTAGGAGGATTCATCCTCACTTGGTCCATAGCCGTACTCCAACGACTACATGCCAGTTTGATCACGTCCCATCGGCCTTGTAGGGATTGGTACGAGTGATATACCGGTGGACGGACCCGAGGCATGCGCCTGCAAAACTTATCTTTAATGTGTTGCCAATAGCGCTTCCCGGTTTGATCCGTGCCAGACACCGCATCAATTCCCACTTGCGACCAAGCATGACACAATGTAGTATCTTCTATCTCGGTGTAGTTGACAACTCTCTTCTTCTTCCCTTCCAGTTGGGTCGCTTCATAGGAGATCCATGAACGAAGATGTAGCCTTGAATGCATAAGCATTGTTGCTAAATCTGAGACAAGACCACCGTAAGCTAACTACTCCTCGCAAACACATTCATCAGACTCAAAGATAGGATTTTCTTACCTTGTAGACCCATCGTCTAACACATGGGGGGCACCGTTAGCGTTGTGGACACTGGAAGACGGAGGCATCGTGACCACCGGCGGCAAGCTGCTGCGGTGAACCAGCTTCTTCGTCTTGGCCCCCTTCAGCCCCGCCGACTGCGACTTATCGCAGGGCGCCTTCGTCTTCGGCGCCGGTGCAGGGAACACGATGGGGTTCACTGCCGGGACAACATCGGTGCCCATCGTGGCTTGCGGGACCACGTCTGTACCCCGCGCTTCAGCTTCTTGATGCTCGTGGCAGCAACCATGTTGGCAACTTCACCAGTGGGCGGGGGTCACCGGCGGTCAGGAGACCCCCGGCCCGCCGCGGGAGCCAGGGTAACCACGGGAGACGGTGTTTGAGGCTATATGTGCCTCCAGCGGTCGGCGGGTCCGAGTTGAGGTTCATGCCGCTAAGATCTGGTTGCGGCGTTGCAGGAGACGATGGGGCGCGTAGACCGGCGCCAGCGGCGGCGCGTGGGCAGGAATGGGGAAGAGGTGAAACGTCTCTCGCACGCAAACGACGGGAGGAGTGCGGGTTGCATACAGTTTCGCCTCCTAGCCCTTGAATGTAGAGGTTGAGGAGCGGATTTGGCCACGGCCCTTGAATTGTTTTTATGGGTCGCCTCTTTTACGATGTCTAATCGACGTCGTTTTTGTTCGAAACTGTAAACTGACAGTTATTTTGTGGGTTTGGTCCTTTTACGGTGTTAGTGACGCTCTAAGAACTCTAGATGTCAGTTTAGCACTCGTCCTCCAGCTTCTCTGATTGTCATCGCTCTTTTTAGTTCCCTCCTTAACCCCACATCATCTAAGGGGAAAAACCGTACTATAATAACTACTACTTTCATCTCAAAATATATGTCGCAACTTTTTTTCTAAATTTGGATGTATGTAGACAATATTTAGTATCTAGATTCATGTAAATTTAGACAAACTTTCGACATCTATTTTAGGACAAAGGGAGTACATTAGTGGTGTTCCTCAGAGATATCTTAATCCCCCCAAAATCATATATTTATAAAAAAATACATATTGAACAAGTAATCATCCAATGTAGTGTTGCAACTTGCAACATGTCCTGTCGTCTCGCTGAATGAACACAGTACTGCAATGTGGTTGCAATAAATTGAAGCAGTGGAAATTGAAGCAGCAGGTTAGTTCCAACTTCCAAGGAACACCGTGGAGATGCTATACATTCTCAGCAAAATAGTGACAGTATGATGGAGATTGCAATCTACTCTTCTTCAGGTCAGGTCATGAGGCCATACGCTTAAACCCTAACTAACCGTACAAATAAAAGTAACATGAGTGACCTGAAGAAACCAAGATGAGCTAATAAGATAAACAGGACGACACTGAATATTACAGCATTTTTGCTAGTAAGGAACACGTCAATAGAGAAGCAGAGAGAAAAGAAAATCATTACGACTTGTGCTGTCTGTCTATATATCCAAAGAATAGCATTGCAGAGACAATCAGCTCTACTTTCTGTTTTCTCAGATGGAAGGGGAAAAAAACTACATCAGGATCGGGTCAGGTCAGGTTGCTCTTCAGCTAACACTTAATTAATCACACTCAGTGTTGTAATTGTACTGCTACGAAGCCGGTGAGTAGCAACATTAGGAGCGTCAGGGTAGAGGTCAGCCGCTGCGGACGAGCCACTCATTGTGGTACGAGTACACTGGTTGCTTCCTGGAACAATACAGTTTACAAGACAAACGGTTAGCAAGAAATTCAAGTTTCACTCGGAGAAATACTGACGCCAAACTTGTCAAATCGGAAATTCAGAATGACTGCTATATATGGTTGTTACTTTGTGGCATATTTGGGATGCAAGAAATAAAGTTCGAAGTGGTGAGCAGATGATGCATCCCATATCGGTGGCGGAGAAGGTGTTGGCTTATATTCATATGATCGCTACATATCTCTATAAAAGTATAGCAAGCCCCAGGTGTGAGACTACGTCTTCAGTCCTCAAATGGTCTCCACCGCCGGCATGCTTGGTTCTGGTTAATGTTGATGCTGCGATCTTTGCCACTTCTCGCCCCATGCATGGGGGCCATACTGGGCATTGTCTTGCTGCTTGCGGTGAGCAGTACGAGGAGATCACGTCCCTAGATATGGCTGAAGCGCTGGCTTTGCGACGTGCGATCAACCTTGCCAAAGACGAAGGGTTCACCAGGATTATTATCAATTCCGATTGCCTCTCAGTTGTGAACCGGGTGAACTCGGCGGAGAAGGACCGGTCTCTTTGTGGCCGTGTTATATCCCGACATCCGATGCTTGATGGACTCCTTTTCCTCATGCTCCGTTAAACACTGTCTGCGTGGATTGAATGTTGCTGCTCATTCTTTAGCAAGTTTAAGTAAGGCGTGGTTGTGCTCCGGACTGTATCCGGCAGATCATTGTAATGACATTATGATTCATTCGCAAAAAAAATGATAGTATGATTATGTGATCAATAAAGTGCAACGTTCTCTAAAAAAAACAAAATACGGCTCGGTTTCCAGAACGTATCCGTATAACTTTGGTGGTTTTAATCGATCGACTCGTACCTTAATTTATGAGTAATGCTACATCTACGGAATTTTTTTTACGGAATCTCAGCTACGGACGTACGTGGAATCACGGGGAGAGATTTTCAGCCCTGAAATCACGGAGGCAGAAAAAATTGAACCAACCAACTGATTCCACATCATCCCGTAGGTCTTTTCCGTAAGCACCGTTCCGTAAGTCTAGGATTTCCGTTAATTTATTCGTCGGCACAAGGCAAACCCTGCCTTATCGCGCCGCCACCAGCTCCGGCGTCCCCACAAAAATCAACAGGCCCGGCCGCCGGCTCTCCCCACACAAGTTACCAGCCCAGTCCGCCATCTCGGGTCGCAGATCGTCGCTGATGTCCGGTGGATCCCCTTCTGCTCCCCTTCGGAGGGGGCTGATTTCGTGCTTACACAGCCCCAGCTGCGGCGCCGGCGATGCGCCGACGCAGCAGCGGTCCGACGACGACGACAAGGAGGAGCCTCTTCTCTCCGACCAAGATTTTCCACAAGCTATCTACGAGCTCATCGTCGGCTTCTACGAGGAGGCGTTCGAACGGCTGCCCTGCGACACCATGCCGGACCTCTTCGACATCATGAGCACGGGCGGCTTCTGCCTCGGCCTCCTCGACCCTGTCTCCAACATCATCCTCAACACCCTCGCCCTCGCCCGCGATGATGACTTTGTTGCATCATCCCCACCCGCTGCCGCCAAGAGATCCAAGAGATTGGCGCGGGCGGCTCTCCCTGGATCCGACCGCGGTGGATGCCCCTAGCGCCAGCTTGCGATTCGGTCCTACTACAGCCTCATGGACTTCATCATCACCTACTTCGGGTGCATCACCATGGAACAGGCTATCCGCTACCTCTACTGGGCCGGCGCCGATCTCCTCCTTGCCGTCAAGCTCGTCCAACACGATCTGTATGAGGATGTTAACCTTGACCCTGTCTCCAAAAGGACATAGACGGCCCTCGAGTGGGCGGCGGACAGAGCAGGTCATTGTTCGCCCAACACGGTGGCACAGGTCATGGCAATCCGGCTCCAAGGCGACGATTTTGCCCTTCTCAAGAAGCTATCTACAGAGGATCATAGTCATCATCTTACCTCTGAAGATGTCGGAGCCATCCACAGTCTGTTGCGCCGCCAGATCAGCCCCCCCCTGTGATGCCCAAGTGACCCCCGGCGAAGAAGGTGTACTTGTCCGTCTTCGTCAGAATCTCGCCAACATCGGTGACAACAACACCACCACGACGACTTCTGTAAACGTCTCTGCAGATGGCACCACTATCACCACCACCACCACCACTGTTCGCCGAGCAGGTGAACGCATCACGTCCCTACGGCCTATTCACCACATGGTTGCCAAGCTATCATCCTGCTTGACAAAGGCATATACTCAAAAACACACTTTGAAGAGTCCACGCGGCGACGCCTGCGATTACCTGCAGTCTCTCAAGATGTACCTCCATGGCATGATACACGGCTTCTACATCAAGGCACTCACGCTGCTACCCACACCCTCAGGCTCGCTCATGCGTAGCATCCTCATCTCTGGCCACTGCTATGGCTCCATGGACCCTGTCTCAAACATCATTATCAACTGCATTTGGTACAACACCCGCGGCTGCCCTCTCCCGGAGTCTGAACGAGTGAAGATGGATCATTACAATGACATCCTCGACCCCCTCTCTCTGCTCCGCCCAGTGGTACGCTCCCTCGAGGGCCTTGCACAGCTTGCCTTGTTCGCCGACCCCCAATCCTCAATTGCTTGTGCTATGGAGAAACTATGCAGTGCACAATGCGTCACGGTTGACATGCTACCATCAGCTAGAAAGAGGTCTGAAAAGATCCCCTTCCACGAGGCGGCCTTGGCCGCCGGACACCCTCTGCCTCTTCAGCTAGGTGAGCTGCACCAACAGCTGCTGCTGATGCCTGATCTGCTAGGAGAACTGCGCTCTTTGATGAGTCAAACCAGTAGCGGTGTGCTGTCCATCGATCACATATCCTCCATTCTGGACAAGGTGTTCATCTCGAGCACTCCAAGACTAGTGCAGGTGGATCCTCTGCCACAGGCTCAGTGCCCCAGACTGCGCGCAAAGGCTTTGAGCGTGGTGTCAAATGAGAGATCAGTGTATCAGTCGCGGAGGAGCTTTTTCCGCTCAAAGCTTGAACAACTGCTGCAGAAATATGCATCACAACATTTTTGGGTAGGTATATAAAGTTGTTTTTGATCATTTGTTGCTACATATATTTTTGTTAGATTGTTACTACCTGCTTCATTTGACCCACCCTACTGTTTGTGTTTGTGTGTGTGTGTGTGTGTGTGTGTGTGTGTGTGTGTGTGTGTGTGTGTGTGTTTTGTAGGAACCAAAATATACTCTTGACTTTATATGCGGTGTGGAGGAAAAGTGCCGAGGAGGCCCGAAATATCACGTATGCTACCGCGTTAATTTTATGGCTACTTCTGGATTGCATCTTCAAAAGACGCTATTCTTCTCTGAATTCTGGTCCACATATGAGCCAAAGCCAAATTTCTGCTGCCCTCTACCCTATCCATATACTGGTAAGTCCTAGCTTGCTCCATTAAAGTAGCCATCTATGTGGGTGTCTGGTTTAAATTATTAATTAGGTCTATGTGTTCATGGTGTAGAATGATCTATGTGGGTGTATATATGGTTTAAATGATAATTTTGTTTGGCATTAATTTACATGCTAATTGTATTGATTTTCAAAGAAAAAACACGATTTGCACTGAGACTAGAACTTGTTAATAATTCAAATTCTTAGTTGTGTACGTAGCAAACAAATTGAAGAGGTAACTAGTCTTTATGCTTCCGCAATTTGACACAAGTACTTGTGTGTCACAACTCACAGGTGTGGCAAGACCTTAATTAGCGTTTTGAATCACCATTGTCTCTAAATTATCATGCATGTCTGCATGCACTCCTAAATTTGGATTGTTTTCTAGTATCTCTTACTGAATCATTGTTGGGGTTATTTTTCTTCCTTTCTCTATAATAGGCCGTTGCTACTATGGCGTGGATGCTGCAAGAAAGATTATGTATCCAAATTCCACTGATTGTATCCTGTGCGATATCACCCATCCCGGAACTAAGAAGGTGGGTGATTTGGTAGAGACAGACATTGTCTACTTCAGTTTCAGTTGTGAGAGAGACGTGGAGCTTGCAGAAAAGCTGAACAGCTACTATGCAGAGTGAAGAAGAGGAGGCAGAGTTGGGTTGCTACTTGTATGCAAAAAGTGAAGAACGAGAGCTGATTTGCTGTGAATATTCTCATCGTGACCTTTGCTTATTGTGTTATGATGTACATACAGTATACTCAACTTTTTGTAATGCTCACCTTAGCGTAATGCATGTAGTATATGAGGAGCTGGATGATAGCGGATAAATTTTGTACCCATCAGTTATCACTTGATGTGTAAATTTTTCTGTTTCTAGTTGTGCCGTCTGAAGCTTGCAGATGGAGGCGCAGCTGCTGCGCCTGGTTCTTGCACCTTCTTCGGAAGAGCTAGCCTGTAAGGTCTTCGGAAGAGCTAGCCAAAATTGGCTTAGGTGGTGTACTCTTAAAAGCTATGCGCTTGAGCCGGACGAGGAACCGGCTGAGGCCCATGGCAAATTGACGTCTCTAAGTAATGCGTTTGTACTAGTGTTAGAGTCGATCTTGTAATGTTCCACAAAAATTCTGTCCTAAACCTACATGGAGAGTTCCACCTCCATTCACACATGTCTTGTGCATTTCTTAATTATGACTACGAGATGATGAAATTGTATTAACAATTGTTGTCAACCTTGTGCGTTTCTTATTCTAACTACTTGGTGATGAAACTGTATTCAAACAATTGTCAACCATGTTCTGAAATTTTAGTATTTCCGAGCTATGCAGGAATGGCAAAAGAGGCCTCGTGTATGGGTATATGGGGTACGTGGGGTGCCAGGGTTTTTGAGGAGATTAATCAAAGATGATGGATTAGTATGCAGTGAAGCGGTGATTAGGAGAAGTGTTAAGAATAATTAACACCAGTTAATTAGGGATAATCCCCATTTTCATGGTGAGAGTGTTAAGAATAATTAACACCAGTTAATTAGGGATAATCCCCATTTTCCTGCACGTGTTTTCCCACATCGTTGGAACCATCATGCAGGCAGTTATTTTCTTGGAGCGTCGCCTCAAAGAACCAACATACTTGTGTCCGTTCGGCACGAATATATTTGTAAAATCCACAACAATGAGAACACAGACTGAATCATTTTCATTGTCTCTTGTTCTTTGCAATTTCACTCGATATTTTGGTGTAGGAACTAAATGATAGTTCAGATTACCATACAACATTAGTCCTTAAATTGATGATGATTTGGTTTGGACAAGTTTTCTTGAAATAACATTGAACTTGGTTTAGACTTACCAGATTTCAATGTAATTTCTTTTCAGAACAGATACTACACCTGAGTTGAGCAGTTAGTATCCACAATTATGCAATGTTCATGTGTTGGCCGAGGCCTCCTGTGCCTCATGTTGTTGAAGGCTTGGCTTGGCCTTGGCTTCGACTACCTCGCCTCCAGACGCCGTAATGCTCTGCCTCAGCTACAAACTTTTCATGTTAATTCCTATCTCATCCATGTGTGTAACCGAAACTAGTGACATTATTTGAAGAATGGAGTTTAAGTTTCACTATTGATGATTAAAAAAATACTAGTTTGGTTGCTTGCTGCCAATGTTTTTGGCATCTCAATTATTTTTACCTTATTAAGTTGAAGGAATAGTTGTTGTTTATGTTAGTGCCCACACATTTTCTATCTTATTCATGCCACTGCTTTTGGTTCATTGTCTAGGCAAGAAAGTTGATGCCCATGATATGTTGTTGTTTAACAATTTGGTTTTGGAAGTACTTATTCTTGTTGTAGAAGAAACACATGACATATTCAATTTTGTTACTAGCAGATTTGCTATTTTTGCACGGTGCTGGAGCGTTGGCCTATAGGTCCCAACTCACCATCGTGGAGGTAAAAACTTGCTCCCTGCTGCAGCCTTATATAGGCTTAGGAAATAGTTTTGCTGTTCTGGAATCTTGATGAAGTGTAAACTTTTATGTACCAGAATGCATGAGTGTATTGTGTTTCTTTCCTGGAGCTGGCCTAGCTAGTCTAGGAGTTGTTTTTGGTTGTTAAAAGTACAGCTACTAGTGGGATGGGGTAGTTGCCTCCGATGAGTGAATTCACTTGTTGTCATTTGGGTGGAGGCTAAAGTGTTTAACTTCCACTTATGTAACCTCTCCTTAACGGTATATGGTTCTGAATGCTAATGTTTCGTATTTTGTGGTCTTCATCTGGTCTTGTTTAGTTCGAATAGCTTCCATTATTTGACATTGCTCTTGTTCTGGTTAAGAAATAGGTCAAGGACAGAATTAGTGCCGCTAGCAAATGAGTGAACTCATTTGTCGTGAAATGATGTTGTTGCTAAGATGGGGATCTATTTCCGCATTTATGTTGGTAATTTATTTCTGATGAATGATGCCTTTATATTTCCTGTGAGTTTTCTTGTAGGTTGTATCCATCAGTAATGCAACATGCATAGCAAGGAAGTCTAGCAGCTGGGTAATGCAACATGCATAGCAAGGAAGTGGAAGCTTTTCTGTACTAGAATGCATAATCATATTGTGTTTTGAGCATATCCTGACACAAATTCTTTCCTAGAGCTAGCCTAGTTAAGTGTTTTCTTTCTGAGAGTTGTTTCTGGTTGTTAAAAGTGCAACTGCTAGTGAGATGGGGCAGTTGTCACTGATAAGTGAATTCATTTATTTTCATTTGGGTGGAGGCGGAAGTATTTAACTTTTGTTGTCATTTGAGTGGAGGCAGAAGTATTTAACTTTTGTTGTCATTTGAGTGGAGGCGGAAGTGTTTAACTTCAATGTTTGGTAATGTGGAGTTATAATTTTTTTCATTTGTAAAATAATGCAATAGCTCATTTAAAATGATAGTGTCTTGTTCAATCTAACATGGTGGATATTCTTGCGTCTTAGGAACCTTTTGTATCTTGTAGTACATGAGAACTGGTTTACCATCAACATGACCCGTCATATTTAGCTTTAGTTAAATGGACTCACTTCTTTATAGCTTGTAGAATCAACGAATTGTTGACTATATAAAAAACATACTAGTGATGTAGTTTTTCTGTGCACCGTAGCTACTATATCTCTCATGCAATAGCTGTTGTCTTTGAGCTCTAATATTTTTTTGTGGTGATTGATTTCCTCACTGTAATTTATAGTGGCTACATAGACCTGTTTGGTGAGTTACTAGATGTTTAAGTGAGCTGTCTGGGGTCTGTGATAGATCATTGAATCATATTCATGTGCAGGAAATTATATCAGTGAAGCAAACCATATACAATCTTCACGTGTAAGTGATTGAAAGCAATTACATTTCACTTGATGTCATTTGTTTATATGTAGTTGCAATCATGTAGACACATATGTCTTGTTTTTGTTTGTTAGTTTCTACAAACTACTATTTGTGTTGGTAACCTCAGCTTGCTGGTATATGGTTCTGAATGCTACTGGTTAGTATTGCACGGTCTTCATCCAGTCTTGTTTAGGTCGAATAGCTTCCATTATTTGACATTGCTCTTGTTCCGGTTAAGAAATAGGTCAAGAGCAGAATTAATGTCGCTAGCAAATGAGTGAATTCATTTGTCATGAAAGGATGTTGTTGCTGAGATGGGTTCTCTTTCCACATTTGTGTTGGTAATTTGTGTCTGATGAATGGCGCCTTTATATTTCCTGTGAGTTTTCTTGTAGGTTGTATCCATCAGTGCATCATCCATAGAAAAGGAAGTCCAGCAGTTGGGAAGGGTTGTGGGTGGCGAGATGGTGAGTTCGTTTGTTCCTTTGTGTCATGGGGGGCACCTTGTAGTCATTATTTCATCAGTATATGGAATCGAGAACAGTTGGTGATTGCTGAATACTAGTTTCTTGTACCATGGAGTTGACTCTTTCTTGGGGTTTGTGGCATGCAGGTGATGTGAGAGCATGTCTTCTTCATCGTCATCATGTTCAAACAGTGGTAGTCAGATGTGATGCTGGTTCAGTCAGCTACTAGTCGTGGCGCGCTGGTGGAAGGGAAAGTGGATGGTGCTACTCTTATCTGGGCAAGTTTGGACCTGTGCGGAACAAGTGTAGTAGTATCACTCTTGGCGTGATGTGCATGTAGTAGTGCTTTTCCTGAAGCTAGCTAGCTAGCTTATGAAGGCAGAGATGGAAATTTGGCTATTGGTTTAATTTGGTTGCACCATTTTGTATCACTAGCTGGTGGATCTACAACTGATATGTATGGTGTTGGAAATTGGTAGATTTCTCCGATTACTTGTTGGACGAGCCAATGTTGCCAGTAGTGTTTGTTTCAAGCTGGTTGAGTGTAGCACCCCGGTAAAACCATTACTAGAAAATCGCTTGGTGTTTCCCTATTGTGCATCATCATGACCGCATGCTCATGTCGTCATGCCACATTGCATTTGAGCATCATCATGTTTTAATGCATGGTTTGCCTAAAACTATTTTCTAAAAGTCTACCTTTGTTTTCTAAACACCCTTCTTTATTTCAAACTAGTAAACGTGTCCGTGCGTTGCACCGGGAGAACGAGAAATACAATTTTGGATGAATAACAAACGCAACCATATTTACTTGCTTTGAATTTTGAGAAGAAACCATATACTAAAAAATCTAGGGGTGAAGTTTAATGAAACTGTCATGCATTTCATCAACTTAAAGACCTAAAGAACTCCATTTCCAAAATATGGGAAATAGACAACCCTAATATATGTGACATTTCTTTTTTGAATTGCATGTGACATTATGGTTTTCCACTTTCCCAGTAACAAGTTTTTACATGGTGGAGTCAAGGTACAGATAGGAGAATGCAGCACTTTTTTATACCCAATGTTGTCCTGTTCCACTAAACACTGACCATAAAGACATAGGTTTTACACTTCGAAATCATTAGCAAGCAATAGAGAAGCTATGTTCACCTCAATGAGCTCCTCCTTGGCCATCCACGCCCTGGAAATCTGCAGATCCTACTTGCCACTTCCTGGGCATGTTCCTCTTGTCGGCACTGCCCCCAGACGTCAATCGTCCTATCTCTGTGTACCAAATCATGAGTTATACTGAGAACCATATTGTGAGCAGCTTGGTCAGTATGTCCACTGCCCAGGTACTTAGTGATAAGAGTATAGCAATTGATACACAAAGAGGCAAAGAATATTTACAATCGGATTAGACATGATTAACAAAGGATGAACATTATTTAGAAATGATGTACGACGGAAATACAAGGCAAAAGGGGTAAATTTTAATTCAAAACTACTGATAAGTATATAGTAATAGTCCGTATGAATCGGAAAACCATGCCTATAGGCTGAATCGGGTACCCCAAATCCGTATTAGTATTGGAGTGTTATTTTCTCTCTGAAATAAAATTTGCCGAATCATAGTCTAACTGCGACAACCGTGTACATGGCAGACTAACACTATGATGCACTAATATCTGAGGCGAGCGCCAAGATAATTCATACTATTTGCACACAATAATTATGAGCGAACTATCTCATGTATTGCTTCCGTAAGTATTTTATAAAGTTCAGTTGCCCATACAGCAAAACTACTGAGAGCCCCCGACTCTCACTGATTTTCATCAAGTCGTCCCTGAAAACCGCGAGTGCATGATAATACCAAAAGTGCAATAGTGCATTGGATTAAGATAGACTTACACAATCAGCGAACAGGTTCTCCTTCTCGCTGGTCCTCAAGAGCGCCAATTGGAAATCCTTCAGACCAATTCCAATAGATGAGAACCAGGGCAAATGTCAGAATGATTCACAATAAGATCCTCAGAGTACAACCTACAACAATGATATACAAAATTGATTAAGGTGTGAACAAAACATTCAACATAGGGGGTACCTTATTGATCAAGCCATCATCGATGACAGTGCCGCATATCTTATTGAAGAGATCATAGAGCGCCCCGACCTCGCTCACGCTGACTGCACTCTAAAACACAACCCAACCCAACCCAATTCAATTTCTCCCGCACTTATTGATCAGATACCTAGTTAGGTTCAGGATCCAGTACCAAGATAAACCCAACCCAACCAAACATGCCACACACAAATTGTCCTCAGTCATCTCGTTGCTACATGTATCTATATAGATTCTGAGATGGTGTTGACATAAAAAAATCTCATGAGCATATCTCCCACATGTATCTACATAGATGCTGAGATGATTATGACCAAATGCCACAAAGAAAAAATAAGATTTGTTGGTACCACCAATTTATATTTGTTTCACCATGATAGTGTGAAACAAATTGACATAAAATATATCACCTACATATCTTCTTCCTGTACATAGTGTGCTTCTTAGAAAATTTAGTGAGTGTACATGCTGGTTTGCTAGGGCTCTTAGACAAATAAAATGACATTTACATGGCTGCCTCCGATATACCAAAATAGCAAGGTGTAACATCAGAATTGCACTCTCTCACCTCTGATACTCGGTAGAAGCATGCAATTAAAGTTGCAACATTCTGGTTCACGCTGTAATTTCAGTTGTGTCCATATGCTAGGAAATCAGCATCGGCTTATCTTCTTTTCTTCCGAAACCCGAGAGACCATAACCAGCTCTAAGTCAATCGCCCTTTTTCCTTCAGTTTAGAATGCACATAGTCTACCTTTCGTGATGTTCTTTTCCTGCAAATATCAACTGTTCTGATGACGATAGGGTTCAGTTACTAAAATCAAAGTCCAACAACATGAACGGGTCTAAATTAAAGAAGTATATTTTCTCATCTGAAAATACTACCAGTTATTTTCTCTATCCCAAATATCATTTCAGACAGATTATGTGCCCTCTAGATTGCATTTTCATACATTAAAAGTATATTAGTTTTCACCCCTTAAATGTGTCAAAAATATTTTCTTTGAACCTTGATGCAACTTGCTACTTCATAAAGCTGGATTTACCTTCAAAAATCGATGGTTATGGTCAAATTCTCGTGTTACCTCCAAGCAGGCACCATCGGCTTGGTCAGTGTCAGCCATACTCTTAGGGAATCACTGTAATTAGAATTATACTCTTGGGGAATCACTAAAATCAGATGTGCCGGTATGCTTTATTGTCTAGGAAAATCATATTGTCCAATAATGTAGCCATGCAACTTCAAGTGCTTGTGAGCTTGGAAGGCATCCCAGGTGCACCGATAACTTCATTCTGCAATCTTTGTATAGATTTTGCCCAGTCCTATTGTTTTATTCTCACCATTTAGAACAACCAAGGCCACCCTTTCTTACAAGAACCTACAGGGTCGAGAGACATGATTAATTATGCGGAATGCACATGTTTATATCATAAATCTTCAATTACAGATCGAAGTAATAAGTAGCTACAAACCTAGACAGGAGACACATACCAGGAAAATTTCCCGATAGATGGAGATTGCAGGGTTTTTTATAGGGTCTTGCTTTTAATTAACCATAGTAGTACACCAGTCTCAAGCTCTTGGACATGTGCATGCTTATCTTCTTTACTGACGCCATGCAAGTATTGAACCCCATCAATGCAGTTTGTCGTTTTATCTTGTGAGAAGATGAATTGATGGTTTCAATGGCCAGGACTGGGATGAATTCAGGGCTGTGCACCCCCTCTTCTCCAAGCTCTGAACTTGCACAAGTCCCAATCTAGGCAGTAAACCGGCACTGCAGCCTGCAGGAGTTGTCGGATCCATTTGCAGGTAACTTGAGCTAATCAGCAACACGAATTGAAATCGGTCCCGAGCAAAAAAAAAAGAAATAAATCGAGAGGAACGCAACGAACCGATTCTCGCGACATCATCCTCCCCCAATACTCTCTGGAGGTGAACGACGAGCAGCAATGGAGACGCGACTGTGCGCGCGACGACGCTCAGCAGCTTCTCCCCTGGTGAACAGCAATGGAGACGCGACCCAGCACGCGGAAACAGCAGGTTATTCCCCGGTGAGCAGCAACGGAGACGCGAGCCAACAATTTCCTTCGGCGAAAGGGGATGCGACAGCCAGGATGGGGGCGGTGGGGATCGGATCTCTAGTGGACGGCGGAGAGGGCGTAGCAGGACCATCGAGTGCCGCATGGGTTTCGTGATGTATTTCGTTCGTTTGAAATACCTACTCTCCGGCCAGAGCTGAGGGAATATATACCTGAACTTTCGTGGTATCATGTACTTGGTGGGAGGGCAAAACGGTCTAAAAAATGTTGGACTGGAAGAAACAATCCGTCCTTTATTATTAACTAGCTGAATGCCCGTGCGTTGCTACGGTTGTGTGTCACGTGTGCTCGTTGATCACTTTCTCAATCATGATGATAAGTATATTGGACTTCCAAACTTTTCTCTTTCTAAGAGATTTCTTCTTCTCTGCTCAAATATGCCCGCCTAAAGTGAAATGAGAATTGGTGAAGTTCATAGGAAGTTCTCAAAATTAGAATCTAACCCCTACTTAGAATATAGATGAATGCCCATGCATTGCTACAGAATTTTAATAGTATTTAATTTACACCTTTTATACAAAAGTATATATTAAAATTTATTGACAAGGTAGCACATATATTTTCACCATGCATACAACCTTCATCAAGCATTGATGTTTAAAGTTAGCAAATTAATTTTTGTGGAACTCCCAATAAACTCATTTAATATATGTTACAAATCTGTTTTATTTGGTAGCGACACCGAAAAAAAAAATTCTCGACGACCATGACATATCCCTCTGGTTCTTAGTTCTCTTGGACCACTCGAGTTAGATGTGCTAGCGTCAGATAAGCTAAAAGAGCAACCTGCACTCTTTTAGATGTGTGCAATCCCAAAATTACCAATGATCAATGTGCTACCATGAAACACTATCAGCAAACGTTGCAGGAACACACGACTGCACAGAGCCCAAGATCACCCACATTAGATACAGCATGGCCAACTCTCATCTCATGTAAGCACCGGCTGCGTGGTGTGTCACAACGCCCACGCGTGGCGGCGCAACGTTGCCTGCCCTCTACCCCTTGTCATCACAGTTGTGGGAAATTCAGACGCAGCTCGCATGCACTCTGCATGGTGGCGCCTGAGACCACAGCCTCCCTTTGTAGCTTCTAGCGTCGAGCCCCAGCGTGGAGTTGCGCTTGATTGCTCGACCCAGCAGCATCCAGTGAGGCACTCGAGCCTGCATCCTTCCTTGCAGTGCGGCTTCGGCCTTCGGCGAAACGGGGTCGAGCTCTACCTAGATGTTTGTGCTTGGCTGTCTCATCGTCGTGGCTCCCGATGGTCAGGGCGTCTATCCGGCAGCATGGAGCACATTTATTATGTGCTTGACAGGTGCAGCGCCTGGGCACCATGAAAATGTGGAGCTGGAGCATCTCTTTGTCTCCGTCTTTGACGACCCGGACCTTACAGTGTTATGTGTGAGGCCGGGTTCTCCTTCTCCGAGCTCAAGGCTTGCGTCCAAACTCCAGAACCGCCGGTAGATGCAGTCAGATAGGGCGTGCCGGGTTGTAGCTGGACGGAGCCCTTGCCGGCGATGTACAGGACCGTCTGGTCCACCTCGTTGTGCTGGGTGCGTAGAAGGGCAGGAAATCGAAGTCCTTCTTGACGGATATAACGTCTTGATCTGATCCTTGACAAACAAATTTCGATTGATTGCTACCTTGACCGAGCGGTGTATGTACGAACGACGAAAGACGGAGGGTACCTACCTAAATCGAGCGGTGTATCTATATAGCGTTTAGGTAGAGAAAATCGTACGTGCACGTCAACCTAGAAACCTAGGTGCCGGCGAAATAAAATAGAAACGGAAACGGATAACAAACCGAGCCCAACTTGGAACTCGCACGATGCCTGGACTCCTAGACGACGTACGAAAATTTGGATCAAACGAAAACCACCTCTAGACTTTTTATATAGTAATAACTAGGAAACATGCCCGTGCGTTGCACCGAAAGAGAAAAAAAAAATTGGTTGGAACCATCTTGCAAACAAATTGGTCAAAATTAAAATTCTAAGAGAGGCTCATAATCTATATATGCACGACTTGGAGACGACACCTATCGTTCCAGCAAGTTCTATTCAACTTTCTCAAACGTGTAACTCGTAATCTGTAAAATAACAGATGTACATGTGATTGAATTGGTCGAATATGTTGTAAAAAATGGTAGAAATACATGTCTTTTGAGGTCTTAAGACTCAGGGCAAAGGAACAAACACACATACCATAGAACAAAGCAGAACACAAAAATTGAGAAGGAAAAGAAAAATTAAATAGAAACAACAGCCTTTCGATACTTCTCAGTATACGATCAATTTAAATCACCTTGCATCTAGGTGGGCTGGTGGAGAGGGGAATGGATGAACCGTGAACATAGAAACATCAGAAGGGGTAGCCGCAGGAGCAAAGGCAACCTGTTCGCTACCGCCAAAACCGCATCCACCCCTTGTGAGGACCTCCAAGCAATAACTTCACTCATAAAATCCAAATCAAGTAAATGTGAGAATTTTCCTAAGCCCTCCAAGTAAAGGGCGCGAGCCACCAGGAAATATGCTAGTGTTCTTGTAAGTAAAATAAATTCACATTCTTGTAGCACACATACGGAACAGAAAAAAGCTACCAGCATTATGTCAGAACCAGTCCTCAATAGCAGTCGTCTTGTCCCGATTCAGCACGCCGACGCCAGAGAAAGGGAGGGGCACCTATGGACATCTTGCAGGGATAGTCGTCTAGGCCGGATGCAAAAGAAGAGGGGCGCAAAAATGACTCCCTTGGTAACACTTGTTTCTTCATCAGCAAACTCCTAGAACATCTGCCACTTTGATGCTCGGGATTAACTTTTGCCCCTTTGATGCTCTGGATTAGCGCAACATTTTCTTCATGGGTAGGTACATTCGCCGGATCGATGTTCCCATTAACAAACATAATTTCTCAATCTGAATTTCTAGCAATACATCACCAATCATCGGTGTCTTTCCCTTTAGAGAAAGCAACATAGATTGTTCTACGTGAACTCATGTTGGAGTGTTTGCCATCTCTGAATATTGCCCACTGGCCTTCTTTTTTCCCATTGAAATCCTACCATTGTGTTGTAAAATGGCTCACCTTGTGCTCAAATTCATCAAGAACAAGAAGACGCTCCACATGAATTCATTTGTTTGGTTCTAACCACCAGCATCATCAGAGAAGAAATGCAAACAGTAGAGAGCTTTACCTCTAAACTAAATGGTTTGTACAACTGCATAGATGATAGACTCCACGCTCACTTATTCAAGGCCCACGGTTTTCCATCTTTTCAAGGCACCTACAATGGCATATAAGTTCGTCGGTCAGTATATAAAAATCCGCGAGCACAATAATTTTCACACGTCGTAGATGATAGAAATATTCGAATCACATACATACTATAAATATGAACTTCTCCTAAATATCTCATGGTCTTAGGAAACCATGGCCCATTGGCAACATATAAAACTCTTGCATGAAAAATACATGGTGTAGATCTCTTCCATGTTACGTCAGCTCACGATGATGCCTTTAAATCTAGTTTCAAAAAAATGATGGCTATAAATCTCACTTAGATGGAGCATGGCTGGAGGGAGTTCCAGTGAAGTTGGTCGAACGCCAAGATGGCTATGTAGCACGGGCTTGTACTCCTTTTTCCCCTAGCTGCTTTGATCATCGAAAAATAATACTATGCATTAAGCCACTCAGCCAGAGTTGGAGTGTTACTCCTAAACGGCAACCGCACGGCGTGGATCTGCAGTTGCGGCTGCATCGGAGAATTTGTATCATGCCACCAAACCTACACACCAACAGCACGATAGAAAATTCACCAGCGCCCCCAATCTCTCAAAGCTAACATATTGTTGATGCATTGAGAAACGAAATCCACCCCGGTGCAAATTGGAAGTAGAGGAAAATCTGCGCTTGTTCGTGGAAGGAGCAGATGCAAATTCTCGTCCAAGAGCCTGAAGTGCATCGATTCTTTTTCTTCAAATAGAATGAGAGAAGCAAAAATCGACCTAATTTCCTACAAGAAACTTGGCCCTTGATCTGATCATAAGAATCTTGCTAGATGACACCAAGACGTGTTTCGGATCCCTAGAAACTAAAGCACGTAAAGTATCTAGAGATCGTGGCTGGTTCATAATCCCGAGACGCATCAAAAGATCATGGCCGGCCAATTCCGTGCGCTTGCCGGCACCATCCCTCCAGGTCTCGCCGTCGGAGATGTTGGGTGGAGTAGATGCGATAGATCGAAGACCATGGGTTAGGGCAGGTATATATATTGGTATTCATCGGAAGTCTCCTCAACTCACGTATATATAGAGAGGAACCGGAGGTTATGAGCTAGGAAAGGCTAAACCCGATCGACCTCCACTTGTTTTTTATTTTCCATCAAGCGTCTTGTTTAACGAGGGCTAGACTTGGCGTGCGTAGAACAATTTCTTTTTTAACAGGAGGGTATGAGATAGGAAAGGCTAAACCCGATCGAACTCTACTTGTTTTTTCTTTTTCAATCAAGCGTCTTTGTTTAACATGGGCTGGATAGGAAAAATGCCCGTGCGTTGCACCGGGAGAGAAAAAAGCTACAAAACGAAAGACATGTATTTTTATTAAAAAGAATTAGACTCTGAAGAATTTCACTGCTCGGAATCTGTTTTTGCTAATAGGACAAAGCGAATTTTTTCATTTAAATTCACCTAGAATTTCTAGTACAACAAAAGATGAATATTTGTCGAGCTCCTAGAAAAAAATGAGAGTAAACCTATTACCGGGCTACTTCAACGGTGGCCACGCTTCGAGTCTAGGGGGCGACGCCATGTCGTGGTCGTCCTCAATCTTCTTGAAGTGTAGCAAACATTCACCGATCACTATCTTCGGAGGCACACAACCTCTACATTATGAAGAGAATCCACAAGATGAAGACTCTTTTATTTACCTATCTTGTTCCTAGTGGATCAATTGAAGTACGGGAGGCAGGTAACTGAAGCGATTGGATTAACATCATGAGCTAGACAAATCGGTGTAGGAACAGAATAAGACTGACTAACTTTATACATAGTTGAGAAAAAGGCATGCAATGACTTCAGAAGATTTGCTGGTATAATGTAGATATAGCGTGATGCCATACCTAGACTTTGCTTTTCTCCATCAAAAATTGTACTTCATCATGGCCTCCATTAGGTTGGCTAGCTGGATAATGACATCGGTCAAGCACTTGCATCTAGAGACCATCGCCGAAGAGCCACACTCCATGATCACTGAAGCTCCTCTCAATGACGTTGGTCGCTTGCTCGAATCTTGCACTCCTTCTGCTACCTCCTCTCACGCCACGGTGAACTTTGGCATCGGCTAGGTGTGGCTTCTAATTAAGAACATAGAACTGGTTGTTATGATTGCTTCTAATGGTTATGCCTTATAGATTATGGAAAGCGGAAATGCATCTAGGCTAAATGGATGGTACTGCACCGATTGGTTGCCACCTTCAGCAAGCATGAACATATTGATCCTCCTTCCGAAGGGTTCGCCAATGGTCAGAAAAAACTTTTTTCTTAGCCTGAAACGAAAAAATTGCAATGCTTTGTTAAAGGTGTACAGATTGGCAGCAAACCAGTCTGAAGGAGGACGGACTACTTGTTGGGAAACATCTCACCTTATCTAACATTAACATTCCATGAACTCATGCAAGGAAAGTTAGGTTCAACATAGTTTGGATCATGCTGGGTCTGAGGAGAAGCAACCTTGTAGACACAATATCATCATCGGTGTCATAGTCAATTTCACGATCAGAATCAAGCGTCCAAAGTAACATTGCAAGAATGATTGATAATGTCTGCGAAGGATCAAATAAATTATTTTTACAGAGTTAATATATAATGCTAATAAATTATTGTTTTCTCTGAAGGGTACAGTGGCAGTTTGTCAAATACAGAATTGTGAAAGGTAATTAGATCATTATAAAATCACTTGAAGTCCTATTTGCGCAAAGCAAAGCAGTCGGCGTTCCATAATAAGAGAAAAGCTACTACAAGTGGCTATCATGCTTATAAATAGGTGAGAGTTCCTCAAATCCAACATTAGCCGAACTATTATGCATGGTAGAAACTTACGAAGGTGGGGTTGTATCTAATATTCAAGCATAGTGAAATATCACAATATGTTCATGGCTTGTGCTGGTGTTTTTTGACCAAATCCTAGTTGTTGGGCTACAGTTGACTGTGGTTCAGTGTGTAGAATCTCTCACATGAGCAACCATCACGCTTGGGTGCGCTTAGATTAGACTGATCGACAGCGACCTCTGCAGTGTCGAAAGAGCCCCCGCGTTTCTATTCTAAGATGAAAATTTAATGGAAGTTAACAAATACATGATAGGTGATATCAAGTAATAGTGTTGTAGAAAAGAATAGCAAATCATCCATTGGATTTAACCATACAAACCTTACAAAATATTTCAATTTTAATAGAGATTGAGAACTGGTATGTGAATTGTAATCTTAGTCCACATAGAAGTGCCTAAACAAGAAATGCAACAAAAGCACTGAACTCTTTTGTGAACTCTTATATAGTCTTTTGTGAACTCTTATATAGGAACATACGACCCCCAATTATGAAAGACAACTGTCAGCTGTGTTAGGAAAGTCAAATCTGAAAATTTATGATATTTGCAATAAAGAACAGAGATCCATCTAATACTGGAAGTAGTCTATGATGATAAGGCACGCCTATTGCACACAAAATTCTGCTATTCATCTCCAGAAAACATGAAAAATGCTTGAATAAACTTCTCAGGAACAGTATAAGATCAATACCATAATCTACTCCATCACAACCTGCATGCTCGCTGATGTTAATGAAATGGAGCAGGACCTGTTTAAATGGCGGCAGTACATGAGCAGATAAAACCCTACAACCGACAGACTAAGAAGGCAGGTAAACATCACCAACGGAACAAAGACACAACATAGAGAAATCAATACTAAACAAAGAAGTACAGATTACACCTTGATTTTTTAGGACGAATGGAGCACGTAAAGAATTGTCTAAATTGATATTTCTATGAATCGGTACTTCACTGAATACTTAAACTGTAACATATCAATGGAGGCACATGTTAATTACAATTTGCAGTTCCCACAGTTCATTTTGTTCATAGATGTATGATTTTTTCTGATATAAAACTCGGAAAATTCAGTGATTTAGAACTGGGAAGAATCCATGGTAATTATGGCATGGCATGTTCCTGAATTACAAAAGTAACATACTCTCTCCGTCCTAAAATAAGTGATGTGGGTTTGTCTAGATTTGAATGTATCTAGACACGTTTTAGTATATAGGTACACGTGAATCTAGACAAACTCAAGCCACTTATTTTGGGACGGAGGGAATACTAATTAACCGCACCACACCGTCTGACACCATTCACATGTCTTAGTTCACCTCCAAAAACGATGATACTGTAGAAATAGCAAAGTAACCTTTGCCTTCCAGAAAGAACCAAACTGATCACTCACGTGGATATAAGCAGATGGTCTAGTCGATCACCTTCCCACGCGAACGCTCTGCTGTATGAATGGCACAATACTGAAATCAAATCGCAACACAATACAAACAAAAATGACCACATCATTGAACAGTCACAAAAACCATTCTGTTGTTCAATCAGAAGTAGTGCACCATGTAACATAAAAGAAAGAAGAGGAGGGTAATACCGGCTTACCAAATTACTCGTGCATGACAAAGAGATGGCATGGGACGGCAGGGGATGGGCAGAACCTGAGGCGGTCTGCGAGGAAGGGGTGCTGGGGTCGACCATCCTCACCGGCATCTTCGGCGGCAGCTCTCTCGATCTTACAGTTGCAGGCCGTGCGCCAAGATGTCCGACTCCTGCACGGCGACCATCACCATGACGGTTTTGAACTCCTTGCTGCAGGTCGTGGTTGCACACCTATGGCGTCCCCCAGCAGCTCCTCCGGTTGAAAAGGACGAGAGTGGCCGGAGGAGTGGAGGATCAAAGATATTTCCAGCTGCATGTGGCCCGTCCAATCTGTTGCAGCTTGCTAGTCGATCTATCAATACATTGAGCTAGCGTTTTCTTCTTTCGTAACGGTGCCGCCTTGTGCTGTGTGCCCCTCCTCCACAATCAATCACCCAACGCTCCTCCATGCAACCTGGGCCGTAGCGCCTGATTTTAGTGTATACGGAGTTAGGCATGGTCGCGGACTGGGAGCTCGACGGGGTCATCAGCTTCGGGGGAGAGAATAGCAAGGAGCTCGTGTTGCGATCTAGGGCTGGGGAAGTGCGACGGAGGAGGTCACGTTGCGATCTAGCTCGTCAGGAAAATATGTACTACTACCCATATAAAACGAACGGTAGCTCTCACTTACGGGTGGCGGTGGGGTAATATTTGATTTGATGGGAGGATAAAAGGGTCCAAAAAAGTGTTTTACTGGAAGAAATAATCCGTCCTTCACTTACGGGTGGCGATGGGGTAATAGTTGATTTGATGGGAGGGTAAAATGGTCTAAAAACTGTTGGACCGGAAGAAACAATCCGTCCTTTATTATTAGGTATAGATTAATATTAATATATATATAGATATAGATATAGATATAGACTATAAACCCCGGTCCTCTCAGATCTTTATTTGTCATATTTGCAATTGTTTTGCTTTAAACAAAATAAAATAAATATATAATACTAAAAACCTATTTTATAAAAACCACCGGGGAGGCAGCCTAGCCCTTAGGCCAGGCCACCTACCACCCCGGCAGGCCCAGCCGGCTGAAACCCTAGCCCATCTACCCAAACCCCAAACCCTAATCCTAGCTACTCCCGCACCATCCTCCCTCACCACCACATACATGCAGTAGCAATGACCTACCCCACCCGTCCACGCTTAACCTCGCTGCCCGCAACTCGACCCGCCGCCTTCGTACCTGCTCAAGACGCAACCACCGCCAGCACGATCGACCCACCTCGTGGCTCGCTCTCGTGACGTCTCCCGCACGCCGCTTTCGCCCATCACAGCGAGGCGCGGACCCTTTCCTCCCTCGTCATGAAGCCACCAACCCTGCCCCGTCGTCCCCGCGAGCGACCCCACCCCGAGTCGCCTCTCTCTTGCGCGCATGGTTCCTCCTGCCCCGACAAGATCCCCATCGTCCCCGCCGCCCTCGGATTCCCTCGCTTAGCCCAGGCATCACCGCTCACCCTGTCGCCCGCATGCGCCTCGCTCGCCTCCTCCTCTGCTCGCCTTTGCGCCGACCGCCTTCCGCGACACCTCGTCGTCTGCGTGTGCGATCGCGGCAACTGCGAGCTCCACCGCGCCGGCCTCCATCGTCACGAACCGCGAGCACCGCCGTCGCCTCACCGCCTCTGTGCAGCGTCGCCACCAAGCACGCCCACAGGCGCCACCTGTGCCACCCTCCCGGAGCACACTGTCGCCTTCTCCCTTCCGGCCTGTGAGCCCATCGAGGCGGGCCTCATAGAGCTCCTCCGGCCGCCCCGTCCTCTTCAACTGTCGCCGCCTCCTTGCTGTCCCGTGGTGCTGCCTTCCTCGTCTCCCTAGACGCACGGTCCACCTCGTCCCTGCACGCAAGCTGTTCGATGCCAGCTCTACATCGTATTCTGTGTTGTGCTCATGTTGTTCTGCAGCGCCTATGATACATGATGCATTCCGGTGTCCCGTTCTAACTGCTCGTTCGCCACAAGATCACCGAGGATCAGATATCAGCTGCACTAACGCCTCTGCTTCCTCGCGGTCGCAAGTCCAAGAAGAAGCCATGCCGAATTCCGAGAACTCCGTCATAGAGCATCAAGTACACCTTCAGGGATGCCAAGACCCTGTTTCCGGAGGTTAAGAACGATCCCGCCAAGACTGTCTACCTTGGAGACGGATCTGAACCCGAACCCAAGATCGTCGAGTCCCCTATGTGTGACCCCTTTTTCCGAGACCCCTATTTATAAATGACATCTACTTGTTGCATATTAAATTGTTCATGATGGCATACATATTTTATGGGTTGGGTACTTTATCGATTCATCTCATAATTAAATATGGAGACCATATGCGGGCTATTTTAGGCTTATATCGGCTCCATTTAAATTTGCGTAACGAACCGATGCTATGTTTTGCCTTGTTAATACAACATTTAAATTGCGGGGTATCTAAATAACATGAACCTTCTAATTAATTGTCGGGACCCCGGTTCCGCTTAATAATGTCTAATTGCACCGCATCTTGCCATGCCATGCATCATATCATGAACATGTTGATTCTTTGCCGTAGTATTAAATAGTGCGTCCGGTATTTCTCCTAGTGATTTGCTTCTTCACGGATTATCTCATTGAGTGGATGCGAGTATCGACAAGTTCTTCGGATAATGAACCTTCGGCTATGTTTCCCAGGCGAGCATTCTCCCCCTTCCTACCTATTTTGCTTTTATAGTCTTTATTTCCTCATGTCGATCTATTGCTATCCGTGTTGCGATGCTTTAGTTTCCTTGCACCATTTATACTCCTTGCAGCCTCTATATTGCCATGGAGACATCCTATTGCCTGTTGTTTGTTAGATAGTCGGCCTTGCGAGTCATAGTGGCTTGCTTATGTGTTGCTTCGCGTCGTTGTTGTTCCACCGTTGATGGCAAGTTGACACATGCTTAATGGTGGAGATGCTTAATGGTGGAGATGATCCTGACTTTAAAAACAACTTGATTAATTGATGGGAATAGATATAACTAATGCAGAGGCATCGGTGGGCAATAGCAAATATTTGGTTTTTTAACCGCTCACTTGTGTCCCGTAGGCCCCGAGTATTTGATACCTATTCCTTGGCTATCGCACTATCCACATGTGGGACCATGAATCCCCTTAGCCAGAGCTTGATTCATTTCTTATTTCTTGGGGCCACAAACTAGTTTAGGGTTTTATTACTATCCTGTACTTATGCCATGCTTTACTGCTTTATTTAAGATTGTGCGTGGAGCACCTGTACTGTTTTGGATCGTGCCACGTTTTCGCGGTATCGATAAGTCCAGTCACACTTTTGGGTTCCCAGTCGTTTACAGCCGTCGTCACAAACCCTGGGTCTGTTCCGGAGCCGGCCAACTTCGTTGCGGGTAGCTTAGTGGGGTGGCCCCCTAAAATCTTTTATAAATCCTATGATTGCTTTGTCGTGAAAGCCTCGTTGGGTTTTGATTTGGTTTTTCCGAGGTTGATCGTGTGTGTGTTACTATTTGTGCACCCCCTGCAGGGTAAATCTTTCTGAAAGCCGTGTCCGCGGTTATAGACGACTTGGAGCACAGTATCTCGATCATAGACAAGCATAACTAAAGTAGTGTTATAAATTTGACTTTGACATGTCCAGTAATCAGATTCACTACAACGGAATGAGCAAATAAAAGTGCCAAAAACTGCTGGTTTTAGGAGGTCTCATGCTATCTATATCTGACTAGTAAGTGTTGCAACTATAATAAAATGAATAAAACTGCCAACTGTATGAGTTCCTTGGTTTGACTTCCTCGTTTGGTCTCGAGGGGGAATACCAGGATGGACACGATTGGTGTTAGTATCAGGTTGGATTCGGATAGGCCTTTCTTACCCCTCTAAAATAGCCGATAGATGTATCGAGTCTCTATAGGTTGTTTAGTGCATGTTGCGCTGCCGCTTCAGTCCACCATACCTATGGAGGCGAGAGCCGCCGAATTCTAGCCTCGCCGTGTACTGGCCTCAGTACTGACCGCTCTCTTTTTCCTTTGCCCTTTGTTGGCATCCCTTTTGTTTTAGCAGGTATAAGTTCGACGTCGTTAGCAGGGTTACCCTTCCGGCTTGTCCTGGGCAGGATTATGGACGCCATTGGTTATTCTTCAGGGCTCTTAGCTCAATTTGCTTCTTATCCGTACTCGAATGTTGTATCGTTTTCAAGGTGATTTGGATCTTTGTATTGTATATCTGTATTCTTGACTCGTTGAGTCTTTGTTGTATATATGTTCTGTGGGTTCTATCATGGACTATCGTGCAATGATATTATTTCGTTTTTCTACCCGCACACAAGTGCCTGGTGGGCATCTTTGAATTGTTTCTATGCGGGTTTGGCGGGGATCGCTAAAACTTGCATAGAGCCGATTCAAGGGTGTTACATTGAGCAAGTTAATATTAGTAGTGCATTTTCTGATGCTAACTAGCTTATGAAGGCTGAGCTGAAA
This sequence comes from Avena insularis, assembly GCA_023614405.1. NCBI lineage: Eukaryota > Viridiplantae > Streptophyta > Magnoliopsida > Poales > Poaceae > Avena > Avena insularis. Next base: position 1,573,119 of record CM042686.1, on the reverse strand, counting down.
GTTTGACCGATGGTCTAATTTTATTACATATTTTTTGTACCTTACTATCTGATTGATCTACAACGGTTTGGGATTTGGTGGATTTTTACTTGTGAGACGAGGAGTTGTTGCCAATAGCACTATTTTTTTCCAGCTGGTTTAGGCTTGCTTCATCAAGTTAATTTTTGTAGGAATGAACTGGCATTATTATGCTCGTCTCCCAGCGTAGTGTGACTGTTTATCTGCTTTGTGGGTCGATGTTGGGTCTCTGTGAAATATGGCTAGGCAGAGGTTTAATACACAACTTAAAGGGAGTAATATACTGCTCTAGGTTGACAAAAAGATCTTGTGCCGTCTTTAGCAGAACAGACCCGATAGAATTGCTCTAGCTCCTCTTATAAGGAAGGAAAACTAATCACCAGATTTAAGGAAAACATAAAAACTGGATGGAAATTTATTATTCCCTCCGACCCAAATTAATTGACTTGGATTTGTCTAGATTCAGATGTTACGAAAAGGAACAAGGATGGGATGGGTCTTCGGTGAGAGTCCCCGCCCCTTCCGCTCTGCATGTAAAATTGATGTCGCCTTAATTACCTAGCACTGGCTACGAATCGTATCTTCCTCCCGACCCGCCGGCATGCAGCCAGCGCAATCAGTAGGCCACGGATTAATTAAGGGTTGATGAACCCTCCCCTCCATGTCATCACTCCGCGCCACCATTTCGCATCTCAACCGTCCATCTCATGGAGCAAATAGACGAGAGAAGGCACATCTGCTTCCCGCGCATCACTCTCTCTTCTCCCTCCCTCGAGCCTCCGTCTCCAGTGTATAAGTAGAACTGGTTTGTCACAGTCCGCGTGCGGCTTGGTTTGTCACAGTACTTCATTTGGTCCATTTGATTTTAGTAAACATCCTAGTCCTGGTTCTTGTTCAATTCTACTAGTAGCAGTCTTCATCTCACATCATTAATTAACCATTCAGCTGACACATCCTAGTATTCGGCAGTACTAGTAGTAGTACTACCGCTTAGAATGCGTTTGGACGAGAAACAACCAGCAAACCAAATTTGCGTGGGTAATTAACTCTTTCTTTGGGTAAAGTGTACCGTAGATGTTTGATTTTCTTTAAAAACATCAATGCTAATCGAGCTATATTGTGCTGCTAATCAGATTGCTAGCGACGGATTCCCGATTGTTGCTAGTGTCCCGATTGGGAGATGCTCGCGGTGTCCACGCTCGCCTTGGGAGAGGAGGTGACTTGAACATCTAGGCCGACCTACTCCACACTACTCCGTAGGGGTTACACCTCAACATCAAGTACTAGGAACTCTAGCCTCTATTCCCTCATTCTCTATGTTCTGTTGTGTCTGTAAGGGGGTTTGGTTCCACCATGTGGATGGGCAATGTCTTTCGTCTAGTTTCAGAAAGTATTGAGATCATATTCAGGATTTATACTGAACATTTATACTTCTATAGAACTTAAATTTAATATGTATAGTTTTCATGAGTAGAACTTCATTTTAATCATTTGGGATAGTTAAATATATAGCAATGTTGGTAAACATTAATTAGTTGTACTTTTGATTAGTATACGTATTGTAACACATTATTAAAACGTGCTCTTGTGTTATGCTAAATTTAAACCTTTTTCTGCAACAAAATTTCTTGTTAAATTAATTTCTGGATATTGCATAATACACATTGTACATATGTATTTAAGGCAAAGATTATTAAATCATATAATCTAAAAATATCATTATAGCGGTTTCTAGTGTATGATTATGTAAGCGTACTTATGTAACTTCTGGTGTGTATAAACCACTAGCATTGTTTTTTATAGAGCCATTTGTGTTGGGATGTGCCTTGCAAGTTATAATAAATCCAATAGTAAGTTGATAATTGTGTACAACTATATATCAAATTAGAGTCTTTATTGTCATGTTCCACAACAATTGTGTCCTAAACCCACAGCGAGAGTTCCACCTCTATTCACACGTGCCTTGTGCATTTCTTAATTATGAGTATGAGATGATGAAATTGTATTAACAATTGTTGTCAACCTTGTGCATTTTTTATTCTAACTACTTGGTGATGAAACTATATTCAAACAATTGTCAACCTTGTTCTGAAATTTCAGTATTTCCGAGCTATCGGGAACGGCAAAAGAGGCCTCGTGTATGGGTATATGGGTACGCGGGGTGCCAGGGTTTTTGAAGGAGATTAATCAAAGATGATGGATTAGTATGCAGTGAAGCAATGATTAGGGGAAGTGTTAAGAATAATTAACACCAGTTAATTAGGGATAATCCCCATATTCCTGCACGTGTTTTCCCAGTGCGAACCATCACGAAGGCAGTTATTTACTTGGAGTGTCGCCTCAAGGAACCGACATACTTGTGTCTATTCAGCGCGAACATATTTGTACAGTCCACATCAATGAGAACACCCACTGAATCATTTTCATTGTCTCTTGTTCTTTGCAACTTCACTCGTTACAGTTCTCTAACATGCAAAAAGTAATAAGGTTATATTCATGGTGGATGAATTCGGCGTTATATTACAATCTTTTCTTATGTTCCTCAGCGTTAACCCTTGGACAAAAGGGAGGTGCCAAAACTGGGAGGGAGTTGGGAACTTGGGATGCAGTGAGCCGCAGAAGAAGAGGATGGCAGAGAGGCGGTGGTGGCCAGTAAGATCTTGGCCTTGGGGTTATTATGCTGCTCCAGGAGCTTTCCATGGCGACCAGCTCGTCGAAGTCGTGGCCACAAGAAGACCAGCGTCCAAAAAACAAAACAGGAGAACAACAAGATGGGTGGGAGGGAGACGCCAATGACAGCCAAGAAACCCAAGGGAGGGGAGGGACGAGATGTGAGACTAACACACCCGACAAAAGGCCCGCCATAGCCAAGAGTTGTCCGCGGTGGCATCCACGCCGGTGTCTTTAGTCTGCGCCACCACCGCCTTCCGCCAAGCACACGAGCTCGCCTCATCTCCGACGACACACGAGAGGAGGGTCCTGTGTGGATATGCGCACGACTTGCACAGTTCGGCAAGTTTTCTCAGGAATGGGCCGGTTATTCCCAGGTAAACTGCTAGAAGTAAACGGGGCTGCATGGGTTTCTAGGGATTTCAGGATGGGCTAGGAAAAAACCGTACAAACCTCCCTGAGAAGTAAACGAGGCCTAATGGTAGCAGTTCTAATGATGTCCGCCCACTATTCTTCAGGCCAAGTCATGAGGCCATACGCTTAAACCCTAACTAACCATACAAACAGAATTAACATGAGTGACATGCACTGAATATTACAGCAGTTTTTGAGTCACTGTCTGCACCTGCACTGAAATCATGCTAGGAGGGAGAAGCAGAGAGAAAAGAAAATCATTACTCCCTCTGGTCTATATTAATGATCTCAACTTTGTCTCGATACAAGTACATCTAGTCTAAATACTTAATGAATCTAGATAAAGTTGAGACCATTAATACGGGCCGGGGGAAGTACGTTTATGCTGTCTGTCTATATATCCAAAGAATAGCATTGCAGAGATAATCAGCTCTACTCTCTGTTTTCTCAGATAAGGGAAAAAGAACAACATCAGGATCGGGTCAGGTCAGGTTGCTACGAAGCTGTTGAGCGTCAGGGTAGAGGTGCTCCTGCTGGAGCCGCTGCAGACAAGCCGCTCGTCATGGTAAGAGCACACTGATTGCCTCCTGAATACAATTTACAAGACAAACCGTTATCAAGAAATTCAAGCGGCAAACTTGTCAAATCAGAAATTCAGAATGAAAGTAATATGAGATTCCTATCTTATTATATGATTGGAGTGCTGTTTTGTTCCTTGTGTTTCAGACTCCATGGTTGGACATGATTGTGTTGAGAATCGGATCATTTGACCACAACATCTTCGGACGTGTGTATAAATTTCAGATGACAGTGACAAGGACAAAGTTCAGGAATTTGCAATTTGCAGTTTATGTACTACCTAGTGGTTGCTTGTTTACAGTGCACTGCAGCGATAGAATCTTACTAGTACAAAGGTACTTCAACTTTGTACCGATTTAATAACAGTGCATATGGATTAAAACCATCAGTGGTGCACAAATTAACAGTTGCAATTGAAACATTCACTAGTTATTTGGTAGTAAGAAATTAGACAAGAACTATAGGTGATAATGCTCAGTTCTATGTTCAAATTCAGACAGCAGTAAACAATACCTAATAATTTGAGAGAAGTTCAGGCTTGGTTCATGCCATATACTACTGCAGCTTAATACTATTGCAGCTTAATACTATTGCAGCTTCATGCCACAACTCATGCCTTACTATCTTGTATTCCCTTCTTCTCTCATCGTGCTGCTGCAAAACTGCATGATGGATGGAAGTCATATCCTAACTAACTACAAAATTACCAAGTTAATTGGCTGCATTTTTGTTACTCCCTCCGTCCATAAATAACTGACTTGGATTTGAATGTATCTGTACACTAAAACATGTCTAGATACATCCGAATCTAGACAAATCCAAGTCACTTATTTCTGGACGGAGGGAGTAATAAATATGGTGACATCTAACTACTAGTAGCTTGTTTGGACACATACAGTGCATTACCATGTAATTACCAGGACATGAACACAAGAAACGACAGATGCAAACCAGGAGCTGAAATGGACAAGATGGAATTTAAGAAAGATGGTCAGAGGCCGAGAAACCTTAGTACCTTCTTTGTAGCTCTTCTTCCGCCAGAAAACTTAGAATCTCGCCAACACACAGTATCGACCAAATCTTCTGCCCAGATGTCAAAATCGACCCCCATAGCAACACCGGCATACACAGAATTGACGTGGTCGTCGTAAGATCCCCTGGCCCTGAAGAACACCCTGGGAACCCTCTCACCAGTGGTATGATCCCTGGGCCAGTTCTGCAGCGCGCCCTTGTTGTTATCCATGGGGTTTCCTGGCCAGCGTGCAACGCCGGATCCGATGAGGAGCACGCAGTGGTTCTTGTTCAGCGTGACCCCATCATAGATCTGTCCAGCGCCCTCGTAGACGAAGGTCCTCCCAGTAGCTATAGCAGCCACCAAGGGATGTCCGGCGGCTAGTAACCGGACGACGTACTGGACATCACGCGCACTCACGCAGAATCCAGCGCCCATCCTGAGCACGCGGGTTGACAGAGCTCGACCTGGGCGACAGAAGGCCGGGGCCTTATAGCCGACGCCATCTGCCTGGGCGATAATTAGGATGCGCCGGATCCTTAGCTCACGCTGTCATCCATGTCCAGGTCGTGGAAAGCCATAGCTCCGTAGTCTATCGCTCCATTGATCCTGCCCATCAGCTCCATGGCGGCCAAGATCGCGTGCGCCTCACAGGTATCTGGTTACAAAGAAAAAAAATGTATTAGTTGTCAGTTATATGCTAACATGTAGCAAAGAGAGGATACATCCGTCTCCGGTATAGATACATTCACTTGAGAAATATACCGTGTTCTCCTTGGTTGCGTATGGCTAGATCCAATTCGATACCACTCACAGTGCACTCGATGATGCTCCACGGGATTCTGCAGATCGAAATGAAATGAACAGTAATTGTGTTAATCGGAAATGTGATGCCCAGAAAGAAGAGGAAAAGAAAGTTTGGTCATCCTATTACCACATTTCCGCAGCCGGTGCAGGTGACGGGAGGCAGCCTGAGGAGGAGGTTCACACCTCAGCGGTGTTGCGGCAGATCCACACCTCAGCGGGAAGTCGGCCAGGTCCCTGCTTGAGAGTGCGCTGAGCCTTGGTATGTAGCGCAGCCTCGTCAGGAGGTGGCTGCTGACACGGTCGCGGCATCGAAGAAGAGGGCCTGGGTCGGCCTGCTTGTCGACGGGATCGGGGCGGCGGAGGCGGTCGTCGGAAGAAGCTCGGATGGCGCCGGGGCGTGCAGGGGAGCAGGTGCTGTTGGTCGTCGGCAGGCTGGGCCGCTGTTGTTGCTCCTGGAGATTGGCGGAGGGCAGCAGCAGGGACGTGTCTGACCGACACACGTGTGGCCGAGCGAGCAAGGAGGCGGGGTTAAAACGGAGTTTGGCCGGCGAGGTCTCACCCGGCTACAAGAGATGGCCGGCGGCCGAACTTGCAGGAGAGGATTCAGGGAGTAAACGGAGGGGCGACGACGGCGGGGTTGAAGGGGAGGGTCACACGAGCGAGAGAGGAATGTCGCCGACGAGAGATCGAGCGGAGGGGGCTCACGTGCTGTGCTGGTCCAGCGGCGAGTGTGAGGGGGAGGTGAGAGAGGCCACCGGCGGCGGGGCTGGGTTGAGCGAGCAAGGAGAGCCGGAAGCGAGCCAGCGAGGAATGAGGGCGTCTCCCGATGGGTAGGTAGGGTTCCTGGAGTGAGTGCGTGTCGGGGGCCTGGCTGGGCCTGGGGTATTTTTAGAAAATTTGTTTTTTACAGAAAACATATAGAGAAAAGGTATGGCATTCTACAGATTTTCAGAAGTTTGTAAATTTTGGAGCAAGTTAGACAAAGCCTTTTTTCAAACAGTTGAGCAAAGTTTATTTCTGTTTTAAAATAAACAAGACCATGGGAGCAGGGTTTAATTTGCAAAACCAAAAATAGGGTTTAGCAAAAATAATTTTAAGGTCAAAACTCAAAAGTGCAATACTCATGACGTGGGATGCAAAAACCAAAAACAACAGGCAAACATAATTAAAGTATTTTCTGGGATCTTACAACACGCGTCGCCACCGCTCACCGCTCAGAGGAACCCCCGCCCTCGAAGTTCCAATGAAGAGGAAAAGATCGAAATATTCCAATCAAAGAGCAATCAGAAGGTTTAGAAAACTCCGACAAAGAAAAGACCATGATAACAATCCACGGTTCCTCAGGTCGAACCATGAGACAATGTGTGAAACAGAGCAAGCAAGCCATTGAACATAAGCGGCCTCAAGAAATCAAGGTTGGCTGATAAGGAAACACAACAACAATATGTGCAGCATTATTTAGTCACTTTGTAGCTGAACTGCACTCATGCTAGGAGGGATAACATACGTTTTCTTTACACAGCAAAATGAGAGCCGACAGGTAAAGAGTTACTCAACAGATAATTATCAATGGTAGAGAGAGAAAAACAATCATTGATGCTCTCTGTCTATATATCCCAAGAATACCATCTACGTTGGAGTCACAGGTGCAGAGGAAATCAGCTGTAGTTTCTGTTTTCTCATATGAAGAAAAAAGGCAAAAAAAAAAAAAAACTAAACCAGGGTCAGGTCAGGTTGGTTTTCAGTTAACCCCATAATCACACTGGGAGTGCTAATTGCAATGCTATGAAGCTGGAGAGCAGCAGCATCAGGAGCGTCAGTGCAGAGGTGCTTTTGCTGGAGGCGCTGCAAACGAGACGCTCGTTGTGGTAAGAGCACACCGATTGCTTCCTGGAACAATCGAATATAGAAGACAAACAGTTAGTAAAGTGTTATGCATAGAACTGTCATGTAAAACTGAAGCAAACAAAAATTGACCAGGAAAACCGTAAGGGGAACCCATACGGTATAATTTTTACATTAAAGGGTTATAAAAAAGAGAGTACACGAGAAAATATCTACATGTCGAGGGAGGGGGGAAAAGGATGAATACACAACCAGAAAAAGAAAATTTAGGAGAGGTCAATCCAATCAGCCAGGGGCAAAACTGAAGCAAAATTATCAGATCAGAATGACACAATGTGAATTTGTTATAGTATACATAATTGCGATGGTTATTCTCTTGTGTTCTAGGTTGAGTCCCTGGACAAGCTTTTCAGATGGGCTACATCCCACATGGTGTCAACAGTCAGATTTTTTTTTACCGCAAGATTGGTATATAGAAATTGGAGTAGTACCTATTGGAGCAGAAGATGATGGTGTAGTCAGGGGACTGGGCGCATGTGAAGATGCTGGAGGGGTCGTCGTAGGCGTAGCTGTAGGCGCCGGGGCACGCCGCCTTGAACTTCTTGGAGTAGAAGGTGGGCTGGCAGGTCACGGGGTTCGCGTACTGCCCGCGGCAGCAGTACTGGTCGGTCCCGAACACGTCGCACGCGCTCCGGCACGCCGCCACCTTTCCATCGGCGCCCTTCACGGCCAGCTCTGATGGGCAGTCCTGCCGCAGATCGCCGTCGCACCCGGCCACGGCGCAGCTGCTGCCATTGACGCTCGTCGGCTTTACCACCATGGGTAGGTTGAACCCATCCACCAGGCTCACATCGTAGTAGTCCACCGAGGCCAGCGTGAACTCTGCCAGGCTTGCCGGCGTGGCGCCGGACGCCGTGCACTGCAGCGACGTCCCGCAGGCGCCTGTCTCGCACGTGCCGTTGCCTGCGGAGTCGAAGTCGCACCCGGTCCGGCCCCAGACACGGCCTGACCACCCCACGGGGGCGGTGAAGACGATGGACTGCCCCGCACGAAGCGAGAACCCGCCTCCGCCGAAGTTCTCACCAGGCGTCACCGCTGGCCAGATGTCCGTCTTGCACTGGTTGATGATCGTGAACACGCGCGCCGAGTCCGCGCGCCTCATCACTCCTGCCATGTCACAGCAGCAATAACAATAAAAATAAGGTTTTCTCAAATAATATTGCAGCATTTTGCCCTCTTTGCATCTCCTTGGACAAGAGTGAGACAAAAAAGAGTTGAAACCAGGTCTACACCCTACTGGGACAGAGTGCAAGAATATCTGAAATGATGGAAATTAGATGAACATGGACAAAAAATATTGAAGGTTCAAAAGCATTCTCACTGTCAAGACCTTAGACATCCTAGCAGTAGCAGCACACTTTTGACACACAAGAGGAGAAAAAAAAGAACAGAACGAGGGGGGACATTCAAGTTCCTGATCATTTAGCAGCAACATGAGAAAGTGAGAGGAGCTGAAAAATAGAGAGTACCTGAGAAAAAGCAAACAAGAACCAGAGCAAGAAGCAGAGCACCCATGCTTCCACTTGGGATCTTACCCTTACAAAGTCCAATGCAACAAGATAGAAAGAATTTTTTTGGCTTCAGTATGCACTGACAACATTTGGAACAGAGTGCAGGAAAAATCTGAAAGCTAGAATAGAAATGAGACAAACATGAAACATGGACACAAACGGTGATGATACCAAAGCATTCTTAGTCAGAAAACCTGACACAATCTAGTAGCCCAGCTGCACACGCTTGTATGTCAGAAAAAGGAGGCATCCAAATTCCTGATCATTTAGCAGAAACTGAGAGGATAAGAGAAATGTAGAGTACCTGAGAAGAAGCAAAGAAGAGCCAGAGCCAGAAGCAGAGCACCCCTCCTTCCCATGTTTCCCTTACGAAGCTCAAGCACTGTTCGTGGAAATTACCCCTGTATGGGTGTATATAGGCAGGTAGATGTACTGATAAACAACACAAGAAATAATTTTTTTTAGAGTAACACAAGGAAGAATACGTGAGAGGGAGATTAGGCCAACCATGGACAAACCTTGCTTGCCATGGCTTCCTTCCTTGCTTCCTCTTGCCATTTCTGCCCCAGATTCCCCAGCCAGCCAGGCAGCCTCCCCTTCCTTTTCCTCTGTTCCAAGAAACATATATTGCTGGGAGGGGTCACAGATCAGAAACAGGGTTCCCTCCAGCTTGAAGCAACATCCCTTCAGGACCAACATATATTTATATCTATAAATCTGGCCCCAAAACTGCAGACAGGGCTGAACCACGGCACCAACATCTCTGATAAGCAAGTTTCACATACTTTAGGAGGCAAAAACAGACATCGACAGATCATCGTGACAACGCGTTATGCTCCGAGACATAATACAAAGATTACGCCAAGTGAACCATCAACAGGTCATAATGTATTAATAGCAAAACTGTTACACTAAGCAACTACTGCATTTTAACTTTTACAGAGGATGCAGCTGGCCACATGTAGAGTGTGGCCGCATCGAACTAGTCGATGGATTATTATCTATCACGCCATCAAATGTTGATGGGCGCAATGCCCCGGAACCAGAGCAAAACTAGCTTGCACGAACTGGGGACTTTGATATCCGGGGCAGCTTTATGGACCATCGAAGCTGATCATTCGTCGGCCAGTTTAACCTTATAATGCTGCGCGAGGTTCTTGATGTTGCCGTTTTGCATGATATTCTCAAGCACGTCGAACTTCCTGTAGTTCGCATCGAGTGTTTCCTGCTGCTGTGCCGCCAGCACGTCCTCCGCTTCCAGTTGAGTCTGAAAGAAAGAGAAACACGTTTCAATAAGATTGTACAACCAAGATTCAAAGGAACTGTATAGCACTTGTTTTAAAGAACAGCAGCAACATCAAAATCCACAGGATACTGTGTATAACAAATGTAGGTAAAGCTCCATCCAAACAGTGCAAGCATAATAATGAAGGCCAAAAAGATATGTTACATTCTCTGGTTCCAATTGCGTACACCCTATTAAGCATCACATTGACCCGAGCAATTGTTTCCTTCATACTAAAAGGGACTAAAGCAGAAAAGTATGCAGTTTTATCAGTGGACATAATAACATCAGTCATATATTAGAAGCTTTACCTTGATGAGAGCCATATTTTGTGCATCTTGCCTCTTGGCGAGGCCCTTCAGTTTAGCCATTCCATCGTGCTCCGGATCCCCTTGTTTCACCCAGCTGATTTCAAACTTCAAACCAGGCTTTCTAGGGCGATCCCGAAACATCTCGGGCTTGGCGTAGACAGCCCTCACAGGCCTGGGCATCCCGCCGATTATGAATGGGAAATCATTCATCAAGTTGACAGCAGCCTTGGCTTGGGACTCGTTGTCCAATTCCACCAACGCAGCTGCGGGGATGTCATACGGGATCGTGTAGTTCACGATGAACTCCGTATTGACGACATTCGCGCACTGCTCAAGAGCCGCCTTGATGACCTGGCTTGTGACCTGAGGGGAGAGTTCGTCGATGTATATCGTCCTCTTGACCCTCGCCTCGAAATCAGCGTAGTCCTCCTTGTTAGCCTGTTTGTCGGGTGCCTCCGCCATATGAGCGCGGCTTCTGCAGGCATAACAATATATCGCAACTGTTACTTAAAATGGCCAGGAGAAATTTCCTAGGAAACATGCATTGTAGGAGGGCAATCATTGTGCAGGAAAAGCATCTACGAGTTTTGCATTTACAGAAACGGATCTGACAAGCATAGACACAACCGCCAACAGTGGAGGGTTCATTAATAAACTACCCTGTGATCTTCGTATGCAACTTTCGTTATTTATTCCTATATATGGAATTGATACCAAGCTTGGGAGACAGGATTAGGCATATCATGTGAAACCTGTGGTACGCTTTCTTACAGATCAAAAGTGTTGGCAACCTGGATTGTACACACTGAGGCTGCCCTGCTTGGTGGGGTTCCAAAAAGGCCAATCAATTTTGGTCTGCTCACATAGTTGCCTCCCTTTTCATGCTAGAAATGCTGAATATCGTTTTTTATATTGTTCGCCTTTTTACGTTATTAAGCAGATTGTCAGATTTTTCAACTACTGACATTTTAGTTCTCAGTCTGAAGGCTGCTAAAAGGCACATAACACAGAGTGACCAAAAGGTGGATGGGTGAGCAAAAGGAGATTTCTGGACAAATAAGAGATGAGGTACTTCCCAAAATTTTCATGCTTTCCTTCATAACACTAATAACTGCAACACCGCATAGCTTTAATCTGAGACCAAGACCATCGGACTTTCTTACTTCTGGTTGCAAAGCGTTATCACGTGAATCTAGTATAATGGAAAATGCGCACCAAAAATCTGAAGGGTTTGTCCAAGATAACGGTTCAGGTCTAGGATTACCAAAGATACGCAGTGGCTGTGCCTGGTCCTACTGGGATATATTCCTACTGGGTGAACTTGTTCTTCTTACAGCACTGGCATATCCCAACGAGCAATCAGTATAAATACACAGTACCCGAATTCGAATTAGAATGCTATAAGCAAATAGTACAACCTGATAAGCAGACGCACGGAAAGGTGCTAGTAAATTTTTTCTATCTCATCAGGGGAAGAGAATATCAGGGGGGGTGGATCTGTAGATGCAGCCAGGAATTCGCCAAGGTGGGTTGGGTTTGAGTAATCAATCCCTGGTCGGGACGGAACCAATCTGGTGGCTGTGAAACCGAAAGGTCGGGGAAGGGGTTCCTCACCTGAGGCCTGAGACGGGCAGACAGCGGGGACGCGACGACGAAGGACGGGGAACCGCGGTGGCGGTGGCGGTGGCGGCGGCGGCGGCGGCAGGGCAAGCGGTGGTGTAATTTGTGGGTCGGGTCGGTAGGTCGGGAGACTCTGGCGAGGAAGAGCAAAGAAATAAGGATTCACCACAAAGCGATAAACGTGGTACTTTCCAAAAATACGATACATTTAAATCTAGACAAACCGAAGTCACTTATTTTGAAACCGAGGAAGTAGGTTTTTTTGGTTATGGCTTTTTTAAAAGTTTTTTTTTTCTTTTTCTGTTTTTTTAAATCTGGATATTTTTTAAGTTGAACTTTTTAATCCGAATATTTTTAAATTTAAACATTTTTTTAATTTGAACAGTTTTTGGACTGAAACATTTTTCGTATTTCAACTTTTTGTCAATCTGAACATTATTTCAAATTAAAAACAGAACGGAAAATAAAAAAGTGAAAGAAAAAACAAGAAAGAGAAACACGCTTGTCCTTACTGGGCCGCGCTAGGAGCAACACAATTAGTCCCCCGTACGGGCAGAGCGAATTCGACCTGCGACGGGTGGCAACTAGGGGATCTCATTCTCCTACTCACAACGATACAGCTTGTTTACCCTCCCTTTTTCCTATTCACCTCCCACCGCTTCCACTATTGAGAGTCCCCCGTGGGAGGCCGGGTTGCCCTCGGGCTCCTCCGCCGGACTAGCCGGCTGGAGGTGGCGAGGGTGGGACTCTAGAGTAGTTGTAGATAGTTTTAGATTCTATAGTTTTTTGAGTTGGCTTTATGCCGTGCGTGGCGATATGCGATCGAGGTTGTCGTGCCTGAAGCTTCCGGTGGTGACTGTCGGCGCTTCGGTGGCCAGAGTTGGCGATCTGCTGCAACTCCTCTTCTACCTCATCAAATAAAGCTCATGGATGTGCAGCTGTGCTACGCGTTAGATCTATCAGACTGCTCTTCCACATTCCCTGGGCGGTCGTGGAGGCGAGTGGAGAAGACGAGATTGTGGTGCGGTGGATGCTGGTTCGCGGCTGCAGCGGGAACTGGTGAGGCTTTGCCTGTGGAAGAACCCAAGCGACAACGAGGTGCGCCACCGCTCTCGTTGCCAAGGGGGCCGCTCCGCACCTCGGGAGCTCTCGCTCTGAGGAATTTTGTTCCTCCGGGATGGGAGGATCTTCGCCTATAGCGCGGTGCTTCAACGTCGGCTCTAGAACAAGTGGTTTCGTCCCCGGGATGGAGTTGGCGGCGGTTGCTGCAAGGCCAGCAATGGCGACGGTGGTGTAATTTTCTTTTTATTCTAGGTCACTTTATGTAAACTTGTCTCACTGCTTTGAGGAATGATCCTCTCCCCGTTCTCACAAAAAAAAAAAACTCCTACTCCGAAAAGATTTCATCTGACCAAAAAAAAGTTTGGTAGTGGAGTAAGCAAGTATTCTTCAATGTGCTTGCCTCGGTCTTGATTCAGTTTAAGATATTCTTCTTTTTCTCTTGAGTTGTGGTCACTTGACAGGTCTTGGCAAGATAGTCGACATCACATCGTTTTCATTGATGGCCACCATATGGTATCTGTTACTGATTCATTCAAGACCCATTTTTGGCCACGAGCGTGTCCAGTGAGAACGAATTGTCCGCGTGAGGAAACTACAACATTGTCTGTGTCGTTATTATGCGGATACAAGGTGTCGACATGTTCTCCTTTGAGTAACGCTTGAAGCCCAACCTAATTTAGGAATATGCTAGTATTGACAACCCTGGGAGATCGCATCCTCCACCTCAGTGGCGCGCTGAAAAGGGGAGACATCGGTGTTGGGGCCCACCACGAGCTTACCTACTCCCGTTGCTTCTCATCTGATTGATTTTTTCTAAAAATACCTAGGGAATTAGGGTTTTAATCTAGTAAAACGCCCGGCTTTAAATTATTAAAGCCAGATACGGCCATCGAGAGTACAATATGCTGAAGAAATCAGCTTACACATGGCAAAAGAACATCAAACAAACAAAAGTACAACAAGACGCCCTGCTTGAATGCTCAAGGCCAAGAAAGCTGCAACGGCTATTGACCGCCGGTGAAGTGAAGCCGAGTCCAGATGTCGAAGAAGCCACCGCTGAAGAGATCCTGCCTCCGTCTACCGAAGCGAGAGCTTCCTGCTGTTGAGGCACCGCCCGTCTCCACATCCAAAGAGGGGCCCCTGCCCCTCTCGCTCTAGTTCGAAGAGCGCCGTACCGTCGGAGTTGGAAAAGCTTACCCTAGAGCACACAGATGGATAGGAGACAACAAGGTTGCCAACGCAAGGAGACCAGAAGAACATGACCATCACCCCAGAGCCCAACACATCGAGAAGGGAACCACCGACTCCACCAACCAACCACACAAGCTACTAAAGGACACTAGGCTCCTTAGACGGCGCCTCCACGAAGGGAATGGAGCCAAAGCATCGCCGCCGCCAGATCTACAGAGATCAAGGCTTTCACCCGGAGCCTACGACAGGGTGATACAACACTCGATAACTCCTCCAATGAGGGAAACGACACACATATGTGTCGTCGTTGCCGGTACCGGCCATCGCCAGGAAGGCTTTCGCCTGGGTGCACCGACCACCAAATGAAAGCCATAGCAGCCACAAGGTGATAGGAATAGGCGAAGCACCTAGATCTGGGCGAGAGCAAGAGAGCTCCCGACCACGACCGACCCATGTCAATCACCTCACCGTCCAAACGGTCGAGGTGGCCGAACCAGCACCGCACGATGTGTTACCCGCCGCCAAGTCACCACCGCGCCCGACGCGCTTAGGGCCGCCGCCCCGACATACTAGAGATGCCAACCTTGCCCGCCACCGAATAGGCAGAGGCCCACCCACGCATAGTCGGCCAACCCATCTACCGTGGAAGGACACTCCTCCGAGATCCCCAAACCACGCCTACCTCCCGCAAGAACCAAGATACCATGGCCGCCTGCTCCAACAAGACAAATTTGAAGTTACAAACTGAAGAGAAGCCATGGGCCAACAAGCGAGCTCTGACCATCGTTGTTACCTGACATATAGCGGAGAGACCCCTGCCCCTGCAGGAAGTCACCGCATAGGAGTGATAGCTCCAAATTTCATCAAGATTACCCTTTTCAACTAACGTTAACATCACAATTAGCGAATACTTGGTTTTTTGTGATTGTTTTCGGGCAATGTATATAGAAGATTTAATAGCATTTATGAGCTAATTACACCCGAAGAAGCAAATCCCCAATTGGAGCCCCTTTCATTGGAGGAGTCCAAAGTGCATAACGACCACTGTTACGGTCGGGGTGCGCCCATACCGTCCGCTTGTACTACCTGCCACCAACGCTGTTATATCAATACAAGTAACTTTTGTGAAGGGGAGACAACGAAAAAGAGAACACAACCGCCGCAAACTCATCTAGAGAGGGAGAGATCAGATCTGGAGAAGGAGAAGAACCCTGTCTCATTCTTCGACGATCTCTAACCTATGAACCATTTACTCCACCATCATCCCCATTGATACTTAGAGAGAGAGAGAAAGAGATTGGCACTTGTAATATTAGGGTTTGATACTTTGATCTATCTTGGTTTGTATTTGATTCGATCTTCAACTGGTATTGTGGCTTGCTATGACAACTTTGAGATGATTTCCATTTGCAATACAATTATGCCTTTGATTTTCTTCCTGTCATGTCTGAGTAAATCCCCATAGGCGTGGGAGATGTAGGGGATTGGTGAGATGTGTTGTGCCTTCTTTAATTCCATCCATTTGTGATTGTTGTAGTTTTTATTAAATTGTGAGAATGATTATCTATGTTTTCGTAATGCTTGTTATCTAATTTAAGGGCCCAGGTAACATGATTTAAAGATCTCATAGGTATGAGCTTGTATGCTAGCAAATCAGCGACCCTCGAGTGACACAGCCGATATCAATGAGGAGCTAGTACTACTCGAGGACAACAAAGAACCATCAAGATTAAAGCCTTGATCCGGTAAGAAGACCTTAATTAATGTGCTGACCATTGCCGTGGTAATAGGCAGACGGATCATTTGGGCTGGGAAGAATTGGCCATGAGGACTTCAAGACGGTATACGGGTTGCTTGCCTACTCACTTACAAATAAGAAATATCACTATCACTTATTCCACTTTATTCATCTGGCACTTTCACTATCACCATGAACCGTTTCTCTCCGCACCTAATTTCTCATCTACAGGAACCTCGAACACATTTCTCGTCTTTACTTTTATGTTGTTTAATTCTCGCTTTTCCCTCACACAGGTTTCCTCTATTATTCACTCACCATCTTCCACCTTCAATAATTGTAGTCAATTCACTCAAGACCGGTGACACCTTGAGTGCGACCGAAACGCCGCATAAAAACACTTACCTAGACTCCTATTGGGATCGATATAAAACCTTGAATTAATACTTCCGTGAAAACATGCTTTGACGAACCTGTGCACTTGCAGGCCATCAAACTATTTTCCGGAACCGTTGTCGGGGAGCTAATTGCTAAGTGGTGTTTGTTGACGAAAGTAATTGTTGACACCATCCATGATCTTTGTTGAAGATAGAGGTACCATTTGATCAGGAAAAACTTGTTTATCTCCATACATTGATTGTATTCCAACTGACAGACATCTAGAATTTATTGAAAGATTTTCTAACTCACATGCTATAGACGTGAATAGTTTATTCCTTTGATGGTAGACTTGACCATCACCCAGGGGCTGAAGAACCTGAGCTACCATTGGGAGAATATGGGAATCCATCTAGGCACTTAAGAAAAATGCCTATTCTTTGTCCTGAACTTAAATGCTAGGAATTTGAAATATATTCTGAGCTAATTTATATGATGAAAGAGATTGCTTTTGCAGGAAAAGAAGAGAAAGATCCTAGTGACCACTTGACAAGGGTCCATGACCTTTATGCTACTCTTAAACAAACAAGTCTACTAATAGAGTTTGTACTCCTCAAACTTTTTCACTGGTCTCTGAAAGATAATGCTTTTACTTGGTTACAATAATTACCTAATCACACTATAAAAAGCTGAGAAGATTGCATTCGAGAGTTTATGCATAAATATTGTTCGTTCACTAAAATTATGCAGATTAAATGTAGCATAACAAACTTTCTCCAGATAGTTAGGAAAAACTTTTATCAAGCATGGAATAGATTTTATTCAATGATTATGAAAGTCCCGAATCATGGTTTCCATAAGCATTTAATTATCCAATATTTTTACAATGGACTTAATGATGAAACAAAAGAAATGATTGATCTATCTGCAAGAGGAGCTATTTGCAACTTAACATTGTCAGAATGTGTAAATCTTTTTGAGGTAAGATGCTTTAATGATGAACAATACAATCCAGTTGAGGATGTTGAACCACGAAAAGGTATGATTCACATAGACCCAGATCTTAGTCCTGAAGTAAAAAAGTCCATGGAAGAAAAAGAAATGGCCTTGGAACTTATTAAAGAAAATAAAATTGACATTCTTCAAGCTTATGTAATGGAAAATGATATAAATCTTGTCATGCAAAAGTTTAGATATCAACAAAAATAGTTTCGTGAGAAAAATTATAAACGTCTTATGACTCAAGAAAAGAATATAAGAGACCTAACCAAAGTCTTTGATAACTTGGGGCATGATACAAAGCATTTAGATAGATATTTAAGTATGGTTAAAACACAATGCGATCAAATAATTGAAACCCAAACTTTGGTTTTGAACCAAGGAAATTTTAATATTGTTTCTACTAACATTGTCATTAGACGTGGCACAGAAACACAGGAACCACAAGGGCCATGTTGGTATCAAGAAGAACAAGCCCGCAAGGAAAGAGAGACTCAAGAGTTGAGTCAAGAAGAAGAGGACCTAGTTGATCCTCAAGATGATATTGATTATGAAGCTCAGAAAAGAGAACATGAGGCTTCCAAAGCTAGAGAAGGAGAAGAAGCAGGAGATAAACATAAACTATATGACTCAGATGCTGAGATAGTCAACTCAAGGAAAGAGCCCGATCTCAGAAAGGAGCAAGAAAAGCAAGTTATCGTCCCATGTGAAGAGCACGCTGATGAGCAAAAATCAGCAACAAAAGAAAACTAAAAAAGATGCTGAACCTGTGGCAAAGGTAAAAGAGAAGGTAATACCCACCAAAAAGGATATTCCTTATCCTAATCGAGTTCAATATGAACCGGATAAATATATTTATGATTCTTTTGCCGAGGCACTGGGAAGCCTTTGTTTAGAACTTTCTTTAACTGATGCTATTCAAGTTCCTACTTATAAAAAGTTTATGCGAGATATTCTTAATAAAAAAAAGAAGGTAACTGATACGTCGTAAACGTATCTATAATTTTTTATGTTCCATGCTTGTTTTATATCTACTTTCTTATGTTTTGTTCACACTTTGAGGTATTTTTATACATTTTCTAGAACTAACCTATTAACAAGATGCCACAGTGCCAGTTGCTTGTTTTTTGCTGTTTTTTGTTTCAGAAAAGCTAGTAAGGAAATATTCTCGGAATTGGACCAGATAAAAGCCCAAGTCAATATTTTACCAGAAGGAACACGGAGTCCGGAGGGGAGACGAAGTGGCGCCCCACGGCGGCCACACCTGGTGGAGGCGCGGCTAGCCCTAGGCGCACCACCAGGGGGTGTAGGCCCCTGGCACTCCACTGACCATGCCCTTTCGCCTATAAAAGCCTCCCAGGACGAAAATCCTAGATACCCGATCAGAAATCCATGAAAGAGTCGTAGCCGCAGCCATCTCTATCCCTAGATCGGAGGGGATCCGAAGCTCTTCCCGGCACCCTGCCGGAGGGGAGAGATCACCCTAGAGGCCTTCTTCATCACCATGCCTACTTCCGGTGTGATGCGTGAGTAGTTCATCCTTGGACTATGGGTCTATGTAGTAGCTAGATGGTTGGTTCTCCTCCTTTGTGCTATCATGTTTAGATCTTGTGAGCTCCGTTCATGATCAAGATCATCTATTTGTAATCTTACATGTTGTGTTGTGAGGATCCGATGGATATTGAGATGCTATTTCAGATTGATTATTGATTCTATCATGTCTATGTTATTTGTGATCTTGCATGCTTTCCGTTGGTAGTAACTATCTTGGTCAAGTAGATGCTTTCAACTCCAAGAGGGAGTATTTATGCTCGATAGTGGGTTCATGCCTCTAGTAATTTGGGGAAGTGATAGAAATCTCTAAGGTTGTAGATGTTCTGTTGCTGAACCCCAAGAGGAAGGTATGATGAGCACATCAGCAAGTTTTCCCTCAGTTATGAAACCAAGATTATTGAACCAGTAGGAGCAAGGAAACACCTCCAAGGTGTTGTTTCCAACTTGGAATCCTTCACAACACAACCACAGAACTTTGCCCCCAACTTTTAGTGAGGTTGTCAATCCCACGGGTTTTGCTGAAAACAAAGGATTAAACGTATTGTGTGGAAGATAGTAATTGTTTGCAGAAAGTAAACAGAAAACAGTAAATAATAGATTGTAGATTGATGGTAAAGAATGGACCGGGGTCCATAGTTCACTAGAGGTGATTATCCTTAAGATAGTTGACATGTTGGGTGAACAAATTACAGCGGGGCAACTGACAAACATCGAGAAAGCATACATGCATATACTAATCATCTTGACTCCTATGAGATTTGATTGGGCATTACAACATTATACATAGACCGTAATTCAACTTCATCTATGACTAATAATCCACCTTCAGGTAATCATCCGAACCCCCTCCAGTATTAAGTTGCAAACAACAGATAATTGCATTAAGCAAAGTGTGTAAAGTAAACAATACGATTGTTCTATGAACAAAGGATTGTTGTTTTCTCCCTAGTAGCAACAACACATCTAGTACCTTAGGGATTTCTGTCACTTCCCTAGATTCCTAGAGGCATGAACCCACTATCGAGCATAAATACTCCCTCTTGGAGTTGCTAGCATCTACTTGACCAAGATAGCTACTAACAACGGAAAGCATGCAAGATCACAAATAACATAGACATGATAGAATCAATAATTAGTCTGAAATAGCATCTCAATATCAATCGGATCCCCGCAAACACAACATGTAGGATTACAAATAGATGATTCTGATCATCAACGGAGCTCACAAGATCTAAACATGGTAGCACAAAGGAGAATAACCAATCATCTAGCTACTACATGGACCCGTAGTCTAGGGATGAACTACTCACGCATCACACCGGAGGCATCCATGGTGATGAAGAAGGCCTCCAGGGTGATCTCTCCCCTCCGGTAGGGTGCTGGGAAGAGCTTCAGATCCCTCCCGATCTAGGGATGGAGATGACGGCGGCTACAGACTCTTTCGTGGAATTTTTGATCGGGTACGTAGGGTTTTCATCCTGGAGGAAATATATAGGCAAAGGGGCAAGGTCGGTGGAGCGCCAGGGGGCCCACACCCCTGGTGTCGCGGCTAGGCGCCATCCCACTAGGTGTGGCCGACCTGGCTCCCCTCTTCGTCTCCCCTCCAGACTCCGTGTTCCTTCTGGTGAAATATTGACTTGGGATTTTGTCCGGTCCAATTCCGAGAATATTTCCTTACTAGTTTTTCAGAAACCAAAAACAACAGAAAACATGCAACTGGCACTGTGGCATCTTGTTAATAGGTTAGTTCTAGAAAATGTGTAAAAATACTCCAAAGTGTGGACAAAACATAAGTAAGTAGATATAAAACAAGCATGGAACATCAAAAATTGTAGATACGATTGCAACTTTCTTATGTTTTGTTGTTCCATGCTTGTTTTTGATGTTCCATGCTTATTTTATATCTACTTTCTTATGTTTTGTTCACACTTTGAGGTATTTTTATACATTTTCTAGAACTAACCTATTAACAAGATGCCACAATGCCAGTTGCCTGTTTTTTGCTGTTTTTGGTTTCAGAAAAGCTAGTAAGGAAATATTCTCAGAATTGGATCGGACAAAAGCCCAAGTCAATATTTCACCAGAAGGAACATGGAGTCCGAAGGGGAGACAAAGAGGGGAGCCAGGGCGGCCACATCTGGTGGCGGCACGGCCAGCCCTAGGCGTGCCACTAGGGGGTGTGGGCTCCCAGGCGCTCCACTGACCTTGCCCTTTCGCCTATAAAAGCCTCCCGTGACGAAAACCCTAGGTACCCGATCAGAAATCCAGGAAAGAGTCTATAGCCGCCGCCATATCCATCCCTAGATCGGGGGGGATCTGAAGCTCTTCCTGGCACCCTGCCGGAGGGGAGAGATCACCCTGGAGGCCTTCTTCATCACCATGACTACCTCCGGTGTGATGCGTGAGTAGTTCATCCTTAGACTATGGGTCCATGTAGTAGCTAGATGGTTGGTTCTCCTCCTTTGTGCTATCATGTTTAGATCTTGTGAGCTCCATTCATGATCAAGATCATCTATTTGTAATCTTACATGTTGTGTTTGCGGGGATCTGATGGATATTGAGATGCTATTTCAGATTGATTATTGATTCTATCATGTCTATGTTATTTGTGATCTTGCATGATTTCCGTTGTTAGTAACTATCTTGGCCAAGTAGATGCTTGCAACTCCAAGAGGGAGTATTTATGCTCGATAGTGGGTTCATGCCTCTAGTAATCTGGGGAAGTAACAGAAATCTGTAAGGTTGTAGATGTGCTGTTGCTACTAGGACGAAAACAACAATCCTTTGTCCATGGGGCAATCATATTGTTTACTATACACACTTTGCTTAATGCAATTATCTGTTGCTTGCAACGTAATACTAGAAGGGGTTCGGACGATAACCTGAAGGTGGATTATTAGTCATAGATGTATTTGCAACGTAATGCCCAATCAAATCTCATAGGAGTCAAGATGTATAGTATATGCATTGTTATGCTTTCTCAAATCTTTCAATTGCCCCTCTATAATTTGTTCACCCAACATGCTATTTATCTTAAGGAGAATCACCTCTAGTGAACTATGAACCACGGTCCATTCTTTATCATTGATATACCATCTGTTGTTCTACTGTTTACTGTTTACTTTCTGCAAGCAATTACTATCTTCCACACTATACGTTTAATCATTTGTTTTCAGCAAAATCAGTGAGATTGACAACCTCACTGTGAGTTGGGGCAAAGTTCTGTGGTTGTGTTGTGCATGATTCCAATTTGGTAGCAACACCTTGGGGTTGTTTCCTTGCTCCTACTGGTTCGATAACCTTGGTTTCATAACTGAGGGAAACTTCCTGCTGTGCTCATCATACCTTTGTCTTGGGGTTCCCAACGAGCTCAACGTATCTTGAACCATCAAGCATTTTTCTGGCACCGTTGTCGGGGAGTTAAGGGCAGCTTCACAAGGGGAGTCCCTCACAACCAATCTCTTTACTTTGTTTTTTGTTTTGCTTAGTTTATTTTTGCTTTGATTGCTTGTTTTATTTTATCAAAAATACAATTTTTTTAGTTCCTACTATAGTTGTTGTTTTCGTTGGTCGGTTATTGTCTTGCTTTATCATGCTTTCTATCAATGGTTGGTTTCTTTGAAACTAGATCTTATTGGCAAGGTGGGTTCACGGAAGAACAAAAATATTATCATAAGTAACACCGCTTCTCACAAAAAGGGGAACACTTATGGGAACAAATTAATAAATTGTACCATTGCTAGAAACGTGTGCTCTATTTATAATGTTACTTATTGCTTTGATAAATCTTGTTGCCGTAGGAGGTATAAACACCTCCCTTTTCAATATGAGTATAATGACGATGTTACCATATCTTCTTATGTTAAGGGAAATTATGACTTTTATGATGTGGAACAAATTGAAGAATTTATTGCTTGGAAGGGTGCATTCGAACTTGCTTATTTGCTTGAAAATACTGATGATGCATCTTATATATGAGGTTTATGATATACTTAAATTTTGCTCTGATAATTACAAGGAAGAAAATGGCTATATTCTTGAATATCTTAATAGATGCTCTCCACCAACGGAAGAGACTAATGCCTTGCAGGAGCCTATGGAAGAAGAAATTGCTGAAACTAGAAGCTCATTGGATGAAAAAGAGGAGGAGAGTGATGATCAAGAGGTGGAAGAATGGAGCATCTACCCCATGTCTACCTCCTAATAAGAGTAACTCTTTAACTAATACCTTATTTTGATCGCCCTCCATGCTTACCAAAGGAGAATGAGTGTGATATTTATATTGTTGAGTTTGTTCATGATGCTACTGAAAATCATTATGAGAGAGGAAAATATGGTTGTTGGAATTCTCATGTTACTAAAACACCTCTCTTTATATTGAAAGTTCCAAAGTTGCTCTTGTTTTATCTACCCATTCTTATTACTATGTGCTTCTTTGATTTATTTTATTATAAGATTCCTATGCATAAGAAGTGGGTTAGACTTAAATGTGTATCATATTTTCTCCTTGATGCTCTCTTTTGCTTCAATTCATATTTCTTATGTGAGCATCTTCTCAAATTACCGAGCCTGGCTCAATGGCGTTAAAAAAAGCACTATGGGAGATAGCCCAATTTTTTTTATTCAGTAAGTTTTTCTTTTGTTGAGTCTTGGAAGTTATTTCTTCTGTAATAACCTCTCCTTATCCTTTTTGTGTGGTTTTTGTGCCAAGAATAATCTCTAATGAGAGAGAAGTAATACTTGGGAAAGTTGCTGTCCCGAAACATATTTTTATGCTTCACTGTAAAAAATCGTGAAAAATCCCTGTACGTCCGATTGAGCTGTAATTTTTTGTGATTATGCCCCAGGTTGTTATATAACTTTTGCTAGTTTATCACTTTTCGATTTGAGCAACAGAAGGTCTTAGAAAAAAATGGTTTTTACCTGCTGGTCTGTTTTGATAGATTTCTGCCATAATTTGCATTTGCCTCTTAATCTCTTTCTCTTCGAGTTCTCTTTGATCATTTGAGCTTTTATAAGGAATTGCTATAGTAGCTTGTGTTTTAATGGAAGTTTTACTTATGTTGAAACTAAACCCAAGGACTTATTATCTTGAATACACTAATGTTGCTAATGAATATTGTGTAAAGTTTTGTATGAAGGAAAATTTTCAAGTGTAGGGAAGAATAATGTGATGAGATGAAGAATGGACAAAATCTCAAGCTTGGGGATGCCACCCGTGTCACCCCAAGAAATATTAAAGAAGTACAAGCGTCAAAGCTTGGGGATGCCCAAGGCAGCCCCTTCTTCATCAATAAAAATCTCAGGTTTTCTTCCAAACACTTCATTTTTATTGTTTCATGCACAATTGTGTTGTTCTTGGAGCGTCTTCGTTTTTGTCTTTAGTTTTTTTTTTTGGTTTGCTTAAATAAATTGGTTGGACCCCCGCATTCATATGATGATTCAAATAAGTTGATTGGTGTTGGAAAAGAGTAGGAAGCTTCATGCTTATAAGTGGTACAAAAGGAGCTTGTTTTGACTATGGCCTAGACTTTATCATGTCATGTTTGATATTGCTTTGACTTTATGCTTAGTAATTATTGCTGTAGCATGACTTGTTCCAAACAGTTGAGATTGCTTAATGTGCCTTAAAAGAATCATGCGCTGTCTGAGCATACAAAAGCATAATAGTGTGGTATTCTCCTTTGATGCTTTATTTGGGTTGACTTGGCGCATGCTTACACCATGTTAAGACTATGAACAAGTCACCTTAGCCTCTATGATCATTTAATTTTTGACTTGTAATATCACTTTATGCTTTAATTAATATTTTTTTGTCGCTTTGCATGATTATGGCCATTATTGCTCTCTTAGTTGGTCGCTCCCAGTCTTTTGCTAGCCTCCACATGTACCAAGTATGAGTTCCACTCATGCATCCAACTCCAAATTAAACCAAGTTATTCCAAGAGTCCACCATACCTACCTATTAGCATTATTGCTATTCCAAGTATATTCATGCTTTTATCTACCTTCCAAATTAAACTTGTTATGTGAAAATTAGTGATTAAAGCTCTCACAAACTTGATGGCACACTTTACTTTCTTACGCTTAATAAACTTGAACCATTGTGTACATCTATGTTGCGTATATGCTTGCGCTTTATAAGTTGAAAATTAGCAGAACCATGTACCATGGGGAACGCTTTCAACATTGCACCTTATTATTCAGTTGATATCATGTTCTTTTATTTATGGATCCTGGCGGTGTGAAATAAAAGGGGAGCTTGTAACCTCATGGAGTTTGTATGTGTGTTAGAGAAACGCCTGGATGGCTAGCCTAAGCCATGCCTAATCATGGTGGAAACTTGCAGCATAACCATAGTGAGCATTCTGTGAAGCATCCTCAATAAAAACCTATGCAAATAGAAAATAAAAAGATCACTGAGATGCTCATTGTCTGTTGCCATGTCATTTTGATATGGGATAGCTCCTATATCATGGGGCAAGGGGTACCCCGTTGGAGGTTCCCTATGATACACATGTACTTACAATGACAAGAACTTACTTGTGACTAAAGTTGAGTAGCATGAGGTTTGGTACTCGTAAGCAAGGGGCATGAGATTTTCAATTTATAACTTGTCAAGCATATCCTCATATATGTGTCACTTTAACCTTAATCACCTAAAGATGCTTATGATAGGGGCAATGACATCTAAAAGTTAATAAGTACCATAATTTTTGGAAGCTCTTTATGAAACTTTAAATCCCTGCTTCCCTCTATGAAGGGCCTTTCTTTTTTACTTTTATGTTGAGTCTCCATCTTCTATCTTTATGCACCAATTGAGAGAGCATAGTGGTCATTATTAGTTTAATGTGCATTGTCCCAAAACCTGTTGGTTGATTCATAACTTTGATATTGCTTGTTGTTAAATTATTTATATCTAGTCACCATTATGAACTTTCAAGGTGTCCTATGCATTTACGTTTTGCTATACCATGAGGGAAAAGCTGAATACCATTCTTATTATGTTTTCTATATGTGAAACAGACAAACGTCTTTCAAATCATTGTTATTCATGAATCTTTTGTTTGTACCTATTCATGTTACAACATAGTTGCTATGTATTATTGTTAGAACTATATCTTTCATGTCTATGTTAGAGTACTATGATCCCAGCTATCAATGTTTTACAAATACCTTGATCAAGATTATGATAGTGCATGTCACTAATTATTGTCTCAACATATCGAGCTCGTTGGGGAACCCCAAGAGGAAGGTATGATGAGCACAGCAGCAAGTTTTCCCTCAGTTATGAAACCAAGGTTAACGAACCAGTAGGAGTGATGGCCCAAAATATATCGAGCTCGTTGGGGAACCCCAAAAGGAAGGTATGATGAGCACAACAACAAGTTTTCCCTCAGTACGAAACCAAGGTTATCAATCCAGTAGGAGCAAGGAAACACCCCAAAGGTGTTGCTAGCTGAGCCTTGGCAGGGCGCACTACCGGTGCTAGCAGCAACGTGGAGACCTGCACAACACAACCACAAAACTTTGTCCCGAACTTACGATGAGGTTGTCAATCTCACCGGTTTTGCTGAAAACAAAGGATTAAACGTATCGAATGAAAGGAAGTAATAGTTTGTAGAAAGTAAACACAAAGCAGTAAACAGTTGACTGTAGATTGAATGTAAAAGAAAGGACCAGGGTCCATAGTTCACTAGAGGTGGCTCTCCTTAAGATAGATAACATGCTGAGTGAACAAATTATAGCGGGGCAATTGACAAACATCGAGAAAGCATACAAGCATATACTAATCATCTTGACTCCTTTGAGATTCGATTGGGCATTACAACATTATACATAGACCGCCATCCAACTGCATCTATGACTAATAATCCACCTTCAGGATATCATCCGAACCCCCTCCATTATTAAGTTGCAAGCAATAGATTATTGCATTACAAATTGCGTGTAAAGTAAACAATACGATTGTTCTATGAACAAAGGATTGTTGTTTTCTCCCTAGTAGCAACAACACATCTAGTACCTTAGAGATTTCTGTCACTTCCCCAGATTACCAGAGGCATGAACCCACTATCGAGCATAAATACTAACTCTTGGAGTTGCTAGCATCTACTTGGCCAAGATAGCTACTAACAACGTAAAGCATGCAAGATCACAAATAACAAAGACATGATAGAATCAATAATCAATCTGAAATAGCATCTCAATATCCATCGGATCCCCGCAAACACAGCATACAGAATTACAAATAGATGATCTTGATCATGAACTGAGCTCACAAGATCTAGACATGATAGCATAAAGGAGGAGAACCAGCCATCTAGCTAGTACATGGACCCGTAGTCCAGAGATAAACTACTCACGCATCACACCGGAGGCTTGCATGATGATGAAGAAGGCCTCTAGGGTGAATTCCCCTCTCCGGTAGGGTGCCGGGAAGAGCTTCAGATCCCTCCCGATCTAGGGACAGAGACGACGGTGGCTACAGACTCTTTCGTGGAATTTTGATCGGGTACTTAGGGTTTCCATATCAGAGGCAATATATAGGCGGAAGGAGAGGCCGAGGGGGGCTGGGCCACCACCCCTTGGCGGGCCAAGCTGGCCATGACAGGTGGTGTGGCCGCCCTCTAGCCCTTCTCCGTCTCGTATTCTGGCTCCAAGTGTCCCCCGGTAAAATAACGACTTTGGCTTTTGTCCTATCCAATTCCGAGAATATTCATTTTCTGACTTTCCTGGAACCAAAAACAGCAGAAAACAGGCAGCTGGCACTATGGCTCTTGTTAATAGGTTAGTCCAAGAAATCATATGAAAAGTACTCCAAAGTGTGGACAAAACATAAGAAAGTAGATAAAACCAAGCATGGAACATCAAAAATTATAGATACATTTGCAATGTATCAACATCCCCAAGCTTAACTCCTGCTCGTCCTCGAGTAGGTAAGTGATAAAAAGAAAGAATAATTTTTGAGGTGACATGCACCATCATAAACTTGATCAAAGTATTTGTAAAATATTCAAAGATGGTATCATAGTACTTCAATCATAACATGAAATACAAAGTTCTAGCAATAAGACAAAGAAACTATGTTGCAACATGAAAAGGCACAAACAAAAGATTCATGAATAACAATGCTTTGCATGACGTTTGTTTGTTTCACATAAAGAAAACATAGCATAGTAGCATTCAACGTGTCCCTCATAGAGTAGCACATATAAATGCATAAGACACCTTAAAAGTTTACAAGAGTGACTAGATACAAATAGTTTAAAACAAGCAATATCAAGTTATGCATCAATCAACTAGTCTTGGGACAATGCACATAGAACTAAGAATGGCCACTATGCTCTCAAAGTAGGTGCATAAAGGTAGAAGGTGAAGACTCAATATAATGATGGAAGAAAGGCCTTCATAGAAGGAAGCTGAGATTCAAGTTTCATAAAGAGCTTCCAAAAATTATGGTACTTATAGCTTTCAGCTCTCATTGTCCCTATCATAAGCATCTTGAAGTGATTAAGGTTAAAGTGAACAAACTATGGTGTACATGCTTGACGAAGTATAAGTTAGAAATCTCATGTCCCTTGAATACAAGGGCCGCTCCTCATGCTACTCAAGTTTAGTCACCGGTAAGTTCTTGTGTATCATAGAGAACCGCCAACGGGGTACCCCTTGCCCGATGATACAGAAGAATCCCCATATCAAAATGACAAGGCAAGCAGACAACGAGCATCTCAACAATCTTCTTATTTACCATGGGAATATGTTGCTTTTTTCTCTCTTTCCTCTTTTCATAATCTCTTTTTTTTCTCTTTTTTCTCAATATAGGACTCTTTTTTTATAAGAAGAATGCTTCATAGACATCTCATTATGGTTATGCTGCAGGTTTCCACCATGTCAGCATGGATTAGACCAGCGGCCTAGGCGTTTCTCTAACACATATACATAACTCCATGGACTTACAAGCTCCCCTTTCATTTCACACCGATGACATCCATAGACAAAAGAGCATGATATCAACTAGGTACAAAGTACCAGTGCAATGTTGAAAGCGTTCCCCATGACAGCATGGTTCTGCTAATCCCCAACAAATAAGTGCAAGCATATACAACATAGATGACACAATGTATCAAGTTTATTAAGGGCAAGAAAAGTAAAGTGTGCCATCAAGTTCGTGAGAGCTTTAATCACTAGTTTTCTCATAACAAGTTTAATTTGGAAGGTAAAAAAAACATGAATATACTTGGAATAGCATATGCTAGTAAGTAGGTATGGTGGACTCTTTGGAATAACTTGGTTTAGGGAGTTGGATGCATGAGTGGAACTCATACTTGGTTGTGGAGGCTAGCAAAAGACTGGGAGGGACAAACTAAGAGAGAAATAATGGCCATAATCATGCAGAGCGACAAAATATCATTGATCAAAGGATAAAGTGATACTACAAGTTGAAAACTAAAGGATCATCAAGGCTATGGTGACTTGGGATAGTCATAACATGGTGTGAGCATGTTCCAAGTCAATTCAAATAAAGCATCAAATGAGAATACCACAATAGTATGCTTTAATATGCTAAAACAACGCATGATTCATCCAAGGCACATTAACCAATCTCAATTGTTTATAACAAGTCATTCTACAGCAAAAAATACTAAGCATAAAGCCAAAACAATATCAAGCATGGCATGACAAAGCATAGGCCACAGTCAAAAACAAACTCCCTTTAACACTTAAGCATGAGCTTTCCTACTCTTTTCCAAACCAAACCAAACTATTTGAAAACCAATGTATGAAAGAGGGGGTCCAACCAATTTATTCAGAAAACTAAGCAAACAAAGCAAACGAAGCAAACAAAAATCCAAAACTAAAATGAAAAAGAAGACGCTCCAAGAACAACACAACTATGCATGAAACAATAAAAATAAAGCGTTTGGAAGAAATCTGGGATTTTTATTGATGAAGAAGGGGATGCCTTGGGCATCCCCAAGCTTTGACGCTTGTACTTCTTAAATATTTCTTGGGGTGACACGCGTGGCATCCCTAAGCTTGAGCTTTAGTCCAACCTTCATCTCATTACTCATTCCTTCCATACACCTGAAAATTTTCCTTCATACAAAACTTTACACAATCTTTATTAGCAACATTAGTGCACTCAAGATAATAAGTCTTTAGGTTCAGTTCTAACACCAATAAAACTTCTATTAAAACACTAGCTACTGTAGCACTTCCCTCAAAAAGCTCAATTCCCCAAAAGAACTCAAAAAGGAACCAACAAGAAGCAAATGCAGAAAATGGCAGAAATCTGTCAAAACAGACCAGCAGGTAAAGACGATTTTTTTCGAAGACCTTCTGTTGCTCAAATCAAAAAGTGTTGAACTAACAAAAGTTATATAACAACCTGGGGCAGAAGCACAAAAATTCACTCCTCAAAAGGACGTATAGAGATTTTACACGAATATTTACGGTGAAGCACAGAAATTTGTTTCGGGACAACAACTTTCCCAATCATTACTTCTCTCTCATTAGAGGTTACTTTTGGCACAAAAAGCAAATAAAAATGATAAGGATCGGTTATTACTGAAGTAATAACTTCCAAGACTTATCTAAAACTTTTGGGTTATCTCCCAATAAGTACTTTTCTTTAACGCCTTTAAGGTAGGCATAAGAAGCAAGAAAGAATCAAGTGTTCGAAGAAGCATTAAAACCAAATTTCTTGCCCTTACCTCTCTTACTTTTATTCTTAACCTTGGGGAACATATGATTGTTTGGTGGAGAAGCAAGGTGCATGGTCCCCTTTCCCGCGTCTATTATTGCTCCAAGGAGTTCTAATAGGGACCTTCCAAGTGTAATTTGTCCTTTTCCTGCACATTCAATAACAAGATAATCAGTAGAAATCATTTTCCCAAGGATCTTTGTAAACACTCCTTCAACTATTCCAATAGGTAATATTATAGCATTATTAGCAAGAGATATTTCTTTTCCTCCTTCAGAAAGCCCCCAAAGATTCAAAGATTCATAAATATCTTTGGGCATAAGACAAAATTCAGACATGATATTACAACGAGCTTGAAAAGTTTCATTACTTATATCAATCTTTACTATGGGGAGCCACTATGATGGTTCAGAATTTATTGGAACATAATTATGATGCTCCCTAAGCATATTATAGCAATCTTTCAAACTAGCAGTGCTGGTCTCAAGTGTGTTCAATCTAGCAAATATGTTTGTGAAAGAAATATCAGTTTTGCTAGGCAAGTTGTAAGTAAAGACCAATTTCTTTATAGCATTAACAGCATCATCCTCATTGCATTGGAGGAAATCTCCTCCCACAACAGCATCTAAAGCATATCTATAGCAAAGAGCAATTCCAAGGTAAAAACTGCTAAGGAACAATCTTTGAGTCATTTTAGGCTCAGTTTTTTCACGTAGATCAGAGATTCTAGACCAAGCTTCCTTGAAGCTCTCCTCAATTCCTTGTTTAAAAGTGAAAATCAATTCCTCATGTGACATAGTGATTGGAACAAGGCTAGACATAATGGCAACTTAAGATAGAAACTAATTTTTTTATGTTTTTGATAAAGAAAGCAAACTTGTAAAACTAATTATTTTGTGTTTTTGATAAAGAAACAAGCAAAAAAACAAAATAAAACTAAGCAAAACAAAAATAACAAAGTAAAGAGATTGGTTATGAGGGACTCCCCTTGTGAAGATGTCCTTGACTCCCCGGCAACGGCGCCAGAAAATATGCTTGATGGCACAAAATATATCGAGCTCGTTGGGGAACCCCAAGAGGAAGGTATGATGAGCAGATCAGCAAGTTTTCTCTTAGTACGAAACCAAGGTTATCAATCCAGTAGGAGCAAGGAAACACACCAAAGGTGTTGCTAGCTGAGCCTTCGCAGGGCGCACTACCAGTGCTAGCAGCAACGTGGAGACCTGCACAACACAACCATAGAACTTTGTCCCCAACTTACGATGAGGTTGTCAATGTCACTGGTTTTGCTAAAAACAAAGGATTAAACGTATCGAATGGAAGGAAGTAATAGTTTGCAGAAAGTAAACACAAAGCAGTAAACAGTTGATTCTATATTGAATGTAAAAGAAAGGACCAAGGTCCATAATTCACTAGAGGTGGCTCTCCTTAAGATAGATAACATGCTGGGTGAACAAATTACAGCGGGGCAATTGACAAACATTGAGAAAGCATACAAGCATATACTAATCATCTTGACTCCTTTGAGATTCGATTGGGCATTACAACATTATACATAGACCGCCATCCAACTGCATCTATGACTTATAATCCACCTTCAGGTTATCATCCGAGCCCCCTCCAATATTAAGTTGCAAGCAATAGATTATTGCATTACGAATTGCGTGTAAAGTAAACAATACAATTGTTCTATGAACAAAGGATTGTTGTTTTCTCCCTAGTAGCAACAACACATCTAGTACCTTAGAGATTTCGGCCACTTCCCCAGATTACCAGAGGCATGAACCCACTATCGAGCATAAATACTAACTCTTGGAGTTGCTAGCATCTACTTGGCCAAGATAGCTACTAACAATGGAAAACATGCAAGATCACAAATAACAAAGACATGATAGAATCAATAATCAATCTGAAATAGCATCTCAATATCCGTCGGATCTCCGCAAACACAACATGCAGAATTACAAATAGATGATATTGATCATGAACGGAGGTCACAAGATCTAGACATGATAGCACAAAGGAGGAGAACCAGCCATCTAGCTACTACATGGACCCGTAGTCCAGAGATGAACTACTCACGCATCACACCGGAGGCTTGCATGATGATGAAGAAGGCCTCCAGGGTGAATTCCCCTCTCCGGCAGGGTGCCGGGAAGAGCTTCAGATCCCTCCCAATCTAGGGACAGAGACGACAGCGGCTACAGACTCTTTCGTGGAATTTTGATCAGGTACTTAGGGTTTCCTTATCAGAGGCAATATATAGGCGGAAGGAGAGGCCGAGGGGGTGCCTGGGCTGGCCACACCACCCCGTGGCACGGGCCAAGCCTGGCCGCGTGGCCAGGTGGTGTGGCCGCCCTCTGGCCCTTCTCCGTTTCGTATTCTGGCTCCAAGTGTCCCCCGGTGAAATAACGACTTTGGCTTTTGTCCCGTCCAATTCTGAGAATATTCATTTTTTGACTTTCCTAGAACCAAAAACAACAGAAAACAGACAGCTAGCACTATGGCTCTTGTTAATAGGTTAGTCCAAGAAATCATATGAAAAGTACTCCAAAGTGTGGACAAAACATAAGAAAGTAGATAAAACCAAGCATGGAACATCAAAAATTATAGATACATTTGCAATATATCAAGGAGCAATGAAACACCTCCAAGGTGTTGTTTCCTACTTGGAATCCTTCACAACACAACCACAAAACTTTGCCCTCAACTTACAGTGAGGTTGTCAATCTCACCGGTTTTGCTGAAAAAAAGGATTAAACGTATTGTGTGGAAGATAGTAATTGTTTGTAGAAAGTAAATAGAAAATAGTAAATAGTAGATTGTAGATTGATGGTAAAGAATGGACTGGGGTCCATAGTTCACTAGAGGTGATTCTCCTTAAGATAGTTGGCATGTTGGGTGAATAAATTACATCGGGGAAATTGAAAAACATCGAGAAAGCATACATGCATATACTAATCATCTTGACTCCTATGAGATTTGATTGGGAATTACAACATTATACATAGACCGTAATCCAACTGCATCAATGACTAATAATCTACCTTCAGGTTATCATCTGACCCCCTCCAGTATTAAGTTGCAAACAACAGATAATTGCATTAAGCAAAGTGTGTAAAGTAAACAATACGATTGTTCTATGAACAAAGGATTGTTGTTTTCTCCCTAGTAGCAACAACACATCTAGTACCTTAGGGATTTCTGTCACTTCCCCAGATTCCTAGAGGCATGAACCCACTATCGAGCATAAATACTCCCTCTTGGAGTTGCTAGCATCTACTCGGCCAAGATAGCTACTAACAACGGAAAGCATGCAAGATCACAAATAGCATAGACATGATAGAATCAATAATCAATCTGAAATAGTATCTCAATATCCATCGGATCCCTGCAAACACAACGTGTAGGATTACAAATAGATGATTCTGATCATCAACGAAGCTCACAAGATCTAAACATGGTAGCACAAAGGAGAAGAACCAACCATCTAGCTACTACATGGACCCATAGTATAGGGATGAACTACTCACGCATCACACCGGAGGTAGTCATGGTGATGAAGAAGGCCTCCAGGGTGATCTCTCCCCTTCGGCAGGGTGCCAGGAAGAGCTTCAGATCCCTCCTGATCTAGGGATGGAGATGACGGCAGCTACAGACTCTTTCGTGGAATTTTTGATCGGGTACTTAGGGTTTTCGTCCCGGAGGCAATATATAGGCGCAGGGGCAAGGTCGGTGGACGCCAGGGGGCCCACACCCCTGGTGGCACGGCTATGGCTGGCCGTGCCACCACTAGGTGTGGTCGGCCTGGCTCCCCTCTTTGCCTCCCCTCCGGACTCCGTGTTTCTTCTGGTGAAATATTGACTTGGGCTTTTGTCCGGTCCAATTTCGAGATTATTTCTTTACTAGCTTTTCTAAAACCAAAAACAACAGAAAGCAGGCAACTGGCACTGTGGCATCTTGTTAATAGGTTAGTTCCAGAAAATGTATTAAAATACCTCAAAGTGTGAACAAAACATAAGAAAGTAGATATATCTACTTTCTTGTTAATAGGTTAGTTCTAGAAAATGTATAAAAATACCTCAAAGTGTGAACAAAACATAAGAAAGTAGATATAGGTTAGTTCCAGAAAATGTATAAAAATACCTCAAAGTGTGAACAAAACATAAGAAAGTAGATATATATCACCCTGGGGGCCTTCTTCATCACCATGCCTGCTTCATGTGTGATGCGTGAGTAGTTCATCCTTGGACTATGGGTCCATGTAGTAGCTAGATGGTTGGTTCTCCTCCTTTGTGCTATCATGTTTAGATCTTGTGAGCTCCGTTCATGATCAAGATCATCTATTTGTAATCTTACATGTTGTGTTTGCGGGGATCTGATGGATATTGAGATGCTATTTCAGATTGATTATTGATTCTATCATGTCTATGTTATTTGTGATCTTGCATGCTTTCCGTTGTTAGTAACTATCTTGGCCAAGTAGATGCTTGCAACTCCAAGAGGGAGTATTTATGCTCGATAGTGGGTTCATGCCTCTAGTAATCTGGGGAAGTGACAGAACTCTCTAAGGTTGTAGATGTGCTGTTGCTACTAGGAAGAAAACAGCAATCCTTTGTCCATGGGGCAATCGTATTGTTTACTTTACACACTTTGCTTAATGCAATTATCTATTGCTTGCAACTTAATACTAGAAGGGGTTCGAACGATAACCTGAAGGTGGATTATTAGTCATAGATGCAGTTGGATTATAGTCTATGTATTATGTTGTAATGTCCAATCAAATCTCATAGGAGTCAAGATGTCTAGTATATTCATTGTTATGCTTTCTCAAATCTGTCAATTGCCCCGCTATAATTTGTTCATCCAACATGCTATTTATCTTAAGGAGAATCACCTCTAGTGAACTATGGACCCCGGTCCATTCTTTATCATTGATATACCATCTGGTGTTCTACTGTTTACTGTTTACTTTCTACAAGCAATTACTATCTTCCACACTATATGTTTAATCCTTTGTTTTCAGCAAAACTAGTGAGATTGGCAACCTCACTGTAAGTTGGGGCAAAGTTCTATGGTTGTGTTGTGCAGGATTCCAAGTTGGTAGGAACACCTTGGGGTTGTTTTCTTGCTCCTACTGGTTCAATAACCTTGGTTTCATAACTGAGGGAAACTTGCTGCTGTGCTCATCATACCTTCCTCTTGGGGTTTCCAACGAGCTCAATGTATCCTGAGCCATCAGTAACTAAGACTGTAGCAGTAATGACAAGCTTTGGTGATAAGCTGCGTGCTAAACTTGGGGACCCAGATATACCAACTATCTCTTGCGCAATTGGAAAAACAAATATAGTTCACGCTCTTTGTGATTTAGGAGCATGTGTTAGTGTTATGCCTTATTCCTTATTTAAAAAATTGAACCTTGGAGAGTATTCTCCCACTTCAATCACTTTGCAAATGGCTGATAAGAAAACTAAACAACCTATCGATATGATCGAAGATGTTCTACTTAGAATAGACCAACATGGTATACCTACTGATTTTATTATACTTGATGTTCCTGAAGATAACAAACTTTTTATCATCCTTGAAAGACCTTTTCTTAGCACAGCTGGAGCTAACGTAGATTGTTCTAGCGGTAAGATTGTCCTCAATATATATGATGATCAAATTGTTCGCTATTTTCCAAAGAAACATGAGCATAATGGAAAAATATGTTCCACCACCTAAGTGTATCCAAGCAGTAAAAACCATAGATGAAGAGCAACTCGAGGTAAACGCTAATGACATGGAGATTGGCTGACAAGCTAAACTATAGAATAAAATGCTTAATGGGTGAGGACCCATTCTTAATAAGTTAAGTTTAAATTTGTTATATTTTCTTTTACTTTGTGTGTGTATTAATAAATTTGTTCGAGTTTTGCAGAGGATTTACCCTAATGGAGTTTACATAATCAAGAGAAAAGTTAAGGAAAGAAGCAAACATGGTTCAGATTACGTAACGAGAACCGGTACTACTGGAGGCTTCCGTACCATCCACCCATACTGAATTTCGACGAATTCACCAAAAGTTCACCGTATCGATAACGAGCATCGGTACGGCGGAGGCGCCCGTACCGCCCGCCCGTACTGAACTTCGATGGATTCACCAAGAGTTTACAGTATCGGTAATGAGCAATGGTATGGCCAGAATGCGCCCGTACCGTCCGCCCGTACCAGACCATCCATGTTTGATCTTGAACCCTAACCTTGATCCAACGGTGATGACTGATGAGTGCATATTTGCATCATGTTTTATATTATTATTTTGCATTGTAGATGTAGGATCTTGGTATTTTACGGTGCTCGCACGCATATTTATATTTGTTTTCACCAGGATCATGACAGATGATGGATCCAATGGATATAGTTCTTGAAGCGATTGTACTACGGAGAAAAGGAGTCAAAAACAACGTAAATCGCTTATTTGGGAAATATTAATAATACCAGAAGAAAACCAGAAGAGAACAAAGGAGACAAAAGGTTCAACAACCAACTATACGACGAGAGCAAATCTTCCGGTCGTATAGCTCCGGCCATATAGTTGGCGCCATCTCCGCCTCCTCAAATATTTTCACCCCGTGCAACTAGTTCGGGGAGACGATATACAGAACACCCATAAATCGCAGAAACCTCACCTTTGGAAGGCATCTGGAGGGGGAACTCATCCGCCAACGATCCATCTTCAACCTGCATAGATCCGGGAGGCTCAGGCATCGATCTTTATCATCCACCGCTGCATCACCACCATCTCCATCCATCCCATCTACATCTTGTCTAGATCTTGTTGTAATTCTCGTACTCGTTGTGGATTTATACAAGTACTATTCATCTATGATTGTTTCCATTACTATTACCATTATGTTGATTGCCTCCATGTCTGAGTAGATCTCTAGTTCTTGGGGAGATGGAGAAACCCTAGTATGAGATTGAAATAAGATAAAGTCTATTATGATATTCATTGCTATGACCATGTGTTAGATTTTATATATCTTGATGTTGAGAGAAGTTGACCTCTCAATATTTGCTTCTCACGAGGACTTGATGGAGGGAACTACTAGTTGGTAGACGGAGGTGTGCTAGCACTTACATAGACTATAAAGCTGTTGGCACCCCTTACGTATCAACTTGAGAAATTAAGGAAACTCACGGAACACTATCCATGCCATGGGATACGTCCTACGGGATTACGTCCCTTAATAGCGCAGTAATTCGATTGATGTCGATTGCTGACTGCTGTGGTTATGATGATGATGTGAGAAGCGGTTGCTGCCTAATTGTCCAAATATGGAGTTCCTCCCACACATAAATAGTTGAGAATATTCATGATGATAATCTTTATCTTAGATTCTTATAATGCTAGTGGTGTATCCACGACTCCCTGAGAACGCTTTCCCTATTGCAGTTCCAATCTCTCTTACATACGCGATGCTTACTTTCTGTATTAATTTATTTTGCTTTATTTTATTATTGCTCTTCTACTAAAACCCCCCAAACACCTTTTTACACAAAACTCGCATTTTATCTTGTCACTTAGAACTTTATCTATCATTTCTATTGTAATATTTATTTCAAGAGTTATTAGACTTCAGACTCCTACTACCTGTAGGATCGATATCTTTATTTCGAAACTAGCTACAAACGATCTGTACACTTGCAGTCATCGAGCTATTTTCTGGCGCCGTTGCCGGGCAGCTAAGCGCTCTAGGTCTTTATGTTTTTGCTTATTTATTTTTGTGTTGCTAAATTTTTTTTTGAGTTACAAGTTCCCACCAACATGATGGAGTTTGAGAATATGACTATTGCTAACCCACTCAATTGCTTTGGGAAGCTCTATGATATTTATAAAAGAGATAACTCCAATGAGAAGACAAGGGGGTTTGAAACAAATCCTCTACTACTTGGTATTTTACACAAGAAGCAATTTACTGGAGATGAAGAAGATCGTGATCCATATGAGCACATTGCATGTTTCAAAGATATATGTGACACTTTTCTATTGACGGGATATACCGCTTATGAGGTAAGCGTTAAACTTTTTAGTCAGACTTTGACTAGTATAGCTCTCTCATGGTATAGATCTCTACCACCTGAAGCCACTACTACTTAGGATAATCTAGCCTATGAATTTCTAGCAAAATATTATCCATTGTCAAAATCTTTTGGAATCAGGCGTCTTATAATGACTTGGAAAAACCGTGAAGGACTAGTAAGAGCTTATATCAGAATTAAAGATTTACTACGACTATGTCCGCATCATGATTTACCTGAATGGTATTTATTACATATATTTTATGGCGGTTTAATTGAACCTAATAAAATTGAATTAGACTCTTTCGCGGAAGGAGCCTTTATGAATCTTCCTATACCTAAAGCTTGGGCTTTACTTAATAGAATTCATGATCATAGAGTTTCATGGAATTTTGGTCTAGGAAGTGAAGGAGGCATAAAAATAGAACATGATTGTATTCATGAATATAATAAAAAAAGGCCATGTTAAAGAATTATCTAAGGAACTTTATTTGGATTTAGATCTTGTATTCCAAGTTTTTGAAGCTTTTACAAAACATATCAAAGCTCCAAAA
The DNA here is from genome assembly GCA_023614405.1 of Avena insularis. NCBI lineage: Eukaryota > Viridiplantae > Streptophyta > Magnoliopsida > Poales > Poaceae > Avena > Avena insularis. The sequence goes on along the minus strand of CM042686.1, from coordinate 1,533,737 downwards.
GAAGGTTCGGTCAAGTATGATCCACCACCCGAACCTGAGAAGAAAAGAGAAGATAAAGCAACACTGGCCTCCTTAGAACCAATAAATGAAATGCCTTTTCCTAACACTGCACAAAAGCATATTCTTTAATATGAATAGGTCAAAGCAGTACGTGATAAGAAGGAAGAAGAAAGTATACCAGAAGTCGTGGAACATCTAGAAGAAACAAAAGATGAAGAGGTAACCAAGGAAGCAATTATGGCTATGTACGCACATTGTAACATAGTTGAACTTTATGAAGAGACTTCCGTATTGGTTGAAGGTAAAACAAAGGTAAAAGATGTGGGTAAGCCTATCCTTCCCTGTATATTTAAAGAAACTTCGCATTACGGTTTCTGTGATCTCGGCACCAAAGTTAATGTTATATCTTATGATTTTTAATTAGAAATAAAATAAAAAATAGAACCGGCTACAATCGAAAATACTGATATGACAATTATGTTAGCTAATAAAAATATTAGAATTCCAATGGGAGTAGTTGAAGATGCAACTAACACTCTTTCATATTGATTTTGTAGTTGTTGATATGCCAGCTGACACGCTTTGCCCTATTATATTTGGAAGATTTTTTTTGGGTGATATAGGTGCCTATGTTAATTTCAAGAAGGAGATTGTGTCTCTTAAGCTTGGGGGAACGGAAAATAAATTCCACTTCTCCAAATTTAAAGACAGGCCTCCACAAATACAAAAAGAAGAGAAAGAGAGAACTATTGAGGAAATGGCGGCTCTTTTCTTTGGTAATCAAGAACAAGAAATATAAATGAAGATCTAAATTATGAAGAAATAGTTATGGAGGACAAGTCCCTAGGAGAACTAGAAGATGAACTCGATTCACTTCCTATAATGGGACCTCCAACTGATGAGGCTTTTGAAGAGCCAGAAAAGAGAGGGGACGAGGAACTACCACCCCTAGAGTTGAAGACTCTACCAGAAAATCTTAAATACAGGTTTTTAGATGATACAAATAAATTTCCTGTTATTATTAGTGCTAAACTTTCAGGATAAGAAGAAGAAGAACTCATGAAGATACTTAAAGAGCATCGCAAGGACTTTGGGTACTCAATGGATGACTTGAAGGGCACCAGTCCCATGATAGCCGTCCATCAAATATTCACGGAGGAAGGTGCTAACCCAGTTGCAGAATTTAATAGAAGATTGAGAATGAAAGAAGTGGTAAGAAAATAAATTGTACGCCTACTGGATGCAGGTATAATTTATCCTGTTAAAGAAAGTGAATGGGTAAGTCATGTTCATTGTGTCCCGAAGAAGGGCGGTTTTACCGTTGTTCCTAATGAAAATAATGAATTGATACCTACTAGAACTATTGTTGGGCATAGGATGTGCATAGACTTCAGAAAATTAAATAAAGAAACTAGTAAAGATCACTATCCTTTACCTTTCATAGATCAAACTTTAGAAAGGTCAGCAAACCATACTCATTTTTGTTACTTGGACGGCTACTCTGGTTTTTCTCAAATAGCTGTTCATCCTGATGACCAACTTAAAACAACTTTTATTAGTCCTTATGGTTTACATGCTTACCGACATATGCATTTTGGTTTATGTAATGCTCCGGCTACTTTTCAAAGATGCATGGCTGCTATTTTTGTGGATTTCATAGAACTTATAATGGAAGTATTTATGGATGACTTTTTTGTCTATGGAACTTCGTTTACTAGTTGCTTGGATAATCTCAAAAGAGTTTTGCAGCGTTGTGAAGAAACTAATCTTGTTCTAAACTAGGAGAAATGCCATTTTATGGTCATAGAAGGTATAGTCCTGGGACACAAGGTATCAGGTAAGGGAATTGAAGTTGATAGAGCTAAGGTTGAGGCAATAGAGAGAATGCCACAACCTAGGGATATTAAAGGTATAAGATGTTTCCTTGGTCATGTGGGTTTTTATAGAAGGTTTATTAGAAACTTCTCAGGAATATCTAAACCTTTGACTAACCTCCTGCAAAAGGGAGTAAGATTTAATTTTGATGATCAATGTCTTGAAGCCTTTGATAAACTTAAAAATGCTTTATCTCGTGCTCCCATCATTAAACCACCTATATGGGATACAACCTTTGACTTAATATGTGAAGCTAGTGATGATGTTGTAGGAGTAACTCTAGGACACCATATTGGTCGCAGATTTAATATTATACATCATGCTAGTAGAACTCTAAATGGTGCTTAGAAGAATTACCCTAAGGAAGAAAAAGAACTTTTCGCTGTATTTTTCTCTTGTGACAAATTTCGTACTTACATAGTTAATGCAAAGGTAAGAGTTCATACGGATCGTGATGGTTTAAAAGAACTCCTTGAGAGGAAAGAACATAAGCCAAGACTGATCTATTGGATTCTATCACTTCAAGAATTTGAGTTGCAGATTATGTAGAGGCAAGAAATAAAAATGTTAGATGCAGTGTCCATGATTGCCCAGCAAGACACCAATCTTGTCGGGAGGAACTTTAGTCCTAGTGATTTTTGTCTACGAGAATTATTTAATAAATTAAGGTCAATTCCTCAAGAGAGAAGAAGTCTTTGTTGTTGGAGGAACTATTCATCCCCGAATAAGCAAATGGTAAGTGCAAGGTAAGTGTTCTTACCCAAATAAGTGATTTGTTTTCACAAATTTTACTCCTAATTTTTTGCCTTTGAATTCCTTGTGTTTTCTGAAGTTTTAAAGGGTTTTTACCAACTATACAGGTGGAACTATACGACTGGAGAGGAATCTCCTGCCGTATAGGTTGTCGTTAAACTCTCTGTATCATCTTTGTGAAATTGTTTTCGATATCTAAGCCTATACGGTCGTAACTATACGACCGGAGCCAAAATTCCGGCAGTATACTTGGTCGTTAAACCCTCAGATAGTTTTCTTTTTAGTGTTTGTATCTATACGGTCAAAACTATACGACCGGAGCCAAAATTCCGGCCGTATAGTTGGTCGTTAAACTCTCGGACACTTTTGATTTTTGGTGTTTGTATCTATACGATTGCAACTATACGACCGGAGCCAAAATTCTGGCCGTATAGTTGGTCGTTAAATTCTTAGACACTTTTCGTTTGTCTTTTCATTTATTCATCTAAAAAATCAAACTTATTATCGGTTCTGAGTCGTGATTTAATCGACCTGGACTCGAGATATTTAGAAATATCTAGCCGGAACCAACTATACGGCCGGAGCTATACATGACGCGCCCGTATAGTTGGTCATTACGCGGCAGGACACTTCCAAATCCATGATTTCTTTCCCTGTTTCGTTAAGATTCTTTTCTTGGATGACAATTTGGTGTTTCTCGCGAGTTTTACCGACCTCTGACCCCCCTTATATACTGTCATTGTCTCTCTCTCTAATCATAATCCCCATAAACCAATCTACCTCTTATTCACACGTGAGGGATCTCAACCAAGGGATAGAAGTCAAGAAGAAAAGCTCCTATGGAGATCGGGAGCAATAGCGAGCAAGGAAAGGAGATCAAGACCATCCCTATAGAGTTCCTCGACACCGACCATGGGTGTCGAAAGAGATATTTGAAGGCCCTGGAGATGAAGATTGAAGAGTTGGACAAGGAGAAGCCAGGGACACCCAAACACCTTCGATTGCTGTGACTTTATCTTGATAAACTTGATGAAGATATCAAGCGGACAACTAAAGCAGGGGTTTCTATGAGTCTTAAGGCGCTACAAACACTTCAGGATAACAATGAGTTCATTAAAGAAGAAGTGAAAGTGCTGGAGAGGAACAATCTTTTCTACAAGCTGCGTGTTAAAGAATTAGAAGCTGTTAATCAATCCCTCCGCCTCAGGCTGGCCCGTGAGGAGAAGATACCACATGCCATGGCGCCATAGTGATCTACAACAATCACGGTATCAAATAATCGCAAGGGATTATTTGATCCCGCCTGGCTTGATTCCAAGCTTGGGGAGATCTTTAAGACCTTGTAATCTATCTTATAAGTTTTTATTATTATTTTTGCATTAGTCAAACTAGCAATAAAGTTTGCATCATTAGAATTCCCTTCAGGAATAGTCGATCCCTTTAATGAAATTCCGAGTTTATTATTATATATGGAGCAATATTGAGTTTTTGTTTGCTTTAATGATATATGAATGGCTTGAGTATAATTTTACTTGCACTTGATGATAGCAATAGGAGTCTTCCATACCATTGGTATGGAACACATAAAGATAATTTGGTTAATATGCGGTAAGTCTACGGTTTGATTTGCAAACAATGATTATCTATACAATTAAGTTGAAAAAGAAACCTTGAACAAAGGAAAATGAAAGTGCTATCAAAATAGGGTGAGAACAAGTCGAGATAGAATCTCCAAGTCATAAGAATGCTTCATATATAGTTGGAATTTGATAATTGAGATCGTTAAACTTTGAATTCCTACATAAAGAGGAATATATGGCTAGCTCCTTTGCACAACACTTAAACAAAAGTGTGAGCATATATGCAAAAGAAAAGAAAAGAAAGAGAAAAAAGGAAGAGCGAGTGTGCAAAGAGAAAATAGGTATATACCATTGTATTGTAGTATGACAAAGAGACACTTTTGAGATTTTGAATCCCAAGTGAATGTGTTGATCCTAAAAACACTTGGGACTACCTCGAGCACTCATTCGGTTGAACCGGATACTTTTACATTATGTTGAGATTCATCATTTATGAACTATTGATCACCGAGGTGTGGAAGCCTGCTAAAATTATTAAGATGGTTCGAGTAAGGTACTATTCACGAACTTATTCCTATGTATCGTATATGATAAACACATGTTGCAACTGTCTCATTTATTTTAATTGACTCAGCTTCATGAATATGAGATCACATCCATTAAGCTAAAACTTGGTCGGGACGAGCAAGAGTCTAAGATTGGGGAAGTTGATGAGTGCATATTTGCATCATGTTTTACATTATTATTTTGCATTGTAGATGTAGGATCTTGGTATTTTACGACGCTCGCGCACACATTTTATGTCTGTTTTCACAAGGATCAGGACAAATGATGGATCCAATGGATACAATTCTTGGAGCAGTTGTACTGCAGAGAAAAGGAGTCAAAAACAATGTAAATTGTTTATTTGGGAAATATTAATAATACGAGAAGAAAACCAGAAGCGAACAAAGGAGACAGAAGGTTCAACGACCCACTATACGGCGGGAGCAAATTTTCCGGCTGTATAGCTCCGGCCGTATAGTTAGCACCGCCTCCGCCTCCTCAAATAGTTTCACCCCGTGCAACTGGTTCGGGGATATGACATATAGAACACCCAGAAATCGCAGAAAGTTCACCTCCGGAAGGCATCTGCAGGGGGAACTTATCCGCCAGGGATCCATCTTCAACCTGCGCAGATCCGGGAGGCTAAGGCATCGATCTTCATCATCCACCGGTGCATCACCACCATCTCCATCCATCCTATCTACATCCTATCTAGATATTGTTGTAATTCCCGTACTCGTTGTGGATTTATACAAGTACTATTCATCTATGATTGTTTCCATTACTATTGCCATGATGTTGATTGCCTCCATGTCTGAGTAGATCTCTAGTTCTTGGGGAGATGGAGAAACCCTAGTATGAGATTGAAATAAGATAAGGTCTATTATGATATTTATCGCTGTGACCATGTGTTAGATTTTATACATCTTGATGTTGAGAGAAGTTGACCTCTCAATATTTGCCTCTCATGGGGACATGATGGAGGGAACTACTAGTTGGTAGACGAAGGCGTGCTAGCACTTATAATGACTATAAAGCTGCTGGCACCCCTTACGTATCAACTTGGGAAACTAAGGAAACTTATGGAACACTATCTATGCTATGCAATACGTCCTACGGGATTACATCCCTTAATAGCACAATAATTCGATTGATGTTGATTGCTGACTGCTGTGGTTATGAGGATGATGTGAGCAGCGGTTGCTGCCTATTTGTTCAAATACGGAGTTCCTCTCACACATACATAGTTGAGAATGTTCATGATGATAATCTTTATCTTAGCTCCTTATAATGCTAGTGGTATATCCGCTACTCCATGAGAACGCTTTTCCCAACTGCAGTTCCAATCTTTTTTACATACGCGATACTTACTTTCTGTATTCAGTTATATTGCTTTACTTTATTATTGCTCTTATACCTAAAACCCCAAAACACCTTTTTACACAATACTCATATTTTATCTTGTCAGTTAGAACTTTATCTAGAATTTCTATCATAATATTTATTTCAAGAGTTATTAGACTTCAGACTCCTGCTCCCTATGGGATCGATATCGTTATTTCAAAACTAGCTACAAACGATTTTGCACTTGCAGTCATCAATGACCACCGGTATGGGCGGGGCGCGCCCGTACCACCCGCCCGTACCGACTACATCACTAGGTAAAGGCCGACAGCGGTAGCTCACAGCCACCTCCTTTCTTCTTCTTCCCCATTCTTCCTTTCTCTTTCTCTCTCCACCTCAAACCCTAATCTCCTAGAACCTCCAATTCTTCATTGATTTCGTGTTTTTGAGTGGGGGAATATTCACATCAGTAAGTTTCTCATCCGATCCATGCTCTATTTTCTGAAATCCATGGTCAAATTCCTCATTATTTAGATGAGTTCATCATATTTTGAAATTATTTTTGATTCCTCATGTTAGGATTTGTAATTTCTGCCTATAATTGTTTGTTTATGTGATAGAAACTTGATGCCTATATTTTCTCTTTGAAAATTTTGCAGCACAATGCATAACATTGGAAGGATTTTCCGCTCGGGCAAGGGCTCAGGAACGGCAGGGGCCTTGGGCTCCACTAGGCCGCCGGGTTCGAAGAAGAGACGTTTGGAGGTGGATAGTTTGAGAGCCTCCATGAGCCAAGACTATGAGAGGGTGAGCCAACGCAAGGTTTTACCCATTAAGTGGGTAGAATGTGAATTCCTCTCCTGCCAGGGTCTTTTGGAGGACTTCGAGAAGATGACTGTGCAAGCTGGCATGGTCCCTTTCTCCTACCTCTCCATCAACACCTATTAGCTCGCCACGTACGAGTTCATGTCATCATTCCACGATGATCTTGAAGTCCAGGAGCGTAATTGCACTGTAAGTTTTGTAGTCAATGGGCAACCCCGTAACCTTTCCTTTTATGAACTTTGTGATTGTTTCGGATTCTCCCATGAGGGGGAACTCGATATTAATGACAATGTCCACATAGAGGCAATGCAATCTTGGGAGCGGATTTCTGTCCACAGGAACACTGATTATTTGCGCAAAAAGAGCACCACTATCCAGAACCCCACTATCCGTTATTTTCACACCTTCTTGGTGAATTCTATTTGTGGGAAAGGAGAGGTCGGGGCAATGGCAGACCCTGAGATGAGCGTAATTTAGATGGCTCTGCATCCCAAGATGGAGCATAAGGTAAACTTAGGTCTTTTGTCATCCAGCACTTTCGCCGCCAAAGTTCAGCTTTCGGTGGGGACATCCGCTGTGGTGGCTTGATCACATAGATCGCCTACACAAGCGAATTTGTCCTGCCTCAGGAAAAAGCCGTGACTAGCAGTAAGATTCTAGATGATATCCACGTTGCTATCACCAAATTCATAGGGATCTATAGACCCCAACACTCCATTCGTGCTTATCAGTTTTATTTTGAGCCTACTGGTGACCTCCACCAAGTTTTTCTTCCTTTTGTCCAAGCTTTTGGTTTGCTAGGTAAACAGAGTTGGGTCCTTACTGAGGAGGAGTTCCAGCAAGCATTGATCCTCTTGGGGAGGATTGCACAGCCGGAAGGGCACCCCAACTAGGAAGATGGAGCAGGTGGCCAACAGCAGCAGGAGCATGGCGGAGAGGACTAGAATGCAGCAGGCTGGGATGACTACGGTCAGCAACACCATCACCAACAACCTTTCCCTCAGCACCAGCAGCAAGGTATGCATCCACCACAGCCAGGATTCAACTATATCCCGAGAGGTGATTTTGACCAGGTGGTGCATCCCATCGAAAACATAGAAAATACGTTGCATGATGCGAACGCTAACATAGTCAACCTCACCAAAGACTTCACATCCTTCATTACCGAGTTTCCAAACCGCTACCCGAACTTCCCATACCAGCAGCCGCCGCCTGATGCAGGTGGCAACTTTTGATTTCAGATAGGCCAGGAGCCTAAGCTTGGGGAGGTTAAACTCCTCCCACCTTTTGCACCCATATTTTTCGTTCTTCTTTTGATTTATTTTGTTTTCATTCTAGTGCATGTTTACTTTCAGTTGAATTGATAAAAAGAAAACCCAAAAATATTAGACTAGGTTTTATCTTGATTTGTGCAAATTTCTCTTGGCTCTCGTTGATTTTTCTGCAGGTTATTCACTTCTAGTGATTTATCTATGGATATGAACGCAAAGAGTTGACTCAAGCAGGAGATGAGCAAGCAAGAGGAGGTATCACATTCTTATTTTCCCTCTTCCTGTAAGTTTATTCATGAATATTTTATGTTTGTTCGGTTACACTTGAGTTCTACTTTGCGTTTAACTCGCTATGTTTTAGGACTTGAGCTCAAAGGTTTTTGTCACTACTTTGGTTGAGAGTTACGACAATTAGTATCAGATTGAAAAACCAACTCCTTGGATTAAAATCCAAAATTTTAAGAATAAGAGAAAGTGTCTATTGACAACTTTGCTGCCATGTTTTTGTCTTAAGGGCTTAATCTTAGTAGTACTCAACCCACATAATGATCGTTGACTTGATGATACATTCCGAAAAATAATTGTTTGATAGAAAGAACTTTTTATGGTTGGAGAGGGAGATGCCAAAACCTGTTTTGACCAGCTGTAAAAAAGAGGAGAAGAGAGAAAAAGTTCTATGTTTCTCGTACACACCTTTGGGATGCCAACAACTCCGCTAGCTTTTGAACGATTTATGGTATAACCCCGGATTTTGGTTATGAGTTGATGACATGATTGGCATACGTGTCACTATATGGACAAAATTATTGGTGTTCTCAAAGGTTGTGTGAGCATTTGTAAAAATAAACAAGCAATGATCCTTGAAAGAGGAAGAAAAAAACTACCGTCAAGATATGAGCTGAAAATATTCAATACTTTTGAGAACTTTGGTATCACCTCACCACCTAAAATGAATAAATTAGAGTTCTTGAAAGACAAGGAAAAAAAGAGGTGTTTAATATACGTTATTATCGAAGTGGGTGTTAATGAAAATCTCTAAGTTTATCTTTCTTTTGATATCTACTTGTGCACCCTTAATTTTGACTTAAGCGTCCTCGCTTGAAAATATTTCACTCTCATAAAAAGAGAGGCACTGAAAATAATTTATTTGCAAGCTTAGCCAAAATTTTCACAATCTCATTTGAGTTGTAAGAGCTATTAGCTAGCAGGTTACTTGCGTTTAGGAATTGAACTTAAGTGCAATTATTTAGATATATTATACTCATGTTCAAGGTTGCAAGATTTGAGACAATGGAATATGATACAACCTCGAACTTGTAAGTCTTTCGTCTTGATTCAATTCCTTGCTATTACTCATTATAGCTTTGTCACTCGAGGGCCAGTAACATCTAAGCTTGGGGAAGTTGATAGCTCCAAATTTCATCACTTTTTATCATTGTTTTTCCTCTTGTTTATTGCTAGATTTCACTGAAGATTACCCCTTCCTACTAATGTTAACATCGTAATTGGCGAATACTTGGTTTCTTGTGATGGTTTTGACGCAATGAACATTTATGGATGATCTAATATCATTTATGGGCTAATAATTACACCCGAAGAAGCAAATCCCCAATTGGAGCCCCTTTCATTGGAGGCGTCTAGAGTGGATAACGACCACTGGTATGGTCGGGGTGCGTCCATACCGTCCGCCCGTACTACCTGCCGCCAGCTCCGTTATATCAATACAAGCAACTTTCGTGAAGGGGAGACAACGAAAAAGAGAACACAGCCGCCACAAACTCATCCAGAGAGGAAGAGATCAGATCTGGAGAAGGAGAAGAACCCCGTCTCATTCTTCGACGATCTCCAACCTCTGAACCATTTACTCCACCATCATCCCCATTGATACTCAGAGAGAGAAAGAGAGAGAGAGATTTGTACTTGTAATATTAGGGTTTGATACTTTGATCTACCTTAGTTTGTATTTGATTTGATCTTCAACTGGTATTGTGGCTTGCTACGATAACTTCGAGATGATTTCCATTTGCAATACAATTATGCCTTTGATTAATCTTCCTCTCATGTCTGAGTAAATCCCCATAGGCGTGGGAGATGTAGGGGATTGGTGAGATGTGTTGTGCCTTCTTTAATTCCATCCATTTGTGATTGTTGTGGTTCTTATTAAATTGTGAGAATGATTATCTATGTTCGCCTAATGCTTGTTATCTAATTTAAGGGCCTAGGTAACATGATCTAAAGATCTCATAGGTATGAGCTTGTATGCTAGCGAATTGGCGATCCCCGAGTGACATGACCGATATCATTGAGGCGCTAGTACTACTCGAGGACAACAAGGAACCGTTAAGATTAAAGCCTTGATCCGGTTGGAAGACCTTAATTAATGTGCTGACCATTGCCGTGGTAACAGGAAGACGGATCATTGGGGCTAGGAAGAATTGGGGCTGGGAAGAATTGCGCCGATATGCAGTACCGAACCCAAAAAATGGCCTTTCCACGTATCACATACGTCCCAAAACCGCAAATATTTTTGTGGTTTCCCGCATTTCGTCCTGTCCGTCCCGCATATATTCGATGCCGGGGGGTGGGGTGGGGGAAAAATGGGGTAAACCGCATCACATTTCCCCTCTTCCCTACGCGTAGAAACCGTTGCCGCTGCCACTGTCGCCCCGCTCCGATTCCGGCCACTTCCATCGCCGGCCGTCTAATCGCCGCCGCCCACCACCTCCCAGCCACCCGTCCTAGGCATGACCGATCAATCGTGCCAGAATTTGGTTGGACGAGGCAGGGGTTCCGCATGGCGTGGAGGGAGCTCTAGCGCCCGAGATCGCGTATCCACTCGCGACCTCCCCAGCATGGGCCCGCCACACACGATGCAGAGGCGGGAAGCTCCCGTGCAGCGGTGAGCGCTGGCCCGCGCCTCCGTGCGCCATCGCCGCTAGTGCACGCGTCAGCTCCTCTCCCGCGCCACCCCCTTCTCCCGTGCCGGCTCGGTGGGGCCATGTCTCTGACGACAGCGAGGAGAAGGATGACGATAGCGTAGAGGAGGACGACGGGCTCCGTGAGGCGATGTTCAACTCGCCCGGGACCCTCGTCTCCGATGTGTAGGACTGCGCGAAGCGCCGCCGCCTCGAGCACGACCGCCAGGAGCGTCCTCCGCCGTGTCCTCCGCCGATCGTAGCGCGAGCACCAGGCCAGCCTCGGCTTCTTCGCCGTCAACTACTTCGACGACACCAGCCACTCCGACGAGGGGTAGGCGCCGCCCACGCCGTAGAAGACCGGTGAGTAGGTACCATTGGTAGATGCTAGGGCTAGTCTAGATGCAGAACGCGGCATTGATTTTTGCTGTAAATATGTCGATATTGATGATCAAAAATCTCCCCCGTATGTATGAATCTTACGCCAATTGATGCTTTTAAATATACAGTTTCGTTTTAGTGCATCTGTCCGCACTAGGTATTTGCGTACCGCAAACATGGGTTTGCAATATGCTAGAGATGCTTATGCTGCAGCTTTTCTCCGTTTCTACGTCTCAATTTGACTGGCTTTTCTTTTGTCTTATCCTCCATTTTAGAAAAATCTTAGTTTTGTCCGTTCAATTTTTTTTTGTCTCACTTTGACTTTGTTTTATATCTTACGTTACGAAATCTCAAAATAAGGGGGCCATTGACTTAGTGTCCCTGGGCAGCGGTAGGTAGCTTGTGGCCAGTTTCCATCGAGTCATTGACGTCGATGGTGGCAGCCATGGAAAAAAATCGCGCTATTTCATACTATTTAGCATGCTATAGTGTATTTAGAGAGTCCACGCTATTTTTTCAATATTTTGCTCGCTATGGCACAGTTTTTTAAATAGCTTGTTATTTCACGCTAAAATATCATAACGCGCTACTTCAAGTATATGCCTATATTTTTGTTGGCGAGTGTGAAGTAAGAGAGCATATGATGAATGTGTCGAGTAAGCGAACATACGATAAAATTTTTGATTGTTAAACTTAAGTGATCGTGTCAAGCCGACGCGTCCTCCTGCAGCACCCGACACTGTATCTAGATTCAGCTCTACCGGTTCTCCTTCAATTTAGATAAGGCCGGAATTGATTATGCATGTAGAGGTATTTTTCTAGGCAATTCATTAGATGCTGAAATCTTTGATATTCATGATATACCTGTAAATATTTTTTAATTTTTGCAAAATGCTATTTTGTAAAATGGCGCTTTATTAGTACGCTATAACTTTCAGATCGTCTGGAGAAAAGCTACACCAAATTAAATAGCACGCCATTTTTTTCCTTGTTCGCAGCTCTTATGTGTGAAAGAGCATCTTTATTAAATCCCAGAAAGTTCAGACTAGATCCCGTAAAATGGCGAAGAACCGTAAATTTTTCCAGCCCCCTTCGAAATTGACGCCACCATATATATATAAAGTGGGACACTATATTTTTCCTTGTTAGATACACATTTCAGCAAGACAAAAGTTAATTACAATCAATGCTAAATAATCAGTTTATCCATTACATTCAGATCGTAATTTCTATTATATTAAGATATAAAATTTCATTTTATGAACACTTAAAATATAACATTACACTTTGATCATTATTGCACATTGTTTGTTATTTTAGTAGAATGTTGGTATTGCATCTAGTTCATCATTGGTGTTGCATGTACTCCCTCCGGTTCATATTACTTGTCGCTGAATTAAACGTATCTAGCATTCTAGATACATTCATTTGAGCGACAAGTAATATGAATCGGAGGGAGTAGTATATACACGTGAAGCATGCCTACGGTAGCATCTTCTGGTTAATTGGGTGGCCTCATGGCGATAGGGACACTACGGAGTACGACGGTGAGGCCAGGTCACATCCTCCGCCTCGGTGGCACGTTGAACATGGGAGACATCTGTGTTACGTCACGATAGAACCAGCCTCATCTTTTTCAGGATGGGCATCCTCTATCTTAGAAAAATCTTTTCCTAGAACTTTTCTTGATCTTACCTCTCACTTTGACTTTGCATAGGGCTTTTTTCGTCTTACGTCTCACTGTGACTTTGTATTTTGGCTTCTCTTTTATATTGACTTATGCATAATGGTAAAACCTTGGTCCTCCATTAGTTTTGCCTTGACTTTATTTACTTTGTCATATGCTAAGTAGGGTTAAACACGGCCTATGGTGGGATTAGTCATTCCTATACACTACAACAAGGAGTGCCCCCACTGACTTTACATCCCCCCTCTGCACGTACATTATGCCGCTGGATCTGTGCCGCCACATCCTGGTGATACGTCTTGATAGTTGAAAAGTCGGCGCAAAAATTACGGCCATATATACATAAAGTGCAACGCTATATTTTTCCGTCTTAGGTCCACATTTCGGCAAGACAAAAGTTAATCACAATCAATGCTAAATAATCAGTTTATCCATTACATTCAGATCGTAATTTTTGTTTTATTAATAAGGTACAAAATTCCATTCTATTAACACTTAAAATGCATTAAATTACATTTGCTCATTATTGTAGTGAAGCATTGGTATTGCATCTAGTTCATCGTTGGTGTTGCATGTAGTAGATACACGTGAAACTGCCATAGCAGATCGTGGCTCATTGGTTGGCGATAGGGACACTGCGGAGCACGACGGTCTCGACGGTAAGGCCAGGTCCAAAGCCGAACAACACGCCCCAGTCCTTGCCCTCGCCGGTAGTGGCCATGCCTTCCTGTGCAGAGTGCTTACGGATCTCATCTAGGATGAAGAGGACACACGCGCTGGACATGTTACCATACTCGGAGAGGATGTGCCGGGTGGCTCTCATCCGCTTCTTGTCGAGACAAGCCTGAGCCTCCACCATGTCTAGGATGGCCGCTCCGCCGGGGTGAGCCACCCAGAAGATGGAGTTCCAGTCGGTGATGCCCATCGGCTTAAAGGCGGCCACCAGTGCGCTTAAAATGTTCTTCGAGATGACCACTGGCACGTCTCTATTGAGTTGTAAGGTGAGCCCCCCATCTAGTAGATCGCCCACGATGAAACCATCCGTGTCGGGCAGTATGGTCTGGCTCGTTGACACTACCTGGAACAGAGGCCTCTCCATGGGAACCTCAGGGTCGGCGCCAACGATCAGTGCGGCGGCCCCATCACCGAAGAGTGCCTGGCCGACCAAGGAGTCAAGATGGGCCGCTGAGGGCCCACGGAAGTACATGGCGTTCATCTCCGCACACACAACTAGGACACGCGCTCCACGGTTGTTCTCCGCTAGGTCCTTGGCCACGCGCAACACCGTGCCGCCGGCGAAGCAGCCCTGCATGTACAGCATGACGCGCTTCACCGATGGGCTGAGGCCGAGCAACTTGACCAGCTGGTAGTCGGCGCTGGGCATGCCAACGCCGGTGGTGGTGCAGAACACAAGGTGTGATATCTTCGACATTGGCTGGCCCCACTCCTTGATCGCCCTCTCCGAGGCTGTCTTCGCGAGCTTCGGGATCTGGTCGCACAGGATGGCCCTACGTGCGGCAAATGACGGCGCCATGAACTCCGCCATGTTTGGGTTCTCTTGGATATATTCTTCTGTCAGGTGCATGTACCTCTTCCGAATCATCGTTCCGTCGCCTGCACATAATTACAGCATCCATTAATTAGTCATACTGATAGTCATGCCACACGAAAACCGGCCAATACACATATCAAAGTTTTTAAAACTGATTTTTTTTTCCTGAAACCATGCTATTTAAAGAACACTTTGTATCCAAACGGGGCTAAGAATCAGGAAACTTTATCGTACACATCCGCTTGAACTTGCGCTTGAGATCGACGAGGTGCTCGCTCTTGGTGACTCGGAAGTAATAGTCCGGGTAGTCCGCCTGGTACACGAAGTTATCCGGCGTCGCCGTGCCGATGGCCAGCACCGTCGCCGGACCCTCGGCCCTCTGTGCTGCTGGCAACTCCATCACCTCCCTAGCTACCTGGGTGTGGGTGTGTGTATGATGCCTGAATGTGTCGAAACTGCTACTGCTCTGCTGTGATGATATGCGTGGAGGCACAAGGATACTTATATAGCGGCCGGCTCCGAAGAACGTACCGTGTGTATACTGATTTGATCACATAACGGAAATTGTATTTTAATATTCTGGGTCAAACGTATGAAGCAGTATGACTTGACCAAATCTCAAACTAAGAGGGCGATTGACCAAGTGTCCGTGGGCAGCGGTAGGTAGTTTGTGACCAGTTTGCATCGATTCATTCACATCGATGGTCTCCAAGTCTAACCGCATGTGTTTGAAGTTTCTCGAAACAGCCTTTTGCTTGTTTTATATAACAAAACACACAACGGCCGACCGAGGACAAACGAGAGATACCGAGGTGTAAGGGAGCTCCATGACGACGACGTTCTCAAGAGGGTAACGACACAAAGCAACACCGTTGTCTAGACCAATGACGGTCAAAGATTTTCACCAGAGCTCTAGCTCAAAGGAGGTACCCACAAGGGTGATGCCAAGAGGGATACGTTATGAATTACAATGAGTTGACCAAATCAGAAACTACGAGGGCGATTGACTTAGTGTCCGTGGGCAGCGGTAGGTAGTTTGTGTCCATTTTCCACCGATTCATTCACGTCGATGGTAGTCGCAACTCTTTATGTGTGCAAGAGCATCTTTTAGCAAATCCGAGAACGTCCAGACTAGATACCGTAAAATGGTGATGAACCGGATTTTTTTCTAGCCCCCTTGGAAATCGACCCCCCGAACCCTATAGCAAGTTTCTAGGCAAAATTTTCTTGTCTAACCATGCATATGTATGCCTTTGAACTAGTGCTGAAGTGATAGTAGTGCAAATCAGTTAGAGGAGAAAAGTAGGTAAACTCTTGCGACAAGTCTATACATTGAACAGTTCAATTTGTGAAGTCAGAACACGCGTTTATATATTGTCCTATCCTCTTGATGATTGCTACTAGGGCGAACTAGTTGACATGCGCCGTGCCGGCACGGGCGATCCTTGGTCCTGGCAAACTGCGGCAAAGTGCCAAGTCAAAAGTCACATCAGCGGCGCGCAGAGCTACGAAATTGTGGGCCGAGCCAAGCTAAAGTACAGCTCACGTGGGGAAGTCGCTATCGAGAAATAAGGTAGGTAAGCCCTTTGAAGTAAAATTTAGGAAATTAAACTACTCCCTCTGTGCAGAAATAACTGATTTGGATTAGTCTAGATTTGGATGTATCTAAACGTGTTTTAATGTGTAGATATATTTGAATCTAGATAAATCGAAGTCACTTATTTCTGGACAGAGAGTAGTTAAATTTCCGTGCGGTTGCTACAGTGCGTTTTTAAATGTGTCAATACAATGCATGTGAAGATCCATGCGTATGAAAATATACCCATATAGAGTAATATTCTCAAAATATTAAGATCATCCATAGAAATCGAAGCATCATTTCCATGCCTTTAAGCACCTATAACCCCTTCCGCCCCGACATTAGCTCCCTAGCACATATGTGAATTTTATTAAAAAAATCATTGTGAATTTTATTAGGGAAAACAATCTTTTGTTGACTGGACGAAACAATATTGACGTGGTGTTGATGGGCATGAGAGAGAGAGATGATACCTATGATTGGACATCCACCTAACACGACAAAAGATATTTTTTGGCGTGGACAAAAGAATTGGCATGCCAATTTGTACGTGCTGCTCGGAGATGAAAAGACTTGGCCCAATTTTTCATGTGTTGGTGAACCTGAAATTTTATAACAACTTGTTAAAGTATGATCTAAATTCTATTAAGAAGGCTAACTTCTGATGGAGCAGAGCGAGGCCCGTCGCCGGGAGGCTTGGAGCGAGGCTCACGGATCGTTGATGACCTAGGTTACCACCGTTATATATACCTCTTGTAAGCCGATGGCTGGGATAAGTTGCATCTGTGAAATCCCGGCGTTGTGTAAACACTTCCCGTTATAGTGAAGTTTTGCTGGCTGGCGCCCGTGATTTTTCCCCTCTCTTTGTTGGAGAGGGTTTTCCACGTTAAATCTTTGTCCCCCTTGCTGCGTTTTTTTTCCGTTCTTCGTTATTTACTTGTCGCAAAGCTAACAAGTGGTATGAGAGCACCAGGTTCTAATCTAGGGTTTGCGACATGTCGTCATTGAAGTTCGATCTACCGCAGCTGGACTACTCCACAAGATTCTGCTTGTGGCAGGTGAAGATGCGGGCGATTCTCGCTCAAACTTCAGATCTGGATGAAGCGCTGGAAGGATTCGGGAAAGATGATGCTAAGAGCTGGTCTGACGAAGAGAAGCGGAAGGACCGTAAGGCTTTGTCTATGATTCAACTTCATCTGTCCAATAATATTTTGCAGGAAGTTTTGGCAGAGAAATCTGCTGCTGCTCTTTGGGGGAAACTGGAATCGATCAGCATGTCAAAGGATCTAACCAGTAAGATGCATGTGAAGATGAAGTTGTTCTCGCATAGATTGCAGGAAGGTGGATCGGTAATGAATCACTTATCTCTTTTCAGAGAGATTATTTCTGATTTGCAATCTATGGAAGTAAAATATGATGATGAGAATCTAGCTCTATTACTCTTATGCTCGCTGCCTAGTTCTTACACACTTTCGTGATACAATGTTGTTGAGCCGTAATAAGATAACCCTTGACGAAGTACAAGATGCCCTCAAACAGAGGGAAAATATGAAAACTATGGTGCATGCAGATGGGGCGTCTTCCAAGGTTGAAGCTCTGCAGGTTCGTGGCAGGACCGAGTAGAGATTTAACAACCATGGCAACCGAGATAAGAGCAAAGACGGCAGAAGTCGTCCGAAGTCCAAGGGAAAGGACAAGTTCTGCTGGTATTGTAAGAAATCTAATCATGTTATTGATGATTGTTGGAAGCTGCAGAATAAGGAGAAAGGCCTTGTGGGGCTACAAGATCTAACATTACAATTTCAGTATGAGGGAAACCGGCATCACGAATGAAGTGAAAGCAAGCCTTTTGGGAACCAATGAGCCCTTTTACTGTGACCCAGGTTCGGTAGCCAGATGGACTTGACACACTGCCAAGGAAAAGGAACGGTACTTACCAACCGAAAGATAAGGATCAAGGTACTGGTAAGGCTGCTGTTGTTTCTGGTGACAGTTCTAACGGTGAATGTTTAGCCGTTTTTGCTGCTTATGCTTCTCGTGATGATGAATGGATACTTGATACTGCATGTTCATTTCATATTTGCTGTAACAAAGATTGGTTCAGTTCACATGAGTCTGTGCAGACTTTAGATTTTGTTCGTGTGGGGAATGACAACGCGTGCCATATTATCGGAGTTGGGTCTGTTAAGATCAGGACACATGATGGCATGACACGTACGTTGAATGAGGTGAAGCACATATCAAGCATGGCCAGAAATTTGATCTCCCTGAGTACCATGGATGTTGATGGATACAAGTACTCCGGTGGGCGTAGATTGTTAAAGGTATCAAAAGGTTCTCTTATTCACATGATAGGTGACATGACTTCTGCTAAGTTATATGTTCTTAGAGGTAGCACTTTGCCTGATATTGTTGCTACTGTTACTTCTAATGATTGTGGTAAAACAAATCTGTGGCATATGCGTCTTGTGCATATGAGCAAACATGGCATGACAGAGTTGGTTAAGCGAGAGCTGATTGATGGTTGCAACTTAGATAAGTTTGAGTTCTATGAACACTGCGTTTTTTGATAAGCATAAAAAAATTAAATTCAATGCTTCCGTTCATACCACCAAAGGCATTTTAGATTATGTGCATGCTGATGTATGGGGACCTTCCCGTAAGACTTCTATTGGTGGTGCTAATTACATGCTTACTATTATTTATGACTACTCAAAAAAAGTGTGGCCATATTTTCTGAAACATAAATCTGATGTTTTTGATGTTTTTAAGAAGTGGAAAGCTATGGTAGAAAAGCAAACTGAAAAGAAGGTAAAGATACTACGTACTGACAATGGTATGGAATTCTGTTTTAATGAGTTTGAAGAGTTTTGCAGTAATGATGGTATGATCAGGCACCACACCATCCCTTACACTCCCTAGCAAAACGGCGTGGCTGAGCGCATGAACAGAACCATTATCTCGAGGGCTCGCTGTATGTTGTCCAATGCAGGTATGCATAGACGATTTTGGGCTGAAGCAGCCAACACAGCGTGCCACCTTATTAACAGGTCACCTTCTATTCCACTTGAGAAAAAACTCCCATTGAGGTATGGTCAGGTTCGCCTGCTGATTATTGACTGTTGAGAGTTTTTGGTTGCACTGCTTATGCTCATGTTGATAATGGAAAGTTAGAGCATAGAGCTGCTAAGTGCATGTTCCTTGGTTATGGTTTAGGAGTTGAGGCATATAAACTATGGAATCCTGAAACTAAAAAGATTTTGTTGAATAGGAACGTTGTTTTCAATGAATCCGTTATGTATCATGACAGCTTGCCATCAGATTCCTCTTCTGTTACTATTGGAGAGGAGGGAGTTAGTGTGCAGGTGGAGCACCTGCCGAAAACTGTTGATAATAATGTTGTCGTTGATGATACTCATGAGGAGAATATTGATGATGATGTTGTTCAGCACTCACCTACTGTTTTGCAGCAGCCACAAGAATCTATTGCTGCTGATAGACCGAGGCGTAACATAGTTCCACCGAGTCGTTTAATTGAAGAATGTAATCTTGCTCATTATGCTTTGAGTTGTGCTGAACAGGTGGAGCATGATACTGAACCTGCTACATACAATGAAGCTGTTGCATCCGTTGACCGCGAGAAGTGGATTTCTGCTATGCAAGAAGAGATGCAATCACTTGATAAGAACGGCACATGGGAAGTTGTGCGCTTGCCTAAACAGAAGAAGGCCGTCCGCTGTAAGTGGATATACAAGAGAAAGGAAGGTTTGTCTCCTAATGAGCCGCCAAGGTTTAAGGCAAGGTTAGTAGCAAAAGGTTTCAACCAGATTCGATGTTTTCTCTCCGGTTGTGAAGCATAGCTCTATTTGTACTTTTTTTTGGTATTATTGCCATGCATGATCTTGAGCTTGAGCAGCTAGATGTAAAGACTGCTTTTCTGCATGGTGAACTGGAGGAGGAGATTTACATGGACCAACCTGAAGGGTTCATAGTTCCTAGAAAAGAGGATTTTATGTGCAAATTGAAGAGGTCGCTTTATAGTTTGAAGCAATCTCCAAGACAGTGGTATAAAAGGTTTGATTCATTTATGATCTATAAGGTTTTAAGAGGTCTTAGTTTGATAGTTGTGTTTACATAAAGTTTGTTAATAAATCACCTATCTACTTGTTATTATATGTTGTGATATGTTAATTGCTGCCAAGAGTATGAAAGAAATCAGTACTTTGAAGGCACACCTAAGTAGTGAATTTGAGATGAAATATCTTGGTGCTACTAAGAAAATCCTCGGTATGGAAATTAAACGGGACAGAAAATCTAGGTTGTTGTTTCTTAGTCAGCAAAGTTACGTTGAGAAAGTTCTTCAACGTTTTAATATGCATGATGAAAAGTCTGTTAGTACTCCTATTGCTCCTCACTTTAAACTGTCAGCATTGCAATGTCCTAGTTCTAATGAAGATATTGAGTATATGTCTCGAGTTCCTTATTGTAGTGCCGTTGGTTCTTTAATATATGCCATGGTTTGTTCTCACCCTGATCTATCACATGCTATGAGTTTGGTGAGTCGTTACATGTCTAATCCTGGTAAAGAACATTGGAAAGTTGTTCAGTGGATTTTCAGGTACCTTCGTGGCACATCGAATGCTTGCTTGAAGTTTGGCAAAACTGATGAGGGACTTGCAGGCTATGTGGATTCATATTTTGCTGCCGACTTGGATAAGAGGAGGTTCCTCATAGATTATGTGTTCACGATAGGTGGATGTGCCGTGAGTTGGAAGGCAACGCTGCAACCAGTTGTTGCTCTATCTACAACCGAAGCAGAATATATGGCTGGTGCTAAAGTTTGCAAAGAGTCTGTTTAGTTGAAAAGTTTGTATACTGAGTTTTGTCAGGATGATTCTTGCATTAACCTATTCTGTGACAGTCAAAGTGCTATTTACCTTACTAAGGATCAGATGTTCCATGAGAGAACAAATCACATTGATATCAAGTATCATTATGTTCGTGACATTGTTGCACAAGGTACACTAAAGGTATGCAAGATAAGAACTCATGATAATCCTGCTGATATGATGACACAGCCTATTCCTGTTGCTAAGTTTGAGCTATGCTCAAGCTTAGTTGGTATAACTGCTTAGCCCAAGTGGCTGTTGGCGCCGAAAGTGTTTTCTTTCTTTGTTCAAGGAGATGATTGTTGTTGATGCTATAAGAAGAAATTTGTCTCAAGGTGGAGTTCGTTGAAGTATGATCCAAATTCTATTAAGGAGGCTATCTTCTGACGGAGCGGAGCGAGGCCCGTCGTCGGGAGGCTTAGAACGAGGCTCACGGATCGTTGATGACCTAGGTTACCACCGCTACATATAC
Source organism: Avena insularis (assembly GCA_023614405.1). Lineage (NCBI taxonomy): Eukaryota > Viridiplantae > Streptophyta > Magnoliopsida > Poales > Poaceae > Avena > Avena insularis. Next base: position 1,512,068 of record CM042686.1, on the reverse strand, counting down.
CTCTTGTAAGCCGCTGGCTGGGATAAGTTGTATCTATGAAATTCCCGGCGTTGTGTAAACACTCCCGTTATAGTGAAGTTTTGATGGCTAGCGTCCGTGGTTTTTCCCTCTCTTTGTTGGAGAGGGTTTTCCACGTTAAATTTGTGTTCCCCTTGCTGCGATTTTATTTTTCATTCTTGTCGCAAAGCTAACACAACTCAAGACCAAGCAATGCTCGACGCAAAGCACAAGGCCCCGAAAACCTGAAAATATCGTTCCATGAATGTGAAAATATATATTACTTGCACACGACAATAGAAAATATGAACAAAAATTTGACAGTGTAATTTTGGAGAAATCTCCGGAGCATTGCAAATTTACAAATGATGAAAATACACCTTAAACCCTCACTTGCATTTTGTGATAGATAATATGCATGTCGGACAAAGTCGAACGATCGATGCAGAAAAATTATCAATTCAACACAAGTGATCCGAGGGACTTCACAGCGAAAAGTGTAGGGTCTCAAACAGAACCACATCACCGTAGTGTATACAAACATGAAATGTAACTCTGTACATCAGTAAAAGTGATGAATAAAAAAATAGGCAATGCGCAAACCATATAGATAGATAAGATCTGAGTGACTACCACCAAACGGACTCAATCCTATGCTACTCTATGACAATAAAATGGATACTCATAATATGGATACACCAAAAAAGAATAAACTGGAGAAAGATACATAGAGAAAAAGTACATTATTGTTATGGAACAACAGAGTACATGACACTGGTATTAGAGTATAGGTCGGTTAGGTATGGCCGGTTCAGTCTCCCTCTTTGAACTGTAATCTATCTCTATTAGTCTTGGAGGCTAAGTCTTGTAATCTATATAAACAGCCCTTCGAGGCCTCAATCAATTCAATTGTTATTCTCCAAATATCCTAAACTATCATGGTATCAGACGCGTAGGTTTTCCGCCCTCGGCATGACACCACCGCCCGCGCCGCCACCCCGGCCGACTCGGCCCCTCTTCTACTTGGCCTAGTTCCGCGCCGTCGGTGCCCCTCCTTCTTCTTCTTCCTCCTCTACAACTACCCAAACAAAAACTCCCCAAATCCCAATCCCAATGATCTCCCTAGCCGACACCATTGCCGATGTCTCCTCCTAGAACATCGTCGCCGGACGTCTAATCGCCGCCGCCCACCACCTCCTAGCCACCCCTCCTAGCCATGGCCGACCAATCATGCCGGAATTTGGCCGGACGGGGCGGCGGCTCCGCATGGCGCGGAGGGAGCTCTGGCGCCCGAGCTCGCGCGCCACCACCGAGCGAGGAGGAGGTGCGCCGGTGCTAGTCCGAGCAGGCGCACGTGTGCGGCGCTCGCTCGCGTATCCACTCGAAATCCCTAGCATGGGTCGGGTTCGGGTTTGGGCCCGCCACACACGATGCAGAGGCGAGAAGCTCCCGTGTGGCGGCGAGCGCTGGCCCGTACCTCCGTGCGCCGTCGCCGCTAGTGCACTCGTCGGCTCGGTGGGGCCATGTCTCCGACGACAGCGAGCAGAAGGACGACGACAGCGTAGAGGAGGACGACAGGCTCCGTGAGGCGATGTTCAACTCGTCCGAGAACCTCGTCTCCAACGCGTGGGACCGCGCGAAGCGCCGCCGCCTCGAGCATGACCGCCAGGAGCGTCCTCCGCCGTGTCCTCCGCCGATCGTAGCGCGATCACCAGGCCATCATCGGCTTCTTTGCCGTCGACTACTTCGACGACACCAGCGACTCCGACGAGGAGTAGGCGCCGCCCACGCCATAGAAGACCGGTGAGTAGGTACCATCGGTAGATGCTAGGGCTAGTCTAGATGCAGGGTGCGGCATCGATTTTTGCTGTAAATATGTCGGTATTGATGATAAAAACCTCCCCCGTATTTATGAATCTTGCGCCAATTGATGCTTTTAAATATGCAGTTCCATGCATCTGTTTCGCACTAGCTATTTGCGTACAGCAAACTGGATTTGCAATATGCTAGAGATGCTTATGCTGCTGCTTTTCTCCGTTTCTACGTCTCAATTTGACTAGGGCTTTTCTTTGTCTTATCCTCCATTTTAGAAAAATCTTAGCCTATGGCTTTTCTTCGTCCTATCGTCTCACTTTGACTTTGTCTTTTTGGCTTTTTTTGCCTTCTCTTTTATATTGACTTATTGGTCTTGGTAAAACGTTGTTCCTTATTAATAAAAAAAACCTTTTCCAAACATTTTTTTATATCTTAAGTTACGAAGTACAATAACTTGACCAAATCTGAAAATAAGGGGGCCATTGACTTAGTGTCCCTGGGCAGCGGTAGGTAGCTTGCGGCCAGTTTCCATCGAGTCATTGACGTCGATGGTAGTCACAGCCACGAAAAAAACATCGCGCTATTTCGTAGTATTTAGCGTGCCATAGCATATTTGGAGAGTCCATGCTATTTTTTCAATATCTTGCTCGCTATGACGCTATTTTTTAAATAGCTTGCTATATCGCGCTAAAATATCATAGCGTTAGCGCTACTTCAAGTATATGACGTTATTTTTTGTTATCGGGTCTGGAGTAAGAGAGCATACGATGAATGTGTCGACTAAGCAAACATACGATGGAAATTTTGATTGTTAAACTTAAGTGACCGCGTCAAGACGCCGCCTCCTCCTGCAGCACCCGACGCTGTACCTAGATTCAGCCCTACCGGTTCTATTTCAATTTAGATAGCGCCGAAATTGATTATGCATATCGAGGTATTACTCTAGGCAATTCATTAGATGCTGAAATCCTTGATATTCATGATATACCTGTTATATTTTTTAATTTTTACAAAATTCTATTTTATAAAATGGCGCTTTAATGACACACTATAACTTTCATATCATATGGAGAAAAGCCACGCTAAATTAAATAGCACTCTATTTTTTTCCTTAGTCGCAACTCTTATGTGTGAAAGAGTATCTTTATTAAATCCCAGAAAGTTCAGACTAGATCCTGTAAAATGGCGAAGAACCGGAAATTTTTCCAGCCCCCTTCGAAATTGACGCCACCATATATAGATAAAGTGGGACACTATATTTTTCCTTGTTAGATACACATTTCAACGGAGCAAAAGTTAATCACAATCAATGCAAAATGATCAGTTTATCCATTACATTCAGATCGTAATTTCTATTATATTAAGATGTAAAATTTCACTTTATTAACACTTAAAATATAACATTACACTTTGATCATTATTGCACATTGTTTGTTATTTTAGTAGAGTGTTGGTATTGTATCTAGTTCATCGTTGGTGTTGCATGTAGTATATACACGTTAAGCACGACTACGATAGCATCTGCTGGTTCATGGGGTGGCGATAGGGACACTGCGGAGCACGGCGGTCTCGACAGTCAGGCCAGGTCACATCCTCCGCCTCGGTGGCAAGTTGAACATGGGAGACATCTGTGTTACGTCACGATGAGGAAATTGCACAAACCACCACTTATTGCGGTCGACGTTGCGCAAGACACCAACTTTTCATGTTTTTGCACAAACCACCAACTACTCGTGTAATAGGTTGCAAACAGGTCTAAATCTGATATTAAGTGGATTAACCGTATTCCCTTACGACCGGGCCCATGACATAAGGATCTGATGTCCATGTGTCATTATCTAGTTTTTTTTATCTTTTTGAAAAAAAAATCCAACTATTGAAAAAATATTATTTCAAAATTTTCTGGATTAGTTAGTTTAGGGTTGTTTATATTATTTCAATTACCGAAAGTTTTTTTAAAAAAGTTTGAAAACAACTCACAAGGTAATGACACGTTGCCACCACATCATCACTGCCTTGTGGATCTTGGTCGTCAGATTTCAATCTAATGTAGGATTTGGACCTGTGTGCAACGTATTACACCAATAGTTGGTGATCCGTGCAAAAAACAGGTAAAGTTGATGTTTTGCGCAACGATGGCAGCAATGTGTGGTGGTTTGTGCAATTTACTCCGTCACGATAGAACCAGCCTCATCTTTTCCAGGATGGGCATCCGTTATCTCAGAAAAATCTTTTCGTAGAGCTTTTCTTGATCTTACCTCTCACTTTGACTTTGCATAGGGCTTTTTTTTCGTCTTACGTCTCACTGTGACTTTGTATTTTGGCTTCTCTTTTATATTGACTTATGGATAATGGTAAAACCTCGGTCCTCCATTAGTTTTGCCTTCACTTTATTTACTTTGTCATATGCTAAGTAGGGTTAAACACGGCCCATGGTGGAATTAGTCATTCCTATACACTACAACAACAAGGAGTACCCCCACGGACTTTAAGTAGAGCTATATTGACATCCCCCTCTGCACATACATTATGCCGCTGGATCTATGCCGCCACATCCGATGATATGTCTTGATAGTTGAAAAGTCGGCGCAAAAATTACAGCCATTAGGGATATTAAAACTGAGTCAAAGAGGAGGCCTCCCACGAACTGGGCAGTTTTGGCCGTCCGATCGCGCCCCCCGAGTCATTCTGGCCGTTGGATGATCCTCAGCTCCCGCGTGGACCGAATTATCCCTTAGGACGCTTCTCTGGGCATCAAAAAGCCTTTCTCTGATTAATTGGGCCAGAATGACTACTTCGGCCTATTACTTGGTTTACTGCACCCTTCTAAGATGAACCGGGCGTCGCTCTTGATACCGAACGAGTGGGCAAAAATAGGAGAGGAGACGCCGGGCTAGATTCGGCCGATCCAAACGGGATGTACACCTCTTGATCCGTTCGACTGTAGGCCGAAATATCTGGAGCTGGCATCGATCTCCCATGCCGATACGGTAACTGTAGCGGGGCATCGATCTCCTATGCGGATGCGGCAGGGATGTTCTCTTGCCTCGTCATTCATGGAGACCTGGTTGATGCGATGCGAACCATCGTGATTTGTGCGCTTCTCTTGAAGTCGGAGTTAATTTTCAGTTCCTGCTATCTTTAGCAACTGGCGTCAGCGAGTGATGATGGTACGTTAACCCCCGTTACTGCAGAGGCCTCACGTCGTCTATATGTTCTTCTGTTTCCCCAAGCTCTCTACCTTCCCCTTCTTTACCATGGAATTGCTGCTAGATTGCTTCTCTGTATACGCACTCCCTCTTCTCCGTCTAATCATTTTCACCGGCTGTTAATCTTAATTTTTCAAACTCTAATTTTTTGCAGGTTCTATCCACCGTGATTCCCCATAATTCCGTTCTCTAAAATCTTGGTCAGCTCAAATTTATTTTTATTGTGGAGTTCCTGATCTGTCTATTTGCAATGGTTGACGTCCAGGTCAGTTCCTAAATACCTCATGTATTTCGTTCATACGTATCCATGTATATGTGTACGTTAGGATATATTAGTCGATTTAATGAAACATTTATTTTTCTAATTTTTTCTTGGTTCGGTTTAAATCGGCAGAGCCTTTGCATGAGGTTATGTCTCTAATTACAGTTTTTTGCTCTTGAACTACTCATGGTTTCCTGCGTGTATCTATAAATGTTGCCTTCGTTCCCTGTAGGAGGTGCTATATAAAGGCTTCTAATACGTGGTATTTCCTTCTCCAGCTTTACTATGATTGGTCCGCTAGCTCTTTCCTGGAATGCTCACCAACTTTTTCTTCTGTTTTATCAGGATGCAATATGGAAATAGAAGATAAATTCTGCCTCACCCATGAATTACACGGTGTTTCATTGATTATGTCAATCACAGGTTTATAGTAATGCAAACAATATGATAAATTTTTTGAGGCGGAGGATGCTCCGCAATCAAAAGTAAAAAGCATGTGAAATATAAGTGTGGAATATGGCAAGAGTACGTGATATGTACTGCTGCACATGAACTAATAGTGCTACAAGGGTGTGATTACTACAAGTTTACGACGTATTGCATCCCTTCTACTCGTAGGGTATCACTTATGAGACACTGTCCTTGGATTATATTAATGTTAAAAACTTAATATCATCTTGGTCCTTATCCTCTAGATAAAAAATTAGTCTGCATTATTAGTTAGGGATATTTCTGATTAAGGTTGGCTACAACATTGATCAACGTGAAATTCGATACAGGAAGCTATAAGTGAAGACACCACTATATTGTTTCAAATCCACATGTATTTTTTATGGTAATCTTTGTATCCATTAAAATATTGGAGCCATCTTTGCTAATAAAACAAGACGTTGTCTTCTTGACATCATTCAGATGCGATACACACAAGATGATTGATATGAGATATAACATGTCAGAAGTTTTTCAACTCAAAGTGCACCCGCAAATATGTCTTCATACCTAAAAGTTGATCTCTGGCTTGATATGCTGCATTTACTTTTGATTCAGGTGAGTGCATATGATTTAGTGTGAAACATACTATTTTCCCCCAAATGCATTTGTGCAAGTGTCAAACTTAGGATTCATGACTGAACAGAAACTCTTGTGTTAAACGGGCTCTAGCAATTCTACGTCAAAGATTTTTCCCTTTTTTCTTTTCATTTACCTTCACAGTAATTGGAAATGGATCACCGGATGTGTTTCCTAATGATGATGTCTAAATAATATTTTACAGCTTCATTCTAAAACGTTTATATTTTCACTTAAAATTTTCTTTTTGTTTAGATTGTTATTATATAGTTTTTGTTGAAGACAACGGGAACCATTTCCATGTTTGGACTTGCGTGCTTTAAATTAATCAAGCATCCCACCAAAATTCAAATATATTTTTAGCAGTTACTAACAATTTATAGTCCCAATAGATAGGACGCGGCAACGCGCGCCATCATGATCTAGTATATACATAAAGTGCAACGCTATATTTTTCCGTCTTAGGTACACATTTCGGCAGGACAAAAGTTAATCACAATCCATGCTAAATAATAAGTTTATCCATTACATAGATCGTAATTTCTGTTTCATTAAGATATAAAATTCCATTCTATTAACATTTAAAATGCATTAAATTACACTTTGATCATTATTGTAGTAAAGCCTAGGGCTTCTCTTTTATATTAACTTATGGGTCATAGTAAAACCTTGGTCCTCCATTAGTTTTGCCTTGAATTTATTTACTTTGTCGTATGCTAAGTGGGTTTAAACACGCCCCATGGTGAAATTAGTCATTCCTATACACTACAATACTAAGGCGGAAGCCGGCAACTTTAAATGTCCAGACACATGTCTAAATTCCGAGGTAGTGCTATGTTGGCACTTGAAAAACACCAGAAATAATTGTGATGGGGAAAGTGATCCGCGACGCTTTTCTCCCTCGGCACAAACAATCGGCTGCTGGATCTGTGCCGACGCAACAATTACTACTATATATAGATAAAGTGTGACGCTATATTTTTCCGTGTTCAGTGGGACAAAGGTTAACCACAATCAATGCTAAATAATCAGTTTATCCATTACATTCAGATCGTAATTTCTGTTTTATTAATAAGGTACAAAATTCCATTCTATTAACACTTAAAATGCATTAAATTACACTTTGGTCAATATTGTAGTAAAGCATTGGTATTGCATCTAGTTCATCGTTGGTGTTGCATGTAGTAAATACACGTGAAACTGCCATAGCAGATCGTGGCTCATTGGTTGGCGATAGGGACACTGCGGAGCACGACGGTCTCGACGGTAAGGCCAGGTCCAAAGCCGAACAACACGCCCCAGTCCTTGCCCTCGCCGGTAGTGGCCATGCCTTCCTGTGCAGAGTGCTTACGGATCTCATCCAGGATGAAGAGGACACAAGCGCTGGACATGTTACCATACTCGGAGAGGATGTGCCGGGTGGCTCTCATCCGCTTCTTGTCGAGACAAGCCTGAGCCTCTACCATGTCTAGGATGGCCGCTCCGCCGGGGTGAGCCACCCAGAAGATGGAGTTCCAGTCGGTGATGCCCATTGGCTCAAAGGCGGCCACCAGTGCGCTCAAAATGTTCTTCGAGATGACCACTGGCACGTCTCTGTTGAGTTGTAAGGTGAGCCCCCCATCCAGTAGATCGCCCACGATGAAACCATCCGTGTCGGGCAGTATGGTCTGGCACGTTGACACTACCTGGAACAGAGGCCTCTCCATGGGAACCTCAGGGTCGGCACCAATGATCAGCGCGGCGGCCCCATCACCGAAGAGTGCCTGGCCGACCAAGGAGTCAAGATGGGCCGCTGAGGGCCCACGGAAGTACATGGCGTTCATCTCCGCACACACAACTAGGACACGCGCTCCACGGTTGTTCTCCGCTAGGTCCTTGGCCACGCGCAACACCGTGCCGCCGGCGAAGCAGCCCTGCATGTACAGCATGACGCGCTTCACCGATGGGCTGAGGCCGAGCAACTTGACCAGCTGGTAGTCGGCATGCCAACGCCGGTGGTGGTGCAGAACACAAGGTGTGATATCTTCGACATTGGCTGGCCCCACTCCTTGATCGCCCTCTCTGAGGCTGTCTTCGCGAGCTTCGGGATCTGGTCGCACAGGATGGCCCTACGTGCGGCAAATGACGGCGCCATGAACTCCGCCATGTTTGGGTTCTCTTGGATATATTCTTCTGTCAGGTGCATGTACCTCTTCCGAATCATCGTTCCGTCGCCTGCACATAATTACAGCATCCATTAATTAGTCATACTGATAGTCATGCCACACGAAAACCGGCCAATACACATATCAAAGTTTTTAAAACTGATTTTTTTTCCTGAAACCATGCTATTTAAAGAACACTTTGTATCCAAACGGGGCTAAGAATCAGGAAACTTTATCGTACACATCCGCTTGAACTTGCGCTTGAGATCGACGAGGTGCTCGCTCTTGGTGACTCGGAAGTAATAGTCCGGGTAGTCCGCCTGGTACACGAAGTTATCCGGCGTCGCCGTGCCGATGGCCAGCACCGTCGCCGGACCCTCGGCCCTCTGTGCTGCTGGCAACTCCATCACCTCCCTAGCTACCTGGGTGTGGGTGTGTGTATGATGCCTGAATGTGTCGAAACTGCTACTGCTCTGCTGTGATGATATGCGTGGAGGCACAAGGATACTTATATAGCGGCCGGCTCCGAAGAACGTACTGCGTGTGTATGTTTTTTTGAGTAGTACTGATTTGTTTTTTTATATTCTCAGTCAAACGTTATGAAATAGAATGACTTGACCAAATCTCAAACTAAGAGGGCGATTGACTTCGTGTCCGTGGGCAGCGGTAGGTAGTTTGTGGCCATTTTCCATGGATTCATTCACGTCGATGGTAGTCGCAGCTCTTATGTGTGCAAGAGCATCTTTAGCATATCCCAGAACATTCAGACTAGATCCCGTAAAATGGCGAAGAACTGGACTTTTTTTTTCCAGCCCCCTTCGAAATTGACCTGGCAAACCCTAAGAAAGTTTCTAGGCAGAATTTTCTAACTACCTTCCCTCCAATAGCAGAAAACCATTGGCGGGAGGAAACTTTCTGCCCAACCGTCACACAAATCTTGATTTTTTTATTTTGGTCTACCTCTGTAATGTCTGAGTTATACTAATTTGATCACATAACTTGAATTTTTATGTTCTCAGTCTGACCAAATCTCGAACTAGGAGGGCAATTGACTTATTGTCCACGGACCGCGGTAGGTAGTTTGTGGCCATTTTCCATTGATTCATTCGCGTCGATGGTAGCCGCAGCTCGTATGTGTGCAAAAAGCATCTTTAGCATATCCCAGACGCGCAAACTAGATCCCTTAAAATGGAGATGAACCAGATTTTTTTCCCAGATCCCTCCGAGATCGACCCCGTCAACCCTATAGCAAGTTCATGGGGAGAATTTTCTAGTCCCTCCCTCCGATAGTAGAAAACCGTTGGCGGGAGGGAACTTTCAGTCCAACCATCGCCGGACTTGTGGGAATCCAGAGAAATTCCGCCGCTGCACTTCGAATCTGGCCAAATCCTTGGCAAATATCCGGCGAGCCACCCTGATTCCCAGCAAAGTTAGATCAAATTGCGGTCAATTTTGAGCCCTTCCATGTGAACACCTCCATGGTCTAACCATGCATATGCATGCCTTTGAACTAGTGCTGAAGTGTGATAGTTGGTCAAATCAGTTAGAGTGACGTCTAGAAGAGGAGAAAAGTTGGTATATATCTCATCTTGCGACAAGTCTCTATATTGAACAGTTCAATTTGTGAAGTCAGGACACGCGCGGAAGAAGCGGCGTGCCGGCGCTTATTGTCCTATTATATCCTCTTGAGGATTGCTACTTGGGCGAACTAGTTGACATGCGCGTGGGCGGTCCTTGGTCCTGGCCAACTGCGGCAAAGTTCCAAGTCAAAGTCACATCAGCAGCACGCGGAGCTACGAAGAAATTCTGGGCCGAGCCAAGCTAAAATACATGTCATGTGGGGAAGTCGCTATCATGCCCTTTGCCTATAACAGACCTTGTTGTAACGATCGTCTAGTTTTATCTTACTTTATTTTCCAGTTCTTTCAGCTGGGTGCATCTTGATTATGCAGATGCATTCATTCATAAAAAAATACCCTTTGCCTGAGACCAGCTTGCCATTGCTATGTAGCTCCCTGCGTTATTATTTGATTTGATAAATACAGTGTATATAATTACAAAAATAAGGACCGGCGCTGCAAAGAGAATACACCAAATTATATTGGTTCATCGAAAAAGAATGAGCGGGATAAACATACATAGATAAAAAAAAGTATGTTTTTTTGTTACGGAACAACAAAGTAAATGACACTGGGAGAACTTGTCACCCATATGCACTTAAGTCACACATCTTACAAACTGATCTAACCGGTCACACAACTTGTATGTCAGTGCACCCGAGATCACAAAACGATCATCTGGCCAGTTTTTGCAAAAAAAATGGCACTCACAACACACATGTGATGTTTTTTTGTTGCAATTTAAACCCCCAACCTAAAAATTTGAGGACTTATTTGGAAAATTGGATGAGGCTCGGTTGTTCCCTATTCGATCGACCAGTGAAGAAACCGTAACCCTATTTTCCAAATCGAGAGGCGCGAGTGGCGCCGGGGCAGTAAGAGGCGAAGTCAACATGAGTGGGGATAGCGGAGTGGCTGTCTCGGCCCCTTGGTACCATGTCCGCGATAGCTAGCACTGGCTAAAGAAGTCATGGAAGCGAGGCGAGCCCGAGCTCTGATCAAAATTGGGCTGTATCGTGCTCGCATGCACGGTCGGAATGGCGAGTAGTGAGGAGAAGTTCTATGGGTGATGTGAGCACAACACCATCCCCCGAGCCATTGAGCATTTTGGAACCGTCAAAATGCATGTTTGAATACTCAAGATTTGGAAGGGAGGTCTTAGCCGAAGTTTCCATCCAATCTGCAATAAAATGTGCCAAAGCTTGTGATTTAATAGTGTCGCACGACTTATAAGTGATTTTGAAGGTGGCAAGTTCAATGCCCCACTTCGCTACTGATGCATGTAAAATATATACATGAACTTTGTAGTTTATTGTCACATATTCCAATATATTTGCATGTTATATAATATTATTACATTGATTTTTAGGGATTTACCAATGATACCATTATTTGGGTTATAACTCTATAGAACAGAAAGACTCTATTTTGTGTAATTTTACTTTCTAAGAACCTTAACCAAGTCAAAAGGACCGGTGATTTTTCTGGATCATTTTTCATGAATACAAGCAGATGAAGCACTTGGATCACCGGAGGGGAGCCAGGAGGCCCAAAAGAGCCTAGGTGGCGCGGCCCAAGCCCCTGGCTATGCCATCCATGCTTTTTTCCTCCTCGAGCGCACACATCCGTCTGTCTTGATCTCCAACTCCAAGTCTTAACCTAAAACGCCTATAAAAAGGTCCCGCGATGAGATCTCAGAAGAGGCAGAGCAGAAACACCAAAACAGAGCCAGGACCAGCGGAGATTGGAGGGGATACCGCCACCGGAACCATTCCCAGTTGGATCTCCACCCTCTGGAACATCATCATCACTATATCCATTATAAAGAGGGAGTAGTCCACCTCTGAACTATGGGTTTGTGGCAGTAGCTTGATCTCTCTCTCTCTCTCTATGATTGTTTAGAACTATATGAGCTGCCTTACATGATTATTGTTATATATGTAATACATATGTGGTGGATCTTTGTTTTATGAGATGATATATGAGATTGCAATATTTATCATGTGTATGATGTATTGGTAGATGCATATTACTACTCCATTCTTAATTGTTTGTTCTTATCAAACATGTATGCAAGAGCAAGTGTGGGGAAACATATGTATTAGATGGAGTAACTAGTAGTATTAATTGTATTGTGACAGAAAGTTCGAGATCTACTATGGTTATTACCTTTCTTTTGTGACCTCACTACAGATTAAGTCAATGCATATGTTATAGTCATCTGGTACAACCAGGATAATCTTGTTTATTCAAGGTAGCATTCTTGTCATTCAAACGTCATGTCAAAGTTTCTAAGGTTGTACTCTGTTTTATCTTAAATCTAGATTGTATGGAGTTTTCCTTTTTAGAGCAGTATAAATAAGATATGTTTAATCATCTTTATGACAGGACATGATGCCCATATTAATGCTAATGAAACACATAACAAAGTTTCAACAATATGATGTTATCTATAAGTAGTTTTATGTCCACCAGACATTGTGAGAGAATAAACAAGTGAACCCATGAACCTCATTCCACTTTTACTTATAAGAAACACTTTTTACTTGCAATTACTGTTTTCTACATTTTCTATAACAATTAAAGTCAAAAATACAGAAGCACTTTTACTTTCTACAAGCATAAAAAACCAAAAGAACTTTATTTTGTTGTTTTTTACTTTAATATTTTATTTAAGTTTACAATTCTAATACAAAACCTTATGCTTGACAACCACACAGTAGATTTAGAGACACAAGACAGATACTTTGTTTTGTAGGTTGCTTAAAGAGGCTGGAATAAGAAAGTTGCTTAGATCGCCGAGAATTCGATATAAACCCTCGACTCACTCTTTTGGGAAAAACATATTTGCTACATCACTGTGCACTTGAAGTCCCAACGAGTTGTTACACACAAAGCTGGTGACATCAAGAGTATTTTATAGCGCCGTTGTCGGGGAATCTACAGTTCTATCACAGTTGCATCATCATCAGGTTTGTGCAAACACCTAACCTCGTGGAGATTGTACTACTGTGATCTTTTCTTGTCCTTTAGATCTACAACGAAATTTTATTTTGTCTTGTTTTTTGTCTTTCTTGGTCTTTTGGTTTTTATTTTCTTTCCTTTTAGTTTTGTTTTTACTATTTCTATACACAAAAATCCATAAAAAATAGTTTAGATTTACTTTTCTGGCAATCGTGAATAAAAATATTAAAAAGGTAGGTTTATGCATATCTTCATTCGGAATCAAAGATAATCTAGATAATCAAAATAATCTTGAGTTTTAGATTGATCAAGAAGCAATGAAAACTATACCCTTCTCTGCACCTGCCGGTGCGCGGCTGGCAGGCATAATGTTTCACAGAACACTGAATATAGCGAAGCTTTGTTTCGTAGAAAATAATAAAAAATATTAAATCCTTCTGATAACTTTACGGAAATGAATAGATTATACGAATCCAAGCTACAACTGATAGCTGTGAGCAGGAGGTTGTAAACTACTGATGCGGAGTGTGATTTGATCCTCCCGCCGACGCATCAATCCACTCCCCTAGAACTGCATCTGATAACATTCAAGCAATTAGTGTGACAAATAGTTAGCCAAATAAAGTTATGAAAAGAGTGGTAAGACAAAAGATAACGCTTCGATTGATAAAGGCATAAGATACATACCCGTGTTCCATAGGGTACGATACATGTGAACAAACAAAATGTAGGCCATATACGTAGCCATCACACAATTGGCTAACAGGCGCTGTTCCACCGAAGACCAGTGATAAAAGACGACTCAGATGGCATATACCTACAAACCAGTGTTGCCCTATGTGCATATAAAAAAAAGTGTTGCCCTATGTGTGTACGCACCTATGGCCAAGCAACTATTTTGCGCCACTTCTTAGACTAGCCCCAATGGGGGTACGATAGGTGGTATCATGCACCATATGCATATAAAATGCTTATGTGTCACTATAATTAATGATAAAAGAGATTGTGTTGGTATCATAGATAGATACGGTATCATAGCACGTGGAACTAGTAAAACTAATCTCAAATAAATCTGTACACAATTTTACATTGAGATTCTACAAAATAATAAATAAACTAAGACTATGATATGTTACTATCCATTGTGGAGATGGTATAATATGCTAGTACCTACTATATGATATTCTCCATTGTAACTAGTCTTATGCCAAAATACAAGTGTAAACGCTACCCGAGACAGAGTGTTCAGTGAGATGGCAAGCTGTTAATTTGACATGTTTTTTCAAATTGTTGAGGCAGAAAACGGCAAGTCACAGAAAAAAGAAGACAAATAGTCTGCGCTTTGTTTCTAAGACAAGAACAAATCAAAAGTCTACAAAAAGAAAACTAGCATAGAACTTTACAAAGTAGAGTCCTAAACATACTAAATTAAACTGCACAATGTCAGATTGATTTTATTTTTGCTACGATTGTTGACTCTAGAAGTATACTCTTTATGGTCCGGACGTCGTTAAGGATGGAGAGGATCATACTCTAGTTCTTCTTGATGTCCCCGTAAACAGTGATGACATTGTGCTTAAACCTGTGGAGGGTTCTAACGATGGCTTCGTCGGTCAGCGTCCGTCGGTGGCTTTGTCAGTCCCCTTCCTTAGTTTCAGGCGGCCGTGGTCATCGACACCATGGTTAGGACCTTTTCTTGGTCATGGTCATGGAGGAATCGAGAGTTAGCGGCGAGAATATAACACAGTCGGCCGGGGAAAGAACTCATCTAGCGTAAGAGTCTAAACATCACAGAGAGAAAAGACAAAAAACGCATGTAAGACATCGCGAAAACAGAGAGGCATAAAAAAACATGACGTAAAACATCGCGTGAAAACAGACAAATCCTACAAAAAAGCAAGGCGACGTACCATGGTCCCTAGCGATGCAAGGCACACGTTCCTCCATTGAAAAACTGATTATGACGTCAGGCGAGCACGGTAATACAGAGGTAGTTCGATGTAGATAGGGCTCGAGAGACAAGAAGAATTCTACAAAACATCGTCGGACGGCGCACGGACACCTTTAGGAGACAGCCCTAGACAACATACAAAGAGAACCCAATAGACGCACGTTAAAAAAATGTGCGACGGATGAGAAAAAAAAGAAAATTCGAAAATAACAAAGGCAAGAGCATGTACCATGAGTAGACGCATGTTCGAAGAGTAGGTCGAGCCATACGTCGGTGATAACCGCGTCAGACCCTACAACATAGACAGATAATAAGTCAATAAAAGCACGTGAAATAAGCATGCGAAGGATGAGAGGAAGAGCCGATTTGAATAGAACAGAGGCATGGGCATATAGTATGAGTAGAAAGTGTATTTCGAGGAGTGGCTCGCGCAAGACATCAACAATAATTGCCTACGTGTTTCGCAGTACTATCACGGAAGAGCCAAACGCAATCTCTTCCAAAAGGTGTCATTCGACGACGGGTTTACACGGAGAGAACTCTAAAAGCAAACATGTTATATACAAATCGAAAATCTGAGGAGACACCTAACATCGCGCAACGTAATGCAAGTTAAGGCGACATACCATGCTCTATGCAAAAGAGACATGGCTCGTTCTCCATTAGAAACCACCGGAAGTCAAGAGCTTGCTGACAGCTGTTGGAATATGAGGTATTTTGGCGTTGGGCCTTTAGTCCATAACAAATATAAATTATGAAATTCTATTTAGCCTATTAGTACATGGTAGCATGCGGCTGTCTAGTAGAGCTAAAAGTTCACTCTCAAATTGCTAGTTGAGAGGGAGTTGCACCACCTTATATAGGAGGATGTTCTAGCACTACTAATTGAGTGAGAAGAGAAGAAGCTCTCGCGCACTCCTCGTTCGACGCCATGGCGCGTCTCGTCACGACGTGCCATAGGTTGTAGAATCTCGCCGAGCAGAGTTTTATTTTGCTATTTGGGAAAATTAATCATGAGTCATTAAAGGACGCTTTAATTAGCCAGATCTTTTGATCGTGGGTTGTGTTGACTCTGACGTGGTGACCTACCTGACCGACACTATATAAATACCCGCAAATCCTATGCGACTATAACTCAACTCACGCGCCTCCTTCCATTCCATTGCACTACCGTCTTCGTCTTTTCATTCCGGCTTGCGGCGAGTACCGCAGATTGGAATAGTAGGCACCGGAACCCCACCTTTTGTGAACAATCAGGTTTTTGGGGAGCGATCAAGCGCGGCTACTGGCAACCACGACGTCGTCCGACGATGAGTTCCTGAATGATACCTTCTTCCCGGATGTCACCGACCTCTTCGGCAACCTCAACATGGGAGACAACGTTGCTGCTCAGCCTGCACATGATCCTGAACTCTTTCTGATTTTGCTAGAGTTCCTTATTTTAGCGTTTGGAGTAGATGTGATCAGTCTATCCTACTTAGATGTAATCTTTTTATCTATTCTGTTAGTTTGCGTGATCTATTTAATTGCTATTTATATGATCATGCTCTATATGTATTATTGCTTATATTTTCAACAACAACCGTATTCTAAGAGCTGCGTGCAGCAGGACACAAGCGGTTAAAAGAGGCTGTAATAAAAACACACACGGTGTAACCACTCCAGATATGAAACAACACAACGAAAGTAGAAGTAAAACAACTGAGACCGAAACACACGTACCTTGGTTTTTGGAAGCGCATACGTAGCTGTGAAGAACCTGCAAGCGCATGAAAACAAGAAATTCAACGGAAGAAGAAGCAAGAAAAATCCGCGTACCTAAGGGAAGGAGGAGCAAGATGTCAGACGGACGCGGGAGTAGCTTACCAGGCACGACGGATGAAAATCAGAGAGGAAGAAGCTCCAGGGAGAGCGCGCCGTAGAGAAGGGAGAGCAGGGAGAAAAGAGGATTAGAAGACGCCAAATGAGGAGTCTCGGTACCACAAGGGGCATGAAGAAGAGGTGTAAACGAAACCACGCTTAAAACCGCAAGGGAGCCATACGGTGTTATAAAGCGTACCCAAACTCGCTCTCCATGATTCGGTGGTAGCAGGCTAGTAGGAGAGGTGTGGCGTGGAGGCGGATACACGCGAACGAGCGAGCATCTTATGTGAGAGCGCCTCTCCCGCGCTCCGGGGACCACCAACTGGTATCGCGGTTGTTGATGATTATTAATAGATTGGTTGAATTTGGCCAAATAAAAAATACACCCACTCATTGTTACTTCCTTCTATCCAAATTAATGTTCTCAGCTTTTGCTAGATTCAGATGTATCTTTCACTAAAACATGACTAGATATATCTGAATTTAGACAAATCTGAGAACGCTAATTTGGATCGAGAGGGACTAGTTAGGACCGGTCCCTTTTGGCTGCACCAGGTAGGGTACATGAAAAAATCCCATCTAACAAACATCCGTTTATCCAGGCGACACTTGACTAGGCTGCACGACAGCAAATGGCTTCAGATTGCATGCCAAGAAGAACTAAATGAAATCAAGCACTCCCTTTGTCTAGAAATAACCGAGTTGTATTTGTCTAGATTCGTATATATCTGTACACTAAACAAGTCTAGATACATACGAATCTAGACAAAGTCAAGTCATTTATTTCTGGACAGGGAGTAGTAGTATTTTTTATATATATGCACCATGAAAATTCAAGCCAACAACACTCTGATCTGCACAAGGCCGACCAGACCACACGGGAAATATTTCGAACCTAGCGAGCACTCCATCTGCATGCAACATGATAAGAGGGAGATGCAGTTCGGGAGTAAGGTTTAGGGTTTAGGGAGCAGGGAGAACCGTTACTGATGAGATTAGAAAATAAGGAGGAAATAGCACATAACACCAGTTATTGGTGACTTCTTTGGAAATCCAGTGCCATTTTCAAGAAATATCCGTCTACACCTGCAAAGTAATGATCAGAGTCGGTGTCCTCATCAATAAAATCATCAGCAATAGGAATGGGCTAATCCATGTTACTTCTCTGTCCAAATGCATCAGTAGGCTGATTGACACAATGTTGAGTATCCACGGTACCAAATGAATTGAATTGCCAATGTGTCACAGATCCCATCATCTCTCTCCCATGGGCAGAAAAATCAGCATAAACCTCCAACCTAAATATAGGGAAACAATGGTTATTGTTATGTTTAGTTTATCTACAGTTCAAACAAAATTCAACTAGAAATGAGCTCATTTGCTATCAACCTGAAACCAAAACAAATGGACTCCTACTCACTAGATGTTTCAGAAAATTGAATAATCCCATAATGAAATGCAAAGAATCCAAGCTAACCTAGCAAAAATTAGAAATAAACTTGGTCTATACGTCGATTCATAGTCAAATTCCTGTCCCACCAAACTAGGGTTCATCTTCCTGTTCAAACCCCTAACAAAAATGACTAAAATTTTGGATATAAAAAGGTTAGCCTAGAGAGCTTACCCACTGAATTGGAGGGGGCCGTCGGAATCCATGGTTGCCGTCCTCTTGGCCGGCGCGCCACTGCCCTATCGCCTGCGCCAGGTCATGTGGAGGCCGTCCCAACTCCGGCTAGGTCGGCAGGTCCTTGAGCGAACCAGTCGACATCCAGCTCGTATTGCTCCGTATCCCCCATCCCCACCGCCACCTCCCCTGTGCCCGCCGCCGCTAGTCTCCAGAGTCCTCTACTTCGACCGGGAATCGTGGAACTGTTTTGGTCGTTCTTTTTTTAGATGCGTTTGGTTATTCTGGAGCGGGATGGCCATCAGGATAGTGGGCCCATGTTCTCTAATATGCTATTAAGAGGGTTAAAGGCGTTTTGAGTGTTCTGTGCAATGTTTAGAGAGAAATATGGTGTTCTCTGCAAAAAAAAACATGTTGTTCTTTGCAACGAAGTCACCAACAACTGGTGGTACTTGCTATTTCCTCGAAAATAGGCATACCAATGGAGTCTAGATAGCACATACTTCGTCGACCTTTTGCCGTGGATGAGTCGGTGACTATGAAAACCGGTGGCAGTAGAGATTTAGAACACCTAGAATTCGATAGATTGTTCCTGTTCCTGGTGAGAGGTGTCATGCAGAGAGGAGAGAAACGGGCAAGGGAGGAAGAAGGATGTGCCGTCAACTACCCTCCTCAGCTCGTTATTACTCCCTCCTTCTCAGTTTTTTAGACTTGCATGTCTGTCTAGATCAGCAATTTGACCCACTTAGATGAGGTATATATTACAAAAAATATATTATTAAAAACTTTAGATGTTATACTTTCTAATGGTATAATTTTTGTGTTATATAATTTTTGTTATATAGGTTAAATTACCGACCTAGATAGACGTGGAGAGACGTGGTGGGAAGGGGAGCGGAAGATAAATAGGGTATGCTGTTTTTGCAGCACGAGTTACGCGAGTACATTTTTTGACAACCGAGTTATGTGAGTACTTTATTGGTCGAGGATAATATTTGTTGAACCTAAACTAAATGTGGCTGGTGATGTGGCATGATTTCTTAGGTGGATAATCTACATGTTTGAGGTAGCATGCTTGCATTCTGAGAACCTATTTAGCTATTGAAGATTTTATTCATCAAGTAGCCATCCATATCTTTGCCTCTTCCAAGGTTGTCTTACGCTGCTGCACGTCTCACTTTGACTAGAGCTTTTCTTTGTCTTATCCTCCATTTTAGAAAAATCTTAGCCCAGGGCTTTTCTTTGCCCTACCACTTTGACTTTGTCTTTTGGCTTTATTTGGCCTCTCTTTTATATTGACATGTGGGTCACGGAAAAACCTTGGTCCATATTAATAAAAAAAACCATTTCCAAACATTTGTTTTATATTTTACATTATGAAGTACAATGACTTGACCAAATCGTTTTTTGACTGAGACTACGGCGGGCTTGCGCCAGCCTGAACATTTCATAACATCATCAACCAAGTTGTTCCTTACAATTTTTTAGAGGACAGAGAAAAATCCCAAAATGATTTAGTGTTGGTGGGCAGCGGTAGGTAGTTTGTGGCCATTTTCCATCCATTCATTCACGCCGATGGTAGTCACAACTCTTATGTGTGCAAGATCCTCTTTAGCAAATCCTAGAACGTTCAGACTAGATCCTGTAAAATGGCGAAGAACCGGAAATTCTTTCTAGCCCCCTTCGAAATCGACCCGGTCATATATAGATATAGTGCGACACTATAATTTTCCTTGTTAGGTACACATTTCCGCGGGACAAAAGTTAATCACAATGCTAAATAATTTCCGTTGCATCCAGATCATAATTTCTATTTTATTAAGATATAAAATTTCATTTTATTAACACATAAAATATAACATTACAGTTTGATCATTATTGCACATTCTTTGTTATTTTACTAGTGTTTGGTATTGCATCTAGTTCATCGTTGGTGTTGCATGTAGTACATACATGTGAAGCACAACTGAGATAGCAGCTGGTGGATCATGGGGCGGCGATATGGACACTGCAGAGCACGGCGGTCTCGATGGTGAGGCCAGGTCGCATCCTCCGCCTCGGTGGCACATTGAACATGGGAGACATCGGTGTTACGTCATGATAGAACCAGCCTCATCTTTCCCGGGATGGGCATCCTCATCCTCTATCTTAGAAAAATCTTTTCCTAGAATTTTTCTTGATCTTACCTCTCACTTTGACTTTGCATAGGGCCTTTTTTCGCACTGTGACTTTGTATTTTGGCTTCTCTTTTATATTGACTTATGGATAAGGGTAAAACCTTGGTCCTCCATTAGTTTTGCCTTGACTTTATTTACTTTGTCATATGCTAAGCAGGGTTAAACACGCCCCATGGTGGAATTAGTCATTCCTATACACTACAACAACAAGGCGTGGACCCGCGGACTTTAAGTAGAGCTACTCCCTGTGTGTCAAATTACTCTGCACACACGCTTATCTAGATGGGCTAGTACTCCCTTATTTTTTATTTAAAAAAATCCTGGGATTTTTAAAATAATAGTATGGAATGTGTACTACGTATTCCAAAAATCCCAGGAATTTTATGGATGAAAAAGGGAGAGTACTAACAAACCTAGGTAAACGTGCGCGCGGAGTAATTTGAATCAGAGAGAGTATATTGGCACTTAAAAAACAACGGAAATAACTGTGTTTGGGAAAGCGCAAGTGACATCCCCCTCCCCTCTGCACATACATTATGCCGCTGGATCTGCGCCACCACATCCCAATGATACCTCTTGGTAGTTGAAAAGTCGGCGCAAAAATTACAGCCATATATAGATAAAGTGTAACGCTATATTTTTCCGTCTTACGTACACATTTCGGCGGGACAAAAGTTAATCACAATCCATGCTAAATAATCAGTTTATCCATTACATTCGGAACGTAATTTATGTTTTATTAAGATATAAAATTCCATTCTATTAACACTTAAAATGCATTATATTACACTCTGATCATTATTGTAGTAAAGCCTAGGGCTTCTCTTTTATATTAACTTATGGGTTATAGTAAAACCTTGGTCCTCCATTAGTTTTGCTTTAAATTTATTTACTTTGTCATATGCTAAGCAGGTTTAAACACGCCCCATGGTGAAATTAATCATTTCTATACACTACAATACTAAGACGGGAGCCGACGACTTTAAATGTCCAGACACATGTCTAAGTTCCGAGGTAGTGCTATGTTGGCACTTGAAAAACACCAGAAATGACTGTGATGGGGAAAGTGACTCGTGGCACTTTATTCCCTCGGCACATACAATCCGTTGTTGGATCTGTGCCGCAACAATTACGATAACGTGTGACGCAATATGTTTTCGTGTTAGGTACGCGATTTCAGCGGGACAAAGGTTAATTACAATCAGTGCTAAATAATCAGTTTATACATTACATTCAGATCGCAATTTCTATTTTATTAATAAGATACAAAATTCCATTCTATTAACACTTAAAATGCATTATATCACACTTTGCTCATTATTGCAGTAAAGCGTTGCTATTGCATCTAGTTCATCATTGGTGTTGCATGTAGTAGATACACATGAAACTGCGATAGAAGCTCTTGGCTCATGGGGCGGCGATAGGGACACTGCGGAGCACGACGGTCTCGACGGTAAGGCCAGGTCCAAATCCGAACAACACGCCCCAGTCCATTCCCTCGCCGGTAGTGGCCATGCCTTCCCGTGCAGAGTGCTTACGGATCTCATCCAGGATGAAGAGGACACACGCGCTGGACATGTTACCATACTCGGAGAGGATGTGCCGGGTGGCTCTCATCCGCTTCTTGTCGAGACAAGCCTGAGCCTCCACCATGTCTAGGATGGCCGCTCCGCCGGGGTGAGCCACCCAGAAGATGGAGTTCCAGTCGGTGATGCCCATCGGCTCAAAGGCGGCCACGAGTGCGCTCAAAATGTTCTTCGAGATGACCACTGGCACGTCTCTGTTGAGTTGTAAGGTGAGCCCCCCATCCAGTAGATCGCCCACGATGAAACCATCCGTGTCAGGCAGTATGGTCTGGCTCGTTGACACCACCTGGAACAGAGGCCTCTCCATGGGAACCTCAGGGTCGGCACCAACGATCAGCGCGGCGGCCCCATCACCGAAGAGTGCCTGGCCAACCAAGGAGTCAAGATGGGCCGCTGAGGGGCCACGGAAGTACATGGCATTCATCTCCGCACACACAACTAGGACACGCGCGCCACGGTTGTTCTCCGCCAGGTCCTTGGCCACACGCAACACCGTGCCGCCAGCGAAGCAGCCCTGCATGTACAACATGACGCGCTTCACCGATGGGTTGAGGCCGAGCAACTTGACCAGCTGGTAGTCGGCGCTAGGCATGCCAACGCCAGTGGTGGTGCAGAACACGAGGTGTGATATCTTCGACATTGGCTGGCCCCACTCCTTGATCGCCCTCTCTGAGGCCGTCTTCGCGAGCTTCGGGATCTCGTCGCACAGGATGGCCCGACGTGCGGCAAAGGACGGCGCCATGAACTCCGCCATGTTTGGGTTCTCTTGGATATATTCTTCTGTCAGGTGCATGTACCTCTTCCGAATCATCGTCCCGTCACCTGCACGTAATTACCATATTCATTAGTTAGTCATACTGATAGTCATGCCACACAAAAACCGGCGAATACACATGTCAAAGTGTTGAAAACTGAAGTTTTTGTTGAAACCATGCTATTAAAAGAACACTTTGTATCCAAACGGGGCTAAGAATCAGGAAACTTTACTTACACATCCGCTTGAACTTGCGCTTGAGATCGACGAGGTGCTCGCTCTTGGTGACTCGGAAGTAATAGTCCGGGTAGTCCGCCTGGTACACGAAGTTATCCGGCGTTGCCGTGCCGATGGCCAGCACCGTCGCCGGCCCCTCGGCCCTCTGCGCCGCTGGCAACTCCATCACCTCCCTAGCTACCTGGGTGTGGGTGTGTGTATGATGCCTGAATGTGTCGAAACTGCTACTGCTCTGCTCTGCTCTGATGATATGCGTGGAGGCACAAGGATACTTATATAGCGGCCGGCTCCAAAGAACGTACCGTGTATGTACTGATTTCATCACGTAACGGAAATTATATTTTTATATTCTGGGTCAAACGGTATGAAGCAGTATGACTTGACCAAATCTCAAACTAAGAGGGCGACCGACTTGACCAAATGTGGCCGTTTTCCATCGATTCATTCACATCGATGGCCTCCAAGTCTAACCACACGTGTTTGAAGTTTCTCAAAACAGCCTTTCGCCTGGTTTTATAAAACAAAAACACACAACGGCTGACCAATAAAAAGTGGTCAGAATTTTTTTTACAAAGCAAATCAAGGATAAAGAAAGAAAGAAAAGGAGAACCAAGACTTGCTACCGAGAACACATGGGAGATACCAAAGTGTAACCGATCTCCACAACGACGTCCCCAAGAGGATAACAATGCAAAACGCCAACGTTACCAAGACCATGACGGTCAAAGATTTTTCACCCGGAGCTCTAGCGCAAAGGAGGTAGCGGCGCCAAGAGGAATACGCTATGAAGTACAATGACTTGCCAAATCACAAACTAAGAGGGCGATTGACTTAGTGTCAGTGGGCAGGGGTAGGTAGTTTATGGCCATTTACCATCGATTCGTTCAGGTTGATGGTAGTGGCAGCTCTTATGTGTGCAAGAGCATCTTTAGCAAATCCCAGAATGTTTAGACTAGATCCCGAAGAACCGGATTTTTTCAGCACCCTTGACCCCGCGGACCCTATAGCAAGTTTCTAGGCAGAATTTTCTAGCTCCCCCCTCCGATAGCAGAAAGCCGTTAGCGGGAGGAAATTTTCAGCCCAATCATCACCAGACTCGTCGGAATCCAACGAAATTCCGCCACGGCACTCGGATTCCTCGGCAATGTCCGGCGAGCCACCCCGACTCCAACCGATTTCTAGCAAAGTTACATCAATGCAGCCAATAATTTTGAGCCCGTCCATATGAACCACGCTGGAGGAACCTCCACTAGAGCACCTTGAGGTGGGTCCGAAGCAGAGCAAGGCTGGCCGTGCCAGAGGCGGATGGCCCCGGACCAGACAGGAGTAGGAGAAATGGTGTGGTGGTCTTGGTTTCGCCAGAAAAAAAGGAAAAAAAATGGGTGTTGTTACAATATCTATTCTGCCACGACTCCACCTAAAACTACTTTTACAGCACCGACTTCTCCGGAATCTACTAGAGATGCTCTAAGCCCATATATGTGTTTGATGTGATCGTTGCTCATAGTGTAACCATGCGTATGCATGCCTTTGAACTATCGCTGAAGTGATAGTAGGTCAAATCAGTAAGGCCCCGCTTGGAATGTCGTTTTTCAACCAAAATCGCCGGATTACACGGACTACTACTGCTTAACATCTTTACAAAATAAAAACGACCGGACTAAAAAACAACAATCCAAACGAGGCCTAAGAGGAGAAAAGTAGGTGGCGTATATCATCTTGCGACAAGTCTATATTGAACAGTTCAATTTGTCAAGTCAGGACACGCGCCGAAGCTAGTTGATGATTGCTACTTGGGCGAACTAGCTAGTTGACATGCGCCGTGCCGGCTTGGTCCTGGCGCACTGCGGCAAAGTTCCAAGTCAAAGTCACATCAGCAGCACGCGGAGCTACGAAGAAATTGTGGGCGGAGCCAAGCTAAAATATCCAGGTCACGTGGGGAAGTCGCTACCGAGAACTAAGGTAGGTAAGCCCTTGAAGTAAAATGTGGGAAATTAAACTAGTTAAATTTTCGTGCGTTGCTACGGTGCATATTTTAAATGTGTCAGTACAATGCATGGGAAGATTCATGCGGATAAAAATATACCCATGTGAATTTTATTAGGGAAAACAATCTTTTTATTGACCGGACGAAACAATATTGACGCGGTGTTGATGAGCATGAAGAGATGATACCTATGATTGGAGATCCACCTAACACGACGAAAGAAAATTTCTTTGGCACGTGGACAAAAAAGTTGGCATGCCGATCTGTACGTGCTGCGCGGAGATGAAAAGACTTGGCCCAATTCTTCATGTGTTGGTGAACCTGAAATTTTACAACATCGCAAGACCAAGCAATACTCGATGCAAAGCACAAGGCCCTGAAAACCTGAAGATATCGTTCCACGAATATGAAAATATATATTACTTGCACATGACAATAGAAAATATGAACAAAAATTAGACAGTGTAATTTTGGAGAAATCTCCGGAGCATTTCAAATTTACAAATGATGAAAATACACCTTAAACCCTCACTTGTATTTTGTTATAGATAATTTGCATGTCGGACAAAGTGGAACGTAAGCATGATCGATGCAGAAAAAATGTCATTTCAACACAAGTGATTCGAGAGACTTCACAACAAAAAGTGTAGGGTCTCAAACTGAACCACATCAAGATGATCATTGCCTTCGTGTTTGGTTGTTGACGCCACCAGATGGCGTTTGTATCCCTGCTATTTTGGAGTTTTGAATAAAGGTCGTGAACTCTCGAAAAGAATTTGTTGATTTTTCTCTCCGCTCCTTATCTTTTCCCCCTTCCTCCATCTCGCACATAGGAGGTCAATCCGCCATAGATTAGTTGGCCCACTGCCGGCTATGGCACCACCCGCTCTGCCAAGGGCCCCAAGATCGAGCCCGACCCCAAGCCCCGACCCCCTCGTTCTCTTCCTGCGAGAGGGAGTTATCTTTCCCACTTCCAAGATTGTCTTATGCTACTACTTTTCTTTGTCATACGTCTCACTTTGACTAGGACTTCTCTTTGTCTTATCCTCTATCTTAGAAAAATCTTTGGCTAGAGCTTTTCTTCGTCCTACGTCTCACTTTGACTTTGTATTTTGGCTTCTCTTTTATTTTATCTTGTTGGCTTCTCTTTTCTATTGACTTGTGGGTCATAGTAGAACCTTGGTCCTCCATTAGTTTTTCCTTGAATTTATTTACTTTGTCATATGCTAAGCGGGGTTTAAACACACCCCATGGTGAAATTAGTCATTCCTATACACTACAATACTAAGGCGGGTGCCGGCGACTTTAAACGTCCAGACACATGTCTAAATTCCGAGATAGTGCTATGTTGGCACTTGAAAAACACAAGAAATAATTGTGTTGGGGAAAGTGATACGCGACACTTTTTTCCCTCGGCACATACAATTCTACGTTTGATCTGTGCCGGCTCAATAATTACCGCTACATATAGATAAAGTGTGACGCTATATTTTTCTGTGCTAGGTACACGTTTCAGTGACAAAGGTTAATCACAATCAATGCTAAATATCAGTTTATCCATTACATTCAGATCGTAATTTCTCTTTTATTAATAAGATACAAAATTCCATTCTATTAACACTTAAAATGCATCATATAACACTTTGCTCATTATTGTAGTAGAGCGTTTGTAATGCATCTAGTTCTTCGTTGGTGTTGCATGTAGTAGATCCACGTGGAACTGCGATAGCAGCTGGTGGCTCATGGGGCAGCGACAGGGACACTGCGGAGCACGACGGTCTCGACGGTAAGGCCAGGTCCAAAGCCGAACAACACGCCCCAGTCCTTGCCCTCGCCAGTAGTGGCCATGCCTTCCTGTGCAGAGTGCTTACGGATCTCATCCAAGATGAAGAGGACGCAAGCGCTGGACATGTTACCATACTCGGAGAGGATGTGCCGGGTGGCTCTCATCCGCTTCTTCTCAAGACAGGCCTCAGCCTCCACCATGTCTAGGATGGCCGCTCCGCCAGGGTGAGCCACCCAGAAGATGGAGTTCCAGTCGGTGATGCCCATCGGTGCAAAGGCGGCCACCAGTGCGCTCAAAATGTTCTTCGAGATGACTACTGGCACGTCTCTGTTGAGTTGTAAGGTGAGCCCCCCATCCAGAAGATCACCCACGATGAAACCATCAGTGTCTGGCAGTATGGTCTGGCTCGTTGACACTACCTGAAACAGAGGCCTCTCTATCGGAACCTCAGGGTCGGCACCAACGATCAGCGCGGCGGCCCCATCACCGAAGAGTGCCTGGCCAACCAAGGAGTCAAGATGGGCCGCTGAGGGGCCACGGAAGTACATGGCATTCATCTCCGCACACACAACTAGGACACGCGCGCCACGGTTGTTCTCCGCCAGGTCCTTGGCCACACGCAACACCGTGCCGCCTGCGAAGCAGCCCTGCATGTATAGCATGACACGCTTCACCGATGGGCTGAGGCCGAGCAACTTGACCAGCTGGTAGTCGGCGCTGGGCATGCCAATGCCGGTGGTGGTGCAGAACACGAGGTGGGTTATCTTGGACATTGGCTGGCCCCACTCCTTGATCGCCCTCTCTGAGGCCGTCTTCGCGAGCTTCGGGATCTCGTCGCATAGGATACTCCTACGTGCGGCAAACGAAGGCGCCATGAACTCCGCCATGTTTGGGTTCTCTTGGATATATTCTTCTGTCAGGTGCATGTACCTCTTCCGGATCATCGTCCCGTCGCCTGCACGTAATTACCGCATTCATTAGTTAGTCATACTGAGAGTCATGCCACACAAAAACCGGCCAATACACATATCAAAGTGTTTAAAACTGAAGTTATTTTTTTTGAAACCAAGCTATTTAAAGAGCACTTTGTATCCAAACGGGGCTAAGAATCATGAAACTTTACGTACACATCCGCTTGAACTTGCGCTTGAGATCGACAAGATGCTCGCTCTTGGTGACTCGGAAGTAATAGTCCGGGTAGTCCGCCTGGTACACAAAGTTATCCGGCGTCGCCGTGCCGATGGCTAGTACCGTCGCCGGCCCCTCGGGCCTCTGCGCTGCTGGCAACTCCATCACCTCCCTAGCTACCTGGGTCTGGGTGTGTGTATGATGCGTGAATGTGTCGAAACTGCTACGGCGCTGCTCTGATGATATGTGTGTGGAGGCACAAGGATACTTATATAGCGGCCGGCTCCAAAGAACGTACCGTGTGTGTACTGATTTGATCACATAACGGAAATTGTAATTTTATATTCTCAGTCAAACGTTATGAAATAGAATGACTTGACCAAATCTCAAACTAAGAGGGCGATTGACTTCGTGTCCGTGGGCAGCGGTAGGTAGTTTGTGGCCATTTTCCATGGATTCATTGTCAATGGTCTCTAAGTCTTAGCACATGTGTCTGAAGCACATGTGTAAATCTCAAACTTTGTCTTTCACCCGTTTTATACATATAAAACACAACGGCTGACCGATACAAAGTGGTCAGGGAAATATTTTACAAAGCAAATCATGAATAAAGAAAGAAATAAAGAAAGAAATGGATAACCAAGACTTGCTACCGAGGACACATGAGAGATACTAAAGTGTAATGGAGTTGCACGACGACGTCCCCAAGAGGGTAACGACACAAAGCGTCGCTGTCATGTAGACCATGGTGGTCAAGGATTTTTCACCCAGAACTCTAGCTCAAAGGAGGTACCCACAACGGCTACCCCAAGTGGGATACAACAACTACATGCATTGCCTGCGCTAGCACTGAAGCGCTGAGATTTCGCCTGGAAGAACCTTCACATCCGCCATGTACGACGGAAAACCCACCGTCACCGAGCCATGCCTCCAGAACACGCCACGTCATTCGCTGTAGAGTCACCCGCGTAGACCACCTTCTGAGGTGGCCATATCGGCATCCAAGATCTCCCATCCATGCCGCTTTATATGCCACAACAATAAGAAACAGGAATGGATGAGAAAGTTTTGAGATAGCCAACCGACGCTCGAAAAGTGGAGCCTTGGTGCGTATGACGCACACGCACCGGTCAAATCCCCAAAACCATTAGGATCGGGACTGCTAGGTGGACACCCGATCTAGGCTCCTGGCTAGGGCCCGGATCCAGCACCCTAGCCACATGCCTAGAGGGTAGGCTCTAAGGATGGCAATTTTATCCACGGATATCCAGCCCGGTGGGTAAGGATATGGAGGGCTAATTACACCAACGGATTTTATGGGGCGGATATCCGCTAACTAATGGAGCGGGCATGGACAGAGGTTACGCTCCACAGATATCCAACGGATACCCGTTTGACACGCGGGACCCACGAGTTAGTGAGACTTTGTTTTCTAACCAACAACTGTTACATATGCCATACTCAATAAAAGGCCAAGCTCCCACTTCCAAGACCGAACCGCCCAAAGGCCCACCTAACTAATTGGCTATCGCTAACCCTAGCTAATTTCTCTTAATTGCTAATCCCTATCCCTGAATGCTATGCACGCACTAAACAGGCAGCCGATATGCGCCATCGATGTCTCCCTCCTCGGCTCCTTGCAGGCGGCGACCCAATAATATCACATGTGCGGCACTTCTGCTATCCCTGCCACTCCTCTTCCTCCTCCAGTCCTCCTGCCACGTGGCAACCCAGTGATGGCGATCCATATAATAATTGCTAAAGTGTTGTCAAACTATTGTTGAATACTCTCGAAATGTTGGTGTGGTGTCATTGTTATGTTGAATGTTGTTATGTTTATGTACATAGCATGTAACCAATGGATATCCATGGATACCCGGATATCCGACGGGTTTGGATCTGGGGTGACATCCATGCCATGGATGACTTCGTGGGCGGGCTAGAGTGAGGTTCATGGATTTGGATCTGGATTTGGTTTTGGTATATCCGTCCAAACCCGCTCCATTGCCATCCTTAGTGGGCTCCTAGGCGTGCCGGGAACCCCTGAAACCCACGCAGCGCCAGCTCAATCAACACTGTCCATGTGTCAGTATGTTGTCCCACACCTCGCCCTCTCTAGTTCCGGTAAGGGGAGCCGCCCGCACGGCTTACCGTGGCATGCACACCGATACCTATACAGCTCTAGAATGAGGGTCGACCTCCATGGAAGAGTACACAACCTGTGAGATCCAGCCAGGGCCTGCGCAACGCAGATCAGGCCTGAATTGGCCTAGATATGGGCCTTTTGCAAGCCCCCAATGGAGCTCCGATGTTGTTCCGCCCCCCATTAATGCTATCCGCTGCCTAGATCCGCACCATCTCCCTCCATTCTGACCAAGGTTGCTTGGAGCGTCGAACCCCAGTAGCCGCTCTCCTTCCCACCCAGAGCCAACGTCGCACAACCACCCCACTGCCGTCGTGCACCCCCACGCCAGAGCGACGCCCATATCCCGCAGCGGAAGCCCGCGCCTCCATCACCGCGTGTGGGGGAAGAAAGTCTACCACCGACCTTGGCCGGCCTTTAACCTATAGCGCCCTCGGGCAGCGGCGGTGGGAGGGAGGCGAGATGGGTGTACGGGAGGGGAGGAGCCGGAGGGAACCCCCAGTCGTTCACGGAGCAACATAGTGGTTTCCAATATCCATTGTTCTATCTCGAGCGTATATAGCTCGATTGATCTTTTTATTTGAGAAACACATTAGGGACGTATACACTCACAAATACCTACATACACACACCTAGTGAACTCACGCACGCATACCCTACCCTATGAACACCTCCGACTCCGAGAGACTGAGCCGGCGTATCTTCAATTCTTCAAATTAACGAGTCACCACCAGTGTCTCGCTATCGACGAGAAGGTTCTTACTACTAATTTACATGTAAAGCTTCCAAAAGGAGAAGGATAGCAGTTCAAAGCAGTTAGAATGCACGAGTTTGGTATACCTTGCGCTAAGTCCATATTGAACCGTCAAAATTTTGAAGGGGTTTGGAAATTCTGTACTTGAGAAAAGCCAACGGACGCGGAGTATACATTGCGATAAGTCCATATTGAAATTCTGCACTTGAGAAAAGCCTACGCACGGACGCGGAGAGCCGGCGTAGGCGTGACTGTCGTGTCCTCGTGATCTGGGCTCCCGGCGGCGGGCGAAGGGTGATTGCCAATTGCGCGAACTGGCTGGGCTCCCGACGAGCTGCGGCAAGCCACAAGTCAAAGTCCGATCAGCGGCGGAGCTAGGAAGAAACTATGGGCCGACCCAAGCTAAAGCAGGGAGAAAACAAACTAAATTAAAAACTAAACTTCTTGAGGAATCAGGGGCTAACTTTACATTCGACAGGTCCTCCGCTATCTGCCTGCGTCATTATTTTGATTTGATAAATGCAGGGTATAATTACCAAACGAAGGATCGGCGCTGCAAATTGATTTGCTCGTTTTCCTGAGAGTTTGTTTTGTAATAATCGGAGAGAGCCCTTGTACACCTTTACCATATAGTGCCACTATTCATTATTGTAATATATCGTTGTATTGATTTTCAAAATCAACACCTAATCATGTAGCTTGTTATAATGGCGATTAGGGAAACTCCAACGGATGTCCTCTATTTTATATAGACACCAAAAGTGATCTAATCCGCTAGTGGTGTCCCGCGGATATGCCGGAGGTCTACCATTACATCCAATGATGCCCCAAATTTATGCGCGAATCGATTTTTTTATAACACATGGAACATCCTTCCTGTTTGTGGTGCGGAAGATCGCTGAATCTGCAAATTTTTGACGGTTTATTTGCGGCCTAGGCAGACACCTTCACACAGGTAACCTTTTCTTGGACCGTAACAAATACATCCCACACGATCAAGACTTGGCTTAGAAGCAAAGCATCCGCACAATTAAATGAGCTAACCGTGTGCCTTCTATTTATCATGTTTAACTTTTTTGTGTGCTCTTTCTATGGGCCGGCCCTAGGGGAGCGGGGCAGGAGGGGCGGCCGCCCCGGGCACCTGAATCCAAGGGGCCCAAATCTCACCAAGCCAATGTATATGCAGTGACATTTCTGAGGAGACGCGCCGGCATCATTAGAGCCAAATCGAGAGCTTTTCTCGCTTGGAGACACGACGGAGCGTTATGCCACTTCACCGCAAACGACTCGCTGAAGGGCGGGCGGTCGTGGGCTGTCCCAGTTAGGCGTTCGCCTCCTACCGAACGGTAGGTTTTCTTTGTGTGTGTTTTTTCCCAACGTTGGAGCGTTCGTCCTGGTGTGGTAAATTAGAATTTTTGTTCCGACAGTCTAAACTTGTTTTTTTTAAAACACGGTACAATGGTAGACGCTCACAATACGTACATGCATCCACCCCTATGAACGCACACTCTATCCCTATGAGCACCTTCGAGAGACTAAGCCGGCGGATCGGGTCTTAAGATTGACGAAGTCACCACGGGCATCTCGCTGTCGACGGGAACGTCGCCTCCCACTGAAAAAATATTCTGCCTTTTACGCAACACATAGTGTCAAACCTAAGGTTTGAACTCTGGTGGACTGGGGGTACAACCACACTCCTGGCCATCCAACAACCTGTAGGTTTGCGACAGTCCAATTTTTTTTTCTGATGGTCTAAATTTTTGTCTAGAAAGTCTAATTTTTTATTTAAGCAGTCTAATTTTTTGTTCTAATATTAGTAGTCATGACTTTTTCTCATGTGTTTAAATTTTACTCAGTTTTTCTTTTCTTTTCACGATATTTCTTTCTATTTTTCTAACTTTTATTTTTTTAACCACGGTTTATATATTTTCCGTGATTCTTATTTATTATTGTTCCATTTAGCACTAAAAAGTGTTTCTGTTAATTTTTTATTATTTTAGATTTTTCCAAGATAGTCTAAAGGTGTTCCACTTTGTACATGTGTTTTCTTTCACGAGCTCTAAATTTCTTCCACTGGGTTCATAGTGTTGTTTCTCCCATAGTCATGATTCATTCTATAGATGGCAAAATTTAGCCTTCTTATCTTTTTTATTTTTGCACTCATGATTTATTCCATGGTCCTTACCGTGTTATTCCACATGTGATTATATTTTGTTCTTTCGCACTATAAATTTTGTCACAGGCATAGTGTTCCTTTTGGTTCCCTAATGTATAGGTATTTCTTCGATTATCGTGAGAGATTTATTCCTCTTGTTTTAGGGAATTATTACCTAATTTTTTTCCTGATTGTATTGTTCTTATTCCTTGTGATGTTTTTTATCCCTAGTTTATATTGATTTTTGTTTTTTTGTTCTGAAAGATTTTTCTCTTATTCTAGAAAATTAGTTCCACATTAAAAAAAATCTTGGTTGTATTTATTCTTGTTCCTTGTGATGTTCTCTTTTTGTTCCCTAGTGCATAGTGATTTGTTCCGTTCTAAGAGATTTGTTCATCTTGTTCCTTGTGATGTTATCTTTTTGTTCCCTAGTGCATAGTGATTTGTTCTGTTCTAAGAGATTTGTTTGTCTTGTTCCGATAAATTAGTTCTACAAATTTTATGTTTTATATTATTATTTTTTCCTCTTGTTCCAGGAAATTAGTTCCACAATTTATTTTATGTCCATTTTTTTTATTTCATGGGAGCTAAAATTAGTGGTGATATTGTTTTGTTCCCAGCTGTTATGAATTTTCCCCCTTGCAGTCGTGATTTGTTGGAAGGAAGCTAAAATTTTCTTAATGTATTATATTGTTCCATCCATATTACATTTTGGTCTGTTTTTTTCCTCTTGTAGTCATGATTTTTTCGGAACACTAATTTTGTTACAGTTAGTGTAAATTTTTGTTTTGATTGATCTAAAAATTTATTCAATGTGATTTGTTCTTCGAGCAAAAGTTATTATCCTAAATCTAGTCAAGATTTCCGCCCCACTTCGTCTAATTTTTGTTTCTCTAACACTCATCTTTCGGGACTGCTCTAGTGCGCTGGTCCCATGGGGCCTAAGCACGACGACTTCCTGTCTGTCTACTACAACAAGCTCAACTATGACAAGCTTTTCTCGGCTCCGGTGATGGAGGGGCGAGGACGGCGGCGCACCTTCGGCTCGTGCTAGTGTCTGTAGTCGTCGC
Organism: Avena insularis; assembly: GCA_023614405.1. Lineage (NCBI taxonomy): Eukaryota > Viridiplantae > Streptophyta > Magnoliopsida > Poales > Poaceae > Avena > Avena insularis. The sequence continues at coordinate 1,477,775 of CM042686.1, read as the reverse complement.
TAGGTGGTCCAGTGACCTATTTGTAATTTATATTACTTTTAAGGCTCTTTGTACTGTTGATGATTATTAATAGATCGGTGGAATTTCGTAAAAAAAAAATAGGCAGGTACTGCAGTACAGTTCCCTGCTTAACTGATCCTAGCCTACTGGTGAAAGAAGTAATATACTCAGCTGAATGGTGTGCAAATGTTAGGGTAGACAATTTATAGACTCTTTCCAAACACTGTCAGACTCTTTCCGAACACTAAAGCCATGGACAAGGACGGTCATTAAAATACGCCCAACATTAAAGCAATGCGTGGGAAGGAGAACGACCAGTTTAAATAGCTTCTTGTATCGGTGTTGCCGTAGATGACCATGCGGTTTCGTCCGGGAAAGAAACAAGTCACTGGATGGGCCTATGACCGTTGGCCCATAAATCGCCAACATTCCAAACACTGTCAGACTCTTTCCTAACACTCCATGTGTTTTCTTTTTACTGTATTTTATTTAAACTCTGAACGTTCTCTATAATAATAATGATTTAAGCACCGAATCTTGTTGAGTTTTCATGAAGATTTTTTTAATATCATGAACAAATTTTGATTTTTTTTCAAAAATCATGAACAAAATTTTGAAAATTATGAATCAATTTCAAAAAAGTTATGAACCATTTTAGAAAATCATAAATCAATTTAGAAAACCATCAACCAACTTCAAAAACCATGAACCAGAAATTAAAAACATGAACAAAATTTCAAATATCATGAATCCAATTCAAGAAACCATGAACCAAAATTCGGAAAAACAATTTTTTTTCTCAAAAAACAGTGAACAACTTTAAAAATCGATGTTTCTAAAACCGTAAACAAAAAGAAAATCGAAAAAGAAACAGAAAAAAGAAAATAGATAAAAAGAAAAAGAAAACGTAAAACGAAAAGTCCCGCGAACTGGGCCGTCCCAACCGGGCTTCCGCTCTGTGCGGCAGTAGCCACCCGCGTCGCCTGCGGCGGCAAATAGCATTTCCGGAAATAGAAGCAGGGGATCACCCAGGCGCCATGGAGGAGGACCCCACTCACCTAATGGACTGGACCTTGGGCCCTTTCTGCTACTGTTATACTAGGCTTAGTATTTTAATGATTGGCTTGGGCGCTTTGGTTATATCAGGCCTACTATTTTAATGGTTAGCTTGGGCCTATTTTGGTGAAGGGGTTAAGTGGGTTGGGGTCGTTGCTAGTAATAAACACATTCGGAATTGTATGCACGTTAAACATAAGTTGAATATATGCAGGTCAATAGTTGAGAATTCTTAAAAAAGAAGATATATATATATATATATATATATATATATATATATATATATAAATTCTCAAAAGAGAAAAGGAGATCAATATGTCTAAACTGCATAATTTAACAATATGAGAAGCGAGAGTAAAATTAAGAAGCACAGTCCGTAACACACATATGCACGTCATCAGAGCATCTCTAACAACTGTCCTTTTTTTAGGCAGCAGTTTCAGTTGATGTCGCAGCTGGTTCCCTATTTTGCAGTAGCAAAACAGTGGCTGCGTTACCAGCTGTCGCGAAATGCGACACCGGCTGCTCCAGCAGCTGCCGCAAACTGCATCACTACATTAGTGGGTATTTGAATGTAATCAAGTATTTTAGCATATTTTTGAATGTAATCAACCATTTAATCACATATGAACATAAGCAAACATAATCTCACATGTGAACCAACATAATCTTGATGCGAGGATACGTTCATGCTCTCTAGAAACGTCTCATCATCCATACTACCAAAACACAAATAAAATCTCACATTCATCCAACAATTCATGAGCATATGTGGTATGGTTATATAGATCTAACATGTTATAATATGGTTAGATAGTGTAATTAAAGATCTACCATTTACGATTATTTAGCTAAACTTATAAAGATCTGTCAGATGAGACGTTTTTCGATACGTATTTAGATACATATGTGGTATGTTTGGATAGAACTAATGTGTTAAGACCGATTTAGATGCAGTTGTAAAGATCTACAAATGTCAGATATTTAGGTGTGTTTATGACAATAATGGTCTAACATACTTAGGTTTTAGGATGGGTATACATGAATAAGTACCCGTGACGTGTTGGGTCATATATGTGTTACATGTTGGAATCAACATGACATGTTGGACTCAACGCATTGTGCCAATTGAAATAAATGTGTTATTTTTGTTACATAACTTCTACAGTCGTGATATAAATTTCTAGCCATAAATTTTGGATCTAACCGTTAAAATAATTTAGATATCATACAATGAAACATCTATATATTACTTTCAGTATATAATACGGGATTTAGGAGGCTAACGGGTTACGCGTGTCAGCCGGAGGATTGTACTGTTCCTGTATAGGATGCAAGAAGAGGTTCCTATATTTGTTACAAAATATAGTTTGGTGACATGGGAACACATGACTATAGTTAGGGCCTTGCGTACATAAGCCTATCGTGGACAGGGAGAGGGAGAGTTCACAGTTCGTGACAGAACCAGCCTTCCTCTATCTTAGAAAAATCTTTGCCTAGGGGTTTTTATTCGTCTTATTACATCTCACTTTGACTTTGCCTAGGGCATTTCTTCGTCTTACGTCTCACGTTGACTATATTTTGGCTTCTCTTTTATATTGACTTATCACTTATGGATCATGGTAAAAGCTTGATCCTCCATTAGTTTTGCCTTGACTTTATTTACTTTCCCGTATGCCAAGCGAGGTTAAACACGCCCCATGGTGGAATTAGTCATTCATATACCCTTCAACACCTAGCCGGGTGCTCATGACTTTAAACGTCGAGACACATGCCTAGAGTCCACGGTAGCACTATGTTGGGACTTAAAAAACACCAAAAATAAACTATGTTGGAAAAAGTGCACCGTAGCATTTTTCCCCCAAGGAATATAGAATCTGCCGCCGGATATGTACTGCCGCATCGCAACGATACGTCTTGGTAGTTGAAAAGTCGGCGCAAAAATTACTGCCATATATAGATAAAGTGTGACACTATATTTTTCGTGTTAGGTACATATTTCAGCGGGACAAGAGTTAATCACAATCCATGCTAAATAATCAGTTTATCCATTACATTCATATCAAAATTTCTGTTTTATTAAGATAACAATTCCTTCCAGTAGCACTTAAAATACATTACATTACATTTTTATCATTACTCTACATTGTTCGTTATTGTATTAGAGTGTAGGTATTGCATCTAGTTCATGGTTGGTGTTCCATGTAGTACATACACCTGAAGCACAAATGTGATAAAAGCTGGTGGATCATGGGGCGGCGATAGGAACACTGCGGAGTACTACGGTCTCAACGGTGAGTCCAGGTCCGAAGCCAAACAACACGCCCCAGTCCATGCCCTCGCCGGTAGTGGTCATGTGATCCTGTGCGGAACGCTTACGCATCTCATCTAGGATGAAGAGGACGCAAGCGCTGGACATGTTTCCGTACTCGGAGAGGATGTGTCGGGTGGCTCTCATCCGTTTCTTGTCGAGACAGGCCTCGGTCTCCACCATGTCTAGGATGGCTGGTCCTCCAGGATGAGCCACCCAGAAGATGGAGTTCCAGTCAGTGATGCCTAGCGGTGCGAAGGCGGCCACCAGCGCGCTCTCGATGTTCTTTGAGATGGCCTTCGACACGTCTTTGTGGAGGTGTAAGGTGAGCCCCTCATCCAAGAGATCGCCCTCGATGAAGCCATCCGTGTTCGGCAATAGGGTCTGGCTCGCCGACACCACATGGAACAGTGGCCTCTCCACAGGAACCACTGGATCGGCACCGACGATCAGCGCGGCTGCTCCATCACTGAAGAGCGCTTGGCCGACCAGTGAGTCGAGATGCTCCTCTGAGGGCCCACGGAAAGACATGGCATTCATCTCCGCGCAGACAACAAGGACACGCGCGCCACAGTTATTCTCCGCCAGGTCCTTGGCCACGCGCAGCACCGTGCCACCAGCGAAGCAGCCCTGCATGTGCAACATGACGCGCTTCACCGACGGGCTGAGGCCGAGCATCTTGACCAGCCGGTAGTCGAAGCTGGGCATGCCCGTGCCGATGGTGGTGCAGAACACGAGGTGGGATATCTTGGACATTGGTTGGCCCCACTCCTTGATGGCCCTCTCCGCGGCCGTCTTCGCGAGCTTCGGGATCTCGTTGACCAGTATGCCCCTGCGTGCGGCGAATGACGGCGCCATGAACTCTCCCATGCTTGGATTCTCCTGGATCAATTCTTCTGTGAGGTGCATGTACCTCTTCCGGATCGTCGTCCTGTCGCCTGCACATACATACCGCATTGATTAGTTAGTCACATACTCAACAGTCAAATAGGCGTAACGTGGTAATTAAATATAGCCAAACAAATATCAAAGTGTTTAATTAGAAGTGAAGATTTTCCTAAAAACAATGCTATTTAAAGAATACTTTGTATCGAAACGGGGCTAATAATCATGAAACTTTACTTACACATCCTCTTGAACTTGTTCTTGAGATCGACGAGGTGCTCGCTCTTGGTGACTCGGAAGTAATAGTCCGGGTAGTCCGCCTGGTACACCAAGTTATCCGGCGTCGCTGTGCCGATGGCCAGCACCGTCGCCAGGCCCTCTGGCCGCGGCGCTCTCATCACCATCTCCATCAATTAGCTCCCAATTTCTGCCTGGACCTTTTGTGTATGTGTCGAAACTGCTAGTGCTCGTCTGTGACTGTGATGATATGTATGGAGACACAAGGATACATATTTATAGGTGCCGGCCGGACTCTCCTGTGTAAAGTCTGAGCTCTAAGTCTAACCTGGCATGCGGCATGCCGGCGTGTGCTCTTGACGAACTACGGCAACGTGACAAGTCAAAGTCCGAGCAGCGACGGGAGCTACCAAGAAATTGTGGGCCGAGCCAAGCTGAAGTCAGTGACAAAACAAACTAAAATATAAACTATGCTATTTGAGGATGCCACCTTTACTCTCCAGTCTCCATCGACGCGTGGCCAGCTTGGTGGTATCCTTGTGCTATAACACAAGGACCAAAGGTCAACTTAGAAAAAATTCGAACCCTGCCAGGGCGATAGTCACCTAGAGAGAAGCCCCGGCAAGCGCCTGAGATAGTCTCCATAGCCGGGATGTCGGCCGTCCGTACGACGGACAAGGCGGACAGTCCGCGCCTAAAAATATGAATAAGTCTCGTTGGTCACCTGAGGGTAGTGGTGTACCGCCGGCGCGCTAAAATGTCTGTGCGCCAACGGTAGTTAGCGCCAGCGGGGTTAAATTCTATAGTCGTTTCTCTAGTAGTGCCTAGATCTACTGTTGTACACAGGGGTGTGACCCTCACCCTATCTCGACGCCGGCGATCACCGAAAAAGAGGGGGAGAGAAGCGGCCCTGGTCCAGAACAAACCAAGGAAAAGGGGTGGGGCAAGAGTGGTGGGAGCGGAGAGGTCCGTAGGAGTGTCCCGCCTCTGGATTGATCATCAATAATCTATTCCAAGCATGATGCAAGTCACATGCATAAAAAAGCTTACAAACTTTTACTTACAGGGTTCTAAAAATAGAGAAATGGAAAAACATAGGATTTCGTACTTTGTTTATTTGTTTGCGTGTTCATAGAAAAATTCCTAAAGATCTCGTCATAAAATATTCTATGAAAACCCTTCAAATCAACGCAAATGTTCTATTAAAAATAAGAGTAAAACGTTGTATCTATAGAAACAAGGACTTCCGCTGAACACTCATGTTGTCACTTGCTGTGCTCGCTTGCCTTAAACACGATATGGCTAAATTTACTGGATATAGAGTTGAGGATGATGGTAAAGAACAAAAGGATAACACTGCGTCGGATAGAGGAAGAAAAATATCTCATAACGGATTGTAATAATATTGCCTGTACACAAAACAGGAGAGTAGACATGAGGTAGAAAAAGGACAGAAGAATAATTTAACCCACTGATTGATTAGATTACTCAACCAAGCAATCCATCAGAACTCAAAGGTACTTGCACGTCTTGTCGAGGGAGATGGTCTCGTTCAGCTTGGCCAGGTACATGACCATGCATAAGTTACTACTCTATATTACCATATTCATCGTGGAGAGTAAGACTAGCCCCAATGGGGATATCATAGGTAGTATCATGTATGTCATGTTGGCAAAATTCTGACGTGGCATGCTAATTAGTGATGAAAGAGGTTGTGTTGGTATCATAGGTAGATACAGTATCATAGCACGTAGAACTAGAAAAACTAATTCCAAATGTATCTTGTACATAATTTTGCATTGAGATTCTACAAAACAATAAATAAACTAAGACTATGATACTAACTACATGATACTATGTATTGTGAAGATGGTATCATATACTAGTATCATATACATGATACTATTATATGATACTCTCTATTGTGACTAGTCTAACATACAAGTGATGTCATGCAAAGTATCATTTATTAGGTGATATACTCATTTTGTCTTGGTATGTGTGTTGTTATACTACACGTATATCTTCCTCTCTCTTTATTAATTCACGGTCATATAAGCAATTTTGCTGAGTTTAACCATTAGTTACTCATAAAGTTACTTGCACTATGACTAGCCGTATAGAACTTCTTCAGCTGTATGCACACATCGGGAGTCCGTGTCAATTTTCACTACAATCAAAATGTCACCGTTTGACAAAGTGCCCAATGAAAATGATATTTTTGGGTCAAAGGAAGGTGCGTGCAACTCATTGTTGTGGCCGTTCGGTACCCGAAGTTGACGGTCATTGTGTTTGTCACATTACGCTACTACAGAGTGTCATCAGTCATCAATTAGGGTAGTAAGATTAATAGTATCTCCCCCCTTAGCATCTAAGACCATGTAAAAAGGTAGAGTGTGCATTTACTTGCTAAGTGTCATGCTAAGTGTCATGTATGTCACTTTCGTAAAATGATGATGTGGCACAACAATTAGTGAGGAGAGATGTGCTTATGGTATCATAATTTGATATTATCAAAGCACGTGTAACAAGAAAATTTAATGTCAAACACATCTTATACTACTCCCTCCGGGTCAGTTTAGAGGGCACGTTTTAGAATTCTCTAGGACCTGAGTAGTAGGTGATTGGTTGGAATTTCCCTGCCTAGGCTGTAATATTAGGATACCGTTGTTAGGCCCATTAAACACAAAACGCCCTATGATACGTAATTAACTCCAGTAAAGGAGCATTTACCGCACATGCATTGGTGGAGACCGATTCAGCTGACCGAACATGCAAGTAGTAACCTGTTCACACCTACATGCATGCACATGCAACCTCCTACGGTTCACACAAGCAATGGAAACGGAACGGAATATTAAATTGGAGTAATTAATTTCCTTTCCGCCTAAAAACATGCTTGGCTACTGAAACTGCATGGAAATTGAAAGGTGCCTTCTAAACTGACCCGGAGGAAGTACTCCCTCTGTACCGGTTTACTAGGCTCATATCTAAAATCTATTTGTCCCATTTTACCATAGGATTAAGGCTCATTGGCATTAATGAGGCGTGCAATTAAAGCCTGATTGGCTCAAATCTGCATGCATGCATAGCCTACTCGTCATGTGCGTTTCTATTCATTGGCCTAATCGGTTACATGCAAACCTCCTCGCATGGTTTTACAACAATGGATGTGCTGCACATTAATTCCACCAATTGAGAGAGATTAGTGCCTCGTTTTTCTGCCACAATATATCCTCCAATTAGCTTTTACCTAGGTCCCGCTGCTGAGACTGGGGGGAGTACATCAAAATTTCATTGAGATTTTACAAATAATTAAGTACCATGAGACTATGATACAACTACTTCCCCATCCGCAAATAAGTGTACTTCTAGATTTGTCCTAACTCAAAGTTAGCAAAGTTTAACTAATTTTATAGAAAATTATAGCGATATTTATGACACTAACTTGGTACCAATAGATATGTTTTCAAATTTAGTTTTTCATAATATATAAATTAGTTGAAATATATATTGCTATATTTATCTATAAAGTTGGTCAAATTTAATAAAGATTGACTTAGGCAAAAGCTAGAAGTACACTTATTTGCGGACGGAGGGAGTAGATGATACTAAGCACTATGACTAGCCTAATGGGGTGACGTCAAGCCTTCGTTTAGAGTTGGCATGTCGGATTTTCGCTTAGTTGGAGGAGAGAAAATTAAGAAATAGTAGTAGCCTTCTCTTAGCTAACAGAAGATCCCTTAAAAATACAGATGGCTATTTTCTCTATTATATATTGTATCTTTTCTTATCAACACAATTTTTTACTATAATGAGTCAATCTATAGAGATGATAATAAGAATTACCCATTGTACAACTTATTTTTATAGCCTTCTGTAGATTACTTAGAGGGCTAAGAAAACACTCTGCCTTGTCTACCATTGTATATGTCTTAAGGGGATTGTTGTACACGGGTAGCTGCCCTGGGATCTGATTTAAGATTGGCTAGCACTGGCGGAGCTATGTACAACTGAGGAGGAAAAGGTGGACGAGGTCGAGGAGGGGTGGTGGTGGACGAGGAGGTTGATACCACCACGCAGGAGGCCGCACCGAGCGTGCCCACGAAGGCAAGCGGAGTGGAGAACCTCTAGCAAAGGATGCAGCCGGTCTGCGGCTAGGGAATGCGTTCGGCGCGAGGCAAAGGACCGCACCGTGGCAGAGCTCGCTGTGAAGGAGGGGTGTAGCGGGACAAGCACTGTGCGGCCGAGATGGAGGTCGTGCTGGCCCGTCGGGAGACGGCGCACGAGAGGGCGGTGCCGGCATCGGCGGATCGTCCAAACGCCGGTGACCGTTGCCACGTGCGTGTCGTGCATCGACTGAGTAGAGTGTCATCTTGGTTGTGCGGGGATTGACTGGGCTGAGCCCTCCGGCAACAGCATCCTCGATGATGGCGGAGGTTAGACGCAGGACGGCCAACAGTGTAGACCGTTGTTTTGTTTTAGTTTAATTGGATGAATCTAATAAAAATATTATCTAGTAAATGTGCCACTTACACACAGACGGCCTAACGGGAGGACAGGAGCTTGGTCCATGTGTTGTCTAGCACAACGTATTGGTGTCCCAAATTTGATGGATCGACGTGTCGCGTTAGATCCGTCGGTTCATTTGGGTCGTGCCATTATAGCGCGCGGTCCTCGTATCTGTGTAGGTCGATTCAGACACGACAGGACCGTTTAGATCGTGCTGCTTAAGGGCATGTACAATGGTTGATAAGATTGTCTTATCTTATACATGCAACATCATTTGATATTATAACAAAATACGACATACAATGCGTTCTTTTTTTAGTCTTATCTCTAGCACTAGATGTTTCTAAATATGTGGTGAGACATATTGTTGCTAAGAGATGATCTCTTAGCCAAGAGAAGGCAGACGTCTTTTTTTCATTTCTCTCTTCTCCAACTCAGCAATCATTCTATGTGGCATTGCTAAGCCGTTGTACGTGTCCTAAGATAGACTTATCAGTGCTAGACAGCAGGTTCCGGGAAGAAGACCGGCTTTGCCGGAAGCGGCTGCCAACCTACCAAAGGTGACCAGCGTGTTGGTAGAAGTGGCACGTACGAGGACCAGCTGGATAACCCTCAGATTCCGCCCTCGCTGGCTTTAAGTTGAGATCATAGGATGAGACAACGGTGGTAGGTGTCCATTCTAGTTGCTCATCCTCTGACCATTCCCCTGCTCCAAAGTCAAAAAAAAAAGAATGGTTCTCGCTTGGTGTCCTTGTCAACTTGGAGCAATGGCGGGTCCTAACGGGATCGGTTTAAAGTCAGCTTGGCTGATCGACGGGTACGAAATAGTTGCTGGAAATGCATCAGCTCAGCTCAGATTGGCGGATGCTTTGCTGGAAATTCCGTACGGTTTTTGTATCGGATTGATATACGTAAGTACATCTGGCCTCTGCAAAAGATCAACTCAAGATATCAGAGATACACACATCCAAAATATTTTTTTAAAAAATGACACCAAATGTAAGCGAGCAAAGGTACACACCAACAACGTAGCGTCGACCAGGGGTGGAGCCAGTATTCAAACATGACGGGGGCGAAGGTCAATAGTGATAGTACAAGATAAGATTTTTCTTGTCGAAGATGCACCTAACGTATCATTTATTTTTAGAGACACCATCATGAAGTTTGAAGTCTAACCCTTACATTGCTTTTTTTTTTTTTTTTGACACCATATTTTTGGAGGCAAAACAAAGCAAAATTTAAATTTATATTAGGCCGACTTAGTTACGATTACAGAGTTCAACAAACAACTTGAGAATCTTACTGAAGCTGACTTTCATAGCTATATATTTTATAATCTACCAATCGTTATCTAATAAATAAATCATTCCCATAGAAAATTATTACACGTCCAATTTGGTAGTAAATTAATCAATTGCCATGTATGCAAAATGCATGGTTGACCAATAGTACATTGCACCTGCATGCATAGATGGCCGCAGCTGTGTCATCCTGATTCGTGAGCGAGCGGGCGGAAAGGCGGGGTCTAGTGGCTACAAACGAGCATACGGAGCACGATGGCCTAAAAGTAGAACATGGGGCTCATTTTGGGCCCCTAATAAACTACAGAGCACCACGTCTAATGAGTGAGGCTTGGGCTGAATATATGTGGCCAGTGCTACATTATTAGTACCGACCGGCATCAAACACATATTAGTTCGGGGGCCTGTAGTCTCGGCCACCGGCGCCTAATCCAGCCATAAAAGGCTTTTCTGTCCTGGAGAGCATGTGACTAAAAAAAGGCCCCTGTGCTCAAACCCAGCACTCAAAAACCAGCACGGAGCCTCCTCACTTCCACCACCTTCGTACTCCCTCTGTCTCAAAATATAAAATGTTTTAGCTTTGTAAAGGGAGTGTATATAGCCTTTTTAGGACTTGTTTGGTAGGAGGGAATTCCAGTCTTTTTCAAGGAAAATAAATCCACTAGCAGGAAGGTGGAGAATAAAAATCCGATGACTTAAACTGTTTTCGTAGATTCCCGATCGAGATTTGATTTCCCGGGATAAAAATTCCGGTACATCCAAACAAGCCCTTAGTGTGTGTATGTCAAACACAAACCAAACGTCCATAAACAGGTAGACATTCGAGCTTGTCACAATTTGACGATTCGACTATCCAGCCAAGTTCTCTAGATCGTCACCACACGCCATTGACAAATGATATTTCGACTATCCAGCCAAGTTCTCTAGCGGAGAAAAGGGGTATAAAAAGAGAAAATACCTCCCCCGGTGCTCCTAGAGAGTCGCTTGTGCATGTAATTTCATTGTTTTTATTTTTTGCGAAATTCCACCGATCCATTAATAATCATCAACAGTAGTACAAAGAGGCCTAAAAGTAATAAAATTACAAATAGGTCGATGAACTACCTAGCGAAGACTACAAACATTAGCACGAGCCGAAGGCGCGCCGCCGTCCTCGCCCCTCCATCACCGGAGCCGGGCAAAGCTTGTCGTAGTAGACAGACGGGAAATCGTCGTGCTAAGTTTCCAAAGAACAAGCGCACTAAAGCAGCAACCATCGCCAATGATGACATCAATAGATTGGAAGAGACTGACCTGAAATTAACACGAAAAATGACTAGATCCCAGGAGATCAGCCGGACACACGACTCCATGCGCCCTCCGCCAGCGCTAGATGCACCACCGGAGCGAGGATAGAGCGGGGAGGACTTTATTCTGACTTCAGGATGTAGTCATCTCTCAACATCCCGAAAAGACACGAGAAAATAGCCTAAACTAAGAACAAAAACCTCCCGCCGGCGAGAGGCCGTGGTCCGCCACACCTCCAAGGCCCTGAGGCCATTGAAGACGGAGCGGACCAATGGCGTCACCGGCGGAGAGAAGGAACCCTAGATGAGGATTTTTCGCCGCCGCCTCTCACCTCTTGGGAACAAGCACGTACCGGTTGGTTGAGGATTCTTTCACGTAATTTCATTGTTGTGGCCGCTCAGTTGCCAAAGTTGACGGTGGTCATTGTGTTCCGTCACATTACGCTAGTACTACAAAACGTCATCAATTTCTTTTCTTCCCTTTTTCAAGTTGAGGTCATGGGATGAGATGGCATGGCGATCCAGTGCTTTCCCCCGGCAGCGGCAGCGGTAGGTACGTACGTGCAACAACAACAAAAAATCTTGTTTTTGTTGATTCAGTGTCGCAGTTGCCCATGTATCCTGACCATTCCCCTGCTCTGCTCCAGGTCAATGGTTCCGTCGGACCGGCTGTGGTCTCAACTTTCGAGCGGTGGCGCGCTGGTCCTGACCGGAGCAGTCCAAAGTCAATCAACTTGGCATATATCACGTTTACAAGCGGTCTCAAATTAGGGGATGCTATGCTGGAATTCCATGCAAGGAGAGACGTCACGCAACTATTCTGTCAGCCACGTCTACATTAAGACACCAAATATGACGTCCGGGATTTACTAGATAGTGATGAACGGTGAAACAAGGAGAGCGATACAAACAAAAATGAAGAAAAGAAGAGACGGAGGAGAGAGCAAGAAAATAAATCTATTGTCGCATATGTAGGTGTTAATAAGTGGTGGCTTCGAGTTTTTAATGTATGCTCTTTATCGGTTCATTTATTACTGAGGGACGTATGCATCTTTTCGATGCAAAGGCTGGGATGACAGACCACATGCACGCCCACTCTTCATCCATCTGCTGCTTTGGCCACCAGAGGGGCCATCAGACCTGATTGTTCAATTTAGTGGTGATATCGCCAATTTACATGCAAGGGTCGTTTGCTCTCTCGTTTTTTCAACTCGGATGTCAAAGTGCCTCGTGAGTGTTCAATGTGAAAGCTCTGTGCTCGTGATTTTAGCCGCTACTTACATGTTAACAAGGATCATGGAATGTACTTTATAAATGAACTAGCACAAATACCCGTGCGTTACTACGGATTGATTATCGAATTTTTTCTATGTTCCAGAAATTTCACCACTAAAAACCAACTTCTTCTTAATGGCCAAAACTAAGATAGAGAACAACACTTGTCGAATCAATCTATGAGTGGCACGGACGGGAGGTAGTTGCATCAGTGGGCCCCACGGTGGTACTTCTTCTATTACTCTTCCTTCCTCACTCCCTCGAGCCAAAGTTCTCTCCGAGTAACCATTTTTATTTTTCGTAGTCCATAAGAACCCAAGAGCCGAAAAATCAGTTTCTATCTCGGGCACCAATACTCCCATTGCGAAAAATTAGTTTTGTTTTTTTATAAATTTGTTGAAAAATCACCAAAAAGTTCACATATCATAGTAATTAAAATGTTTATTGGACCAACAAATTTCCGTAGAATAGTGCAAAAGAATGCGAGACGTGAGTCTGACCACATTTATACAATTTTAAGTTTGTTTTCTTTTAACCATGTTCCTTGTTACTTCTGTACAACATGCAAACATCGGCATTATCTTTCAAAACATCTACCGAAGATGAAATTCTGCATGCATGATTGTTTTGAGAATTTTTTGTGATACCACAAATTTGTAAAAAATATTTTTGTTCATGGGTAGCACTCCGCCCCCAACAAATTCATAGCTAGCTGAGTAGCTGACACGATCTCTGCTCTTTCTATGCCTCTGCTGAGTGCTTCCTCTCTATCCCCGTGCTTAACTGAATCATTTTGACTATACATGAGATAAACCAAAATGCATCAAATTCTCCAAATCAAGGCGTAAAGAAGAAATCCTCAACATCTCCAGAACTGTCGCAGAAGATCTGTCTATATTGTGTGGCACCCGGAGCTGGCAGAACCTTATCTATTGATATTTTGAGCAAGCCGGATATGCAGATTGATTAGACAAAATGAATACGCACCTAGAAACATGTACTTAAATGGTTTTGGTCCCCCTTATCCATTAGTGGAATAACCCTGCTGCGCTGAATCTTGTAGGTTCAGTTAAGCTATTGTTAGTTATTTAGTTAGCAGCTGCCACCTATTTATTTTCTTCAGTTTCGACAGAGCCATAGGCCACCGGCAATGGGACGCTGTCCAGCGATCCTCAGGGCAGTCCGCTTCGCAGCACCAGCATAGCAGCATCAGACGGTAGGAGCCCGTGAGCGCGCCGGGAAGAAGGGTCGCCGCCTGCACGCCTTGCTGCAGGGGCGCCACTGGTCATGCGGGATGTAGAGGAAGCTTGGAGGTGCAAGCGTGGGATGGTTCGAGACAGACCTCACCAAGAAGGGTTGCCGGTCGGAGCGTGGTCTCCCAATCCCACCTCGTCACAGAGCGCGGCGGACACGAGCCCGATCCCATCGGTCCTACGTTTGTCCTCCTCCACCGACAGCGCGAACAACGCCAGCACCCGCTCCATTGCGTGTGTCTGCCGCCAATAGCCGCCATAGTTCAACGCCTGAGCTCACACCGAACGGGATTCCACATGTGGTACAGGCCGGCGATCTCGGGGAAGAGAGATGGCGATCCCATGACCATGGGGCTCGGGGAAGAGGTGGGGTGATGGTGGGCAGCGTGGGTGAGGGATTAGGAGCGATGGGAACGATGACAACAACTGTTCGGATCCATGTCTCTCAAAAAAAACTGTTTTGATGGAAGGGAACCGATAGGTTAGATTTTCGGGTGCATTGGTGGGTAGTTATCTTCGAATTTATATGGGCAAAATCCTCAGAAAAAAGCGAAACCCATAAGAAACACTGTACTTTATTATTAGCTATAGATTACCTGAGATATGCTATTCTCAGCTAAACGCGTGCTTTTATAACGCACGCCTTAGTGTTCCCCCATATGGGCCGCTATAAAATGCAGCCCAGTAAGAACTCCTCCTTTTTTTTACAGTAATAAAAACATTAAAAAAATTATATGTTCAAATTTGACGAAAAAAATTTAGAAGTTTTTCAAATTTTAAAAAGTTCATATTTGAAAGTAATTCAAATTTTAAAAAAAATCAGATTAAAATTTTTAATTAAACTATTAAAATGTTTAGCTTTAAGAAAAAAGAAACAAAAAAAGAGAAAAGAAAACCAGACAAAAACAAGAAAACCTGAATCCCAGAAAAGAAACCATAAGAAAACCAAAGAAACCATTTTTTCTGAGAACCCCGAAAAACCCATCCGGAAAACCTAGCAAAAAAAAAGGAAAAGTCTATTTTAAACCCCGAACTCGTAGTGTTCCAGTGGTTTGAACCCCCACGTCGAAATCCCTGTCATTCGTACCCTGAACTTTGCAATCCCGGTCTAAATCAAACCCTAGAGCTGTTTGGTAGACCGGGAAAACAAAGATCATGGCGGGGATTACAGGTTTCTGTGACTGACAGTGGGGCCCATATGTCATATTTATTTTCTTCCGCTAACTTATTTCTCTTATTCATGCCGACACTAGCTTCTGGGCTTATTTGTAAATTTTCCGAGCGCACGCGTCCATCAAGTTCGCATCGCTCTCCTGCGGCAAGAGCCTATGGCCGGTTTGTGCTCCCACTCCGTGCGCGCGGCGCCGCTGGCCGTCGAGCACGTGCACCTGCTCGGGTTCCTGTCCATGAACGCCTCCATCCCCGCACATGTGTGCCCTGCACCACCGGCCATTTGCGCCTGCTCGACCCCGCCGCCGCCAATGCCCCGTCTCCGGCGCCTCCATCCGCCGCCGAGGGCCACCACACCAGCCAGCCCGCCGTGTGTCGTGGCCAAGGCCAGCTTTGTATTAGCCGCATGTACGTTGCTACACCTGCCGGCCCGCCGTGTGTCGTGGCCAAGGCCAGCTTTCTATTAGCCGCACGTACGTTGCTAAAAAATGCTAGAGTTATGGAGAAATTGTTATGGACGCAGCCTACGAACGAGCTTGGAATTGTGCCATTGCACGTTGCTACCTAGTCTCCTCACTCTTATGAAATCATTCCGAACTACAGTGGTGTCAGCATGGCAAATATGAGTACGTGATTCGCGGCGGTGGAATTCAGCTCGACGGCCGGCCGCTGTGGACGCGAGACGCGGGCCGTGAGCGTAGACGCGCTTACCGACATCACCTGAAGTCCTGAACCCAGCGGTAGCTAGCGAACATCAGGGGCAAGCAAGAGTGCGCCGGCACAGAGCGAACAACCAGCACGCAAGCACACAGCGGCAGCGAGCGTGCAAGCATGCGTTGTCGTCGCTGCAGCTCGATGTGTGCCCGGAAGCAGTCAGCGGTGAGCGCGTACTACTAGCCCAAGCCTCGGACTCGGAGGAGTGCAACCATGGCGAGCAGCGCGGCAGGGTGGGTTGGCCAGGACTCGGAGGAGCGCACCCACTAGAGGAATAGATAACTATTCAAGGGTTTTGCCGTAAAATTTTGCTTATGTGGCAATGGTCAACTTGGTCAAATAGCTCCAGGGTTTCGTATAGACCGGGATTTCGACGTTGGGTTCAAAACAGCCGGAGCACTAGGAGTTTAGGGTTTAAAATAGACTTTATACACAGCAACTAATGGGCCAGCCCAATCTTCGAAAACACACTGGCGTGCGTTTATAGTTAACTACCCTAGATACTGGTTTGTCGCTTGGCGTGCTTGCTACGACTTGTTTGTCTAACCCGCGTATTGGGCCGCGGATGGCGAGTTAGTCATGTTTTTTATTGGGCCACGGATGGTGAGTTAGTCATTTTTTTGTTTAAAGCACGAGACAACAGTGTGTCCGTGACTACCTGTCGGAGGAAAAGAGAATCTCTCGTACAGGTAGTAACATAAAATATACTCGTGATTTACAACCCAGGATCATAAAATAGCTGTTTCAAAATAGATTTCGCAAATTTATTTAAATTTGAGACGGGGAAAAACGAGAAATTGCCTGGGTCTGCTATTCTTTGCAGAAGCGTAGTTTTTCAACGCACGCTCGAGTGTTCCCCCATATGGACCGCTCAGAATGCGGCCCAGTAAGAAGTACTTTTTTGTTTCTTATTTTATAATAATAAAAATGTTAGGATTTTTAAAAGTTCAAATTCAAAGATTACTCATATTTGAAAATAAGTCAAAATTTGAAAAAAATTCAATTCAAAATTAGTTCAGAAAATTGATCAGATATAAAATTTGTTAAAAATATTAAAATGTTCAGCTTTAAGGTCATCTTCACCGGGTCGCCGCTGCTCAGGTGGGCTTCTCTGACAACGTCGGAGGAGACGGACGCGTGGCCTAGGCAGGTGATCGACCATCCCGTGCCCGTGCCCGTGCCCGTGCCCGCGCCCGTGCCGGTGCACCTCTGGATGCTATCGGAGTACATCGACCTCGATCCCTAGACGGATGCGGCGGGGATATTGGTAGCTAGGGATAGGGCTAGTTTATTTTTCATTTTTATATTTTGAATGTAAATTATGTATAAATACGTACAAACTTTGCCGGTTTTAGCGCGAACCATCTCGGTATGAATTTCGTAAAAAAATCGGCGTGGCTCCGTTGGCCAAGCGCGGACAAATAGGTCGCACCACTGGGCGCGGTTGGCCGGTCAGACAGGATCACGACCCAAAAACGACCGCGGCCCAACCCAAACGGCTAGAAACGGACTGTTTGGATCGGCACGATGGAGATGCCCTAAGAAAAAGAAAAAAGAGAAAAGAAAACCAACCAAAAACAAGAAAAACCAAACATAGGAAAAGAAACCAAAACAAAACCGGAAAAAAACCAGCTAGAAAATCCACCCAAAAAAACAAAAAAATGAAACACACAGTGACTAATAGGCTCAGCCCAACCACACGGTGAGCGGAGAATAGCAATTGCGGATGGCCCAACCACCCTAGATATTCATTCCATTTGTCACTTGGCGTGCTACAACTTCCTTGTTGGGCCCGCGTATTGGGCCACGGATGGCGATTTAGTCAAGTTTTTATTGGGTCACGGATGGTGAGTTGGTCAAGTTTTTTTTTTTTTGGTTCAAAAGCACAACCCATAGAAACAACAATGTGTCTGTGTGAGAGAAAAAGAGAATATCTCGTAACAGGTAGTAACATGGTATCATGCCAACGGTTTGAATTAGCAACGGGAAAAGAGCCTCTACAGATTGCAGTTTGTGTGCGATCTTCGTGAGCCTCTACAACGGGAAAATGGCTCTGAAAAAAAAACTTGTTTTTTGTGGGGAGCTAGGCTCGGCTCTAGAGTCCGGGCTCGATCTTCGTGAGACTCCTGGTAAATGAGACACGTATTACCAAAAAAAAAGAGAAAAGAAGAATATCTCGTAGCAGGTAGTAACATGGTATCATGCCAACGGTTTCATTTAGCAAATATATCTACTATATAATTTGTGTTAAGGTGGTTTTCGCATCGTCCATCGTCCTTTGTCCGTCTAAGGAGTTTTTTCATATGTACCACAGCCCAGCCGTCGGGACAAGAAGAGACTCCAAGCCGAATACTGGAAGGCAATGACAGAGACGCATGAGACCCTGAGGAGATCGTGTCATTCACTGAATTCCAAGCCATCCAGCAGATTGTGACAGAGGAGAGGTTTGACATCTTGATCTACCTGAAGCCTGGAGACTCTGCATCTTTCAGCAGCATTGGCGAGCTCACGCCTGGCGGCAATCAACCTCATGGCAGTGATCGACGTGAGCGTGAGCATAGAGGAAACCGGCTCGTGCTCCTAACGCGAGCCATGAGCTTCGTGATTGAAAGCCTTGGCGCATACCTCCTAGAATCCAAGTAGAACATAGCAAAATAAGTTCATACTATACGGTATAGCTGACAACATGTCATAGCAAAATAAGTTCATACGGTTCCACCTTGTAATATAGATAATTCAGTTTTAAAAACACAGGGAGTAGACAACCAAAATTGGATGGAGTGAGTACAATACTCGAACGCTTGAATTAATTAAAGAAAGAAGACAGTTTACAACCAAGACGCATGACATGTTGTCACAACAGTGATCGGTAAGCAATTTTTAGTAACACAGCCAAGAAACATATCAATCAAATCAAAGCTCTATTTTTTTAAGATATGCTCTATTTTTTAGATATGATTTTTAATAATATTTTCCAACAATTTTGAATCACTAAAATTGTATGGTATCAACCTTGTAGTGAGGCTGATAACCATACTGCGGGGACACAAATTCTTCAAGCCCACCCCGAGATGAGTGCTCTCTCCTCCGACTTCCCTAGAGCCTGCGGTATCACAGCTGAGACAGTGATGGGTTCTCCACCCATACAAGGATAGAGCGACAGAAGTATGAAAATAGGATAAGGTCGCTGTGAGACGAGCCGTTTAAATAGGTGTCAAGTAGAAGTGGGCCATCGAAGACGAGCTGGGTGAAGCTGTTGGTCATGGGCGTCGAGATTGAAGCAGGAGGTGGTGCCTTGGGTCCTTGCGCGTTGGCATCGAGTGGGATATGCAGGGAGGTCGAGGACGCCGTTCGCGGAGTAGGGAAAGCAGGGACCCGATCGTGTTTAGAGCTAGCGGGGGACGGTCTGGTTGCAAAGGTGCTAAGGTAGGGTTCAAAAAACCGTTAGTTATTTTCTGTTTTGTTTTAAAAGTTTTTGCAAAATAGTTTGAGTACTAGATTGTTCTTTTCCTTGGTTGGGTGTTGTCGTTAAATATATGAATATTTTGGTGCATTATACTTGCATATGTAGTGGTAAAATAAACTTGAAGTGTTATTAAATAAAGAGCAATGTATTTTTAATATTATTGATAAAATTAATTCTTTCATAGTCTTGACAACGCACGGGCATTCAGGTAGTATGGCATAATGACTATAACAACCTAACGAGGATGGAAGTCACAAAAAGCACCAAACGGTTTGTCCATCACGGTCACAACAATGCTGATACAATGCTTATTGGTATTTTATAGATACATAAAAGAAAAGGAAACATGAAGACAACACACCGAAACAGGCTAAATATGATGCCCTTGCAAATGCTAGTTTAGTTAAGAAGCAGGACTTAGAGAACACGACTTCGGTTGGATAAAACAAGAAGAAAATATTAACAAGTAGTAGAACAAAGTTTCATTTCGTTGGGTTCCCTTTAGCAAATATAGCAACTTAACCAGGATCAACGCTACAAAGAACCAGCCGGTTTGTCCATGACAGTCGGCAGACAAAACATTTTAAACGCGTAATGATGACATAGTAGATACATACAAGAAAAGGAGGTGTGAAGAAAATACACCAAAACTTGCTAGAGATGATGCACTAGTAAAATGCTACTCCCTCCGTCGTCCAGGAGTTAGATTTTGTCTAGATTCACAGGCATCTACATACTACAAATGCAAATGCAAACATCATTGATCAACATCGGGTTGGATAGAAGCATAGGAAATTTATCTCCTAACGGGAAGAACATGGTCTCATTTCATTGGTTTTCCTTTACCAAATAGTATCGCATATAATTACAAGAATATGGATCATAAGCTGTCGTTGGTCCATCGCAGTCGCAGCCATGGCTGGCGATAATACAAAGCGTAGTCGTAAAATAGATACACAAAAAAGAGAGGAGACGTGAGGGGGAAATGCATGCACAGGAAAAAAGAAGAGGAGAAAAACATAACTTAACCAACGGATCGATCTGGCCACCAGAGTTTTTTACGAGTACTGGCACGCCTTCTCCAATGAAATCGCCTTGTTGAGCTTGGCCGGATCCATGACCACCTTGCACTCCACATTCTTGTTGAAGCGGGGTTTGACGAGCGCGCCCAGCACGTACGCCTTGGAGCGCAGCGTCGTCCGGAGCGTCATGGGCACGGGCGTGACCTTGCCGGCGGTCCCGGGCTTCCCTCCGGCGGGCTGCGCCATGATCGTGGGCCCGCTGCCGTAGAGCGGCACCTTGTTCCCCATCACGCTCACGCTCGCCGTGCGCCGGCTGCTCCGGCCCTGGTAGAACTTCTTCAGCTGCACATGACAGATGGAGACGTATAAAGAGATGCGATCTTTTGTTTCTTCTTCAGATCCGGCGGCTGGGAGAAGACGGGAATGGTAGATCGAGAAGGGGGGCCGAGGAAACGAAGCTTACGTCTCCTGCTGCGAGGTTGAGCTGGGAGTAGGAGAGCGTGAACGGGTCCGCGGTGACGTGGATGCCGAAGAAGGTGCCGGTGTTCTTGTAGGTGAACTTGACGGTGGCGTTGGTGGTGGCCATGTCGGTGGGCACGAGCGACGCGTCCGTGCCGGCCTGGATGATGAAGTTCTGGAACGTGATGCTCTGCCAAGATCATCCCAAGTTCGTCAGCTCGTCAGATCCAAATCCACCACGCAGATTTAACCCAGAAGTAGTATAACGAAAAGAAAGCAAGAAAGCAGAGCATGTGTCTTCAGGTACCTTCATGGCGATCTGTGGCTTCTGGGAGCGGGATGCGCCCCAGAGCACGAGGGCGAAGAAGGTGAAGAGGACGGCGAACCCGCCGACGAAGATGAGGCAGTACTTGCAGCGCTTGGGCATGGGCCTGCGGTGGTCCTCGTCGTCCAGCAGCCCCTCCTCCTCGATGACCCCGATCTCCTGCCACCCCTTCCCCGCCGGCGCGCCCTTGCGGCCCGCCGACTTGCCGCCGTCCTTACCGCCGTGGCCGTGGCCGCCGCGGGAGAAGCGGCTGGAGGAGGAGGAGTGGCGGGGCGAGGCCATGGGGCTGAGCGCCGGCGTGGAGTGCACGGAGGTGGCCGTCTTGGTGTCCCCGCCGTCGTGCGAGTCCCGCGACGGGCTCTGCACGTAGTAGACTGTGCCGCGCATGACGCCGCCGCCGCCCCCGGAGGAGGAGTTGGGGACGGGGTTGTTGGTGCGCGGGGAGCGCGGCGGGGAGGACGGCGCTAGGCTCGTCACCTCCGAGTCCGTCTTGGCGTGCATCTTGCTTGGCCGGCCGGGGCGCTCGGCTCTGCTTCGGCTGGATCTGCTCGAGCGGAGGCGGAGCAGAGCGAAGCAGAGTGGGAGCAGCGGCGAGCAAAGCGAGGGAGGGGAGGAAGAAGATTGGGGGGGGGAGGTGTGAGCTTAGCTTGATTGATGTGGCCCGTGGCCGGGCAAAATACTGGTAGCGAGAACGTGTTAGTTGGATGAAACCGTCGGTGCGGCTGAGCAAGCAGTGGACTAGCAGCTAGCTAGCGAGCTGGAGCTGGAGCTGGGCAGTGAGTGCGTTGTGCCTTCACTTTCACTCTCTCGATTTGATTTAGAGAGAGAAAACGACGTTGATTAGTGCTGCTAATAAAAATTAGTTATGGTAGGTGCATAGTATTGAGCTAGGGAGAGAGAGGCCATGTGTGGTGATTCTTCTCCGTCGGTTGTGGCCATGGCCCATGGGAGGACAGTTGAGGCGAGGCTGGCATCGGAAGGACGGACACCGACGCCCACCAGCTCACTCCCTCGCTCACGCGTCTATCTGTTCATTTCCATGCATATTCATATCCCTACCCTTGCAGGGATTTCATCTTTCAGGCTCATCTCTTTTTTTTTTTTGTGGGAAAGAAGCATATATATTAATATCAGAGGATACTAATTACATTCAGCCTCTGCAACAACGCATTGTCCTAGCGGCCATACGGATGCACACAACAAAAAAAAAAACTACAAAAAAAAAAAGTCTCACTATAGTTCCTCATTCATTGAAACAACAATACTACCACCATCAAGGCAGCACCAAAAGTCTATCTTCTTCAAGAACGACGCCTCCAAGAAGGGAACAGTGCAGAAACACCGTCATCGCCCGATCAAAGATCTAGGTTTTCACCCTGAAGAAAGTTCATGCTCTCAAAACAATACCTTCAACAAGGCCATTGCCAGATAAAACAATTAAGACCAGACCCTGAATTTTCACCCTGAAAGATAGGACAATGATCTTCACATCTTCACATGTATTGTCGCCTCCGCTTGCATACCACTGCACCAAGTCACGAGTCACAAAGTCAATTCCTCATCACCATCCAAACTCGAACCACCATTATCAGTACTCAGATTTCGGTCTTCATGTCATTCTCCGTTGACACCATGGAACGAGAACAAGCCCCGTGATATTGGCAATCAACAGAGTTTCAAAGCGCTCCCTCTGAACCCAAACGGAAAGATTAAAAACATCGGTGCACATAACCAAATCCCACCCGATCCAGGGATCTCTCGACATATGCGCACTGGAGTTCGCCGGTAGAGCCTTACGGAAAACGACACCACAACCAGATCAATGGAGACAAACATCAAGCGGGTCTTCATCTTGGCGTGAGATGAACCATATGACCACCCCCTTTATTCAATCGAGCCAGCAACCCCCTCGCCATCAGCCAAAGGTAGAGGAGAAGACAGTCTAGCATGCCACCGAAGCGGCTCGCCAGAAGCCAGCATGCAGCCGCTGATACGTCCAAAACGTATCTACTTTCTCGAACACTTTTGCTATTGTTTCTCCTCTATACTTGTGTGATTTGGATGCAACTAATGCGAACTGACGCTG
The DNA here is from genome assembly GCA_023614405.1 of Avena insularis. Lineage (NCBI taxonomy): Eukaryota > Viridiplantae > Streptophyta > Magnoliopsida > Poales > Poaceae > Avena > Avena insularis. The sequence goes on along the minus strand of CM042686.1, from coordinate 1,454,417 downwards.
TTTCAGCAGAATTGCCTTGGTGTCTACTTTTGTGCGAAAATCAACTATCGTGAAAAATCTGGAAAATATGCCAAAATCCTATTTTACCGAAGACTCAGAGCGAACGAGACGGAGAAGAGCCAGGGGTGGCCACACCACCGGCGTGGGCAGTCGGCCGCGCCGAGGTGGTGTGGGCCCCAGCATCCTCGGTCTCTCTCTTCGCTTATAAGGAGCCTTCTGACCTAAAAACTTCGGGGGGTTCGACGTTTTTCTAAAAGGAGTTCCGCTCCACCGCCACCACCAGATTCCACGAAACAGCACCAGAAACTCCGTTCTGGCACCCTGTCGGGACGAGGAATTGGAGGAGATCATCGCCATCATCATCACCATCGCTTCTCCATCGACCATCCATGTTTCTCCCATCTATGAGTGAGTAATCCCCCGCTGTAGGCTATGGGGATGATAGGGATTGGATGAGATCGTTCATGTAATGGCATCAGATTGTTAGGGCATGGTGCCTAGTATCTTTTATTAGTGCTTTATGACTTTGTTGCAACTTTGTTGTGCTTAATGCTTGTCACTAGGGCCCGAGTGCCATGATTTCAGATCTGAACTTATTATCGATTCATTATGATAGTATTGTTTTGGGTCTTATCTACAAGTTGTTTACACACGTCGTTGTCCGGAACCTATGGTCCCGAAATGACAGAAATCGGGGTAGCCGGAAGGGAAAGGCTTTGATGTGAGGATCACGTGTGTTCATGGAGTGTTAATGCTTTGCTCCGGGGAGCATAGCTTTACTTATCAAGTTCACTTGGATTCTCTATTGTTCGTTGCTTTCCATCCATCATGGGTAAGTCTCGTGATGGCAAGGTTCCTATTTTACCATCCACTACAAGAAGAGGTACTGTTCTGAACACCTCTACCGCTCTTGATTCACCGTCTGTTCTGAGTAACTTCCTTACACCACCACATACACATGCTACACATACTGCTACTACTGCTGAATCTGAAACTTCTGATGCTTATGATGCTGCTTCTACTGTGCTTGATAAGAGTGGTTCATTAGGTCCTTTCCTAGATGCTGCGATTGCTAGAACTATAGTTGGAAATACCGAAACTCCTAATGAACACACTTCTACACCTGTTAGCTCACCTGAGTCTAGTGAGAGTTATGATGCTGAAGAAGATTATGTTGAGATGACTGATGAGTTTATTGAAGAATGTAGGAACACCCATGATAGGAGAGCCGCTAAGAATCTCCTTGAGAGGCGTACTATTAGACCCAAATTATCTCCCCGCTAAGTTTGCGCTACTCCCATAAACATTATAGATGAAGATTATGATTTCTCTCTCGATCTATCTTACATAGCTATTGTCGAGAAAGAACCTTTTGGCGGAACTAAGAATGAAAGTGCGGTAGCACATATGAATGAACTTTCTACCATGAGTGGTTTGTTTTCTGATGATATTAAAATGCGTACTTACTTTGTTGCTAAGATTTTCCCTTTTTCACTGAAAGGAGAAGCTAAAACTTGGTTTGGTAATTTACCTCCTGGATCTATTGATAGCCATGAGTGCTTGTTTAATACTTTCCTGCAGAAATATTTTCCTCCTAGTGCTAGACATGCTGTTTTTGGCAGAACTTTTGATTTTAAACAGGAGAAAAGAGGTATTGCCGAATCTTGGGCAAGGTTTTGTGCTTTGATTCATGCAATTTGGAAGTCCATTACCTAAGAATGAACTACTTGATATATTTTATAATGGACTAACCAAAGAATCTAGGACATACCTAGATAGTTGTGCTGATTGTGTTTTCAGGAATAGGACTCCCAAGGAAGCTGAGAAATTAATGGCTAAAATAAGCAAGAATTATGAAGATTGGACTCCTCCTAGACAAGCTATACCTGAAGTAATTGTACCTAAACCATCTATTCCTGTGCCTATTCCAACATCAAAGAAGAGGGGAATTATTGAATTAAATGATGAAGTGATGAAGAAAGCTAAGAAATGTCTTAAGGAGAAGGGAATTAAAGCTGCAGATGTCAAGAATTTACCTCCTATAGAAGAATTATGTAAGCCTATTCCCTACTCACCCACTATTGAGGTACACTCTCTCCAACACTTTGATGAAGGTGATATCCCTTACTTGAAACCTCCTGATCAATGCTTAGAAGAATTTGATATCTTTATTGTTAAGCAAGATAACTTTAATAAAAGGGTGCAAAATCATCTAATGGAAAACACTAGAGCTATTGTTGAGTTTAAAGATATTGTGGAAAGAACCTGTAATGATGTTAAAATGATTGTTAAACACTTTCAAATGGTTCAAACTCAAATAGATCAACTTGTTAAAGTGCAAAACGACTTGCTAGTTAATGCTGCTAAAGAAAAACATGCTTATGAAATTAGAACTAGAAGTGGTGCTGCTACCCAGGATCCTCTATATCCTGAGGGGCATCCCAAAATAATTGAGCAGGATTCTCAACAAGCTGAAAATAGTGGTTCTACTCGTAAGAAAAGGAAAAAAGAAACATAAAACTATTGTAGAACCCTTTGAACCTGCTATAGATCCTAATAGTATATCTATCTCTGATGCTGAAACTGAAAGTGGTAATGAAGAAAATGAAGTTCCTAATGAAGAAAAAGTTGAAGAAGAACCTGAAAACCACACTAAGACTACTAAATACACCAAAGAAGATTTTATTGCTAATAAACATGGTAGTGAAAGAGAACCTTGGGTCCAAAAACCTATGCCTTTCCCTGATAAGAAACACAAGTCAAAGGAAGATGAACACTGTAATAAGTTTTGTGAGTGGATGAAACCTTTATTCTTGCAAATTCCTTTGACTGATGCTATTAAATTGCCTCCTTATTCAAAGTATATGAAGGACATTGTCTCGAATAAAAGGAAGATCCCTAATGAAGAAATCTCTACTTTGCTGGCTAATTATTCCTTCAATGGTAAGGTTCCTAAGAAACTTGGAGACCCAGGGATTCCAACTATCCCTTGCTCTATTAAGAACAGTTATGTTAGAACTGCTTTGTGTGATTTGAGAGCTGGAGTTAGTGTTATGCCTTTCTATCTCTATAAGAGGCTTCAACTTGAAAAATTGATACCAACTGATATATCTTTGCAAATGGTTGATAAGTCTACCACTATTCCTGTGGGTATATGTGAGGATGTACCTGTCCAGGTGGCTCATAATTGCTTTATATTAACTGATTTTGTTGTGCTTGAAATGCCTGAAGATGATAATATGTCTATTATTCTTGGGAGACCTTTTCTTAATACTGCAGGAGCTGTTATTAATTGTAATCAAGGAAAGGTGACCTTCAATGTCAATGACAAGGAACATACTGTCTATTTCCCCAAGAAGATTGAAAGGACTTATGGTTTAAATTCAATTGAACATGTTGAAGGCATTCAAGTTGGAGAAATATATTGTCCCATACCAAAAGAAAAATTTGAAACTATTATGATTGGGACCATTGCTATCAGAGTTGAGGTAACATAATCATTAGTGGAATACAAAGTTTTGTCTCATATGCAATTGTTTTGGTAGCAAGACTTGATCAACCTTGCTAACAAAAGGATTCCATTGAACAAAACAATGTTTTCATTATGATTATCTCCGTTTATTTCTATCCTTTGTATTTTAGTTTTTGCTTTCGTTTAGTTTTCTTTGTGTTGTTAGTTGCTTGCATGCTAGAACTTCTGTATTTCTAGCCTTGTTTTGTCCTTGCATCATGTTTCCAAAAGAAAAAAATCTGTTTGTCAGAAAAACCATTCTTCTATTTCTGAAAATTGCCCAAAAATAAAGTGTCTCGAAAAATTCTAGAAAATTCATATTAAATTTTTACGTGAAAAAAGAGGCAGAGGAGTACCTGGTAGGTACCAGGGGGCCCACCAGGCAGGCACACCATGTGGTGGCGCGGCCAGACCTGGGTGGCGCCATGCCCTGGTGTGGGCCACCCCTGGCCCCCCACTACCTCTCTCTCCTGCCACTTTCTTCTCTCTCCCGAGTAAGCTCCAGTTCATAGCTCGAATCGTGTTCTCTCTGTGCTTGCCCTCGATTTCTTCGATCTCTTTGCTCAGCCCATTTTTCTTGCTGAAATTTGGAGCAATTGTTCCTTGGTATGTGACTCCTCCCCTTGTCCAAGTAGATTTGTGTTTAGTGGATTATATGTTGAGTATTTTGCTGCTATAGGTGACTAGTTATGAGAGCTTGTAAGCTTGTTTGATGCTTAGAGATATAGATTTGATGCATGTTTAGGCTTCTTGCAAGTCCCTATGAGTAGAATCCTTCATTATAATTACTTTGCAATCACTTGTTTAATAGGTGTTTAAATTTCAGAATACCAAGCATGAACAACCATACTTTTGGAGAGATATTTGAAAGTGATGCACCTAGGAGGTCGAGGCCCTCAAGAACAGCCTCTCAAGCTAGGCCATCATACAATGAAGACCTCATTGCATCACGTATTGGCAGTGAAAGAGATGATGGAGATGCTCACCCATCCTCTTTCCCTTGTTTTACTTTCTTGCAAGCTGCATGTATTCTTGATGATTTCTTGCTACTGATTGAGAGGGTTTGCTTGACCTCTTATATGCAAGATGAGAGTGCACAATACGCTATGCTCACCAAAACTTTTGTTGAGAGCTTCTCATTTTCTAACACATCCTGTCATTCTACTGTCTCATTTAAGATTTATGATATGCCCTTCACCATGCCTTTGGAGAGATTTTGCAGTATTGTAGGTGTGCGTATGGCAGGGACCGTGAAGAAAATTCAAGGGCAACCCGCTGATTTGTTGGAGCTTTACCGAGGGGTGACCAATGATGATGACCGCGTGGCGCAGCGCGGAAAGATAAGAAATATCCAACTCCCTGCTCTTAGATACTTTGCTTACTATCTTGCCACTAGTGTTTTGGGTAGGGAGAACACTAGTAATATCTCCAACTATCACTTAGCTTTCCTTGCTGCTATGCTCAACAATGATACTCGGTACAATCTTGGCTCTCTTATTGCTCGCCGCCTAGCTGCTAGGGGGCCTATCTATGGGGGCATCATTGCTTCACGTGTAGTTGATGCATTAGATCTTTCTGTGGCTCCTGATGATGTTATGCTAGCACCACAGAGGCTCGACCTTGTTGCCATGAAAACTCATTACTTTGTCACTGCTACCTCTAATTTGAACAATCTAGTATATAGGATGCTTTTCACTGACGGGGATGAAAGGGAGATCCTTTTTCCCTAGCCTGCTTTGTTCAGTGTTGATAGGAGACCGTGGTCGCGCTCCAAGGAGGAGGTGGACGAGCAGCTTCGCTTGTTGGGTTTCCACGAGCAGCACCAGGAGGATGTGCCCTCCTATGATTATTCCGCACATTACAGAGGGATGTACTCTGGCTCACACCAGGACGAGGGTACCTCCTCGTCGTACCCCGGTGACACTTCATCTTGGCCAGCCTAGGATTGATACCCACTTAGGCCAAAAGCCTAAGCTTGGGGGGAGGTACGCCGACACCGCACTCATCTCCATATCATGTTGCGTCGGTTCTTTGTATATTCATGCTTTCGTTCTATTTTTAGTTTTCATTCTTCTTTGCTTTTGCTTTCTAAAACACAAAAAGACCAAAAATATTTTTGTTGTTTCTCTTTGGTTTGCTTCTTCTTTTTGCTTTGGTTTGCTTGTTTCTTTTTGCTTTGTTTGAACTATTCGAAAAACCCAAAAAGATTTTGCTTTGCTTGTTTTTCTCTTTTGGTTTTTGTTTAAAATCGAAAACACCAAAAATATTTGTCGTTCTTCTTTGGTTTTTGCGAGTTGGCTACAGGGTTCGGCAGTTCTCAGTGAATTATTGGTTTCATATTATTATTCAAGCCACACAAGTGAAGAGCAATAATAAGGATCAATGACAACTTGAGGCATGGTAAGAGGCTGGTAACGAACTCTATTTGTCTTCATTTTTGTACATATACTCATCATTATGAGCTTGCTTAGTCCGTTCATGTAGAGTGTATGTTATCTTTGGATGCTTAGTACTTCTTGATTTCTTGTGATTAGCTCCAACCCGCTAATAGTTTTTAGCATGTCTCATGAATGTTTGCTTGCATTACTCTATTCATAAATTGGTATGACACTGTGGTATCCTCCTATGAATGTTTCATTTGATCGACTTGGCACATGTTAATTATCAGTTAAGCCTTGACGAATTATTTTGCCTTGAGGATCTTGAATCATTTTCGTGCCATGAGTAGTCCTGTTTTGTTGCAAGCATGATAATGACAGCTATTGCTCTCTCGTTTGTCGCTCCCTTACTATTGCTAGCCTTCACTTCCACTGAGTGTTTTACTCATGTTTCCAACTCCCTAAACCAAATATTTCCAAAGTGTCCACCATACCTACCTATTAGCACCATTTTCTATCTTCCGTGCATATTCAATATGTCTTGTTTTCTTCCGAATAAAATGTTTGCTTGTTATGAGAAAGTTAGTTAGTAAAGCTCTCACGAACTTGATGACACACTTTATTTTCTGCACTTAATAAACCCGAACCATTGCGTCCTTCTTTGTTGTGCATATGCTTGCGCTTTATGAGTTGAAGTTAGCAGAACCATGTATCATGGGGACCGCTTTCAGCGCTTCATAGGTACTTTGTACTTAGTTGATATCATGTTCTTTTGCTTATGGGTCCCATTGTGAAATAAAAGTGGAACTTGTAAGATCATGGAGTTTGTATGTATGTTAGAGAAACGCTGGTAGCTAGCCTAAGCCATGCCTAATCATGGTGGAAACTTGACATAACCATAATGAGAATTTTATGAAGCATCCTCAATAAAAATCTATGCACATAGTAAATAAAAAGATTGAGATGCTTATTATGCCTTGCCTTGTATTTTGATTATGGGATAGCTCCCGTGTCATGTGCAAGGGGTACCCCATTGGCGGTTCTCTATGATACGTATGTACTTACAATGACAAGAGCTTACTTGTGACTGAAGTTGAGTAGCATGAGGATCGGTCTTCGTAAGTAAGGGGCATGAGACTTCAATTTATAACTTGTCAAGCATATCCTCTTAGTTGTGTCACTTTCACCTTAACCACATTAAAGATGCTTATGATAGGGGCAATGAGAGCTCAAAGCTAACAAGTACCATACTTTAAGCATTTGGAAGCCTTTCAAAATTATTCAAAACCTTTTTCTTCTATTTGTTGAGTCTCCACATATTCTTTGAGCACCTTCTTAAGAGCATAGTTGTCATTCTTTATGTTTGTTTCATTACTTGATTATTTGTGTTATGACTTTGATGCTTGTATCCTTGATATCTTTACTTCTAGTCATCACTTAAACTTCAAAGGTGCCTTGACATTCATAATCAAAGGCAAGCGAGATACCACTCTATCATACCTTTCTATGAGCATTGTAATGTTGCTTATGTTTGTGCTTTGTGCTACTTATTATTCTTGAGTTGGAATCTCTTCATAGCTTGCAAAGACTATTAAGTAGACTCAGTTGCATACTCTTTATTATGAATTGTCTAAGTAGTTGATCACATTGCTGAGAATATTTACATCATATGAAGCAAATGTGTTCGTGAAAGTTCTTTTATCGCACTCAGTTTTCAACTGAATTGCTTGAGGACAAGCAATAAGCTAAGCTTGGGGGGAGTTGATACGTCCAAAACGTATCTACTTTCTCAAACACTTTTGCTATTGTTTCTCCTCTATACTTGTGTGATTTGGATGCAACTAATGCGAACTGACGCTGTTTTCAGCAGAATTGCCTTGGTGTCTACTTTTTGTGCAGAAAATCAACTATCAGGAAAAATCCCGGAAAATATGCCAAAAATCCTATTTTACCCGAAGACTCTAGGAGCCAGAATACGAGACGGAGAAGAGCCCTGGGGTGGCCACACCACCTGCTGGCGCGGGCCAGGCCAGGCCACGCCAGGGGGTGGTGTGGGCCCCCCAGGCACCGCCTCGGTCTCTCTCTTCGCCTATAAGGAGCCTTCTGACCTAAAAACTTCGGGGGGTTCAACGTTTTTCCAGAAGGAGTTCCGCTCCACCGCCACCACCAGATTCCACGAAATAGCACCAGAAACTCCGTTCTGGCACCCTGCCGGGACGGGGAATTGGAGGAGATCATCGCCATCATCATCACCATCGCTTCTCCATCGACCATCCATGTTTCCCCCATCTATGAGTGAGTAATCCCCCGCTGTAGGCTATGGGGATGATAGGGATTGGATGAGATCGTTCATGTAATGGCATCAGATTGTTAGGGCATGGTGCCTAGTATCTTTCATTAGTGCTTTATGACCTTGTTGCAACTTTGTTGTGCTTAATGCTTGTCACTAGGGCCTAAGTGCCATGATTTCAGATCTGAACTTATTATCGATTCATTACGATAGTATTGTTTTGGGTCTTATCTACAAGTTGTTTACACACGTCGTTGTCCGGAACCTATGGTCCCGGCGATGTAAATCGGGTAGCCGGAAGGGAAAGGCTTTGATGTGAGGATCACGTGTGTTCATGGAGTGTTAATGCTTTGCTCCGGTGCTTTATTAAAAGGAGCACCTTAATTGCCAGTAGTTTCCTAGAGGCCCCGCTGCAAATGGGCTGGCAGGACAAAAGATGTTGTGCAAGTTCTCATTGCGAGCACGTATGACTATATATGGAACACATGCCTAGGATTGTCTAGTACTTGGATGCTTTAACTTATTTATCTGCAATTGCCCTATGTTCTGATTGCCATGTGAATTGTCTTGTCCATGCAACGCCCGTCCATCCATCCCTATGCCTACTGCACTCGAATCCCACTGTTTACTGCTTTTGTTACTACTGTCTGTGTTTTGCTGCTACTGTTACTTTACTATTCCTACTACAAAACTGTTGCTACTGATAAACTGCTGCGAGCAAGATTGTTTCCAGGTGCAGCTGAATTGAAAACTCGGTTGTTAAGGCTGATAAGTATTCTTTGGCTCCCCTTGTGTCGAATCAATAAATTGGGTTTCACTTCCCTCGAAAATACTGTGATACACCCTCTATACTTGTGGGTCATCAGCCGCCTCCATAGCCATAGGTCTAGATCAGATCCGAGAAGACCCGATGCAACCGCCACCTGCCATGGCGGCCACACGTCAGCGCCGCCGAGGAAGTCCTCTCAGGATCACCTCTAGTGCTGCCACCACGATACCTCCTCCTCCCCAAGCCATCGATCTGTACTGCCCGGAAGACGACGGGCCTAGGCGGACGCCCTAGGCCCATGGCGTGATGCCTCCGCCTGAAGCAGCTGCAGGAGCACCCTCCGCCGCCTGGCCGAGGTCGCCGCCCTCGATCCACTCCGTCGATGCTGCCCCAGCCGCGCATCCGAAGAAGACCGCCGCAGTCGCCACCCTAGCACCTTAGGTACTAGGGGCCGCCACCACCACAGCCGACGCTAGCGGCACCGGCGGAGGGATGGGATCTGGATGAGGAAGGTCAGCGACGGAGGAATCTGAGGGCCCTCCGGCGGCGCCTGGGGGTCGCCACAGGAGGGTTATGGGAGGGGTGTGTATATATGCAGGCTCATCTCCAGTTGGGGAGTTCCCATCAAGAATATTTTTTGGCGCCGTTGTCGGGGAGTTGCTAAGAGATTTCACAGTGAGTGTTGCCTGGATAATTCCCACGACAACTGCCAAAGAACATTTTCTGGCGCCGTTGCTGGGGAATTGCAAGAGCATCTCATAGTGGTTGCAAGTGTGGTTAAACCCCCACTACAACTATCAAAACATTTTCTATTGCCATCGCAACTGCTAGAACACTTTTTGGCAAGCATCTTCATCAACTTTGTGCAAACACCTAAGCTTATTGGGGAGGTTGCGCCACTTTAAGCTTTTCTTTCTCTTTTAGATTTTCAAAGTAATTTTGTCTTGTTTTAGTCTTTTATTTGTTTGTTAGTTTTCGTTAAAACATAAAAAACATAAAAATTACTAAAAATTCTATTAATGGACTTGAGCAACATGAACGAACCCAAAGAAATTCTCCCCATGAATAGTACCACCACTTTTAGACAACATTTTGGAGAAACATTAATAAATGCTTGGCAAAGAATAAATAAAATACATAGTGTGGAACCTACTCCTTGTGGGGAACAAAATATGAACCTTTTCTTTTACTATGGATTAGATGCTTGGTATAAAAATTCTTTGGATAGAGCTACCGGGGGGAGTTATGCACTATCTTCACCAACAGGTCCAGCTTTCACTCTTAGAAATATCTTTGGCACGCACCAAGAGAATAATAGAGAAGTGGAAAAAGTAATAACAATGCTTGCCTCAACTAGAGAAAGAATTAATAAATGCATTAAAGGACTACCTGAAAAAGATGATTTTGAACATTTAGAACTTTTCTCCAAAAGCACTATACCAGAAATAGAAGATAAAATGGCCACCATCATCCAAAAACTAGATATTTGTGAAAAAGAATTTACAAAAGATGATAAGAAGCTTTCAAATGCTAAAAAAGGGTGTCACACTTAGGGAATATATTAAAAAGTGTAGGCTCATTCAAAAGCTTACCCAAAACCAAAGCAAAGAAACAAAACATCCCAACATATGCAAAGGAAAACTAATAAGTATGGGTGGTAAAAGAAAATAAAGTAGAGGAAGTTAAAATGCTTAGTGAAAAAAAGAACCTCTACATGATCTTGATAAATATAGCTTGCATGAACTCATTAATTTATGCACAAGTTTTATAATGATCCTTCCACTGATGGTAATCAAATAGGATTTGGCTCTTATATTGCAAAATATATCATAAAAGAAAAGATAAAAATATACAATAATGAAGCCATGATACCACCAAAGCTTAGGGATTCTTCGATCCCCAAGATATTAATCAAAATTGGCAAAGAGACCCATCATGCTATATTAGATTTAGGATCTAGTGTCTCAGTTTTGTCAAAAGATTTATATGGAAAAATTCTTAATAGAACTTTTACTTGGTGATGATTCAACTAAACATGCTTTAGGAAAAGTGAATGATGTCATGGTTGAGTTACATATACCTTCTGTTCCTGTTGATTTTGTTATCAAGGACATGAGGAGTAAGACCTCTAGTCCTATAACATTGGGAAGACCTTTTTTGAGAACTATAGGAGCATTCATTGATTCAAAAGAAGGGATTGTAAAGTTTTAGTTCCCACACAAAAAGTGTATGGAGCACTTCCCAAGGAAGAAGGAGATAGCACCAAGGTACAAGGTACCACATGATCTCCATATCACATAAAAAGTAAGTAATTCCTAGCTATATGGCTATAAAGAAAATGCTTTTCGGGAGGCAACCCGGTTATTTATTTTTATACACTCTTACTGTAGATTAAAAGAGTCCCTTTTCATTTTTTTCTCTGAAGTTTATAATAAAGTACCATGTTGAACCTATTTGGCTGATATAAAGATGATAAACATATGGAGTAGAAAATTCATGCACCAACATGTTTTAGTAAAAATCTTTTGATGAACTAAAAAATAGGCTCACGAAGCACCTCTTCTTGCATTACCGGATTTCAAAAAAAAAATTGAGATGGAGTGTGATGCTAGTGGTATTGGCATTGGAGGACTCCTCATGCAAAATGGACGTCCTATTGCTTATCATAGCGAGAAACTTGATGATGCATGCCTTAATTACCGAATTTATGACAACGAGCTGTTTGTCTTAGTTCGTGTTCTTCAAGTTTGGCAACATTACCTTTGGCATAAGGAAATTACCATACATTCTGACCATGAGTCATTGAAATATGTTAAAGGCCAAGCCAACTTGAGCAAACGGCACGCTGAGTGGGTTGAGTTTATGGAGTCTTTTCCTTACATCGTCAAGTATAAGAAATGCAAAGATAATGTAGTTGCGGACTCTTTGTCTCGTAAGAACACAAACCTTCTTACCCGACTCGAAGTAAACATGTTGGGTCTTGATGACATCAAAACTTTGTATGCTTCCGACCCATTCTTTGGACCAATATTCACAAAGTGTTCAATTGAAAAAGGAGTTGATGATTTCTATTTTCATAAGGGCTTTCTCTTTAAACAAAACATGCTTTGCATTCCGAAGTTATCCCTCCAAATTTTGCTTCTCCAAGAGTCTCATGGTGGAGGCATCATGGGTCACTTTGGCCATGACAAGACAGATGAAGCTAGATGTCGGGTGCTACATCCAACGATGCAAAACATGTGTTCAAGCTAAGTCTAAGTCTAACCCTTTTGGTCTTTATATGCCCCTACCTATTCCTTATGCATCATGGTCGGACATTAGCATGGATTTCATGTTAGGATTACCTAGGTCTAAACATGGTCATGATTCCATATTTGTGGTAGTGGATCGCTTTTCGAAAATGGCACACTTCATGCCGTGCCATAAGACAGACTATGCTTCACATGTTGCAAATTTATTTTTCAGGGAAATCGTACGTCTTCACGGTGTGCCAAGAATAATCGTCTCCAACCGCGACGTCAAATTCATGAGCTACTTATGGAAGGCACTCATGGTCAAGGTCGACATCAAGCTCCTCTTCTTGTCCGCATCGCATTTGAAAACCGAAGGCCAAACAGCGGTCATCAACCGAAGCCTCGGCACTCTCCGTCATGTGTCGATCAAGAAGAACCTAAAGGATCGGGAGGAATGCATTCCCCATGCTGAGTTCTCCTACAATCGAGCCAAGCACTCTACAACGAAGGCGATCCCATTCATGATCGTCTACGGCTTCGAGCCCCTCGCCACGCTCGACATACTAGCACTTCCTCTCCATGAGCGCACCAACATGGACATTGACAAGCACGCCCATGCTATGACGAAACTCCATGAAGACACAAGAGCTATTATCGAGCAACAAGTGTTTCGCCAAGCTTCAAGTCTAAACAAGAGCAAAAAGAGATGATCTTCAAAGAAGATGACCTCGTGTGGATACACTTAAGCAATGACCGCTTCCCCAAAGATCGCGACTCCAAGCTCAAGCCAAGAGAAGATGGCCCCTTCAAAGTCCTCAAGAGGATGAACAACAACGCCTACGTCATCGACATACCAACCTCAAAGTATCTCGTGAGCTCAACATTCAATGTCAAGGACCTTTCACCTTACCATGGAGATGTTCAAGATGATACCCATGAAGAGTCGACGACGACTCTTTTCCAAGGGGGAGCTGATATAGCCCGTCCTATGGATGTCCCTACATCCACACCACCAAATCCCCCACCACCAAATCCCCCAAGTGGACCTATAACTAGCACCCGAGCCAAACTCTTTCAAGCTAAGGTTAACTCACTTCTCTCGTCGTGTGAGTTTGATACATCCTTGGATAACTTGCTACTTCATGCAACTACTCTGTGCATTATCAACTACGAAGTCCTAGTGCATCGACAAGTCCCCTCAGAGCAAGTACCAGGAGCTGGACGAGAAGAAGACACTGTTGAGGCTGAAGCTCCGGAGTCTCTGGTCCTAAAGCCCGGAGTCTCCGCCCCGGACTCTGGACTGCCGCCCGTAGTTCTTAGTAGACCCCTTCGGAGTCCATGCCGGAGAGCGTCGCCAGCACTAGAGTCTCCGTGCACCCCGGAGCTTCCGGCCTCTCCACCCTAGAGTCTCCGGCCTACAGCATCAGAGTCTCCGCCCCAAGACTCCGGGCAGGACTCCGGCTGCCCGCCCGCCTGAAGCTCTCTATCTGCCTCCCCGAAGTGTGCCCCGGAGAATGAAGACCACCCCGGATGGAGTATATGAAAACTCTTATAGAATATCTACCCTTTCTTTTAATCAAAACCTTGGTTTAACTGTCCTGGCACGCTAGCTCATTTGACCACGAACTGGTGAGAGTGAGAACCACCGTCAGCATGGATCAGTGACATAGAGACAAAACCGACAGAATAGTTTGAGACATGGTGAGAGCAGCAATCACATGAAACACACGAGGAGAGTTGCAACTAGCATCGACCCCACCACATGCAGGACTGACCACATGTACTAAAAAGAAATGGATGCACCTTACCTACCGCTGCTGCCCACGGAAAGTATTCGATCGCCATCTCATCCCATGATCTTATTAGCATAAAAAAGAAAGAAAGAATTAAAGGTGCTCGAGGTAAAGAAAAGAAAAGAAAAGAAAAGAAGATACAAGCCCCGCGAGAGTGAGCATCGCACTCAGCAAGTATGGAATCTCTAGGTAGGTTGCCCAGCTCATTGGTGTTCTCTCCACGTGAATGTCCAGCCGGATTAGAGTTAATTGCGAAAACTAGGATAATTGAGACTAGGGTTTCAGAAAACTTCGACAATTGAGAATCGCTGCAAAAAACTACGAATTTTGAGGCTACCAAGTACAAAGATCTACCAACTTCATGTAATCGAACAATTAGCTCGTTGATCATGTTTCCGACACGGGTGGCCCGCGCGGGGCAGTGAGCACGATGGCGGCGAGCGCGGAGAATGAAGAGCGCTGGGCGGTGAGGGGCCGGCGAGCTGCTGTACACGGGGCAGCGAGCGTGGCCGACGGCGCACAGGGTAGCCGGCAAGCGCCGGCGCGCATGACGGCAGCGAGCACGGTGGCCGGCGAACGTCGGCGAGCTGCTGCACGCGCAAAGGCCGCGAACGGGGTGGCCGGGGAGCACGGCGGCGACCAGCAGGCTTCACGGCGGGGCGACGGATATGGCGGCCAGCGAGCGTGACGTCCACCCGCGGGTTTCCCGCGCGCTGGCTAGCTAGCTGAGCTCGTTTGCAAGCAGCAGGAGCGGTATGGCGAGCCCTTGCCTACAGCTGGCCGGCGAGTGCGTGGAGCGGCGAGCGGCGAGCGGCGGCTCACGCACAGCCTGTGGCCACAAGTGATCAACGCGCGTGAGAAATAGGAATAGAAGGACTATTTTGTAAAATGCATATGCCACATCAGCTAAACGGTGAGCTAATTACCCGATTACAAGAAGTTGTAGCTCTTTGTTTTTGGTAGGCCCAAAGTTCGTAGTTTTTTGTGACGATCCCCAATTGCCGTAGTTTTTTGAAACCCTAACCTTGCAGTTTTTTACAATTAATTAGTCGGATTAGCCATACAGCACGGGTGTTCCTATACAACTACCAGTGCGGCTAGGAACCGCTCACATACCCAGGCGGGTGTGGTGGGCCGGACCGCACTGGCCTTTTTTTCTTTACTTTTTATTTATTTCTTATTCCTGTTGATTAT
The DNA here is from genome assembly GCA_023614405.1 of Avena insularis. NCBI lineage: Eukaryota > Viridiplantae > Streptophyta > Magnoliopsida > Poales > Poaceae > Avena > Avena insularis. The sequence continues at coordinate 1,439,249 of CM042686.1, read as the reverse complement.
CTGTGTTTACTTTTGCGGTTTTCGAGTCTGAAGTTTTCAGAAATCTAAATCTCCAAAAAATATGATTTTTTTAAATCTATATACAAATATTTTCAAATTTTAAAAATTTCATATATATTTCCAAATTGAACAATTTTCAAACATGAATATTTTTTGAATATGTACATTTTCAAAATTAAATTTTGTTCTTATATTTATTGGACTTTGAACATTTGCTGAATCTGAATATTTTTCGAATATGAATATTCTTCAAATTTAAACATTTATCGGATATAAACATTTTCTAAATTCGAACAATTTTGAACCTGAACAAAAAAGTTACTGAAAAGAAAAGTAAAAAAGAAAAAGAAACTAATAGAAACATAAAAGTAAAAGGTAGAAAATAAAAAAAGAAACCAAAAAAGGAAAAAGATTAGTTGTACATCGGACTGGGCTAGACCCATGCGCGTGCAGGAGGTATGCGGCGTGGTGTAGACACTAACCTGGTCGGTGTATAGGATTCTCCGTCTGGCTGCTCAAGCTCCAGTTCTCATTTCAGTGGCAGGAGATACTATGTTGGCTGCATCCTGCTATGGGCTTGGGCCTTGTAAGTGTTCGACACCAGCTGCCATTGCAGCTTTGTTCCACAGCTCATTATCACAAAAATAATTGGATGACTTCCATCTTAGATTTCGGAGACCAGCAATAAAGGATTGACAAACAGACTCCAGTAGCAGCACTAGAAAAAACACTGAAAAATAACAACACATATAACAATTATTGCTTACATGTTGTAACAGCTACAATGCCGCCTCTTATTCCACAACAACTGATTGATTGTTCATCGCTCATCAATCTGCAGTTTTTTTTTCACTTCTAGAAGTAACTCGTCTTTTCATTCCAACAGATCGATGAATATCACACGATGAGTTCTGACGGGAGGGCAAAAGGGGATTTGTTTGCAGGTGCCGAATAAGCCGTTTTGTCACACTGTTCCTTGCATTCAGCCATTGTGAGGTAGCAGACATTCGTCACCAAACAGCACATACAACCCGGATCGCAGGTTCTAACTCGCGCTTTATTGACGCACAATCCATCAGGTAAATATAGCTTCTTGTTACCCATGTCTTCCGTTATTCCGCCTGTGGAATATGTTGAGAATAATGATCCATTAATACATGTATAAAAATCTTTTGTTGTTGTTGACTGACAAGCACTCCATCGATCCAATAAGAAGCAAAAAAAAAAGACAATCTGCCAAACTATCCAAAGAACAAAAACTTATAGACTACGCGTCCGCCACAAGCATCTTGGCTTAGAAATAACACAAGTTAGCACAAGCATATATGGCAATAACAGTGATTTACTTCCTTCAAAGTAAAATGAAATAACGGTGACTTACACTGTACAGGTGTAGAAAAGTACGTTAGAAGAAGCACCAACAATACGGCTAGTGCATGGGCATGCTTTATGAACTTGTCCATGCACACAATAGATGCGAACATGTTTGCACAAGGTAGAGTGTTTGACGGTCAACACCACTAGGTGCGTGCTCTCTCGATCCACAGGGCACACATATATATAGTTACACAAGATGCCCCACCAAACAAAAGACAGACATTAGTGTACTGTTTATTACTTGGAATATAATGTCCATATATATATCCATCTCTCATTAAGACAAGTTATCTATATGTTTAATTACCTCTTATTTTTAAACAGGTTTACCAATTATAGTACTAGCCAAAATTAAATGCGGGGAAAAAATATTACAATCAGATTTAGCTCTGGCAATTCAGAGATACGTGCCGAGCGAGCAAATCTTTTATTTATGTCAGCAAATCATTTATTTATGTACTCCATCCATCCAAGTTTATTGGGCTACTAGTAGAATTAGAAGAAATCCAAAAAATTAGGCTAGATTTGCTACTTAACTCGTGGTTTAATTGTCTCGATTCTTGGAAACAAGCCACATGGCACCTTTTGTGTATGACTCCATGAGACTACCCTATGCATGACATTGCATGTAACGGAGTAGTAATTAATCATCATAGTTAATGAGAGGAAATTAACAATTACAACCCATCTATGTGATTTTTCTCTACCAATAGAATCTCACCTTGGTCGCAGTGCTCCTTCGATTAAGCCCAATAAACCTGGATGGAGGGAGTAGTATACTTGTTTATTACTTGGGATATATATAGTAATCTACATATATCCATCCACCATTAAGAGTAGTGGTTGACTGTATATCTACTTTCTTATTATTTCGAAGGTTTCAAACGAGATTCTACCAATATGCCACTTATAATTTACTAATTTGGCATTTTTAGTCCAAAATTTGAGACCAATATCTAAACTAAAAATGCCGAACCAACTTAAAGAAGATATTAGTTCAAAATTACGACTTTGAAAAAAAAGTGGATAACGGGACTAAATTTTAGTGCCCAAGGGAAAAACATCTGCCAAAAAGGAAAAAAAAATATCTGGACCTTATTTTGGAATAGTGGAACAAATCCTGACTACTCCAGGAACACAATTGTGGACTAAAAGGAATGAAATCACGCCACAAAATGAGACAAAAAATTAGAGTGTTTTATAGTACGTCTTGTTCCACTACTAGAAGTAATTTGATCTTATAGGTGGAAGAATTATAAATTATGCTTCTTGCCAAGCTAGGCGAGCATGGCTTAGCTTGACGCCTTAACAAAGTTTGCCTAAGATAGATTCTACTTATATACTCCATCTATATCTTAGTTGATTGAGATTTTCCTGTCTAATTTAGAAAGATCTCGGTCAATTTAGACAAATGAACTGTTACACTACCAATATCAATATATTGCACGCCTCAATGCTCAATCTCCATGTAAGCGAAGGCGCTGCTCATGCTTCTGTTCTACTCCCTCTATTCGGAATTATAAGACACTTTAGCTTTGTAAATCGAATGTCTAAACGTCTTTTAGTTTATACTTTCTCTGTTTCAAAATATAAGATGTTTTAGCTTTGTGAAAGAAGTGTATCTGGACCCCTTTTAGTGTGTAGGTTCATTGAGGATTGGAATGAACTACACACTAAAAAGGTCTAGATACACTCCTTTCACAAAGCTAAAACATCTTATATTTTAAAACGGAGGGAGTTGGTTCATAGAGATTCAGAGTGAACCTATAAGCTAAAAAGTCTAAATATATTTATTTCACAAACCTAAATTATTTTATATTTCTGAACAGAGAGTAGAAGTTGCAAGTTCCAATTTCAGCACAATGAGGATGCCACTTACAACTTAAGTACTGTGTAACGGACTGGGCTTTCCAGGCGATACGATGACTGCGTCCTAGCACAGGTCTTGAACCTTGTAAGTGTATGAGCCCAGCCATGGCCTTGGAAGGTTTTCTCGTGCTCCCAGCGAGCCACCGGCTATTTTGGACAATTCACGTGCGACCCGTGGGCTGCAAAACCACCGATACAGTACCATTGCTACTGTTCCATGAATAGTGACCTGCTAATGGAAAGATTCAGTGTACCACTATTGCCTGCTATTGTAGAAATATATTTTGGTCCAACCAACAGCTCCTACGTGTCCATCGCTAGACTATATTTTTTTAGGTTCCTCTTTTCAACTCTCTGACTGCATTATATTTTTACACAACTTTGCAGCCGTAATTTCACGTCTGTATTTGCCCTGCATCTACGGAAAGTATATTTTTCATATGTTTCTTCTTTTCAACTATTCGAAGGTAATTCATGGACACACCTTCCCGGCCATAATTATTCAGCAATAGTTAGTCTATGTCTACGACATTATTTTTTTGCATATTTTTTTAACTACTCGACGGTAGCTTTTTGGCGCAACTTTTCGGATGTAAGTTTTATATGGCACCGACGCGGTGACGCCTGCGAGTGCCGCCGTTCCTTCCTAGAGGGCGTCGGGTGTACCCCTTCTCCACTCCCCTTCGAGTACCAGGGGAAATCCCTAGGACTAGTCTGGACAACAGCGTTGCTTGGTACACGACGCTTTGGAATGCTAGGAGTGTGGTGGGACAACATCGGAGGGCGCAACGACCGTGGGTCTCCCCTGTTTAGTCGACCTACCATTGTTGACTTTCCTTTTTTTTTCTTTCTCTTTTTTTCGTTTGGGCTTGATTGTGCTGCTGCCCAACAGTTGTATCGTATGGTTGCTATATTAATAGCGGGGTGAAAGCCTATTTCGAGACATTTACAGTGGTATTTTTTTACATCTCTTTTTAACTACTCGATGGTAATTCTTTGACGCATCTCCCCATTTGTTATTTTTTGACCATAGTACGATATTTTTTTTAGCTCATTCTCTTACTACTTGATGGTAATATCCCGCACAACTTTCTTGCCGTGATTTCCTCGGGTAGTTACCGCATGGTACCCTCCTCCGTAGTGAGTATTCTCTAACCGTATTTAATCGATGGTATTTTTTAGGTTTCTTTCATAATTCTTTGGTGAGTAGTAATTTTTTGTCACGCTTTATTAGCCCTAATTTCCATATGGAACTACCTTCTGGTAATTTTTGGAGGGAGAGTAATTCTACGGCCATAATTTGCCAGCGGTATTTCAATTTTGTTGTACTTATATATATTCTTTGACAGTAATTTCATCTTTCAGCACCTCTTTTGTCTAAGGAAAATAGTAATGTTGTCTTCTGTATTAACTTCGGACAACAATACTACACTACTTAATGCGTAATCTCTAGCAGTACTTTTAATCAATTATTCGACGATATTGTCCACCTAGTTGTGATGGAAGAACGAAATAAATTAGGACAACCTAGATTGCACCTTTTTTGCGCTACTCGTTATCAAAAATACTTTCATTGTCGGATAACATCCATCTTAGATTTTGGAGACGTGCAATCAAGGATTGACATCTGATAGCAGCATTAGAAAACCTAAAAATAGACATCAACAAATAATAAGCAAATAATGGTTCCATATATACTGCAAGACAACAACTATATTGCCTCTTATTCAACATTGATTGATTGTCCATCCGCACATAGATTAGTCGGTTATCACTTCTAGTAACATATATATCTTTATTTTAATAAACGAATACCATGTAATCATATCTTACGGGAGGGCAAAGGAGGATTGCGTGCGGGTGCTGAACGAGATAATTGGTTACACCTTGCAATGCAATCATCCATTTTATCATAGCAGTAATCTGTTACCAAACAGCAGATGCAATACCCTTGTTCGAGACAGGGCGAAGCTTGTGATTTGTAGGCGCATAGTCCAGCGGGTAAATTAATCTTCATGTTACCTACGTCTTCTGTGATTCTGCCTATGGGATGGAGAATACCAGTAAGTCCATTAGTATCCGTATAAAAAATCTTTTGTTACTGCTGACTAACAAGAAGCAAAAAACACAAATTAGAACAAGCATATAGCTAGCAACAATAACATGGTATCATCCACTTACATTGCGCATGCGTAGCAAAGTACATGAGAAGAAAAACCAACAACACGGCTGGTGCATGGCCATGCTTTATGGGCTTGTCCATGCAGACAATGGATGGGGATCTGTTTGGGCGAGACAGATTTTTTTTTCGATCAATACTACCAGGTGCTTGCTCTCTCTGATCCACACGGCACATATATATACTACTTCCATCCAAATTAATGCATCCGAATCTACACAAATCTACGTACATTAATTTGGGTCATTACTACATGATATTATATGAGTGGACATTAATAACTAGGCATGTTTTAGTGTCAGATACTCCCTCCTTCTCAGTTTATTAGGCCCAGTAGAAATATCGCTATGATTTAGGTGATTAGACATTGGCTGTACTTCAGAAATGAACATTTTAGGAGACCAGCTATTGGTTGCATACCGTAGTGCGTATTAATTGGTGCTAGATATTAGCCGAACTCTTAAGATTTTTCTAATCTTTTAGTAAGCCTAATAAATTGAGAAGGAGACAGTACTTTCCAATCTAAACAAATCTAAATACATTAATTTGGGTCATAACTACATGATATCTATACCTACCTACTAATAAAGGACGGAAGGTTTCTTGCTCCCGCTTTTTTAGGTCCGTTTTTACCCCTGCCAGTTCAGAGTTATTACGTGTTATGCCACCGCCAAGTCAACTTCTTCACGTCCGCTCTGCTATGGTATTTGGCCAGTCCCGTCGCGAGCCTCCCGTGACCCCGTCCCTGAGAGCATCTCCACTCGCAACCCCCAATTTAACCCCGGCGTAAGACCATATGGGAGGCGCCGGCGCAAAAACCGGCTATGGGGAGGAGCCGGTCTCTAGCCATGACCCCCCAAATCGGCCCTCAAATTAAAAATTTGAAATTCGAGCAAGAACAATAATATGGCGGGTAGAACGGACGATCACCGATCGCCGATCGCATAGCCGAACATAAATAGTCTGGGCATTACAAAACAAAGTCTCGACGATCACATCGTCGCAAATCATCATAGTCTAGCAATCAAAAGAAGCCACGCCGGCATCATAGAGCATAGCGGCACATCAGACGGCGGCGTCGACATCGACGACCGGCAGGGGAGTGCCTGTCGCCGGTGCGCCCGCAGGTGCTGGGGTAGTGGATGCCATAGGCGATGGCGAAGTGGATGCCGCAGGTGCTGAGGTAGTGGATGCCGGTGGGCCTCGGACCTCGTGCAGGATCGCGGTGCGCTAGGCCTCCCACCACGCCCGCACGTCGGCGTCCATGTCCCTAGTGTCGACCATGAGGATCGACAGGTCATCCCTCCTCTTCTTCGCGGCCACATTGGCCCTGATCAACTCGAGCTTGGCGTCTTGCCTCTCGATGACCGACACCCACCTGACCGCGGCAACCTGCTCCATCTTGGTGGCCTGCTCCGCCCTCTCGGCAGTGTGCGAGGCGGCATCCTCCATGCAGGCCATGATCGAGCTGTGCAGTTTCTCGATGGCTGGCGTGGCATCCCTCGCTGACTTGGCCTTCTTCTGCCCGATCGGACGGCCTTCCGAGGAGAGAGATGGCGGCGCGCCGGGGTCGTACTTACCCTTGGCGAGCGCCGTGCGCGTCTCGGTCCACTTGTCGCACGTCTCAATCCTAGCGAACACATGGATGAACTTAAACTCGACGTCGTCGTTGTCCTCGCGGTAGGCGGTGATCATGGCATGCATCTACAAAAGCAATGCAATGCAGCGAATTAACGACCGTGATCAATGGCCGGCGACCCAACACAAGGCTACGATGGACAGTGGACACGGTGGGTTCACTTACTTGGTCCTCGAAGTTGGTGCCGCTGACATGGACACGACGCACCTCCTCCATGACGCCATGCCATTTGTTGCAAGCGTGCTGGATTATGTGCCAGCGGCGCGACATGCCGGAGTCGTTGCGGTCGTGGTACAGGTCCTTTAAGTAGGGGTCCAAGAGCCGCCGCTCGTCGTACGCCGCCTTGACACGCAACCAGTAGGCCTCAGAGCTCTGGTTCGCGCCGGTGAAGGGGTCGATGCTGACCGATTTCCAAGCCTCGGCAAGACACTCGTCCTCCCGTGAGCTCCACTTCGGCCCGCGACCGCCGTTCTTCTTCTTCTTGACCACGGGCACCACCTCGGGCACCGACGCGGGCGCCTCTTCCTCGTCGTCCTCGGCGAACGCGTAGGCATTGTTCTCCTAGGGTTCTTGGCTGTCATCGCAGCCGTCGTAGGCCTCCGCCTCCCCCTGCGTGTAGAAAGGTGGCAGCCCCCCACCGTTGATCATGTCGGTCATGATGGTATCGGTGCCCAGCGTCGTTTCGTCGAGCACCCCATGGCTGCCGCCGCTGCTAACAGCGGTGGTGGGCATACCGCCGTGGAAGAGGGGGCGGCGAAGAGTAGGAGAGGCGGCCAGGTTGGGTGCACATTGGCGGAAGGCATTGGGGTTGAAACTGTCGTTGAGGTCGACAGCGCTGAAGGCATTGGGGTTGAAGCTGCCGCCCGCGTCGAGTGGCCCGCAAGGCGAGAAGCGAGATAGCTTGGGTGTACCCTGGCTGTCTTGGGACATCGGGCTAGCCTGGGTTGTTGCCGAAGACGGCGACGGTGACGAGACGCTCCCTTGGCTCCCCCACGCGTGCGGGGGGAAGCTCGGCATGCCCGCCATGTGGGCGGCTCTCTGCGCCATGAGCACCTCCGCAGCCAGAGCCTCTGAGGCCCGCTTCTTCCTCGCCCTGAGCTCTCTCTGCCGGCGGCTGGCGTTCTCGACCTGCCAGCGCTGCAGGTCGAACGCCCTCACGTTCGTCATCCCTCCGCCGCTCCTCCGGCTTGCCCTCTTCTTCGCCGTGGCGCTACACGCTGGGAGCGGCGGCGTGCTTCGATGGCATGGCGGCGCGATCTGGTCTGTGCTGGGGAAATGGCGGGAGTGGGAGGCGAGGAGGGAGGGGAGGTGGGAGGTAGGGGCTAATTTTGGAGGGAACCGGCGCTAATTTTGGTGGGAAAAGGGAATAATTTCAGCTAGGTCGCCGATAAGGCTGGCCCGCCGAACTTTTCCCCGTCCTCCGGCGCCCCCGATAGCCTCCCTTGGAATTGGGTTTCGACCGGGAACGCCGGGTAATTCGAGCGCGCGCCCTGGCGCCAAATCGAAATTGGGGGACGCGGCTGGGGCCAAAAATTGGCGCCAGCGGCCCTCAAAGGCCTTTGGGGGGCCTTTGAGGGCCACGAGTGGAGATGCTCTGAAGCTTTCCGATCTTTTTCTTCCCCATATTGTGCTAATCACATCCTTCATTCCATGGAACAAGCCGGTGCCAACATGATTTTCATGGTCACCGCCGCCTCCGTCCACACCCACCAACCGACAATTCTAGCGGGCAGCCAAGACCTCAACGAGGCTGGGTTTTCTCACACAATCTCTGTCAACGATGGTGAGCCAGCAATCCCTAAAGCCAGAGCCGCTGAACAAGGGTGCCTTCAGGCTTCAGGTGGTTCTCGTGTAGCCCTTTGCTTCATGCATGTTGATTACTGTGGTCCGTAAGGCCAAGGCCATAACACACTCATACTCGACCATGGAGCTCCTGCCAGATGCATAGGCCAGCTTCTTGTGACTGGATTCTTGTAGATTTTCAGGTGCACATGCATCTTTTCCTGAATTTTTGGTTGCGCATGATTGTGATGTGAACAAGACTAAACCACGAGCCTAATTCTATGGTCTTGTAGATGATTTTTTTAAACTCTTATTCCATCTGATCCAAGTTCTGTTTTATGCAGTCCTTCTCTGCTCTTATATTTGGATCGACGGGCAGGAAGGCAAGTACCCCCTCCCTCTCAAAATAGAGGTCGCAGATTTTTTTTAAAATTTGGATGAATTTAGACACTATTTAGTATATAGATTTATCCAGATTTTAATAAACTCGCGATATCTATTTTAGGACCGAGGGAGTATCTCAATCATGACGTGAATATATTAGGGTCATGGTTTCAAGCACTGGTGTTTGGGTAGCGTAAGAAGCGGCGACACTCAGCTTCATGCCCATCTCTAGGTTGTCCACGGTGGAGATAAGGATGGTGCATTTCTATTGAAAAGTGGGCATAAAAAACCAGAACTGAAACCAAATATACCGAAACCGAAACTAATTTTGGTCAGTATATGTGATAAACCGAAATTAAGAATATCAATATATTGCATGTCTCAATGCTCAAACTCCATGTCCCTCCTCCCAGTTGTGGTAAGCGAAGGCGCTGCTCATGCCTGCTCATGCTTCTGTTCTAGTAGTGCAAGTTCCAATTTCAACCGCATGAGGGATGCCACTTTACAACTTACAAGTGCCTACAGGTCCACCATGCCGGATTCGAAAGAAAAGTGTTTGGGAAACGCTCGCGTCACTCTAGGGGCAGCTCTGGCGATCTGACATTTCCGCTGCCGAAGGAAGCCCCCGGGCAAAGCCTGCGCGGCTGACTATGGAGGAGGCCCTTCATCTCCTCGTATGTAGGGTGGCAGCCAAGGCCTTTCATCCCCACGCAACGGGATCTCCGTCTTACTATAGATCGGCGACCCTGGATAACGAGATGCACGCCACAGAGACGGATACCAAGGCGGCGGCCCTGGGTTTGTTTGACGACCGTGGAGACCTCTGTGGCTGCAAGGGCGGCATTGTGCTAGTTTGGGGGTACTCGGTGCGACTAAGCTTCTCATCTCCGGGTTGTGCGAGTATTGGTGGCGGTGCCCGCTGAGATCTCTGGCCTGCTGTTGGAAGCCGGCGAGCGGCAGTGTGGGCGCCATCATTCTTCCAAATAAAGGAGGCGTTCCTAGGATTCTCCTCGTACCTAGACGTTTGTCTCTGGGTGCCTGCCCTCATGGATTTGGCTGGTGATGAGTTTCGGAAGGCTTCCGCCAATGATCTCCCTTGGGCGCCTCATGCCTAGAATTTGCTGGGTCGGATAGGATTCGGTCGTGCGCACCCTTGGCTTTCTGACTGTTCGGTGTCAGGAGGGAACACCACAAAGCTTCATTGTCTATTGCCATCATGGGACATGTCTTTTGAGTTCCATGGTGAAGTCAGAGGTGGATAATGTCATGGAGTCTGAAATATTAGGACTAGCAATGGTAGTTCGAGTCTTCGTGTCGATGAGGAACTTTCTTGGGGATTTGTAACTCATAGCAATGGCATCAGCAAGTGGGGGGGTGGAAACACATGAGAAGTATCAAGTCTTATCTTTCACGGTGAAAATCCAAGGTCTAGGCTTAATTGGTTGTGCCTGCCAATGGGCTTGTTAAAGAGATTGTTTTGAGATCACATAATTTCTTCCGGGTGAAAACTGATGATTTATGATTGGCGACAACGACGCTTGTGCACTGTCTTCTTCTTGGAGGCGCCGCTTTTGGAGAATTTGGACTTCGGGAGTTGTTTTGATAGTGTTTGTACTGTGCTACAAGGAGTAGATCATTGTAGTGGAACTTTTTCCTTCTTTTTGTTTTTAGAGTTGTGTACATTTGTAGTGCCTTTAGGGCACTGTGTTGTTATAGAGACTGGATGTAAATGATATTTTCGCGATATTAATATATTCTCTTTGTCGAAAAAAGTATGATGGGCTGGTCCTTCCAACAATGACAGTATTATGTAGGCTGTGTCCTCGTATGGGTCTTGGGCCTTGTAAGTGTGTGAGCCCAGCTATGGCCTTGGAATGTTTTCCATGATCTCTCTTACGTATTGTATATGTGGAGCACATTAGGACAGATGGAAGAACAAACTAAATTAGAGAGCCTTGATTGTAGCTTTTTTGTGCAACTCGGTATCAGAAATACTTTTCATTGTCCTCTGACATCCATCTTCGATTTTGGACACGTGCAATCAAGGATTGACATCTGATAGCAGCATTAGAAAACCTAAAAACAAACATCACAAATAATAAGCGAATAATAGTTTCCTATACATATACTACAAGACAACCACTATATTGCCACTTATTCAACATTGATTGATTGTCCATCCGAACATACATTACTCTTTATTTTAATAAATGAATATCATGTAATCAGATCTGAGGAGAGGGCAAGGGGGGATTGTTCGCGTGCGCCGAACGAGATGATTTGATACACCTTACAATGCAATCATCCATTCTATCATAGCAGTAATCTGTTACCAAACAGCAGATGCAATACCCATCTTCGAGACATGTTGAAGCTCTTGGTTTATAGGCGCATAGTCCACCGGGTAAATTAATCTTCCTGTTACCCACCTCTTTTGTGATTCCGCCTATGAGATAGAGAATAATATTTTCAAGGACAAGAGAAAGAGAATAATAGAAGTCCGTTAATATGCGTATGGAAAATCTCTTGTTATAGTTAACTAACAAGCACTCGATCGATCTAACTAGAAGCAAAAACAGAAATCAGCACAAGCATATAGCAACAATAACATGGTATCATCCACTTACACTGTGCATGTGTAGCAAAGTAGATGAGAAGAACCAACAACACGGCTGGTGCATGGCCATGCTTCATGTACTTGTCCATGCAGAGAAACAATTGACGCGAAGAGCCTGTTTGGATGAGATAGAATTCTCTTTACGATCAATACTACCAGGTGCTTGCTCTCTCTGATCCACACGACACATATATATAGTTACACAGGATGGCCCACTGTACAGAAATAGACAGTAGTATATTGTTTATGACCTGGAATACAGTGTATCCCATTAAGAGTAGATAGTATTTTCCTTAAGAGTAAGTGATTCATAGGATATTTTTAATGTTATAAATTATCTGTTATCTTTAGACAGCTTTAATTACCAAATATAGTACATATTACTAGTAACCAAAATTGAATGCGGCTGGGAAAATTATTATCAGATTATAATGTAGCTCCGGCTATTCTTAGATATCCATAGATCTATGGAAAATTTTGTTTTATGTAAGGGCCATGGAGAAGAGCCAGCCAAGAAAGAAGACTCACATTATCAACGATCTGTCCTTTGCTGAGTACTACCTCCATTCCAAAATATAAGCTTTCTTAGTTGTTCGATTTGAACTGCTAGAAAGGCTTACATTATGGAACGGAGGGTAGTACCATATAAGAGGGCATACGCACGCATTCAGGTCATAACTGCATAAATGGTCTCTCCTGATTGGTCTCCCATGACAGGTCTCCTTGAGCCAGGCAGCGGGTGTAGTATTACAGGTTACGACGACCTCTCGTAACTTAGTATACATGCTGATACTAATGGGCATTCCACCCACCCATTGTTGTGTGAGGACCAGGAGCCCTTTGGGTGTCACAAAACTAACATTGGCTCACCAATGATGGACGCCCACGGTGGCGCGTTTAGTGTTGCCGCCAGCACCACCGCTGATGGGCATAAAAGTGCTATTAAGATTCTTCTGAAGGCACATTCAGAAAGGCCCTCCCCTGACTTTTTTCATGTTTTCATTAATAATGGGCGAAAAAACTAGTGAAAAATTCTTAGGGGAGGGGTGTTACACCCAGGGAGAAGGGGGCACACACAATCATGAGACACACATACAAACACCCACATGTGAGAACACTAGTATCAGATGGGGAGGAGGTACGTTAACGAGACAGTCCATGTAGCCGCGGAGAGACATATGTGGAGCCGGCCACGCCAGAGCACGACAACATCGTATTGGTTGTCATACCTCCACCCCCCAGCATGACTTTCTGGATGTGCCTTTCTCTCCACATGCAGGGCAGGGCAAACCGAGGCATCGTGCCATGACTTGCATTATAACAGATTCTGCTATCCAACACACTGATCACACACCTTGTCTAGCCGTCCGAGAGTGCCAGCAAACAGAAAGAACATCAGGGGTATAGCAAGCCTGAAGCCTTGGCTATGAAACTAATCGCTTGTAACCTTGTCAAAAGGTACCCAATACCAGAACGCCAGAGTCAGATGGCGCAACGATTATATAACCTGCACTCGATGATCCAACAAAGAAGATAAACCGTGCCATTTATTTCACTGATTTCTTCATCTTGTGTTTTTATATAGTGGAACTGAGAGATGACTAAACTCGATGGGGGTTGCGCTCATGAGGATTCACTGGACCTACCCCTGCTACTTTTCCTCCCTGGGCTCTGTTAGGCGTTGGAATTGGTCTGGATTACAGGGTACTGTTTTGCAAACTCATGACCGTTAGCATCTTTCCTGAACCTCGTCAACTTTTTCTTGGACCATCACCATTTTTTCCCACGACATGGATGTTTAGAAAAATACACTACTAGGAAAGCCCTTATCAGTGGCGCACATTTTTTCACTATCCGTGGCGCATACGTTAGTCGTCACTGATACGTCGTCACTGATAACTATCTTCAGTGACGTATTTCAAAATGCGCCACAAAAGTCTCAAACTTCAGTGGCGCATATGGCCAATATGCGCCACAGAAGTTTTTTTCCAAAATTCAAAAAAAAAGGCGGGCCAGATCTCAAACTTCTGTGGCGCATATGGCCAATATGCGGGCCAGATCTAGATCTGGCCGGAGTTGGTGGTGGTGGTGGTGGTGGCGGCTGGAGGAGGGCTAGGAGGAGGTTGCCGGAGTTGGTTGTGGAGGAGGAGGAGGAGGTTACCGGAGTTGGTGGAGGAGGAGGAGGAGGAGGTCACCGGAGTTGGTGGTGGAAGAGGAGGAGAAGGAGGAGGAGGAGATCACCGGAGTTGGTGGTAGAGGAGGAGGAGGTCGCTGGAGTTGGTGGTGGAGGAGGAGGAGGAGGAGGTCGCTGGAGTTGGTGGTGGAGGAGGAGGAGGTCGCCGGAGTTGGTGGTGGAGGAGGAGGAGGAGGTGGTCGCCGGAGTTGGTGGTGGTCGAGGAGGAGGAGGAGGAGGTCGCCGGAGAGTGGAGAAGGAGGAGGGGAGGAGAAGGGGAGAAGTGTGGAGGGGAGGAGAAGTGGGGAGAAGAGAAGAGGTGGGGAGGGGGAGAAGAAGGAAAAAGGGAGGGAGAAGGGCGCTGGCGGGATTCAAATTTCGAATCCCGCCAAAGACTTCTGTGGCGCATATGGGGGAAATGCGCCACAGAAGTTTCTCCCCTTTTTTTATTTTTTTTTGCAGTAAAAAATCTTCTACCCTAAATAACTTTTTACTCTTTTCGAATTTGGGGATTTTGTAAAATCCAGAACGACCATAGGTCGTTGAATTCGATCCGGGAATTTCGAGACGATCATTTTGATAGGTTAACGATTTTTTCCGACATCGTATGCAAAAGTTATAGCCGTTTTACCGTGCCATGACCTATTTTTGCAAAATACATCGAAATTCATGTTTTTCAATTTTGTCTAGATCTATACCCTAAAATCTAACTACAACTCAAAGGAATTATATTTTTGAAGTTTCTATCATTTTTGTTTATTTTTTACAAAACTGAAAAAGCAATCCAAGGGGGGGGAGGGGGGGGGAGGGGATCGGTTCCCCCCCTATATGCTTGTTCTGTGGCGCATACACCTATATACGCCACAGAAACATCACTTTCTATGGCGCATATGGACATATGCGCCACATAAGTTTCTTCCCCTTTTTTTGCTGCTTGGTCCCATCAACCTTCTGTGACACATACGTCTATATGCGCCAAAAAAGTTTGGCACTTCAGTGGCGCACACGGAAATATGCGCCATAGAAATATGAACTTCTGTGGCGCATATTGGTTTCGTGCGCCACTTTAGTGCCAAACTTCTGTGGCGCATTTTTTCTAGTGCGCCAATGATACATATCTGTGGCGCATGGTTTTACATATGCGCCACTGAATATCTTGTCTACCTATAAGCTGTTTCCTAGTAGTGATATGAGAATAAAAAAGATGGAAATAAAAACAAAACCAAAAGGCAGAATTAAAAAATAAAAAAGGGGAAAAAAGGAGAGAACCAAATAGAAAACTAAATGATAAAACCTAGACGAAAAACTGGAAGAAAAAAAATCTCACGAAAAAACTTCTCCAACAGCGTTGTCATTGCCTCCTCCCGTGTTGTCGCCTACTCCACCCGTGTCGTTGCCTCCTCTACAACAATAGCCAAAGCACATCGATCGCGTACAACGCATGCCCAGAGTTGACATGAGGGCAATTTGATCGAGTGTACGAAGTTTAAAGCAAGAGTTGACGGGAGTGCGTGTGGCTAGCACCGCAGAGGCATCAGAGTGCCCCGGCGATGGCGGTGGGACTAATGTGGTGACCGTTGAGAAAAGACGGTGGTGGTGGTGTAGGACGAGGCAACGACGCTAGCGGAGGAGTAGGCAGCACTGGTGGAAGGCTCGAGCCCAATACTTTCATTCTCTCCATGCGAAGGTGTCATCCGCCATCTTATAACACCACATATGCCGCTCTCACTCCGATTCTTCAGTAAATGTGACATGAGGAGCAAGAGTATGCAGCCGCAACATTCATCGACTTTAAGGCATGGGGAGTTTATCTCCAGTGGACCACAATGGCAGCCGGTGGGAAAGAGGTAGGGGAAGACCACAAACGTACGATGGAGGAAGAAGCATAGTGGAGCTGGGGCAGACAACGGACGACAAGCGGAAGAAGAAGCATAGTGGAGCGCTCTGCACACTAGAGCAAACATATGGACTTTGCACTCCCGACAACTCTAAGCATGCTCTTTACCCAATGTATTTGTCTACTGTTAGAGCAAGAGGCGACGACAACACTATTAATGCAGCACACTAAAAATTTGTTGTAAGATATTAATAAGTTCATGCAAGCTACATCTAACAAGATCTAGTAGAGGTTCATTTGCTTCAATAAGCATTTTAACTTTATCTACTTGTTTTTGATTCATAACCATACGTGATTCTTTTGTCTCATCCTCCATCATGGAAGGTTCCTTTTCTTCTTTCATTATGGATCCAAATTGTATCAAAAGATGTTCAATAGGATCAGCATAATTTAACAATTCTTTTAGTAATAATGATAGAATTCATGCCTACCACAGGTGGTGCTTGTGGTTTTCTTGCAGACACGCTTAATAAGGTTGCTTGATTATCAACTAATTTGGAGAGATCCTTATCTAGACTTGTTGCTTGATGTTGCAACCCTTGTATATGAGAACTTATGGATGCAATAGATTTGCTTAACTCTTCTATCATTGTAGCATGACTAGCTACTTGCTCGAAAGATTTTTATTTTCTACATGGTCATTAGTTGTAGGTAAAATATTGGCAGGTTTCCATTTATTTTGAGTCCCATTAGCATTAGGATATGAAAGGACGATTACCATAATTATTTTGGGGGTAAGGTGGACAACCATAAGCATTATTGTAGTTGTTCCCATAGACATTATTACCAATGTTTCTTATGTAGTTGACATCTACATTTTCAGCATTGTTTCCAACAAGATCTTGTAAAGGCACATTATCAATATTTTGTTTAGAGATATAAGAGGTATATATAACGGTAGAAACCTAGGTCATCAACGATCCACTTCAGCCCAAGCCTCCGGCGATGAGGCCTGCTCCGCTCCGTCAGAAGTTAGCCTCCTTAATGAATTTGGATCATACTTTAACACATGCCACCCTCCCACTGCTGTGTGAGGACCAGGAGTCCTTTGGTTGTCACAAAACATACATTGGTTCACCAATGCCATGTGCCCAAGGTGGGCCGTTAGTGTCATTGCCATCACCACCACCGACGGGCCATGAAAGTGTTATTAAGATTCTTCTGAAGGCAGGTGATCACGTGGGCCAATGTACACGCTGGTAAATCTGTAATCTCAACTGGAGATTTTCTCGAGTGGTCACTAGGGTGGGCACAAAGGCCGCCACCTAAAGTTTTTGATGTTTTTACTAAGAATGGGAGAAAATGCTAATTTTTTTTTACGAGGGAGGGGTGTCACACCGAACGCGAAGAGGCGCACACAAGCATAAGGTGTTGGGTCCGCAGCATAGAAAACAAAAAATTTCCTACGATGAGAACTACACGCCAAGATCTATCTACTAGGTACAAAGCAATGGATGGACATAAGTCCAACGAGAACTTACCCTCGAAGACAACGAGTTTTGTTAACGAGTAGGAACTCGTGGTTGATGTAGTCGTACACTTGCCGATCTCAAGATCGCGAGGAAGTCCGAGCACCGCAACTCAGCAGCGCACTGCGCACACACGCTCAAGCCACGGACAACCTCCACCTCCTCGCCCAGCGATCCAGCGAAGCATCAACTCCTTCCTGCATTTAAATGCCATCGGAAACATGTATCTCGCTAATCCGAGACCATGGGGGAATAATTCTAGAGGGGGAGAGAGATCCTTCACAAGGAGGTGTGAGGATGAAGGAGGGAGTGGGCGGCCTTTTATAGGAGGAGGGGGGGTGCCCCTCCTCTCCATGGCCGGCACATGGGGGGGTGACCCCTCACCTCCCCCATTCATGTGGTGGTAACCCCTCCACATTAAAATGCCTCTTCACATTCCCTTTTAAAGTCTCCACTTTAAATGCATTAAAATTCTTCAAGTTTAATGCTCTCTCATTTAATAAAACTCTTTTATTAAATTTATTCAGAATTTTGTTAATTACTTTAATAACAAACATTCACATATAGCCCCTTGCAATATTTCAATATCACATGCAGAACCACTTTCTGCAATTTCACCCGAAACAATTTCTGGTTTCTATCGAAATAATTCCTGCGCTTTGCAATTCTTTCGTCTGAAACATATGTGCTCCAAAATGGTGTCCGGTAACTCTTAAGTGTGTCACCCGATGGTTCGTGAATAATGCAGAAATGATTGAGACTCCTCTCAGATCAATAGTCAGAAGCGGGACCTGGAGATCCATACTGACTCCTGTATATTCAACGATGACTTATGTGATCGTGAGAACATTTAACGCTTGTAACTAAATCCCTTTGTCTCGCGATATATTACATGTCCGAGATTCGATCATCCGCATCCAAATACCTAGTTTGATCTCGTTACCGACATGCACTCTTTTCTCGTTCCCGTGATATAACATTCTAGTGATCACATCACTTGCTTGCAAGCTATCCCAATGTGATATCACCGAGAGAGCCCAGAGTATATCTATCTGTCATCGGGATTGACAAATTCCACTCTTGATCCATGAGCCTCAACATAACACCTTCGTAGTACTGAACCCATCTTTATAGTCACCCTGTTACGTTGTGACGTTTGATGTTATCAAGATACTCTTCAGGTGTTAGCAATTAACATGATCTCATGGTCTAAGGATAAAGATTATTTCGTATGATGTTATAGCAATATAAATATAATGACTTGATCGTAACGCTATACTTCGGATGAATGTTCATCACATCATTCCACCAATGGTGTGACCTTGTTATTAACAACATCCAATGTCCATGATCAGGAAACCTTGATCATCTTGTTAATCAACAAGCTAGTCTATAAGAGAGGCATAACTAGGAACCCTTTTTGTTTATTAAACACACATGTATTGATGTTTCCGATCAATACAATTCTAGCATGTAAAATAAACATCTATCATATATAAAGAATACATAATAACAACTTTATTATTGCCTCTCAGGACATATTTCCTTCAGTCTCCCACTTGCACTAGAGACAATAATCTAGTTCACATAGTGATAAATCTAACACCCATGGAGTTCTGGTGTTGATCATGTTTTTCCCTAGGGAGAGCTGTAGTCAACGGATCTGCTACATTTAGGTCCGTGTGTACTTTACAAATCTTTATATCTCCATCCTTGACATGCTCGCGGATGGAGTGAAACCGGCGCTTAATATGCTTGGAATTCTTGTGAGACCTCGGTTCCTTTGTGTTGGCTATGGCTCCATTGTTGTCACAATAGATCACCATTGGGTCCAATACCCTAGGAACCACACCTAGTTCCGTAATGAACTCTTTCATCCAAACCGCTTCCTGCGCCGCTTCTGAAGCAGCAACATATGCCGCCTCCGTCGTTGATCTAGCCACCACAGGTTGTTTGGAACTCCTCCAACTAACTGTTGCTCCATTCAAGAGAAATACGTATCCAGATTGAGACTTAGAGTCATCCGGATCGGTGTCAAAGCTAGCATCAACATAACACTTAGCGACTAGCTCTTCTTCACCTCCGTATATAAGAAACATATCCCTAGTTCTTCTCAAGTACTTGAGGATGTTCTTGACCGCTATCCAAAGGTTCAACTGGATCAGATTGGTACCTACTAGTCAAACTAATAGCATGTGCCACATCTGGTCTTGTACATAGCATGGCATACATAATAGAGCCTATGGCCGAGGCATAGGGGATCTTATCCATCATCTCTCTTTCTTCCGCCGTAGCCGGACTTTGAGTCTTACTCAATGTCTTGCCTTGCAACACTAAGAACCCCTTCTTACTTCCGTCCATATTAAACTTCTTTAATATCTTATCAAGGTATGTACTCTGCGATAGCCCAATTAGGCGCCTTGATCTATCTCTATAGATTTTAATGCCTAATATATATGACGCTTCACCAAGGTCTTTCATCGAAAATTTGCTGTTTAGATAACTTTTAACACTGTTTAAAAGATCTACATCATTTCCAATCAATAATATGTCATCCACATATAATATTATAAATGCCACATTGCTCCCACTCACTTTCTTGTAAATACAAGCCTCTCCATAAGTTTGGACAAATCCAAACTCTTTGATCACCTCATCAAAGCGGAGATTCCAACTCCGGGATGCTTGCTTCAGTCCATAGATGGATCGCTGAAGTTTGCATACCTTATTAGCATCCTTAGGATCGACAAAACCCTTAGGTTGTATCATATACAACGCTTCTTCAATATTACCATCGAGGAACGCAGTTTTGACATCCATCTGCCATATTTCATAACCGAAATATGCAGCAATTGCTAACATAATCCTAACCGACTTTAGCATCGCTACGGGAGAGAATGTCTCATCGTAGTCACCTCCTTGAATTTGTCGAAACCCCTTTGTGACAAGTCGAGCCTTATAGATGGTCACATTACCATCAGCATCAGTTTTTCTTTTGAAAATCCATTTATTCTCAACGGCCTTTCGATCGTGGGGTAAGTCCACCAAGGTCCAAACTTGGTTCTCGTACATGGATTCCATCTCGGATTTCATGGCTTCTAGCCATTTGTTGGAATCCGGGCTCATCATCGCTTCTTCATACGTCGCAGGGTCATCCATTTCATCAACCATGAAATTCACAACAGGATTGCCGTACAGTTTAGGAGCTGCACGTGTCCTGCTTGACCTGCGAGGTTCGGTAGTGTCCTCTTTCGGAGTTTCATGATCAATATCATTAGCTCTCTCTTCATTAGGTGAAGTCAACTCCAAAACAGTTTCCGGTGCTGCGCTACTCGCCATTTCATGAAGAGAAGGTTCAATAACCTCTTCGAGTTCTACCTTCCGACTACTCACACCTTTCACGAGAAACTCCTTTTCAAGAAAGGATCCATTCTTGGCAACAAAAACCTTGCCCTCGGATCTGTGATAGAAGGTATACCCAATCGTTTCTTTAGGGTATCCTATGAAGACGCATTTTTCCGATTTGGGTTCGAGTTTATCCGGCTGAAGTTTCTTCACATAAACATTGCATCCCCAAACTTTAAGAAATGACAACTTAGGTTTGTTTCCAACCCATAATTCATACGGTGTCGTTTCAACGGATTTAGATGGCGCCCGATTTAAAGTGAATGCAGCTGTTTCCAGTGCATAACCCCAAAATGATAGTGGCAAGTCAGTCAGAGACATCATAGATCGAACCACATCCAATAAAGTACGATTACGACATTCCGACACACCATTACGTTGTGGTGTTCCGGCAGGCGTGAGTTGTGAAACTATTCCACACTCTTTCATGTGTGTGCTAAACTCGTAACTTAGATACTCTCCTCCACGGTCAGACCGTAGAAATTTGATCTTTCTATTATGATGATTTTCCACTTCATTCTGAAATTCCTTGAACTTTTCAAAAGTTTCAGACTTGTGTTTCATCAAATAGATATACCCGTATCTACTCAAATCATCCGTGAAAGTAACAAAATAAAGATATCCACCTCGCGCCGACACACTCATTGGTCCACACACATCAGTATGTATGATTTCCAATAAATCTGTCGCCCATTCCATTGAACCGGAAAACGGCGTTCTAGTCATCTTGCCCATAAGGCATGGCTCACATGTATCAAATGATTCAAAATCAAGTGATTCCAAAAGTCCATCAGAATGGAGTTTCTTCATGCGTTTAACACCAATATGACCTAGACGACAGTGCCACATATATGCAGATATATCATCATCAAGTTTAATCTTTTTAGCATTAACATTATGAATGTGCGTAATATTACTATCGAGATCCATCAGAAATAAACCATTCAACATAGGTGCATGACCATAAAAGATATCATTCTTATAAATCGAACAACCATTGTATTCAGATTTAAAGGAATGACCACTTTGCATCAAACACGATCCGGATACAATGTTCATGCTCAAAGTGCACCAAATAACAATTATTTAGGTTTATAACTAATCCCGATGGCATATGGAGAGGTAGCGTCTCGACGGCGATCACATCAACTTTTGATCCATTGTCGACCCGCATCCTGACCTCATCCCTTGCTAGTTGTCGCTTGTTCCGTAGCCCCTGAACCGAGTTACATATATTAGCAACCGATCCCGTATCAAATACCCAGGTGCTACCGCGAGTACTAGTCAAGTACACATCAATAACATGTATATCACATATACCTTTGTTTGCCTTGCCGGACTTCTTGTCCGCCAAATACTTGGGGCAGTTGCGCTTCCAATGGCTAGTCCCCTTGCAATAGTAACACTCGGTGTAAGACTTAGGGCCAGCTCGGGGTTTCTTTTCAGGCGCAGCAACAGATTTGCCACCCTTCTTTCCCTTGTGCTTGCCTTTCTTGTCTTTCTTGAAACCGGTGGTCCTATTGATCATCAACACTTGATGTTCTTTCCTAATCTCCACTTCTGCAGTCTTAAGCATTGACAGAAGCTCGGGAAGAGTCTTCTTCATGCCCTACATATTATAGTTCATCACGAAGCTCTTGTAGCTAGGTGGCAGAGATTGGAGAACATGATGTATGCCTAAGTCATTGGGAATCATTATTCCCAAGGACACAAGCTTATCGGCGTACCCAGACATTTTGAGTACATGCTCACTAACGGAGCTGTTCTCCTCCATCATGCAGCTAAAGAACTTTTCAGTAGCATTATAACTCTCTACGGCAGCATGGGTATCGAAAATCATTTTCAATTCTCCCATCGTATCAAAGGCATTGCCATTTTCGAAATGGTTTCGAAGTTCTGGCTCTAGACCATACAGTATGCCGCAATGAACTAAGTTGTGGTCCTCCTGACGAGTCATATAGACATTCTTTTCCTTGTCAGGGGCATCAGGAGCTGGTGGGGGGCCTAGCGGCGCATCTAGCACATATTGCTTTTGTGCAGCAGTGAGGAGAATCCTCAAATTCATAGCCCAGTTGGTGAAGTTGCTACCATTCGCAGCAAGTTTCTCTTTCTCCATGAACACATTGAAATTAAAAGCAGGTGGTGCCATCTACAACAGAATTTGTAAAGTTTATTTAGACTAAGTTTATGATAGAGTGAGTTTAACTAATCCAAATTACTAATGAACTCCCACTCAAAAACGACATCCCTCGTGTCCTTTTGGTGATTACATGAACCAAATCCACTACACCAAGTCCAATCATCACGTGAGTTGATGTAGCTTCAAAAGCAAGCATCTATATGGGCATCATATCAACTATATGACTCATGCTTAACCTTTCGGTCCGTGTTCCGAGGCCATGTCTATACATGCTAGGCTCGCCAAGTAAGAACCTTAGTATTCGCGTGTGTAAAACTGTCTTACACCCGTTCCTATGAAAGCGTAGATTCGAGTACACCCAATCATCACGTGATGTCTCGAAACACGATCCACAGAACGGTGCATACTTAAGGAATAACACATTTTTATCTTGATATCTAAATGAGGGATCATCTTACAATGCTACAGAAAGCGCCAAACTAGCAGTATAAGATGCTAATATCTAATGTGTAAAGTGAGATGATATGGTCCATGCATTTGATCTCTATCACTTGCATCATGGTATGATCTCTATCATTCCTTTGTGTGTAAGGCCAAGGTCTATGGAACTTACACATTGAGTGTGTTGTAAGAGTATCTATCATACATCTACTTACAGCAATACCATATCAATACACTAGCCCAGCAACGATCTAAACTAGACGCATCTAATTTATCAATTGCAAGTTTTACGTGGCTTAGGGCTTTCGGAGATAGAATTGTTATCACCTACGAACATGAACCACAACGAGGATAACTAAATTATTAGCAACTCGTTGTAAATCAGATATTGACTATAGTAGGGGAGACATACACCCGCCTGCCACTTATGCAAAACAAGTTGCATGTCGGTCCTGGAACCGGTCTCATGTACGATGACATGTAAGGTTGGTCCAGGACGCTTCATCCCACTATGCCACCAATATCCAAAATACATAGAAGATGCAATAACATGATCATCATCGCCCACATATAAACATATGTGTACTACCCGTGCAAAGCACCTACGCATAGATCAGGCTCTGATACCACTATTGGGTCCGCAGCATAGAAAACAAAAAATTTCCTACGATGAGAACTACACGCCAAGATCTATCTACTAGGTACAACGCAACGGGTGGACATACATCCAACGAGAACTTACCCTCGAAGACAACAAGTTTTGTTAACGAGTAGGAACTCGTGGTTGATGTAGTCGTACACTTGCCGATCTCAAGATCGTGAGGAAGTCCGAGCGCCGCAACTCAGCATCGCATCCGTACTCGCACACACGTTCAAGCCACCGGACAACCTCCACCTCCTCGCTCCAGCGATCCAGCGGAAGCATCAACTCCTTCCAGATGAAATGCCACCGGGAACATGTACCTCGCTAATCCGAGACCATGGGAGAATAATTCTAGAGGGGGAGAGAGATCCTTCACAAGGAGGTGTGAGGATGTATGAAGGAGTGGGTGGCCTTTTATAGGAGGAGGGGGGTGCCCCTCCTCTCCATGGCCGGCGCATGGGGGTGACCCCTCACCTCCCCATTCATGTGGTGGTAACCCCTCCACATTAAAATGCCACTTCACATTCCCTTTTAAAGTCTCCACTTTAAATGCATTAAAATTCTCCAAGTTTAATGCTCTCTCATTTAATAAAACTCTTTTATTAAATTTATTCAGAATTTGTTAATTACTTTAATTAACAAACATTCACATATAGCCCCTTGCAATATTTCAATATCACATGCAGAACCACTTTCTGCAATTTCACCCGAAACAATTTCCGGTTTCTATCGAAACAATTCCTGCGCTTTGCAATTCTTTCATCTGAAACATATGTTCTCCAAAATGGTATCCGGTAACTCTTAAGTGTGTCACCCTACGGTTCGCGAATAATGCAGACATGATTGAGACTCCTCTCAGATCAATAGTCAGAAGCGCGACTTGGAGATCCATACTGACTCCTGCATATTCAACGATGACTTCTGTGATCGTGAGAACATTTAACGCTTGTAACTAAATCCCTTTGTCTTGTGATATATTACATGTCCGAGATTCGATCATCGGCATCCAAATACCTAGTTTGATCTCGTTACCGACATGCGCTCTTTTCTCGTTCCCGTGATATAACATTCTAGTGATCACATCACTTGCTTGCAAGCTATCTCAATGTGATATCACCGAGAGGGCCCAGAGTATATCTATCCGTCATCAGGATTGACAAATTCCACTCTTGATCCATGAGCCTCAACATAACACCTTCGTAGTATGGAACCCATCTTTATAGTCACCCTGTTACGGTGTGACGTTTGATGTTATCAAGATACTCTTCAGGTGTTAGCAATTAACATGATCTCATGGTCTAAGGTTAAAGATTACTTCATATGATGTTATAGCAATATAAACATAATGACTTGATCGTAATGCTATACTTCGGATGAATGTTCATCACATCATTCCACCAATGGTGTGACCTTGTTATTAACAACATCCAATGTCCATGATCAGGAAACCTTGATTATCTTGTTAATCAACAAGCTAGTCTATAAGAGAGGCATAACTAGGAACCCTTTTTGTTTATTAAACACACATGTATTGATGTTTCCGATCAATACAATTCTAGCATGTAAAATGAACATCTATCATATATAAGGAATACATAATAACAACTTTATTTTTGCCTCTCAGGGCATATTTCCTTCATAAGGAACACATACAAACACCCACACACAAGAACACTAGTATTTGTTGGGGACGAGGTACGTTAACCAGATGTCCGTGTCACGACGAAGAGATATGGGGATATGATCACGTCGAAGCACGACAACTTCTCAGCAAGCCTTACGAACAAGGACGAGGGAAGGAGCCATGACATTGAAGAGCATACCATTTTGGTGTTTCCAAATGTACATTAGCTGGAGCATGGAGGCCATCTGGTTCGGAGCGGAACGGGGAGGGGACAAGCTCCATCATCGAGGATGAGCAATGAGGGAGTGCATCTCGAGACGAGCATGCCCTAGAAGCTCTAGGCAAAGTGGCACCCAAATATGATGTGGCTGGCCTTCTTGAGTGGGGATTCACATGGAAGATTGACGTGATCCAGGCAAAATATTCCACCTTGGAGCACGCCAGTTAATTCCCACTAGTACAAAAACAGCCTCTAGTCCCGGTTGTCCAACCGGGACTACGCAATCGGGACTAGAGGTCCCGTCCTTTAGTCTCGGTTGTATCACAAACCAGAACTAAAGGCCTTCCATGTGGCCTACACGTGGCTGTGGAGTGCCCTGATGCTTTTGGACCTTTAGTCCTGGTTGGTATCACCAACCGGGACTAAAGGACCCAAAGTGGCATAACCAGGTGTGGCAGCGGGTTCTGCCGTGACAGCATTTTGGGGCGGATTTTTTGTCATCGTAGGAGGATGTGCCGCAACAAAAGGCGGCATATCGAATATGTGGTATCTAGGGTTGGTGTGGGTGGATCCGTTGTATAGGAGGGAGGTCGCCATAGAGGCACTGCAGTCCTCAGACATCTTTGAGGAGCTTGCCATAGAGACACTACCATATATGTGAAATTTGTTAGCTCCTGGGGGTATTGATCTAATGAGAAAGGTTATGTTTTTTGCTAGTGTGTCTTCTTATGAATCTTTTTTGAAATAATCCTATTTTTGTTACAATTTTGTACTAATTATTATTGTTTACTATGGTACATATGTATGTCTATGCATAATGATGAAGCTATTTGTTTATATCCATCAGAATTTGAAGATGCAGTGGTTACAAATCCTTCTACTTCTAGAGCATGAAATAAGCTAAACTAGCAATGATAAATGAAATGATGGAGTTGCTAACCTTTTTGAACCCTTGGATAGATGGAGCACCGCCAAATCTTGATAAATCGTGTGAAAAATAGAGTTGAACTCGGGGTCAGGGATGAGTGGCCAAATCTGCATTATATAAGTATATGAAAACTATTACACAATATCATGAATAAAGAAGTGACCAAGTTAATACAAGTTCATCATATTAAAACCAAAGTAGAGTAGTGACCAAATATTATGCAAAAATTAAACCTAAACTAAAACCCACAAATCCCTCTACTTCTAGATCATGAAATAAGCTAAATTAGCAATATAGATGAAATGATGAAGTTTCTAACCTTTTAAAACCCTTGGATAGATGGGTCGCGCCAGATCTTAACAAATCGTGTGAAAAATGGGGATGAAATCGAGCTCACTGAGGAAACAGAGAGGAGAAAGCAGCATCTTGAAAATGGAGTATGGCTCGGAGCAGGGAAGATGATATAGGAAGGACTTTAGTCGTGGTTGGTTTCTCCAACCGGGACTAAAGGTACATATTTAGCCCAGGTTGGAGACACCAACTGGAACTAAGCGAGTTCGCGCGTCCCTAGCCTGTCACAAACCCTTTAGTCCTTGTTGGTACCTCTAACCGGGACTAAAGGTCCCGTTTGACCTGGGACAAGAGCTGTCCGTGCCCCTGCGGCAGTACTAGCCATTGGAACATGGACTAATGCTACATTAGTCCCGAGCCCAAACACCACCGGGACTAATCACTAGTAGAAAATGGGCCTTTGGTTCGGGCCACTAGTCTCGACCGTGGCTAGGGCCGGGACTAATGGTCCGAACCAGACGGCCCGAGGAGGCCGAGGTACTTTGTCCCGGTCCGTAAGGAACCATTAGTCCCAGTTTGAGATACAAACCGAGACAAATGGAGTGCAGGCAGCTGCGATATCTGTGAGAACTTTAGTCCCGGTTTGTATCTCAAACCGAGACTAATGGCCGCCTATATATATGCACCCACCTCCACTCTCTCTGTTTTTCCTATGTGAGAGGTGGGTATAACTTTGTGCTAACTTTTTTCTTCATATGCACTAGAGGTGTTCGTGAAATGCTCATTAGGCGATGCCACTTGAGTTCACACAAGACAAAATATGATATGAGGTGCCAGAGCGACACTTAAGGTTTCTCCTCTTTGTTATGAAGTGTCCTAAAAGTTTAGCAACTATTTTCTCGTTTTGACCGCGCGGTACTAATTTAAGCATCGTGATTGCGTTTGATATATATGCATGGTTGTATGATGCTGATGAGCCACCCATGGATGTAAGGTGACCGGCGCTCACGCTTCTGAGAAGCGTGCGTTCTTTTTCGCCTTGTGGCCGAGGCGAACAAGCGGCGGATGGTTTTATGTGTTGTCCATGTGTTGAATGTCGGAATGAGCAGGCTCACACTTCCTCAAGAGTCATTCGAGCCACTGTTTTCGTCCGGTTTCATGCCGGCTATAATGTTTGGACCAAGCATGGAGAAAGAGGGTTATGATGGAAGACGGCGATGAAGAAGAGAATGATGATGACAACTACCGATCTATGTTCTGAATACGATGATACCGCAGTTGAAGATAATGAAGAAGAAGGGGTGAAGAACGGGAACGGATGAGCCTATTGATGATTTTGGTCGGGTCATTAGTGATGCAAGGCGAGGCGTGACACGTAAAAGGAGAGGTTGCAGTTCGAGCAGATGTTACGACCACAACACATTGTTGTATCCAACTTGTGAAGATGGCGGAAGAAGCTGGGTAGCACACCGGAATTGTTGAAGTGGAAGGCGAGACGGTATGACTGACTCGGGATTTGAAAAGTTCTTTAATAATGAAGAAGCTGCTTCCAAGAAATAACCAATTACCCTCCAAGATGCGTCTGAAGCAAAGAAACTTATGCGCCCTCTAGGATTAGACGTGCGGAAGATACATGCATGCCCTAATGCGCATCCTCTACTGCGGTGAGAAATGCGAGAATATGGATAAATGCCGGTATGCACCGCATTGCGGTATAAGATCGAAAAAGATGACCCAGTGATGTTGAGGCGAGCCACCCGGAAGAGGGTTCTGCCAAGGTGATGTGGTATGCTCCTATAATACCACGGTTGAAACGTTTGTTCAGAAATAAAGAGCATGCCAAGTTGGTGCGATGGCACATGGAAAACCGTAAGAAAGACGGGATGTTGAGGCACCTTCGCGATGGTCGGTGGAGAAAAATCAAGAGAGACTTCCGGACTTTCTTTGGTGACGCAAGGAACTTATGGTTTGGTCTAAGTACCGATGGCATGAATCCTTTTGGGAGAAGAACTGCGATCCAAGACTGGCCTGTGACTCTATGTATCTACAACCTTCCTTCTTGGTTGTGCATGAAGCAGAAGTTCATTATGATGCCAGTGCTCATCCAAGGCCCGAAGCAACCCGGCAACGACATTGATGTGTACCTAAGGCCATTAGTTGATGAACTTCTACAGTTGTGGGCCAAACCAGGTGTACGTGTGTGGAATGAGCACAAACAGCAGGAATTTGACCTATAAGCGTTGCTGTTCGTAACCATCAATGATTGACCTGCTCTTAGTAACATTTCAGGACAGACGAACAAAGGATACAATGCATGCACGCACTGTTTAGATGAGACTGAAAGAATATATCTGGATAAATGTAGAAAGAATGTGTACCCGTACAATCGTCATTTTCTTCCGCCTAGTCATCCCTTAAAGAAGAAAGGCAAGCATTTCAATGGCAAGGCAGAAACCCGGACGAAGCCTGTCCCCGTAGTGGTGCTGATGTATTTGGTATGGTCAAGGATTTGGATGTAATCTTTGGAAAGGGTCTTGGAGGACAACCTATTCTGAAAGACCCCATTACGGGACACGCACCCATGTGGAAGAAGAAATCTATATTTTGGGAGCTACCCTATTGGAAAGTGCATGAGGTCCGCTCTGCAATCGACGTGATGCACCTGACGAAGAATCTTTGCGTGAATATTCTAGGCTTCCTGGGCTTGTATGGGAAGTCAAAAGATACCCCGGCAGCACAGGAGGACCAGCAACATCATAAAGGACGAGACAGCAAGCATCTAGGGTAGTTTCAAGGGCTTGCCAGCTATGCTCTTACCAAAGAAGAGAGGGAAATATTTTTTGAACTCCTTTTCAGTATCAAGGTCCCGTCTGGCTTCTCATCGAATATAATGGGAACAGTAAATATGAAAGAGAAAAATTTCAAAACCTAAAGTCTCATGACTGCCATGTGCTTATGACGCAATTGCTTCCGGTTGCATTGAGGGGAATTCTACCAGAAAATGTTCGACTAGCCATTGTGAAGGTATGTGCATTCCTCAATGCAATTTATCAGAAGGTAATTGATCGAGAAAGTCTATCAGGGTTACATATTGACGTGGTCCAATGTCTGGTCAGCTTCGAGTTGTTGTTCCCGCCATCCTTCTTCAATATTATGACGTACCTCCTAGTTCACCTAGTCGAAGAGATTAGAATTCTCGGTCCTGTGTTTCTACACAATATGTTCCCCTTCGAGAGGTTCATGGGAGTCTTAAATAAATATGTTCATAACCGTGCTAGGCCATAAGGAAGCATCTCTAAGGGCTATGGAACAGAGGAGGTCATTGAGTTTTGTGTTGACTTTCTTCCTGACCTTAAGCCGATTGGTGTTCCTGAATCTCGGTATGAGGGGAGGATGACTGGAAAAGGCACACTAGGAAGGAAATCAATGGTATGTAGGGACGGGCATTCTTTCACTCAAGCACACTACACAGTTCTACACAATTCCACCATGGTGGCTCCGTATATCGAGAAACACAAGAATATTCTATGCTTCGAAAACCCGAGGAAGCCTGAAACCTTGATTAAAGGGGAACACGAGAAGAATTTTGGCAATTGGTTGCAGACACATCTCATGAATAACACCACTGTTGGAGATGAGTTGTACTCGTTGGCCAGGTTACCATCTTCGACTATATGTACTTTCCAAGGGTACGAGATAAATGGAAATACATTTTACACGATCGCCCAAGATAAAAAGAGCACCAACCAAAACAGTGGTGTCCGCTTTGATGCAACAGATGACAATGGGCAGAAGGACACATATTATGGGTACATAGAGGATATATGGGAACTTGACTATGGACCTACTTTTAAGGTCCCTTTGTTTCGGTGTAAATGGGTCAATCTGACAGGAGGCTGGGTACATGTAGACCAAAAGTACGGCATGACAACGGTGGATCTCAACAATCTTGCGTACATGTATGAACCATTCGTCCTAGCCAACGATGTGGCTTAGGTTTTCTATGTGAAGGACATGTCTACCAAACCAAGAAAAAGGAAAGATAAGCAAAAGAGTACAGAAAAAGGAAAGATAAGCAAAAGATGAGCCAAAGCGCCACATAGTTCTTTCAGGGAAAAGAAACATCATGGGAGTGGATGACAAGACAGACATGTCAGAAGATTACAATAAGTTTCATCAAATTCCGCCCTTCAAAGTGAAAACTGACCCAAGCATCCTGTTAAATGATGAAGATTCTCCAGGGCTACGGTGTAGAAGAAAACCACAACACTAGATGTTGGTGATGTGTAATAATGTATTAAACCTTTTATTTGAGACATAAATCTATGTAATGTATTAAACCTTTTATTTGAGACATAAAGGTCCCCTTTCATGTAATACATCTTGCTCAATCAAACTAGGCGTTGACGACGGGTTACGAGCATGGAGGTGATCACCCAAAGAGAAGGAACCATCACAAGAGAAGGAACCCACAAACACTAAGGATACATAGCACAACTGCAAATTAAGATACATAGAACAACTAAAAATTAAGAAACATGCCTAATGTTGGAGTGATTCAGTCATGCTCCTACCTAGCCCCTATGTCATGCTGGCATAGTCGTCATAGTCACCGGTGGTCGTCGTCCGATTTGTCGTGGTCGCCGTAGTCGAACCTTGAAGGTTGGGCACGCGTGGGCTGGATTTGAGGGTACCGCAGGCGGGGGTTATTGCCGGTCGTGTTGTAGGCCATGACACTCTGGAGAGTCCGGCCGCGCCACCACAGCCGACGGTCGGCCTCGTTGAAGTTCGAAGGAGGTGGGCCGTCCTCCTCGTGCCTGGCGAGCGTCCTCTCATGCCGATTGATGAAGAAGGCTTCCCAAGTCGGGAAATAGTCGGGATGCCAGTTGGGATTCCTCCGCTGCTCTGGCGTGAGCTCGAGGTAGTAGTGGTTCATGATGGCCATCCGGTGCTCCACACCTGGAGGGACAGGAGGGACCGGCACGCCTCCGGTGCTTAGCATCCAGCCGGTGGGGACGCGGTAGCCCGGTGGGCAAGGGTAGTTCAAGGTGCAAAGCGCCTCCGCCTCCCGGTTAGTTAGAGATACGATGGAAGCCATGGGAAGAGAATGATGAGTCTAGATGTGATATGTAAATGGAGGCCAAGCGTACATATATATACTGAAAAAATGGCAGGAAGACAGAGGTGGGAACCGGTGGAAAGCGCGGGAACGCAGTGGCGCGGGAAACTTTCATCCCGGGTGGGGGCTCAAACTGGGACAAAAGATGGGGGGGCCTTATCTAGGGGAGGTTTATTTGGGAGGGCCTTATCTGGGGGGTGGCTAACCATTAGTACCGGATGGTGGGTGCAACCGGGACTAAAGGTGGTTTTTGTGTCATCTAACAAAACTGTCGGTGGGATAAGGACGCGTGGGTAACCTTTAGTACCGGCTGGTGGGTGCAACCGGGACTAAAGCTGTCGGCAGGATAAGGACGCGTGGGTCGACGCACTGCTCGATGAGATAAAGCATGTAGCGCACATTGTCCTGTCGGAGAAAGAAGACAAAGTAGAAGAGGCGCCGTGCCTATAAAAGGAGCATCGATACGCCATGGCAAGCAACTCAACAAGCCAACATGGATGGAGAGTTTCATCCCCATGGATGGAGGAAAGGGTTGGGAAATCTCCCGTGGCGGAACTTCTCGAAGATGCCCTTGGTGCACACGCCCTATGGCATCTTCGGAAGTTCCGCCTCGGAAAATATTTTCCTTCTAGCCTGTGAAAGACTTCCCATGGATGGAGAGTTTCATCCCCATGGATGGAGGAAATGGTTGGGAAATCTCCCGTGGCGGAACTTTTCGAAGATGCCCTTCGCGCACACGCCCTATGGCATCTTCGGAAGTTCCACCTCGGAAAATATTTTCCTGCTAGCCCTACATATATAGTGAGAAATGGCGGGAAGTCAGAGGAGGGAAGCGGTGGAAAAGGCGGGAAGAAAACAGGCGGGAAAAAATAAGGCGGGGTAGACGATCCGGGGCCCCCTCGTATGGAGAAAACTATAGGGGTAGACGATCCGGGGCCCTCGGTCTAGGGTTTCTTCGGAGGAAGACCACCGGAGCGTCGGAATCACATGAAAATGGCAAAATGGTTAATAGTTTGACTAGTTAGAATAATTATTTTATAAAACAGAATATTGATTTGAATCGCTTATTCAAATTCAAACACTTTTTATGTTAAAAATTTAGTGAGATTCAAAAATATGCAAAATATAATAGTTAATGCATTTTTAAAGTGAAAATGGCAAAATGGTTATTAGTTTCACTAGTTAGAATAATTATTTTATAAAATAGAAAATAGATTTGGATTACTTATTCAAATTCAAGAACTTTTCATGTTGAAATTTTTCTCAAATTCATAAGTATGCAAAAACTGTAAAATTCAAATGTTTAAAAAATATGCTAATTAATTTTTTTAAATAGGCATGCCCGTGGGGTGAAAATTTTGAAAAAAAGGACCTTTAGTCCCGGTGCGTGCTACACACCGGGACTAAAGGTGTGGCGTTGGCGCGCGCGCGTTGGGTGGTGCCGAAAACCCTTTAGTCCCGGTGCGTGATACGAACCGGGACTAAAGGTCCATCCCCTTTATATTTCCGCGCCCCTTCTTTTCCCTAAATCACCACACTCTGCTGTAGGGACGAAGCGCGCGAGGACGATGGCCAGACGCCGGCTGCCCAAACCACTCCACCGCCAGATCCGCCGCCACCGGTAGCGTCGTCCCCACTCCACCGCCACCACTAGCCGTCAGTCGTGAATCAGCCGCGCATGTGCCCCCGGCTAGCAGGTATCACGCCCCTCCCCTTTCTCCCATCCAGAGATCGGTGATGGCAGCTGCGATGCCAGCCGTGGCGATGGCCACTTGTGTGACGAACGGACGGGCGGCGTCCCCGGCCACTTCTAGCTAGTTAATTCTATTTTTTATTTTTTAGTAGTATATAGTAGTGTAATATAAAGTGTATTTTTTTAATATATAGTGTAGTATGTTAATTAGTGTAGTATTATATAATATGTTATTGTATTTTTTATTTTTTTAGTAGTATATATTAGTGTAGTATGTTAATTAGTTTATTATATAATATGTTAGTGTAGTATATAGTATGTTAGTGTACGCGCGCGAGGACGACGAATCGACGCCGGCAGGCTGCCCGACTCTCTGGCCGCCACCACCCCAACCGCCGCCGCCACTCAGTCCAGCCGCCACCGCACTTAGGGTTAGGGTGGTGGTGCTCGTGGGCCCCCGCACTTAGGGTTAGGGTGGTAGTGCTCGCGGGCCCCTGCACTTAGGGTTACGGTGGTAGTGCTCGCGGGGCCCCGCACTTAGGGTTAGGGTGGTAGTGCTCGCGGGCCCTCGGACTTAGGGTTAGGGTGGTGGTGCTCGCGGGCCGCCCGGAGATAGGGTTAGGATGGTGGTGCTCGCGGGCCCCCGGACTTAGGGTTAGAGTGGTGGTGCTCGCGGGCCGCCGCACTTAGCGTTAGGGTGGTGGTGCTCGTGGGCCCCTGGACTTAGGGTTAGGGTGGTTGTGCTCGCGGACCGCCACACTTAGGGTTAGGGTGGTGGTGCTCGCGGGCCCCCGGACTTAGGGTTAGGGTGGTAGTGCTCGTGGGCCCCCGCACTTAGGGTTAGGGTGGTAGTGCTCGCGGGCCCCCGCACTTAGGGTTACGGTGGTAGTGCTCGCGGGGCCCTGCACTTAGGGTTAGGGTGGTAGTGCTCGCGGGCCCCCGGACTTAGGGTTAGGGTGGTGGTGCTCGCGGGGCGCCCGGAGATAGGGTTAGGCTGGTGGTGCTCGTGGGCCCCCGGACTTAGGGTTAGAGTGGTGGTGCTCGCGGGCCACCGCACTTAGGGTTAGGGTGGTGGTGCTCGTGGGCCCCTAGACTTAGGGTTAGGGTGGTTATGCTCGTGGGCCCCCCGCACTTAGGGTTAGGGTGGTGGTGCTCGCAGGCCCCCGGACTTAGGGTTAGGGTGGTAGTGCTCTGGCCCCCCCCCGCCCTTAGGGTTAGGGTGGTGGTGCTCGCGGGCCCCCGGACTTAGGGTTAGGGTGGTAGTGCTCGCGGGCCCCCGCACTTAGGATTAGGGTGGTAGTGCTCGTGGGCCCCAGACTTAGGGTTCTGATGGTAGTGCTCATGGGCCCCTGCACTTAGGGTTAGGTGGTAGTGCTCATGGGCCCCGGACTTAGGGTTAGGGTGGTGGTGCTCATGGTAGCCTGGAGATAGGGTTAGTATGGTGGTGCTCGCGGGCCCCCGGACTTAGGGTTAGAGTGGTGGTGCTCATGGTAGCCGACTAGGGGTTAGGGTGGTGGTGCTCGCGGGCCCACGGACTTAGGGTTAGGGTGGTTATGCTCGTGGGCCCCCCGCACTTAGGGTTAGGGTGGTGGTGCTCGCGGGCCCCTGACTTAGGTAGGGTGGTAGTGCTTTCATGGTACTGGGAGATAGGTTAGGATGGTGTTGCTCACGGGCCCCTGGTCTTAGGGTTAGAGTGGTGGTGCTCGCGGGCCGCCGCACTTAGGGTTAGGGTGGTGGTGCTCGTGGGCCCCTGGACTTAGGGTTAGGGTGGTTGTGCTCATGACACCGCACTTAGGGTTAGGTGGTGGTGCTCATGGGCCCCTGGACTTAGGGTTAGTGGTAGTGCTCGCCCACTTAGGGTTAGGTGGTGGTGCTCATGGGCCCCGGACTTAGGGTTAGGTGGTAGTGCTCATGGGCCCCGCACTTAGGGTTAGGGTGGTAGTGCTCATGGGCCCCGCACTTAGGGTTAGGTGGTAGTGCACGTGGGCCCCGGACTTAGGGTTAGGGTGGTGGTGCTCATGGTGGCCCGAGATAGGGTTAGGAGGGTGGTGCTCGCGGGCCCCCGGACTTAGGGTTAGAGTGGTGGTTCTCGCTGGCCGCCGCACTTAGGGTTAGGGTGGTGGTGCTCGAGGGCCCCGGGACTTAGGGTTAGGGTGGTTATGCACGCCCCGCACTTAGGTTAGTGGTGGTGCTCATGGGCCCCGAATTTAGGGTTAGGTGGTAGTGCTCATGCCCTCCCGCACTTAGGTTAGGGTGGTGGTGCTCATGGCCCCGGACTTAGGGTTAGGGTGGTAGTGCTCGTGGGCCCCGCACTTAGGGTTAGGTGGTAGTGCTCATGGGCCCCGCACTTAGGGTTCTGATGGTAGTGCTCAAGGGGCCCCGCACTTAGGGTTAGGTGGTTGTGATCGCGGGCCCCCGGACTTAGGGTTAGGGTGGTGGTGCTCGCGGGCCGCCCGAAGATAGTGTTAGGATGGTGGTGCTCGTGGGCCCCCGGACTTAGGGTTAGAGTGGTGGTGCTCGCGGGCCACCGCACTTAGGGTTAGGGTGGTGGTGCTCGAGGGCCCCAGGACTTAGGGTTAGGGTGGTTATGCTCGAGGGCCGCCGCACTTAGGGTTAGGGTGGTGGTGCTCATGAGCCCCGGACTTAGGGTTAGGGTGGTAGTGCTCTGGCCCCCCCCCGCCCTTAGGGTTAGGGTGGTGGTGCTCGCGGGCCCCCGGACTTAGGGTTAGGGTGGTAGTGCTCGCGGGCCCCCGCACTTAGGATTAGGGTGGTAGTGCTCGTGGGCCCCCGCACTTAGGGTTACGGTGGTAGTGCTCGCGGGGCCCTGCACTTAGGGTTAGGGTGGTAGTGCTCGCGGGCCCCCGGACTTAGGGTTAGGGTGGTGGTGCTCGCGGGCCGCCCGGAGATAGGGTTAGGATGGTGGTGCTCGCGGGCCCCCGGACTTAGGGTTAGAGTGGTGGTGCTCGCGGGCCGCCGCACTTAGGGTTAGGGTGGTGGTGCTCGCGGGCCCTTGGACTTAGGGTTAGGGTGGTTATGCTCATGGGCCCCCAGCACTTAGGGTTAGGGTGGTGGTGCTCGCGGGCCCCCGGACTTAGGGTTAGGGTGGTAGTGCTCGCGGGCTGCCCGGAGATAGGGTTAGGATGGTGTTGCTCACGGGCCCCTGGTCTTAGGGTTAGAGTGGTGGTGCTCATGGTAGCACTTAGGTTAGGTGGTGGTGCCTGTGGGGCCCTGGACTTAGGGTTAGGTGGTTGTGCTCATGGGCCGCACTTAGGGTTAGGGTGGTGGTGCTCGGGCCCCGGACTTAGGTTAGGTGGTGTGCTCACCGCACTTAGGGTTAGGTGGTGGTGCTCATGGGCCCCGGACTTAGGGTTAGGTGGTAGTGCTCAGGCCCCCACTTAGGGTTAGGGTGGTAGTGCTCATGCCCCAAGCACTTAGGGTTCTGATGGTAGTGCTCATGGGCCCCGCACTTAGGTTAGGTGGTAGTGCTCGTGGGCCCCGGACTTAGGGTTAGGGTGGTAGTGCTCGCGGGCCGCCCGGAGATAGGGTTAGGAGGGTGGTGCTCGCGGGCCCCCGGACTTAGGGTTAGAGTGGTGGTGCTCGCAGGCCGCCGCACTTAGGGTTAGGGTGGTGGTGCTCGCGGGCCCCTGGACTTAGGGTTAGGGTGGTTATGCTCACGGGCCCCCGCACTTAGGGTTAGGGTGGTGGTGCTCGCGGGCCCCCGAATTTAGGGTTAGGGTGGTAGTGCTCGCG
Source organism: Avena insularis (assembly GCA_023614405.1). NCBI lineage: Eukaryota > Viridiplantae > Streptophyta > Magnoliopsida > Poales > Poaceae > Avena > Avena insularis. The sequence continues at coordinate 1,401,609 of CM042686.1, read as the reverse complement.
GCCCCCCGTACTTAGGGTTAGGGTGGTGGTGCTCGTGGGCCCTCGGACTTAGGGTTAGGGTGGTAGTGCTCGCGGGCCCCCGCACTTAGGGTTAAGGTGGTAGTGCTCGCGGGGCCCCGCATTTAGGGTTAGAGTGGTGGTGCTCGCGGGCCCCTAAAGATAGGGTTAGGGTGGTGGTGCTCGCGGGCCCCCGGACTTAGGGTTAGAGTGGTGGTGCTCGTGGTCCCCCGGAGATAGAGTTAGCGTGGTGGTGCTTGCGGGCCGCCCGGACTTAGGGTTAGGGTTAGGGCATCACTAGTAGTGTAATATTAGTAGTGTAATATTATTATAGTATATAGTATATAGTAGTGTAATATTAGTAGTGTAATATATTAGTAGTGTAATATTAGTAGTGTAATATATTAGTAGTGTAATATATTAGTAGTGTAATATATTAGTAGTGTAATATATTAGTAGTGTAATATTAGTAGTGTAATATTATTATAGTATATAGTAGTGTAATATTAGTAGTGTAATATTATTATAGTATATAGTATATATTATTATAGTATATATATTATAGTATTATATATATAGTAGTATATTGCATATATTGATGAATATTATATATATAGTAGTGCTCACGGGCCGCCTGGAGATAGGGTTAGGGTGGTGGTGCTCACGGGCCCCCGGACTTAGGGTTAGGGTGGTGGTGCTCGCGGGCCGCCCGGACTTAGGGTTAGGGTTAGGGCATCACTAGAATTTTGCTATTGTTTAGTATTATTGTAGCAAATTCCGTGTTCATATTATTGTTTAGTATTATTTTATGCAGCAATATTGAATGAAAAATGTTATTGTGTGCATTTTGAAGAAAACTATGGATCCAATCCAGAGAGACCTAGCACAGGAAGAAATTCTCGAGGATATGATCAACGACACCCCCATGTTAATCCACCCGAATCTCCATCGATTTATCTGAACCCCTCCGGTGAGGGAGAGGAGGTCGACCGAAATGATGAAGGAGAAGCCGACGGCTCCGGTGGTGGAGAAGCCGACGGATTCGGTGGACCCTTAACGAAGTCCGGCGAGGTATATATATGAAGTTTGGTGATCAGTAGATGCATTAACTGAGTTGTATATATATAAATTGACGAATGTTTCTTCTCTTAGGCCTCCACATCGAGCAAAAAATATTCTAAACGAGGCCCGGCCAAAAAGTTGGACGCATCTACGCGTTATACAATTACGGTGGTATCACCACGGGGTGAACCGTTGGAACCCGAAAAGGCTAAAACTGTATTTAAACAACAATGCGGAGTTATGGTTAGGGATCGCATCCCGATCACCATTCGAGAGTGGAATAAGACCAAAGGGGCGAAAGAGGGTGAGTATGTCGCCGACAGGTGCAAAGAGGGTCTTTGGAATGACCTCATGACACATTTCACCCTGCCAGAATGTGAGGATGATGCCGACACAGCTGCATTGAGGAAGAAAGTCAAGCAGTGGACTCTTACGAAGATGGCCGAACTATTCAAGAACTGGAAGAAAGCATTATGGCAAAAGTATCAGAAGACGAAGACTCCTCCTATATGTGAATGCTATCTAACGAAGCAGCAGGCTAACTGGGATGCATTTGTGAAGTACAAGGAGTCAGAAACTGCTATGGAAATGTCGGAAGAAAAACAAGAAAAATGTCGCGATGAAGAAATATCACCATCACACAGGGGCCGAGGGGGCTCTGGCTGCCATGCCAAAGTGGGATGCTAAAGAGAATGAGCTGCTTGCTAAAGGGATCACTCCAGAACCAATGCACGAAGAATGGGATCTGAGGGCAAGGAATTGGTTCCTTGGGCATGGGAGTGAGTATGACGAAAGTACATGGGACCTTATTTGCAGTGACGAAATTAGGATACCCCGGGATACATGGCAGAAAGTGGTGAAGGAGATTAAAGCGGGGACAACAAAGTTCCGTCCCGATAGAGAGAAAGACTTGCTGACAAAGGTCCTCGGGAATGACGAACGCGGAGGACGTGTACGAGGCCTTGGCCCTAGTGATACGTGGGAGATGGGGTTTCCCAAAGACAGAGATACTTATAGGAGCCGATAGAGAGCAAAGAGGCGACGACAGGAGGAGGAGGGAGACAAGTTCACCGAGTTGCTAGGAACACTTTGAATGCATCAGCAACAGATTGACGAACTTCGAGGAGCAGCGCGCCTGCAAGATCCTGTACTCGATATTACCGCCGTCCCATCTCAGCGGAGAAGCAGCGTGGCTGAATCGGAGGTCCCTTCTAACGATGCACGTATGGTAGATGGAGGTCCCGGCTACCCCGTGGATGGAATCAAGGAGCAGGCATCTTGTGAGCTCCATCAGAAGGTGAAGAACCTATCCATCAAGGTGGCCGTCGGATGTGCTTTACCTTGTCCACCTGGCGCACACTGGCATGGCCGTGAGATTCCAGCTGGCTATGCTAAAGTTGATGTGGATGAAATCGCAATGGGGTGGGACTCAATGGAGCTTGACATCCCTGGACCTGAAGGTGAGAGGACACTCGGAGAAGTACTGGGTGGTATCATTCTATGGGACAAGAACAACATCAAGCTTCCAGGATGGACGCCAAAGCCAACACCGCCTTCGAGTCGTCGCATGTCACCTTCACCTCCATCACCTCCAAGAAGCCCACCCCATGACTACGACCACCACAGCCCGAGTCCATCTCGATCTCTGCCGCAGCCTTCGATTAGTACTAAACGGCGCAACAGCCCAAAACGAAAAATGTCGCCCCTCCCAAGAGTACCTCATAAGAATCTTCCCATCAGACCTTACGATCATACTGACGAGGAAACCGACATGATCGTAAAGGCCGAATGTGTTGCGCAACTTCAAAAGAAGAAACCCGAGCCCGCCCCGGTATACACCGAGAAGCAAAAAGCGTATGCACTTTCTTTTCTGAACACAAAATCGTAATATGAATTGCACCATAAGCCAGATGACTATCGACGCACACTTCAGAAGGTAGTGAAGAAGAGAAAATCAAGTAGAAGTGCAAGCGGGAGCAAATCATCAGGTCAAAGTGCAACCGAGAAAAGAATGGACGTCCCCCAGCTCGGGGAAACAGGCCAAAACATTGATCCCACCCCTCTAGGTGTTATCCTATGACACTCCCCAGCAGGATATGGAAGAAGCTAAGAAGCTTGCGGCCGCTATGAATGTGACTGTTGAGGAATTGCTAGGTGTCCAGGACGACAAGTTACCCAAGGCTCAGGTAGTCCCTACATATGTCCTAGGGAAGCCTTTGGTCACCTTTGAGCAGTTCCAACAACTGCCAACACAAATGCGGAGTTTACATAACTGGTACTTGAAAGCCGTAAAGCAGGAGAGAATAATGATCGTGGCGAAAGTTCCACATGACTACTACTTCCGATAAGAAGAGGTCCATGTTGAGTTTTTAGAACTCTTCCAGTTATACATTTTCGACGCCCTTGACAAAAGTCTCATGAGTTGCTATTGTCTGTAAGTTGTTGAATTCATTGTCTATATATAAGTTGTTCATTTTTTCAGTTGTTCAGTTCATTGCATGTAATTATCCTAATTATATCCTTTTGTACTCTATTATTAGACAGAATGAAGATCATGGAATGTAAAAGAAGGTCAATCTTTAGTGTTGGGTTCATTGACCCAGATAAAATACATGTAAAGACGCTAACGACAAAACCCGAGGAGACGCAGGAAAACCTTCTAAGGTTTCTAACGGAACAAAATTTCTGTGACCACATACTGTTTCCTTACAATTTCGTGTGAGGGTCTTACTCTATTGTACACATTCTCTTTTGCTTACTCGATGTTAAGTGTAATTGATGAGTTATTGATGTATATATAAACGTGTACAGTTTCCACTGGATTCTGCTAGACATTTAACTTGATAAGAGAAGAGTTGAAGTCATGGACCCATTAAAGAGACCCCTGGAAATGTTTAGGGACATGAGGGACATGCTCCAGAGGTAATTTTCGCGCTACGTCGGTCTCTTTCGTTGATTTCCTGAAATATCACGTAATAAATAACTCATTCATTTTCTTTACCGGGTAGGGTTTGGAACCAGTTCAAGAGTGCGGTTACGGGCGACTTTAGTGAGAAGCTGACGTTTAAGCCGGTCTCGGTAAGTAGTACGCGCATCTCTTTACTTCTAGTTTCAATACAATTATAATGCTGGATTATTATTTTGATTGAATTCTATTCTCGTAAAGTGCGTGAGGCAGCCATCGAAGACGAATCTATGTGGATTCTACGTTTGCGAGTTTATTCGCACGTTTACCAGTGAGCTGAATGATTATAGAGTCGATGTAACCAATATATTCACAATATTATTTTATTACCGTCACTTTTTGTTATCATGATTGCTATTCATATTGATCTCCTTTTCTTATATAGTTCGAGAACATGCGGGATCAGCTCCTACCAGAGCAACGCGTAGTAGCAATTGCTGAAGAACTGATAGGATTCTTGATGAACGAGATGATAGATGACGCCGGAGAATTTAGTGTGAATAGGCGCCGATGATCCCTGACAGTGTAATTGAATAGACGGGCTCTAGTCCCGATAATTGTGATATCCATGTGTAACTATCATGTATATATTTGTATGCTCGATCTTAAGAGAAGTTATCTTATGTATGCACGAACATGTACGGTATGTGGTAGCGTAGAAAACTATTTTGAAATGAAAAAAAGATACAAATTGAATTCTCTGCCGCGGCAGAGAAAATGCCTAAAATTCTACCGCGACAGAGAACCATTTGTCCCGGTTCGTAATACGAACCGGGACTAATGGGTGGCACCCCGCGCCCGCAGAGACGGCCACGTGGATACCCATTGGTCCCGGATGGTAAGCGGTCCGGGACTAGTGGGGGTGGCCTTTAGTCCCGTCCCTCCAGTCCCGGTTACCAGGACCAGGACTAAAGCCCCTTACGGGCCGGGACTGCAGGCCCTTTTTCCACTAGTGAATGCTCCGGACAGAAGACCATTTTTTTACTAGTGGCCATTCCGAGTACGCCTGTCGAGAACAAGAGCTCGGTTTATGAGCCCTTAGTGTCTAGTTTTCCTATAGCATCCAGGACAAAAGAAAATAAAGATGAATTATGGGTCTCGTCGGTCTAGATGGGTTGTCCCTCTGGGCAGTCGCACAGCTGTCCGCCTATCCACGTGGACCGGTTCGGAAGCCAACGGATGGGTTGGGTCGTGCTAGTGAAGATGCCCTAATTGGTTGAATTCGAACATCTACAATACACTTATAGTTGAGAACGAGGCATTAGCCTAATGGTCGGGTCGCAGTTGGTGCATCCCTACGACCGGAGTTCGATCCCTGTCAAGGACAAATTTTCGAAATTCTCACGCCGACCCGCTTCTACTATATAAAAAAATATCTAGTTTCTCCTAGCATTGTTTTATTAATACCCTTACAGTTAGGGGATCCTATTTTTTTGGGTCACCAATGCCATTGTCGCTGGCTGGCCGTCGTCTAGGATCAGCGCCCCATGGGCCTCTTCATGCGAAAATAGAAAACAAAACCTACCAGCCCAATACCGCCGCCTGTCCATCATCATTCTAATCTAGATGCCGTCGGCGGCAGCCTCCATGATCTCGCTGGCATGCCGTGTCGCTCGCGCCGCCTCAGATCCGCTCCGGCGCATCCGCCGCCGCACCATCGCCAACACCGCCGTGTCCTCCATGTACACTCGCCAACCAGGTAAACAATCCATCTCTGCTGGACTTGCAGGCAATGATCTCCCACGTAGGTACATATATGTCTGACTGCTCGCTCAGTGGCAGGTCGGGTGGAGTTCGTGGCTGAGGCCAAGGACCTGGAATCCGACGAGGCTCTATGGGCACTCTATGAGCGGTGGTGTGTGGCGTTCCAGGAGGAGCGTGACCGCGACGAGATGGCCTGGCCCGGAGGTTCGGCGCCTTCAAAAAGACGGCGCTCATGGTGGACGAAACCAACAGGGCTGATCTGCCTTACAAGCTCGAGATCAACAAGTTTGCCGACGGGAAGCTGGCCGAGCTCTACGGCCTAATAAAGGCTCCTCTCTCTCTGTTCCTGGGGTTGACGACAGGTAGTTGCGGCACTCCTCCGGTCAGTTGTTGTTGTACGGCCTCCAGGAGCATGAGGGGATGGCGAGTGACTAAATCTGAATGCAACGAGACAGTTTTTTTTACTCCGGGCCAGTAATGTACTGAATCTGAATGTATCGAGAAGGCGCATGAGTGAATCTGAATCTGAATGTAGGAGACAGTCATTTGGTTAGTTACTTCTTGATAGAGTAACATCAATCTTCACAGTTTAAGGTGCTAGGATGGGCCGTTTTGACCAACAGCGTTTCCTATTTGTGCTGCTATATACTACCGGAAGCACCTTCCTATCAAACCAGAAAAATGTTTTAAATAAAAAAGGTTTTGTTAAAAAAAAATAGGGAGAGGTAGACACCGGCCAGGCCAAAGGTCCAGGGAGCAGGTCACCTACCACCCCGCTAAGTCTAACCCTAACTACTAAACTTCACCCTACACACACACATCGTACGCAGCGTTGCCGCCCCAGGCAACACGCCACACACTCGCATCTCGTCGCCACTACCCTGCAACACCGTCCATGCCCGAGCCCTCCTGTCTCGCTCGCGATCCCCTCGTCCTCAACCCCGCCGCCAGCAGCACTCGCCTTGCGCACGCTTCCCTGCTCCCTCGTCTTGCAGAGCGCTAGCAGCCCTCCCTTCTTCAAGCTCTGCTGCCGCCATCCTCTTCCCCTGGTACCTCGCAGTGGCCCTCGACCTCCGGCTCAAGGCCGAGCTCCGCCGCCAGCCTCCATGGAACACCCTCCCCCATCGCATGGCGTCGTCATGCGCGACCCGTGCGCCTTGCTCTGCCGTCGTCTATCCCTCCCGACGGCAAACCCAGGGGACGCCTCCTCCTCCCTGCAGGGCCTCTACCTCCACCCCTCTGTTGAGCACGTCGCCTCGTCTACGACATTCCGCAACCGGTGTCGTCTCCGCTCGGTCGCTGGTGCGAAGTCCGACCAAGCTGAGCTTTGTCCTCGACGCCATGGCGCTCGCCTCCCGCCAACACGCTCAAGGACCCACACGCCCCAAGCCAGTTGCCCTTCCCCACGCGTCCCACGCCAGCTGCCCTTCATGGCCTTCCTCCGGACGAGGCCTCGAGCTGAAAAAATGGGGTAATTGATTATAACCCCCTAGCTCATGCGACTTGGATCACATGCCCCTTTCTTGGTCTGCCTCCATTCTAGCCCCATGTTCGGTCAACATATGAGCTCTAATAAGGGACCAATGGTGCATTTTTCAGTTGCAATGAATAAGTGCTCTCTAATAAGTATACCAACACGGGTGAGCACATATTTATCGATCAGTGCACATACAACAGTATTGCTCTGATCATAGTGACTATCTGATCACATAACCTTGAGCTTTCTTTGCTCATAGTAGTATTGAGAACAACGAAACTGAATGCATCATGATTGGGGGTGTAGCTGCCTTTGGGCGAATGGTAGCATCCATCATCTGATTGCAGCGAGCCGACAACATTAGATTGTCATCCATTTTGAATCAGTATAAAAATCAATGCATTTCAAGTGTTGGCACCACATCCTAGATTTAAGATTTTGATTGCACTGGAACCTCTCGCCGAAACGCCGTAACGCCTCCTGCAGATACATTTTGTAGATATCCGCGTGCAGGGATTTCTCATACATCAACCCAACACAAGCCGTTTTTCTGTGTCTAATATTTCTTGGGTGACTGACCATGGAAAGCTTTCAGATGCCCACTGGTTCAGTAGCCACCGATCTTTCCCTCCTCTCCTAGGATTGACATTTGTAGTGAAGAAACTCTCGTACGCTATGCTGCAAAAATACAAACTGCAAAATATGAGCATGAGCACATGCAGAGATCAGTGCCTGGTTAGAGATTAATCTCTGTCTCCACCGAATCAATCGACCTCCGAGCTCTTCATACATACGACATCTCTCCAATCCAGCATCATGGTTGTTCCCCTTCAGCCGCCGGTCAGGGTAGCATAGCTGCCGGGCTCCTCTATCCTCTCTAGCTGCTATGTTTCTACCACGGCCGTCGTGTGCGACTGGACGGGTCGTGAGGAAATCCCTCCTTCAGATCAGCTCGAGCGGGTAATCCGGCCGCCAGGTCCAGATTGAGCGGATCCTCAGGGTTGGGCCGCTCCAGATCGACACAGACCTCTACACCGCGGTCTCCGACAGGCCTCAGCTCCGCTTTCGCCACCAATCTCTGGTCCGACCGGCCGTCGCCCGCCTCCTGGTCCCAGTTGCATGGTCCCGCTCGCCACACCTCCGGGTCGGCCCCGCGTCTCCAGGTCGGGCGCTGCTGCCGAGCGAACTGGGTGTGTAGCCAGCCCAACTCCAATATTTCCCCTCGTTTTTTCCCCTGGCACCCCCGGTCCAGTGCGACGGCGGACATGACCGAGCGACCAACAGAGAGAGGAAGAAAAGCAAGGGGGAGGTGTCGGTCGGGATTGATAAAGCAAGGAAAAAACGAACCGGTACCTGACTTAAGGATGGCACTGGTGGGTAATATTAGGTTTAGTGGGAGGGCAAAATAGTCCAAAAAAACGCTGGTTGACAGAAGAGTTCCGTACTTTATTATTAGGTATATAGATTTAGAAGTAGCCCATGTGCAACTAGAGTTAGAAAGCACTATAGCTACAATATAGATTGATACTTGTTTGTGAGGTGGATGACATACGCTTTCCACTGTTACATTAGCTAGCCGCCACTACTTGACAGTGGCAAACTCGAGATTGCGTCCATCCAAAGAAAGTGTGTTGAGAACATCTAGTGCATCTTCTTGGTTGGCATGCGATGTAGACATGGTTACGAGAGCGATGCCCTGAGAGTGTTTCGTCTCTGCACTAGACACTTTGCCGTGCTGGCTCAAGAAGAGTCGCAGCTGATTGTTTTCCATGGCGAGAGGCAGATTACTTATCATTACTTTGAAACAAGGCTCATAGTCTCTCTCGATGTGAGTGGCACGTGTTGGACTTTCAAGGGAATTAGCGGTCACCTGCAGCCCCCGCTGATTCAGTTCTCGAGCCTCCATTAATTCCTGATGTAATTAACAAAATTAATATATATATTAGTTGTTTACATTTAGACAACTTGAGACGGTTATGTATACTCGGCGGTAAAAGACACACTTTCTTACTTACTATCTGTTATTAGCTTTATAAGAAGAAGATAAAATCTATAAAGTATATATCCTGGCATGTCACGGGGAAATCAATTTGGTAGTATACCTGAATTGGAGCAATAGTGGGCCGTTGCGGAACATGCCAGGTGCACCACCCGTCATACCATCCTCTAGGCAGCCTCTCCACAAACTCGACCTCATTGGAAATGAGGTTGCATCTGAAGACACCAAGCAGCTCACGTGGCAAAAGATTGGTACCGTTGGAGACAAGGTAGACGCATCCTCCGTCGTGGCTGCCAAACCTCGGCGAATCCAAGATGAAGCTGTTGGGGCTGAGGAAGATCACGCGGTCGAAGAAGCTACGACCATCTATCTTCACCCACCGCATCATCGTCTTCCCTTGGGTTGATTTGTCGTCCTCCTCTAGTGCGTGCAGCGACATGGAGATGACGTGTTTCACCACACACCGGTCAGAAGTAGTATTATTGTTGTTGTGATAGATGTGGACCTGGACCAACGCCCATAGTAACACACCCCAAGACTCCACCGCGTAGCTATATACTCGCCGTCAAGTGTTATCACAACCACCCGGCATAGGCGGCCTATGGACCAGCAGGTCACCAGCGGCGGCGGTGCCATAACCACCACCACCATCCGACATAACGATGTGCCACATGTCAGCCTTGGCGGTGACCATGATCTTGTCCTTGTGGTATACCGCACAGAACTCATGCCACCTCGGGCATGCTAGGGTCCTCTCGACCACCCTCCACACGGTTCCACCCGGACCAAGGAGGGCCGCCCTGAACCTGGCAGTGCGGGGATTATTGCCCGTGTACCATAAGCTATAGAGGAAGGTGGTGCCGTCGCCATAGATGACGCAACATGGATTCTCCTTCTCCCACCCGCATACGTGTTGCGGAAGGAGAGGCAGGTCGGTGACTTGTCCTGTGAGAGGGTCACAAAGGCTAGGACGGAGGTTCTCAACCGTGAGGTACTGGATCCATCTGTTCAGGCGAAACCTAGATCTTCCTCACTAGAGTTGTCCAGATATAGAGAGGTGACATCGTTATCGATATGTCCTCCCTCGTTGATCTTATCCTCAAGAGCCATTTCCTTTTCTTCGTCTCTGAGTTCCATAGATTCTGCAAAAGGGGAAAAGCGGATGATTCGAAGCGTCCAAGCAAGGAGGTTAGGTAGGCGAGATTTGACGGCCTAGGGTGCCATGGTTTGACGACGAGATAACCTTAAATGTAACCCTAATACATGCTTGACAATGTAAAACGTGGTCTGAGGGATATAAACTAATTCGAAGAAACCCTAATATATGGTGCGCGTTGCCGCACCCGTCCATTGTCCCTATATGGTGCATGTTGCCGTGTCCGTCCATCATCCCTATATGGTGCGCGTTGCCACGGCCGATCCGAAGACAGTACTCCCCCGAACAAATGTGAAGGGATTGGCATTTCACATAATAATCCAAATGTATACATACACACTACATAATAAAAATATATAGATACCCAATAATAATTCTTTATTACAATTTGTACATATAGTAACCCTAGGCGTTCTAACCCTAATCCAAATATATACCTACAATATTTACACATATATGTAATCCAAATAAACTTAAAAACAACTAATAACTAATATAATGATTCCCTAGCCCTAATTCCCCCTAATTCTCTATTTATTAATTCCCTAGACCTAATCCAAACAAACCTAAAAAAACTAATAACTAATTCCCTATTTATTAATTTCATCGGAGATGATGAAGATGCTTGCATTTGCAAGAAATTAAGTGGGAGCGCTGAGACATATTTCTAATACACTATGTACATGACATGGTGTTGATTGGAAATGATGTATCTTTTATTGGCACAGGTTAAAATTTCATTAAAATTAGATTTTGATGAAAGACTTGGGCAAAACCAGAATATTAGGAATCAATTTTTATATGGATAGATTGAGGCGCTAATATGGTTATGCCAAACATACATAGATGAGATATTGAATGAGTTCAATATGGAAACGAAAAAAAAGGTTCTTTCCGCATGGAAAATGTTGAATCAAAATTCGAGTGTATCGACACTTGGTGAGTGAAATCACATGAATATTTTGATCAATAAAGTATACCATGATATGTACATATTCAGATATGTCCTATGCTCTAAATGTTATGTGCATGTACCAGAATGATTCACATAATGATCATTGGAAAATAGTATTCTTATGATCTTTGGAACAACTAAGAATATGTTATGTATAGGTGACAAATAGTTAAAAGTAGTTCATTGTAAAGTGTTACATTGATACTGGTTTGTCACAAGATATAAATTAAATTTATCTCAATTTAAACTATGGGTAGAACAATGTAATAGAAAGGAGGTTCCATGATGAATTTGGATGAGTTCCAAAGTTAAGATATTATGACGGATACTACAACAAAAGGCTAGTATATGACTTCTATAGTAGCAACAAAGGAGGACATTTGTGTTAAGCAGTTTGTTATCAAAGTAAGTGTGGTTCTAAGTGGGCTAGTACTATAAAGATATATTGTACGACAATTATATCAAGATGTTTAACCCAAAGGAACTAAAGGTCTCACCAAATAACAAAATTTATATAATGTCATCTCATTTGAGAATGAGTGATGCGTAGAGACGCAAAGACATGCAAATACACACGGACCTGAAAATGTCAAATCTGGGGATTATGTTTACCACTAGCAAACACGTATATACAACACCAGTAAGCCATAAGTGTTGAATGCGCAAGGTTTACAAACTAGATTATTGACTCTAGTGCAAGTGGGAGACTGAAGGGAATATGCCCGAGAGACAATAATAAAGTTATTATTATCTTATTCCATGTTTATGATATATGTTTATTTTGCATGCTATAATTGTATTAATTGAAAACGTTAATACATGTGTGTTTAATAAACAAATAAAGGGTTCCTAGTTATGCCTCTCATATAAACTAGCTCGTTGATCAACAAGATGATCAAGGTTTTTTGATCATGGACATTGGATGTTGTTGATAATGAGGTCACACCATTGGTTGAATGATGTTATGAACATTCATGCGAAGTACAGCAATACGATCAAAGTCATTGTGTTTAAATTTCTATAACATCACATAAAGTAATTCTAGTCCTTAGACCATGAGATCATGTCAATCACTAACAATAGAAGAATAACTTGATAAAATCATACGTCACACTGTAAGAGGGTGACTATAAATATGGGTTCAGATACTGCGAAGGTGTTATGTAGAGGCTCATGGATCAAGAGTGGAATTTGTCCATCTCGATGACTTATAGATATATTCTCGGCCCTCTCAGTAATATAACATTAGTTAGCTCGCAAGCAAGTGATGAGATCACTAGAATGTTATTTCACGGGAACAAAAAAATAGTGCATGTCGGTAATGAGATCAAACTAGGTATGAAGATACCGATGATCGAATCTCGGACATGTAATATATCGCAAGATAAAGGGATTGAGTTACATGCCTAAAAGATACTCACGATCACCGAAGTCATCGTTGAATGTGTGGGAGTCAGTATGGATCTCTAGGTCCCACTACTGATTATTGATTTCAGAAGGGTCTCGATCTTGTCTGTATTATTTGCGAACCGTAGGGTGACACACGTAAGGGATACCGACACTGTTTGGAGCAAATATGTTCGAGAGAAAATAATTACAAAGCGCTAGAATTATTTCGATGGAAACCGGAATTGTTTCGGGTAAAATTGCAGAAACTGTTCTGCATGTGAAATTGAAATATTACAGGGGATTTTATGTGAATGTTTGTTAATTACTGTAATTAACTAAATTATGAATATATAAATAAAAGATTTTTATTAAATGAGGGATTGCATTAAATTTGGTGGAAATTTAATGATTTTGAGTCGGATTTTGAGTGGAGAAAATGGAGGGGCATTTGTGTGAGTGGGAGCTCCACTCACATGAATGGAGGAAGAGGCGGGGGCACCACCTTGAGCACCGGCCAAGGCCTTGGGGCTGCCCCCTCCTCCTATAAAAGTGTTGGAGATATGCCCTAGAGGCAATAATAAATGTAGTTATTATTATATATCTTTGTGTTTATGATAAATGTTTACATTCATGCTATAATAGTATTAACAAGGAAACCATTAATACTTGTGTGATTTGTAGACTAAATTTGAAGTCCCTAGTATAGCCTCTATACTTCACTAGCTTGTTGGTTGATTGATGATTGTGGTTTCCCTATCATGAACATTGAGATGTTATCAACAACAAGATCATATCGTTAGGAGAATGATATGGTGGACATACTCCTATAGACAAGCGTAGCATAAAGATCAAGTCATTTCAATAGTTCAATTGCTATATGCTTTCTGATACATAGTAACCTAATTCCTTCGACCATGAGATCATGCATATCACCTTTGCTGGATGGATGCTTTGATGTCATCAAACACCACACCGTAACAGGGTGGCTATAAAGGTGGCATTGAGTATTCGGAAAGTATTGGTTGAAACACATGGATCAAGAGTGGGATTTGTCCATCCACATGACGGATAGATATTCTCTGGGCCCTCTCGGTGAAATGTCATCCAATTAGCTTGCAAGCATGTGACTTGGTCACAAGGGATCACATATCACGGGAACGAGAAAAGAGTACTTATCAGTAACGAGGAAGAACTAGGTATGCAGAGATACCGACGATCATAACCTCGGATAAGTAACATATCGTGAGACAAAGGGAAATTGGTATCGTATGTAAGTGGTTCATTCGATCGCAAAGTAATCGTAGAAATATGTGGGAGCCATATGAATTTCCAGATTCCTCTACTGGTTATTGTTCGGAGAAGTGTCTCGATCATGTCCGCATAATTCACGAACCGTAGGGAGACACACTTAAGGATTCGACGTTGTTTTGAGTAGTTATGGTATTATGAGAAAGAGACCGAATGTTGTTCGGAGTCTCGGATGGGATTCGGGATATCACGAGGTGATCCGGAATGGTCCGGAGAATAAGATTCATATAAGGAAAGTCCGTTTGAGTTGGGGAATGATTCCGTGTTTTCATGAACATTCTAGAAGGTCCTAATGTCCCAAGACCGGAGGGGGAAGGGTACATGAATGTGTCATTACATATTGGAATGATTGCATCATGTACTAGGTGTTCTTGCTGTCCAAAATAAAGGGTTTATTTAAATCCTAAATTGAAAAGTCAAACGGCCAGTTTGAAAGTCAAACGACAAGTTTTGGGAAGTGGGAAAAGAGGAGGAGGAGGAGGCCGAGTTGGAGAATTCTCCCTTGGCCGGCGCACCTCCCAAGGCCGAGTTGGGGAGGAACTCCTCCCCTTGGCCGGCCAGCCCTCCCACCTATATAAGGAGGGGCAGGGCTCCCCTCCTTAAACACACAAGTTTCCTATCCTCTAAACTAAACCCTAGATCTAGACCCCGGTTTAGAGCTATTTCGGTTTAGAGCCTTCTAATTGGTTTAGAGCCTTCTAATTGGTGTGTCTAATTACTAGACCACTAATAGCCTCTCTCATAAGCTCCACCATACTGACCGACTTAAGGCGAAGCCTCGAGATTTCCCCTCTACCTCCAGTACCACGCCGTTTGCCGGAATCGCGAGGAGAGTGCTACAACCTCCGCCCTCTTTGGAACAAGGAGAGGAAGGTCTTCGTCGAAAATCAACGTGACCGATGTGACATTGCGGGAGGCCTTTTGGAACGCTGGCGCCGGAAGGATCGCTTCACGCGATCTTGAGATCGGAAGAGTACGACTACATCACCCACAAGAATCTGCTCTCGTTAAACACTTTGGAATCTTCGAGGGTGAGTTATTCCATCGACTGCTGCTACAATCTAGTAGATAGATCTTGGCTTGTTTGTTTGTATGCGATAGAAAATTTTGTTTTCCATGCTACGAACCCCTACAAGGGTATCGTGAGCCGTGTCTATATGTAGATCTGCCCGAGTAGAACACAATGGTCATTGTGGGCGTTGATGCTTTTATTGTAGATTGCTTTTGTGTACTTTGCATCTTGCGGTATGTTGGGATGAAGCGGCCGCTAACCTTACATGACATCGTTCATGAGACTTGCTCCACGCTTGACATGCAACTCGTTTTGCATAAGTGGCTTTATGGGTGCCTGTTTCTCCTAGCATAGTAAAGATCCAATTTACAACGGTAATCAACAATGCTAGTATCAATGTTGTGGTTCTTGTTCAGAGGTTAGAACGACACCTATGGAAAGCCCCAAACCACGTAAAATATGCAAAGAAAGTAGAGGCGTCTAACTTTGCTTTGCAGTGTCTGATGTGATATGGCCATGATTGTGATTATATTTGATGTATGCAATGATCCTTATTGTAAGTTGGCAACCGGCGGAGCCATATGGTTGTCTTTAATTTCTGTTAAGACCTGCGTGTCTATTCAAAATAGTTGTAATAGTTGAAGCTGGTGGATCTACAACCATGAAGAAGCGTCATTGACCTTGATGCTATGCGGTGATGATGGAGATCATGTTCGTGCTTGAAGATGGAGATCGGAAGCACAAAGAAGAAAGGCCATATCATATCACATATTATGAATTGCATGTGATGTTAATCCTTTATGCATCTTGTATTGCTTAGTAGGCGACGGTAGCATTATAAGATGATCCCTCATGCATATAAATTTCAAGTTCTAAAGTGTTCACCCTTAGTATGCACTGCTACAAAGCTTGTCGTCAAGCACCACGTGATGATCGGGTGTCTTTGATTCCTGGTGAATACAACGTAAGCAAGCCAGATTTGCTTATGCGGTAGCTAAGGTTTGATCTTGTGAGCCTAGCATGTATGTACATGGCCTCGGGAACACGGATCGCCGAAGGTAAAGCATGAATCATATAGTAGATATGATGAACATGATGATTGTTCGCCATTAAAACTATATCAACTCTCGTGATGATCGGTGTTGATGTAGTGGATTTGGTTCGTGATCACTAAAACAATGTGAGGGATGTTGTTTTGAGTGGGAGTTCACCTAGTTTAATTTCATTAATTAATTTGAACTCAATTTGTCATAAACTTAGTCTAAACTATTGCAAATATGTTGTAGATCAATGGCAGCCCCTACCATCAATTTTAATGCTCCTAGAGAAAGAAAAGTTGAAAAACAATGGAAGCAACTTCGCGGATTGGTTCCGCAATTTGAGGATTGTCCTCAGAGCTGGTAATTTGACCTATGTGCTGGATGCACCGCTGGGTGACCCACCTGCAGCTGATGCTGCCGATGAAGTAAAGAATGTTTACCTCGCTTCTAAGAATCAAGATCCATAGTTCATGTGCTATCTTGTATGGTTTAGAATCGGAGCTTGTAAAAGGTTTGAAGAGTCAGACCCATATGATATTGTCGAGGATCTAAAATTAATTTTTGAGACTCATGCGGCAATTGAAAGTTATGAAGCTTCTGAAAAGTTCTTTAATTGCAAGATGGAAGAGGGTAGCTCCACGGTGAGCATGTGCTTAAGATGTCCGCACGCAAATAAACTTCAAAGTTTGGGTATAGTGATTCCTAATACTTTGGGAGTTTACCGCATCCTCCAATCACTACCACCAAGTTACAAGAACTTTGTGATGAATCACAACATGCGTAACATGAACAAAGAGTTGCGAACTATTTGCTATGTTAAAATCTGCAAGGAGATCAAGAAAGAGCACCAAGTGTTGATGGTCAATAAGACCACCAAATTCAAGAAAGGCAAGTCTAAGAAGGGACATTTCAAGAAGGGTGGTAAGAAAGTTACCACGCCGAAGAAGACCAAGGCTGGACCTAAGCCTGAAACTGAGTGTTTTTACTGCAAGGGAGAAGGTCACTGGAAGCGGAATTGCCCAAAGTACTTGGCGGATTTGAAGAACGGCAACATCAAGAAGAAAGGTATATCTGATATACATGTTATTGATGTGTATCTCACTAGTATTAAGTAGTAGTGCCCAGGTATTTGATAATCGTTCTTGCTCATATTTGTAACTCAAACAGAGCTGCAGAATAAGCGGAAGCTAGTGAAGAACGAGGTGGCGATGCGCTGGGAAACGGATCAAAGGTTGATGTGATGTGATGCGCCACTACCTCTTCATCTACCATCGGGATTAGTTTTATACTTAAATAATTGTTATTTGGTGCTGCGTTAAGCATGAACATTATATCGTGATCTTGTTTATTAAGTAGACGGTTACTTGTTTAAATCCGAGAATAATGGTTGTTCGATTTATATGAGTAATATGTTTTACGCACATGCACCTTTGATAGATGGTCTATTCTTGTTGAATCTCGATAGTAGAAATACACATATTAATAACATTGAAGCTAAACGATTGAAATCAAGCGATAACTCGACCTATATGTGGCAATCGTCTGTCTTGGTCACATTAGGTGAAGCGTATGAAGAAACTCCATTCCGATGGACTTCTTGAATCACTTGATTTTGAATCACTTGAAAGATGCGAAGCATGTCTGATGGGTAAATGACTAAGACTCCATTTTCTGGTATAATGGAGCGAGCTACAGAATTATTGGAAATCATACATACCAATGTGTGTGGTCCAATGAGTGTAGCATCGCGCGGTGGTTATCGTTATGTTCTTACCTTCACGGATGACTTGAGTAGATATGGGTATATCTATTTCATGAAACATAAGTCCGAAACTTTCGAGAAGTTTAAGGAGTTTCAAAGTGAGGTAGAGAATCAACGTAACAAGAAGATTAAATTTCTACGTTCTGATCGTGGAGGTGAATATCTAAGTTACGAGTTTGGCGAGCATTTGAAGAAATGTGGAATACTTTCGCAGTTGACACCGCCGGGAACACCACAGCGTAATGGTGTGTCTGAACGTCGAATCGAATCCTCTTAGATATGGTTCGTTCTATGATGTCATTCTGATTTGCCACTATCATTTTGGGGTTATGCATTAGAAACAGCTGCATTCACTTTAAATAGGGCACCGTCTAAATCCGTTAAACGACACCATATGAATTATGGTTTGGGAAGAAACCTAAATTGTCGTTCCTTAAAGTTTGGGGATGCAAGCCTATGTAAAGAAGTTACAGCGGACAAGCTTGAACCCAAAGCGAAAATGCGCCTTCATAGGATACCAAGGAAACTATTGGGTATACCTTCTTTCATAGATCCCAAGGCAAAATCTTCGTTGTTAAGAATGGATCCTTTCTAGAAGGAATTTCTCTCGAAGAAGTGACTGGAAGGAAAGTAGAACTCGACGAGGTTGTCGAACCTTCTCGAAATTGCGAGTAGCGCAGCACCGGAAGAAGTTCCTGTGGTGCTCGCACCAATAAGAGAGGAAGCTAATGATGGTGATCATGAAACTTCATTTAGTTCTGACAGTTGCTCACAGTGAACCCGTTGGTCAACGATGAACTCAGAATAATCGGGTGAGATAGAAAAGAGATTGAAAGGGGGAATAAAGAGGACATGTTGGTCGATATTTAGAAGATAGGTGGCGTCCGGAGAGCCTCAGCCCAAAAACGCTGTGGAAGAGATGCTTGAATGAGGAGAGTGCGAAGATGTCATTGATAGAACGAAGAGAGCGCTCAGCCTTGCTGCTTTGAGGAGAAGTGTAAGACACGAAAAACGAAATAGGATGCCTTGGGAGAGAAAGAAAGTTCTATTTTGGTTGTTATCAAATTCTTTTCCGTTGTCACATTGGATGAAACGAATAGGGAGGCCAAAGTGTGTTAGAACATATTGTCGAAAATTAAGAAAAGTTGATGAACATCAGATAAGAGGAAAGGTCCAAACATAATGAGAATAATCATCCAAAATAACGAGATAATATTTGAAACCAAAACACTTGGTATTGGAGAGGTCCATAGATCACAATGTAACAATTCAAACGAAAAGAACTATAGGTTGAAGAAGTGCAAAGGTAATCTAATATGTTTGCCGATTGATGTGCATTACAAACCGAGGAATCATGCGAAGAACTATCACTAGATATGCAAACTCTTGAAGGGGATGACATGGTATGTTTATTGGGGTGACCAAGACGACGGTGCCAAAGGGTGATGAGGCAATCATGGCTTGAGGTGTGGAGGTGGCCATGGAGAGGATAGAGGTCGCCTAACTATTGTAACGAAGCGAGGACCGCCACGCTTTCAGATCCTTCATGACAAACCAAAGGGATCAAATTGGGAAACATTATTATCAATAGTAAATTGTAACAAATATTAGATTTTTAATTAATGAGGGAGCAACTAGGATATTTCAGAATAAAATTGGTGTTTGGATTAATGATGTAAGATTGGCAAGAGATGGGGATAGAAGATCCATCGCCAATGGTGATAGAAGAAAAGGAGAGGAAGAACAATGATGTAAAATCCATATTTGAAGACATATGCAGGAAGCACCAGTAATCAAAAATCCAATCCATTACCTTCATAATTGTTGAGTGTAAAATTGTTCATGGCAGCGATGAAGGCGGCTTGGTCCCAGCTTGGTGGAGCGGTTGACGGAGCGGGAGACGCAGGCATGTACTGAGGAGCTGGAGTAGCATTGTACATGTAGGGCAGCGATGTCGGCGAGGCCACGAATTGAGGTGGCGCCATCTGGGCCATGTATGGAGGGGGTGGCGCCTGCGCGGTGTAGACTTGCTGAGGCTATCGTCCAAGGAGCCCGGGGGAATCGATTGCAGGACGGAGCCCGGGACCCTAGGTTCCGGTGTAGGCGGGAGGGGCCCCGTAGGGAGATGGAGCGGACCAAGGCATGGACCACGCCTGAACAAGTCCATTCCACGTCAGGTGCGGAGGTCGCCATGTCGGAGCCAATGGTGGTGCTGTCGGGGGCGCCGTTGGTGGAGCAGGAGCAGGTGGTCGAGGTTGAGGCGGTCTGTACGTGGAATTCTTCCCGTGATAATTTGGACTTGGACGCCATCTAGGTGGGGGCTGCGGGGCAGCGTGGGGAGGGCTGGCGGAGGGGGCCGGAGGGGGAGGCCGAGCCGCCGTGTGGAACACCTGAGCTTGAGTGGGGCGCGATGCTTTGCGAGCTTGCGTCGTGGCCTCCAGTTGGAGGAGAGATCGGACTTCAGCGAAAGTGGGACGCGAGCGCATCATCGGAATAAAGGCCACCGCTTGTTTAATTGCTGCCGAGTATTTGTGAGGAGAGCATTGATCGATGTTGTTGGAGATATGCCTAGAGGCAATAATAAATGTAGTTATTATTATATCTTTGTGTTTATGATAAATGTTTACATTCATGCTATAATAGTATTAACAAGGAAACCATTAATACTTGTGTGATTTGTAGACTAAATTTGAAGTCCTAGTATAGCCTCTATACTTCACTAGCTTGTTGGTTGATTGATGATTGTGGTTTCCTATCATGAACATTGAGATGTTATCAACAAC
Organism: Avena insularis; assembly: GCA_023614405.1. Taxonomy (NCBI): domain Eukaryota; kingdom Viridiplantae; phylum Streptophyta; class Magnoliopsida; order Poales; family Poaceae; genus Avena; species Avena insularis. Next base: position 1,381,000 of record CM042686.1, on the reverse strand, counting down.
AAGATCATATCGTTAGGAGAATGATATGGTGGACATACTCCTATAGACAAGCGTAGCATAAAGATCAAGTCATTTCAATAGTTCAATTGCTATATGCTTTCGATACATAGTAACCTAATTCCTTCGACCATGAGATCATGCATATCACCTTTGCTGGATGGATGCTTTGATGTCATCAAACACCACAATCGTAACAGGTGGCTATAAAGGTGGCATTGAGTGTTCGGAAAGTATTGGTTGAAACACATGGATCAAGAGTGGGATTTGTCCATCCACATGACGGATAGATATTCTCTAGGCCCTCTCGGTGAAATGTCATCCAATTAGCTTGCAAGCATGTGACTTGGTCACAAGGGATCACATATCACGGGAACGAGAAAAGAGTACTTATCAGTAACGAGGAAGAACTAGGTATGCAGAGATACCGACGATCATAACCTCGGATAAGTAACATATCGTGAGACAAAGGGAAATTGGTATCGTATGTAAGTGGTTCATCGACGCAGTAATCGTAGAAATATGTGGGAGCCATATGAATTTCCAGATTCCTCTACTGGTTATTGTTCGAGAAGTGTCTCGATCATGTCCGCATAATTCACGAACCGTAGGGAGACACATAAGGATTGACGTTGTTTTGAGTAGTTATGGTATTATGAGAAAGAGACCGAATGTTGTTCGGAGTCTCGGATGGGATTCGGGATATCACGAGGTGATCCGGAATGGTCCGGAGAATAAGATTCATATAAGGAAAGTCCCGTTTCGGAGTTGGGGAATGATTCCGGTGTTTTCATCGGGAACATTCTAGAAGGTCGCGGAATGTCCCAAGACTCCGGGGGAAGGGTACATGAATGTGTCATTACATATTGGAATGATTGCATCATGTACTAGGTGTTCTTGCTGTCCAAAATAAAGGGTTTATTTAAATCCTAAATTGAAAAGTCAAACGGCCAGTTTGAAAGTCAAACGGCAAGTTTTGGGAAGTGGGAAAAGAGGAGGAGGAGGAGGCCGAGTTGAGGGGAATTCCTCCCTTGGTCAAGACCTCCCAAGGCCGAGTTGGGGAGGAACTCCTCCCCTTGGCCGGCCAGCCCTCCCACCTATATAAGGAGGGGCAGGGCTCCCCTCCTTAAACACACAAGTTTCCTATCCTCTAAACTAAACCCTAGATCTAGACCCCGGTTTAGAGCTATTTCGGTTTAGAGCCTTCTAATTGGTTTAGAGCCTTCTAATTGGTGTGTCTAATTACTAGACCACTAATAGCCTCTCTCATAAGCTCCACCATACTCGCACCGACTTAAGGCGAAGCCCTGCGGGATTTCCCCTCTACCTCCGGTACCACGCCGTTGTGCTGCCGGAATCGCGAGGAGAGTGCTACAACCTCCGCTGCCTGCTGGAACAAGGGAGAGGAAGGTCTTCGTCGAAAATCGAACGCAGGACCGATCGGGAGCGCTATGGGAACGCTGGCGCCGAAGGATCGCTCACGCGATCTTGAGATCGGAAAGAGTACGACTACATCACCCACGAGAATCTGCTCTCGTTAAACACTTTGGAATCTTCGAGGGTTAGTTATTCCATCGACTCGTTGCTACAATCTAGTAGATAGATCTTGGCTTGTTTGTTTGTATGCGATAGAAAATTTTTGTTTTCCATGCTACGAACCCCTACAAAAAGGCCCTTCGTCCTTCTCACACACACCTCCTCATGAAGGATCTCTCTCTCCCTCTAAAAATTATTCCCCATGGTCTCGTATTAGCGAGATACATGTTTCCGGTGGCTTTATCTGGAAAGGAGTTGTTGCTTCCGCTGCATCGCTGGAGCGAGGACGCGGAGGTTGTCGGGTACCGGACGTGTGTGCGATCACGGATACACCGCTGCTTTACGGTGCTGGACTTGCTGATGCTGGACCTGATGGACTTGCTGGTGCTGGACCTGCTGGACTCGCTAGACTTTATCACGATCTTGAAATTGGCAAGTGTACGACTACATCAACCACGAAATCAGTTTCGTTAACAATGCTTTGTCACTCTTTAAGGGTATGTCCTCTATGGATGTATATCCACCCGTTGATTGTATCTAGGTAGATAGATCTTCATGCTTATATGTTCACATCGTAGAATTTTTTTGTTTTCTATGCTGCGAACCCAACACTCGGCCACGCGTCAAATTCCGCAGCGCGGGGCTGGATACCATCGGCATAAATAATTACCATAACAAAAAATAAAACCGCAACTAATTGTCCTTTAGCAGCAAATAAACAGCGGCAAATGACAAAGAAATAAACAATGTTGCAAGCCTACAACCCATTTCTCTGCCTATTTAAGAGCATATCATCTAGATGAAGCATAACATGTTTTAAGTTCCGTGATAGTGAACAGCTGAACACAACATATACTAAGTTCAGTGATAGTCGTTACACGCTGAAACAATTAGCAATTCTATTGGAATGTTGTAGTGCAAATGGAAAGTTTGAATAACTCCCAGATTACTACCAAAATGAGACACAACAAGTTGATTAAAAAACTATAACAGACCCAGACTTCTCCATAGTGCCACAATGAATGGCAAACTCGACCACCATTAGCTTCCAAATTTATTAGAGAAGCTTCTGCTTTTACTTGTAAGAAACCTTATTAAATAGTACGTAGTAGAAAAGCTGGTGCTTTTACTTCCAAATTACATAGTTATGCACATCTGCATCCACTAACTCATGATCATTCACCAAGTAAACTCGAAATCCAGATCTGATGCTATCTCATAATGTTTCCCAGTAGCACCATTAGCACTAAACATAGTGAGTATAATTATACTACTAGTATAGAAGTATTCCATTGCTCATCTGAAGAGATTTCTTTAAGCACAATATCAGCAACAAATTGTTCTACAAATCTTTGCACTGTTCTATAAGCACTCAAGGAGTAGGGATATCTTTAAGCAAAATCTTTCCCTTTGGTTTTTTAGATGATGGGCGTTGCAAATGTCAGGGTATTTGTCTTCTTTACGGACTCCCCCTTCAAGAAGAGTTGCAGCTGATTGTTTCCCATGGTGAGAGGCAGATTACTTATCATCACTTTGAAACACGGCTCGTAGTTTCGGCACGTGTTGGACTTGCAAGGAAATTAGCGGTCACCTGCAGCCCCCGCTGATTCAGTTCTCGAGCCTCCATTAATTCCTGATGTAGTTAACAAAATTAATATATATTATTTATTTACATTTAGACAACTTGAGACGGTTATGTATACTCGGAGGGTAAAAGGCACACTTTCTTGCTTACTCTATCTGTCATTAGCTTTACTAGATCAAGTAGGCGCGCGTTGCCGCGCCCGTCTATTAAAAATATGAAAAGTTATGAAATAGTAAAATTATATTTTAAACAAAACTTTGTATTGTAACCTAGGTTTATTTAAGAAATGTTTGTTGGGTTGTTTGACGTGATGGATCATATGTCACTCAGAATATGAAAAGTTATGAAATAGTAAAATTGTATTTTAAATAAAAGTTTGTATTGTAGTCTAGGTTTATTTAAGAAATGTTTGCTGGGTTGTTTGACGTGATGGATCATATGTCACTTAGGGCCAGTAGAATGTTTCATCGGTTGGTCAAAGTTACCATGGACCAAGGATCCGACACCATGAGCATCGGAGGAGACAGTGTAGTGCGCTAATGTGGTAGTGAATGTTCGCAACACTATTAACGTGAAAAGAAACTGAACACCGGATTGATTTTATTGCACATCAGTGAGTCATTAGAGGCCCAATTAATCACATAAAGCCTATTTAATATCCAGAGAAGCGTCTCTAAGGGATATTTGGGCCATGCATGATTTGAAGAGCATCTGACGGTTAGAAAAGGCAGATGATGTGATCTCATGGCTAGAAACGTATAGGTCATGAGAGAGCGGTTGGTCAAAGTTACCATGGACCAAGGATCGGACACCATGAGCATCGGAGGAGACAGTGTAGTGCGCTAATGTGGTAGTGAATATTCGCAACACTATTAACGTGAAAAGAAACTGAACACCCGGATTGATTTTATTGCACGTCAGTGAGTCATTAGAGGCCCAACTAACCACATAAAGCCTATTTGATATCCAGAGAAGCGTCCCTAAGGGATATTTGGGCCATGCATGATTTGAAGAGCATCTGACGGTTAGAAATAGGCAGATGATGTGATCTCATGGCCAAAAACGTATAGGTCATGAGAGACCTTCCTCTTGTTTCGGTTATAATATCCCTAATAAGAAGATAAAATCTATAAAGTATATATTCTGGTATGTCACGGGGGATATCAATTTGGTAGTATACCAGAATTGGAGCAATAGTGGGCTGTTGCGGAACATGCCAGGTGCACCACCCGTCATACCATCCTCTAGGCAGCCTCTCCACAAACTCGACCTCATTGGAGATGAGGTTGCATCTGAAGACACCAAGCAGCTCACGTGGCAAAAGATTGGTATCGTGGGAGACAAGGCAGGCGCATCCTCCGTTGGGGCTGCCAAACCTCGGTGATTCCAAGACGAAGCTGTTGGGGCCGAGGAAGATCACGCGGTCGGAGAAGCTACGTACGGCCATCTATCTTCACCCACCGCATGGTTGTCTTCCCTTGGGTTGATTCGTCGTCCTCCTCTAGCGCGTGCAGCGACATGGAGATAATTAACGTGTTTCACCACACGCCGGTCAGAAGAAGTGATAGTTTGGGAGAGAAATAACTTTTATTGATTTAGACAATATTACAACGTTTATATAGAACAGAGGGAGAGTTGGCCGGCTTAGGGTTGGGCCCTAAACCGACTTAGGCTAGAGTCCTACTCCAATACAAAACAAACTCTAATACCCCCCGCAGTGTCAACGTCGGGTGCCACGATGTTGAGACTGAGCGAATGTCGATGAAGGACGAAGGATGTAGTCCTTTGGTAAAAATATCTGCAAACTGTGCACTCGTTGGAACATGTAGAACACGAACTTTTCCAAGAGCAACTTTTTCCCGAAAAAAATGAATGTCGATCTTGATGTGCTTGGTACGACGATGTTACACGGGGTTGGAGGCCATATAGACAGCTGATATGTTGTCACAGTAGACAATAGTGGCGTGCTGGACGGGACGCTGAAGTTCCACAAGTAGTTGGCGAATCCAAACTGCTTCAGCAACAGCATGTGCAACCGCCCTGTATTCCGCTTCAGCCGAAGACCGGGAGACCGTAACCTGCCTTTTCGATGACCAAGAAACAAGATTATCACCCAAATAAACACAAAAGCCGGATGTGGATCGTCGAGTATCTGGACATCCTGCCCAGTCTGCATCAGAATAAACTGTCAAGCTTGTTGGGGAGGATGAATTAAGAAGTAGACCATGATCAAGAGTGCCTTTTAAGTATCGAAGAATCTTTTTGACATGACCTAGATGGGGTAAACGAGGATCATGCATATAGAGACATGCTTACTGAACAGAATAAGAAATGTCAGGTCTGGTGAGAGTGACGTATTGCAAAGCACCAACAAGACTACGATATAGAGTTGGATCGGGGACAGAATCACCTTCAGCTGAAAGTTTTGAGCCAACATCAGCTGGTGTACGACAAGGTTGACAGTCTATCATGCCTGCTCGGTTTAAGAGATCAAGAATGTATTGACGTTGAGAAAGAAATAGAGTAGAAGATGTTCTAGTGGCGGTAACACCGAGAAAATGATGAAGTGATCCTAAATCAGTCATAGAAAATTCTTTGTTGAGAAGAGTAATGATATGTTTAAGAAAAGAATCAGAAGAAGCTGTAAGAACAATGTCGTCTACGTATAGAAGAAGATATGCTGTGTGAGAGGAAGAATGAAAGATAAAAAGAGATGTATGAGATTTGAAAGAAAGAAAGCCATAGTTTGAATAAATGTAGCAAAACGTTGAAACCAGGCACGAGAAGCTTGTTTGAGACCATACAAAGATTTCTTGAAAAGACAGACAAGATTGGGATTAGAGGAATCTTCAAAACCAGAGGGTTGTTGGCAATATATAGTTTCATTGAGAGTACCATTAAGAAAAGCATTTTTTACATCAAGTTGATGAATAGACCAGGAAGAGGAGACTGCAAGACTGAGAATAATGCAAATAGTGTTGGGCTTAACAACAGGGGAGAAAATTTCATCAAAATCAATTCCTTGTTGTTGAGAAAAACCTCTGCAAACCCAACGAGCCTTGTACCGAGCCAAAGACCCATCGGAGTTATATTTATGACGAAAAATCCACTTTCCCGAGACAATATTGGCGCCAGATGGTTTAGGAACGAGAGTCCATGTATTATTTTGAATAAGAGCATTGAACTCATCTCGCATGGCAGAGTGCCATAATGGATCGAGAACGACTCATTTGTAGGAACTTGGGATAGGAGAAATCGATGGAGTAGCCGAAAGATTGAGAAAACGTCGGGGAATATGGATCATTTGTAGGAATGGGTATTGGAACGGCATGAGAAGGAATGTGAGTAGTTGGGGAAGGAGATGATTGAGTAGGGGGTGTGTTTGAGGCGGGAGAGAAGGAGTTGGATGTTGTGCTAACGGGAGACTCGGCCGCGGCAGGAGAAGGAAGGCAGCGGGTGAGGTGGCTGCCAGCAGGGGTTTGGGCAGATTCAGCTGCCGCGGGAGGGTTTTGGGGGGTTTTGGCTGCCACGGCGGGGTTTCGGGGGCTTCGGCTGCCGCGGCAGGGGGATCGACGGGAACAAAAACATGACACGATATAGGGACAGTAGATGTGGATAGAGGGGTAGGGATCGTCGGTGACTGAATGGTCGAAAAGGGAAAAGTATTTTCATCGAAAGTGACGTGACGAGATATAAGAACACGACCGGAGGAGGGATCAAAACATCGTGATCCTTTGTGATCATCAGATGGACCTAAATATATACATGGCAATGATCTTGGAGCGAGTTTATTGGCAGCAGTAGATGAAGTGTTAGGAAAGCAAAGGCAGCCAAAAACACGTAAATCAGAATAATCGGGGTGAGATAGAAAAAGAGATTGAAAGGGGGAATAAAGAGGACATGTTTTGGTTGGTCGTATATTTAGAAGATAGGTGGCGGTCCGGAGAGCCTCAGCCCAAAAACGCGGTGGAAGAGATACTTGAATGAGGAGAGTGCGTAAGATGTCATTGATAGAACGAAGAGAGCGTTCAGCCTTGCCGTTTTGAGGAGAAGTGTAAGTACACGAAAAACAAAATAGGATGCCTTGGGAGAGAAAGAAAGTTCTATTTTGGTTGTTATCAAATTCTTTTCCGTTGTCACATTGGATGAAACGAATAGGGAGGCCAAAGTGTGTTAGAACATATTGTCGAAAATTAAGAAAAAGTTGATGAACATCAGATTTAGCACGAAGAGGAAAGATCCAAACATAATGAGAATAATCATCCAAAATAACGAGATAATATTTGAAACCAAAAACACTTGGTATTGGAGAGGTCCATAGATCACAATGTAACAATTCAAACGGAAAAGAACTATAGGTTGAAGAAGTGCCGAAAGGTAATCTAATATGTTTGCCGCATTGACAGGCATTACAAACTGAGGAATTATGCGAAGAAATATCACTAGATATGCGAAACTCTTGAAGCAGGGATGACATGGTATGTTTGTTGGGGTGACCAAGACGACGGTGCCAAAGGGTGACGGAGGCAATAATGGCTTGAGGTGTGGAGGTGGGTGCGCCATGGAGAGGATAGAGGTCGCCCGAACTATTGTAACGAGCGAGGACCGCCGCCGTTTTCAGATCCTTCACAGACAAACCAAAGGGATCAAATCCTATGGAAACATTGTTATCAATAGTAAATTGTCGAACAAATATTAGATTTTTAATTAATGAGGGAGCAACTAGGATATTTTGTAGAATAAAATTGGTGTTTGGATTAATGATGTAAGATTGGCCGGTGCAAGAGATGGGGATAGAAGATCCATCGCCAATGGTGATAGAAGAAAAAGGAGAGGAAGAACAAGCTGACAGAAAATCCTTATTTGAAGACATATGCGAGGAAGCACCAGAATCAAAAATCCAATCCGTACCTTGGTAATTGTTGAGTGTAAAATTTTTCATGGCAGCGATGAAGGCGGCTTGGTCCCAGCTTGGTGGAGCGGTTGACGGAGCGGGAGACGCAGGCATGTACTAAGGAGCTGGAGTAGCATTGTACATGTAGGGCAGCGATGTCGGCGAGGCCACGTATTGAGGTGGCGCCATCTGGGCCATGAAGGGAGGGGGGCGCCTACGCGGTGTAGACTTGCTGAGGCTATCGTCCAAGGAGCCCGGGGGAATCGATTGCAGGACGGAGCCCGGGACCCTAGGTTCCGGTGTAGGCGGGAGGGGCCCCGTAGGGAGATGGAGCGGACCAAGGCATGGACCACGCCTGAACAAGTCCATTCCACGGGTCGTGCGGAGGTCGCCATGTCGGAGCCAATGGTGGTGCTGTCGGGGGCACCGTAGGTGGAGAAGGAGCAGGTGGTCGAGGTTGAGGCGGTCTGTATGTGGGATTCTTCCCGCGATAATTTGGACTTGGACGCCATCCAGGTGGGGGTTGCGGGGCAGTGTGGGGAGGGCCGACGGAGGGGGCCGGAGGGGGAGGCCGAGCCACCGTGTGGAACACCTGAGCTTGAGTGGGGCGCGATGCTTTGCGAGCTTGCGTCGTGGCCTCCAGTTGGAGGAGAGATCGGACTTCAGCGAAAGTGGGACGCGGGCGCATCATCGGAATAAAGGCCACCTGCTTGTCGAATTGCTCGCCGAGGCTGACGAGGAGAGCATTGATCAGTGTTGTTGGAGATATGCCCAAGAGGCAATAATAAAGTGGTTATTATTATATCTTTATGTTTATGATAAATGTTTACATCCCATGCTATAATTGTATTAACCGGAAACATTAATACTTGTGTGTTTTGTAAACATAAAAGAGTCCCTAGTAAGCCTCTTGTTAAACTAGTTTGGTGATTAATGGATAATCATGGTTTCCTAATCATGGACACTGGATGTCGTTAATAACAAGATCATATCATTAGGAGAATGATGTAATGGACACACACCCATAGTAAGCATAGCATAAGATCAAGTCATTAAGTTCGTTTTGCTACAAGCTTTCAAATGCATAGTAACCTAATCCTTCGACCATGAGGTTATGTTAATCACCATCATCGGATGGATACTTTGATGACATCAAACACCGCTTCGTAACTGGGTGGTTATAAAGGTGACATTGGGTATTCTGAAAGTATGTGTTGAAGCGCATGGACCAAGATTGGGATTTGTCCATCCATATGACGGATAGATATGCTCTGGGCCCTCTCGGTGGAATGTCATCTAGTTAGCTTGCAAGCATGTGCCTAGGTCACAAGGGATGACATATCACGGAACGAGTAAAGAGTACTTATCAGTAACGAGGTAGAACTAGGTATGGAGATACCGACGATCAAACATCGGATAAGTAGAGTATCGCGTGACAAAGGGAATTGGTTTCATATGTTAATGGTTCTATCGATCACGAAGTCATCGTTGAGTATGTGGGAGCCGTTATGGATCTCCAGATCCCGCTGATGGTTATTGATCGGAGAGGTGTCTTCATTATGTCTGCATGTTCACGAACCGTAGGGTGACACACTTAAGGTTCGAAGTTGTTTTTAAGTAGATATGGAATGTGCGTTGGAAACCGAATGTTTTTCGGAGTCTCGGATTGGATCCGGGAAATCACGAGGAGATCCGGAATGGTCCGGAGAATAAGATTCATATATTGGGGATCATTTTCTAAGTTAGGAAATGTTCCGGAGTGTTTGTATGGAGATTCTAGAAGATTTCGGAATGTTCAGGAAGGTTCTAGAAGAGTTCTTGGAGTTTGCTTGAAAACCAAGAAAGGGTCAAGAAAACCTTGTGGGGGCTAGACACGGATTCATGGGGGAGGAGGACTCCTCCCCCCTTCCCAACCCGCCGGCCATAGGAGGGGAGTCCTACTAGGACTCCTCTCCCCGGCGCCTCCTCCTTTAAATAGAAGGGAGGGGGCGCCCCCTCCTAGCCCTCTCTCATAATAACTCTCAATCTCTGCCGCCTCTCTCCTCCACCTTTCTTCTGCACAGGCATAGGCGAAGCCTTGCAGAATTCTCACCTCCACCACCACCACCACGCCGTCGTGCTGCTGGGATTCCGTGGAGAGATCTACTACCTCCGCTGCTCGCTGGAACGGGAAGAGGAAGGTCGCTCGACCAAGACGTGTGACCGATCATGAAGCGCTGCTTAACGCTGCGCCGGAAGGATCGTCCACACGATCTTGAGATCGACAAGTGATCGACTACATCATCCACGAGATCTAATCTCGTTAACGCTTTCGGTTCTCTGAGGTTAGTATCGATCTATCTCGTTGCTCATGTCTAGTAGATTAGATCTTGGCTTTTATCTAGATTAGATCTGGGTTTTGTTCGCTCTTGCGGTAGAAATTTTTGTTTTCCATGCTCTGAACCCAACAGGGTATCGAGCCTTGTCTATGCGTAGATCTGCTGCGTAGAACACAATGGTTTTGTGGGCGTTGGTGCTCGTCTGTCTTTTTGCTTTGTGTACTTTGCATCTTGCGGTATGGTGGGATGAAGCGGCTCGGCTAACCTTTCATGTCATCGCACATGAGACTTGCTCCACGCTTGACGGTAACTCGTATTGCACAAGTGGCTTTATGGGTGTCTCCCATCATAGTAAAGATCCAATTTACACTTTGCACTTGATAGCACTTGTATCAACGTTGTGGTTCAGTTTCGTAGGTAAGATCCGTTCTTATTCGAAAGCCCCAAACCACGTAAAACATGCAAAGAAAATTAGAGGCGTCTAACTTGTTTTTGCAGGGGTTTTGTGATGTGATATGGCCTTCATGTGATTGTGATTGTATTTGATGTATGCAATGATCCTTGTTGTAATATGGCAACCGGTAGGAGCCTAATGGTTGTCTTTAATTCTGCTAAGACTCAAGTGTCTATTCATCTTGTAATAGCTTTATTCCAAGTAGTTGTAATAGTTGCTGGTGATGATGGACAACCATGAAGCGGCGCCACGGACCTTGACGCAATGCTGGTGATGATGGAGATCATGTCCGTGCTTTGGAGATGGAGATCGAAGGCATAAGAAGAAAGGGCCATATCATATCACACTAATTATGAATTGCCTGTGATGTTAATCCTTTATGCATCTTGTATTGCTTAGATCGCGACGGTAGCATTATAAGATGATCCCTCTCACTAAATATCAAGTAATAAAGTGTTCGTCCTTAGTTGGCACCGTTGCTAAGACTCGTTTGAAGCATCTCGTGATGATCGGGTGTGATAGACTCTACGCAGCATACAACGGGTGCAAGCCAGATTTGCACATGCGGAAACTAAGGTTAATCTTGACGAGCCTAGCATGTACAGACATGGTCTCGGAACACGGAATACCGAAAGGTAGAGCATGAGTCATATGATTGATATGATGAACATGAAGATTGTTTGCCGATGAAACTACATCATCCACGTGATGATCGGACTTGGTGTAGTGGATTTGGTTCGTGTAATCACTAAAAACAACTCGAGGGATGTTGTTTTGAGTGGGAGTTCATTTGTAATTTGGATTAGTAAAACTCAATTTATCATAAACACAATCAAAGTGAATTTGCATAGTTTGTTGTAGTCATTGGCATCCGTTCACCACCTTATGCTTAGTTATAGTTGAGATAGTGGAACTATAGAAATTCTGGATATTTGCTTTACAAACTGGTATCGTATTGTTTTGAGTGTCAATCTAAAGTTTAAAAGTCCTGTTGCAAACCTTCAGCAAACTCCGTTTACTCTGTGAAGTTTAAGAAACAATATTAAATCAAGAGTAACAATTCCAGTGTTAGTATCTAATGTATCATGTTTGCCTTCATGATTCTTGATACTCAAAAGATTGTTTTTAATATCAAGTTTATCTAAGAGCTGAAAGCAATGTTTCAGAAACCATCATATGTGAAAGGTATTGCGATATCTAAAACAATGTGTTGGTTACAACATGATAGAGTATATGTCCTCATATTTGATGAGAATTTGTGAAGGTTGGAGACGCTAGTCGTCCTAATCCTCCAAAAGGTTTTAGAAAAGAAACATTATACTCGCAATTCACCTTTATAAGCTATAGCAGCTTGATCATGAAAGTTGTCATGATAAGGATGAATAGAAGATGTAAGTAAAATGTTTACTACACTAAAAGATTACTAAAGAATGGAATTTTGAAAGAATGCCAAACATTTGATGAAGGTGATCCACTTCAAAGTGCAAGTCCAAAGGTATTAGTATTTGACTATACACACTTTGTACTATGTGTCATGTGAATGACACCACTATTGATGTTGATAGATTCTTTGAAAAGAAAAGGAATTGTTGAAAGAGAATCTACAAAATATTTGGCAGAAAAGAAAAGATTGGAGATATCCAACTTAGGTATATAGAAGATACATGTTATGGCTGTATTCCTTGGTTGTTAAACAATGTGGTTCTGCGGTATTGGATACCGAATTGGTTGGTATGAAGTGTCATACAGGACAACACAATTCATGAACTGCAATGGCCTAAGTAACTAGCAAGAGAATATGTGATGATGTTCATCGAAAACAAACAAAGGGTTGTTGAGTTGCTCGTTAACATCAAAGCTTACCTTCAAGATTTGTTTCAATAATTGTTATTTTGATCAGGTATTATGACGACAAAAGGTTGTCAAATAATTACCGTATTCCATAATGGATGGATGATTTACAAATCTCGTTGGAGAAATCACATCCATAAAACTAATGCTAAAATGTCGAAAGACAAATAATTGAAAGATCACTTGCGAAGTGACATCGCCGTTTAAATTATATAGAAAGGGATACATGAAGAAACTCCATGTTTATGGATTTTTGGAGTCTTTGATTTTGATCAAATGACGCTTGTGATACTTTCCTGGAGATAATTAAAACTCCGTTCGTAGGCCAAAAGAGGAACGGACGACTGACTGATTGGAATTTGTACATATTGATGTATATAGTCCATTATGTGTAGTCGTAAATGGATTTCAACTTCATATGCTTCAAGATTTGAGTGAGTATATGTATATACTTACTCAATAAGGAAGAAGTATGAAACATTTGAAAATGTTCAAATACTTTCAAGATGAAGTGGAAAATTATTGTAACAAGAAAATAAAAAAGTTTATGATTGGATCATAAAGATGTTTGAGTTACAAGTTTAGCAAAACACCTAAGATTTGAGGAATCGTTCCATGGATTTGCATTTCCCAAAACACCATAGGAGTATGGAGTGTTCAAGATATGTAATGAAACCTTGTTTCACATGATAAGATCAAAGGTGTCATTTATAAAACTGCCATTATATTTTAAAGATTAAAGCTTTAGTGACTACCGCTTTTACACTGAAAAGAGCTCCATCGTGATCCGTTGAAATGACACCATATAAGTCATGGTTTGGGATAAAACCCAGGTTGTCCTTTCTTAAATTTTTGGTATGCTAGGCATAAGTAAAATGTTTACAACCAAAGTCGGATGAGCATGTCTTTGTAGGTTATTTCAAATAACCATTGGGTATTCCTCCATAACACCGAAGACAAAAGTGTTTGTTTCTTAGAATGTCGAGTTTCTTGAGAAGGAATTTTTGGTGAAAAGTTAAGTGGGAGGACAATAGAACTTTGACAAGGTTGTTGAACCTTGGCTAATATGTGCTGAGTTGCGCAGTGTCGGTAAGTGTCCCGAAGGCAGCAACAATGCTCATGGCTCACGTGCCTCAAAGGATGTGGTCACGGGGATCTAAGTTCCTATTGAACCAAATAGGTCGGGTAAGTAATCAAATGCCAAGATTTGAGAGTTAAATCATTATTGTTTGACAATGATGAACCGACTACATGCAAATAAGCAATGATCGGCCCTGACTTCGTTAAGTGGCTTGAAGCCATAAAATCCGTGATAATTCCATACACGAGAAATCAAGCTTTGAATTTGAAAGACCCTCTGGAAAGGTGCAAGACCTTACAGTCGTATATGGATCTATAAAGAAATAGACATGGATGTTTCACATCTATGAAATAGTCGACATGTCGGAAAGAGTTTACGACAATGTTCAAGGAATTGACTATGATAAGATTTGATCTTTCATAGCGATAATTAGGCTGGACGGATTAATGTAGCAACCACTACATATATTTTGGTATATGGTAGTTGAACAAACAAAACAAGTTCTTCTAATAGAATGGTTACCTAGGATGTGTCCATGACATGATCCAAAGGGTTTTGTTAATTCAAAGGATGCTAAAAGAGTATGCAAAGCTTCAATGGTTGAAGTGAGCATCGCGGAGTTGGAATCTTCACCATGATGAAACCGTTAAAAGGTTTAATTTCATCAGAGACGATGAAGATGCTTGCATTTTTGCAAGAAATTAAGTGGGAGCGCTAAGACATATTTCTAATACATTATGTGAAAGACATATTGTTGATTAGAAATGATGAATCTTTTATTTGACACAGGTTAAGAATTTCATTTCGATGAAAGACTTAGGCATAACCCAAGAATTAGGCATCAATGTCTATATGGATAGATTGAGGCGGTAATATGGTTTTGCCAAATGTACATATATAAGATGTTGAATGAGTTCAATATAGAAACAACAAGAAAGGTTCTTGACGCACGGAAAGGACTAAATCAAGATTCAAGTGTGTTGACACGAGATTCAAGTGTTTTGACACTTGGTGAAATCACAAGAATATTTTGATCAATCATTTTTGAGATGTACACATCCAGATATGTCCTATGCTCTAAATGTTATGAGCATATACCAGAATGACTCATAAGATGATCATTGGAAAATAGTAGGGATATTCCTATGATCTTTGGAAGAACTAAGAATATATTATTTATATAGTGGTGACAAATAGTTCATTGTAAATTGTTACATTGATACTAAGTTTTGTCACAAATTAAGTTTATCTCAATTTAAACTATGGGTGGCACAATGTAATGGAAAGGAAGTTCCATAACGGATTTGGTTGAGTACCAAAATTAAAACATTGTGACAGATACTATAACAAAAAGGCTAAGTATATGACTGCTATTGTAGCAGCAGGGCATTTGCGTCAAGTAGTTTGTTATCAAACTAGGTGTGGTTCATAGCGGGATAATACTATGAAGATACATTGTATGACAATTGTATCAACATGATTTAATCCCAAGGAACTAAAGGTCTCACCAAAGGACCAAATTTATACAATGTCATCTCATTAGAGAATGAGTAATGCGTAGAGATGCAAGGACATGCAAATACACACAGACCTGGAAGTGTCAGATCCGAAGATTATGTTTACCACTAGCAATAGTGTCTATACAACACCAGAAAGCCATAGGTGTTGAATGCACAAGTTTTAACTAGATTATTGACTCTAGTGCAAGTGGGAGACTGTTGGAGATATGCCCAAGAGGCAATAATAAAGTGGTTATTATTATGTTTATGATAAATGTTTACATCCCATGCTATAATTGTATTAACTGGAAACATTAATACTTGTGTGTTTTGTAAACATAAAAGAGTCCCTAGTAAGCCTCTTGTTAAACTAGTTTGTTGATTAATGGATAATCATGGTTTCCTGATCATGGACATTGGATGTCGTTAATAACAAGATCATATCATTAGGAGAATGATGTAATGGACACACACCCATAGTAAGCATAGCATAAGATCAAGTCATTAAGTTCATTTTGCTACAAGCTTTCAAATGCATAGTAACCTAATCCTTTGACCATGAGGTTATGTTAATCACCATCATCGGATGGATACTTTGATGACATCAAACACCGCTTCGTAACTGGGTGGTTATAAAGGTGATATTGGGTATTCTGAAAGTATGTGTTGAAGAGCATGGACCAAGATTAGGATTTGTCCATCCATATGACGGATAGATATGCTCTGGGCCCTCTCGGTGGAATGTCATCTAGTTAGCTTGCAAGCATGTGACTAGGTCACAAGGGATGACATATCATGGAACGAGTAAAGAGTACTTATCAGTAACGAGGTAGAACTAGGTATGGAGATACCGACGATCAAACATCGGATAAGTAGAGTATCGCGTGACAAAGGGAATTGGTTTCATATGTTAATGGTTCTATCGATCACGAAGTCATCGTTGAGTATGTGGGAGCCGTTATGGATCTCTAGATCCCGCTGATGGTTATTGATCGGAGAGGTGTCTTCATTATGTCTGCATGTTCACGAACCATAGGGTGACACACTTAAGGTTCGAAGTTGTTTTAAGTAGATATAGAATGTGCGTTGGAAACCGAATGTTGTTCGGAGTCTCGGATTGGATCCGGGAAATCACGAGGAGATCCGGAATGGTCCGGAGAATAAGATTCATATATTGGGGATCATTTTCTAAGTTAGGAAATGTTCCGGAGTGTTTGTATGGAGATACTAGAAGATTTTGGAATGTTCTGGAAGGTTCTAGAAGAGTTCTTGGAGTTTGCTTGAAAACCAAGAAAGGGTCAAGAAAACCTTGTGGGGGCTAGACATGGATTCGTGGGGGAGGAGGACTCCTCCCCCCTTCCCAACCCGCCGGCCATAGGAGGGGAGTCCTACTAGGACTCCCCCTCCCCTGGCGCGCCTCCCTCCTTTAAATAGAAGGGAGGGGGCGCCCCCTCCTAGCCCTCTCTCATAATAACTCCCAATCTCTGCCGCCTCTCTCCTCCACCTTTCTTCTGCACAGGCATAGGCGAAGCCCTGCAGAATTCTCACCTCCACCACCACCACCACGCCGTCGTGCTGCTGGGATTCCGTGGAGAGATCTACTACCTCCGCTGCTCGCTGGAACGGGAAGAGGAAGGTCTGCTTCGACTCCGCACGTGTGACCGACTGCGGAAGCGCTGTCGGAACGCGGCGCCGGAAGGATCGTCCACACGATCTTGAGATCTGCAAGTGATCGACTACATTATCCACGAGATCTAATCTCGTTAACGCTTTCGGTTCTACGAGGGTTAGTATCGATATATCTCGTTGCTCATGTCTAGTAGATTAGATCTTGGCTTTTATCTAGATTAGATCTGGGTTTTGTTCGTTCTTGCGGTAGAAATTTTTTGTTTTCCATGCTACGAACCCAACAAGTGTGCGATCTTCAACAGGGTCGCCGAGTTCACGTAATTCGTCGCCGATAGCCTTGATCTTCTGGCATAGAACGGTGACAGAGGCGTCTCCTTGAGACATGGTACGGAGCTCGGTATGTAGGGCATTGATGCGGGCGTCGCTATTATCCTAGAAAAGCCGTTGAAGATAGGCCCATAGATGCACGGTGGTGGCATCGTCGTTGGAGACGAGATTGAAAAGCTCGGTGGATATGCGGGTGTAGATCCATTGTATAATTGCTAGATCATCTTGGACCCAGCGAGGATCGGCAGGACGAGGCACCGAGTTCAAATCGACATGATCACGGAGACCACATCGGCCGAGATGAACATGAAATAAGTGGCGCCAATGGTAGTAGTTGTGGAGTGCAAGATCTAGGGTAATAGGTATGAACGGAGAGACGTCGAAGATTGTATCGGCTAAAGAAATTGAGGCTATTTGGATAGGATTTTGTTGGGTAATAGGGGTAGAGGTGGAGATAGAGGAGGTGGAGGAGGAGGGTTTCACGCCGGCGGTGCGAGCTTCCGCCGTGGTCCAGAGAGGACCTTTCGGCAGCGGCGGTGGAGTAGGCGGAGCCATCTAGGTGCGGAAAAACCTAGGCGTCTGATACCATGATAGTTTGGGAGAGAAATAACTTGTATTGATTTAGACAATATTACAACGTTTATATAGAAGAGAGGGAGAGTCGGCCGGCCTAGGGTTGGGCCCTAAACCGACATAGGCTAGAGTCCTACTCCAATACAAAACAAACGCTAATAAGAAGTAGTATTGTTGTTGTGATAGATGTGGACCTGGACCAACGCCCATAGGAGCAGACCCCGGGACTCCAGCGCGTAGCTATATACTCGCCGCCAAGTGTTATTACAACCACCTGGCATAGGCGGCCTATGGACCAGCAGGTCACCGGCAGCGGCGGCGCCGCCATTACCACCACCACCATCTGGCGTGATGACGTGCCACATGTCAACCTTCACGGTGACCATGATCTTGTCCTTGTGGTATACCGCACAGAACTCATGCCACCTCGGGCACGCTAGGGTCCTCTCGACCACCCTCCACACGGTTACACCCGGACGAAGGAGGGCCGCCTTGAACCTGGCAGTGCGGGGATTATTGCCCACGTACCTTAAGCTATAGAGGAAGGTGGTGTCATCGCCATAGATGACGCAACGTGGATTCTCCTTCTCCCACCCGCGGACGTGTTGCGGAAGGAGAGGCAGGTCGGTGACTTGTCCTGTGAGAGGGTCATGAAGGCTAGGACGGAGGTTCTCAACCATGAGGTACCGGATCTCGGTACCAGAAACCAACTGTTTCTAGACCAATTTTTTTTATTGAAAAAAATTGTTTTAGACCTGTCCGTCGATTCACACATTGACCACCATCTGCGGATGATCCATTCACCAAGTGTGTGTTGTGATGCTTGGCTCTCCCAATCTATTTCTTGTGCTATAATGGACTACATACTAGCTAGGTTTTGCTGCACTACCACTTGAACCAGTTCTTTTACTGGCTTCTAAGAGCATCTCTAATAGGAACGCTAAAATGTGACCGAGAACAAAAACCTGTCGATTTAGCGTGCGAGAGGTAGGCACTACTAGGAAACAGCCTATAGATAGACAAGATATTCAGTGGCGCATATGTAATACCATGCGCCACAGATATATATCAGTGGCGCACTAGAAAATATGCGCCACAGAAACCTGGAAGTTCTGTGGCGCATTCTCTACAATATGCGCCACAGAAGATTGGTGGGACCCACCAGCCGGGGTGGGTTGATCCAAGTTCTGTGGCGCATATTTTATTATGCGCCACAGAACATGGAGGAGGGCCCCACCATGGAATCTAATTCACCCACGATTTGTGGCGCATTTGCGGATGTGCGCCACAGATATGTTTCACTTCTGTGGCGCATATCCCCACATGCGCCACAGAACATGGAGGAGGGCCCCACCACAGGGAATCTAATTCACCCACTTCTGTGGCGCATATGGACTTATGCGCCACAGAAGATTCAGCATCTGTGGCGCATTTCCTCCATATGTGCTACAAATGAGGGCGTCCAGATCCATGTTAAAAAGGTGAAAAAATCTCCCACCTTATCTATCCACCACCACCCATTTCACATCTCTTCCTTTCTACCTCCTCCCAACTCGTCTTCCTCCTCCCTCACACCCCATTTTGCCCATAGTTTCTCCATTTTCTTGTAACTAAACCTACTTTAGTCCATAGATTGGTAAGTGGAAGCTTCCCTCCAACTTGTAGATCTAAAAGTTCCTTACTTTTCTCTCTCACATCTCTATTTGTTTACTAATTTCCTCTCCACCAACTTGTAGATCTATTTGTCCACACTCTCTCCCTGCGCGGTCTCGTCTCGCTATTATTGTGTTTACTAGGTGAGTACTTGGCCATGAACATGTAGGTGAAGCTTGTTGCGCGGGCGGTGTGTTTTTGTGCAATCCATGGCGAGACGATGCTTGTGTGGTGCATGAATGTTTGCAATGGGAGGAAGTTTTTTGTTGCTTGCTTGTTGTTGTCCCGGCCGGTGTGGTTGCATGGATGTTTGCCAAAATGTTGATTCATTTCCATTTCGGGAAATTTTTGCACTACCCATATGTCCTAATTTTAGGAAAGGTCATGCCGATTTTTTTCTGGCTAGCATTCATGCATGTGTGTGTTCATATGGTGTGGTTTTCACCTATACTCTCTGTTTTGACCGCTCAGGCAACCATGGTCCTCACGATGAGCGAAGGTCGAATTGCTAGGTACAAGAAAGACGCGAAGGAGGACATGATTTTGAACAACAAGACCATGATAAGATGTCCATGTCGAACATGCAAACTGCAGCGCTGGATCGACCCTGAATTTGGACAATTGGAGGGTCACCTGCTCAGGCGCGGTTTCATGCGCAACCTCAATGAGGCGCCGACAGGACATGGTGGTGGTCACGAAGGCGTGGGCGGGCGAGAAGACGAAGAGTCTACCGGGCATGATGATCATGACGAAGGAGATGCCAGCGGGCATGATCTTCATGACGAAGGAGATGCCGGCAGGCATGATCAGCATGGAGAAGGAGATGGCGACGGGCATGATCATCATGAAGAAGGAGAAGACGCGAACACACAGACGCTGCTAACTTCGGTCTTGCAGGACCCTCATGTTCAAGAACTGCTCCTCAAGGACACGAGCAACAACAAAGCTGCAGCCAGAGAGAAAGCCAAGCTGGCCCAAATGGAGGTAGACGGGATGACTCCATTGTATCCTTGGTGTCGCCCCGAGGATATACATTTGAGTGTAACGCTCAAGGCTCTGGATATGAAGGCTGAACACAAATGGACCGATGTGAGCTTCAACGCGAACATGGAATACTAGCACGACCGACTTCCTAAGGGGAACACATTGCCAACAAGTATCGAGGAGGCCAAGAAAATCGTGTGCCCTCTCGACCTACCACACATTAAATACCACGCATGCACCAATGATTGCGCACTTTATCGGAACGAGTACGCAGATAGAACCACATGTCCGGTGTGTGGCAAAGGATGGTACAAGAGAGGGAACAAGAAGGTTCCTCGAAAAGTGGTATGGTACTTTCCTATCACCCCCCCGTCTGCAGCGATATTTCGTAGATCCTAAGGAAGCAAAGCTCATGCAATGGCACGCGGAAAGAGAGAAACCCGAAGATGATCCAGAGAAGGGCAAGATCCTGACACACCCTTCATACGCTAGCTAGTGGAATGCATTAGACATCGAGTTCGAAGAGTTCGGGGGCGATGCAAGGAACATTAGGCTGGGTATGAGCACCGATGGAATCAATCCTTTTGAAAACCAGAGTAGCACGCATAGCACCTGGCCCGTGTTTGTATGGCCGTACAACCTCCCCCCGTGGCTATGCACGAAGCAAAGGTATGTACACATGAGCATTCTTATTCAGGGGCCGAAACAACCAGGTATCGATATGCATCTGTATCTCGGGCTATTGAGAGAGGAGTTAGCCATCTTGTCGGAGACGCCGGCCCGTACGTGGGACACCTACACTAAAGAATATTTCCATCTAAGATCCGTGTTGCTCACGACCGTGCAGGACTATTCTGGTTATGCATATGTATCGGCCCAGGTGAACCATGGACACAATGCATGCGTCAAGTGCATGGAGACACCGCATCTCCGGCTACCAAGGGATCTCGGGTCTTCGAAAACCGTGTTCCAAGGTACTCGAAAGTGGCCCCGCATGGATCACCCCTGGAGAAAACATGGTGACCTGTTCAATGGTAAGGACGAGCTCGAAAGAGCCCCGCATCCGAGGAGCGGCGAAGAAATCGAGGAGCTTTTGAATAATTGGGTAGATTGCCCTTCGCCTGGAAAAAAACGACCGAGGACAAAGCCGCTGCTGGGTGTATGGAAAGCAAGGTCTGTTTTCTAGGACCTTCCGTATTGGAAGGTCCTTCACACTCCCCATAGCCTCGATGTAATGCACATCACGAAGAACGTTACCGAGAGTCTTCTTGGCACTCTACTGAACATGCCAGAGATGACCAAGGATGGGCCGAAAGCAAGAAAGGACCTTAAATTGCTCGGCATCAAGAAAGATCTTCAGTACCCTGATGCTGCTGCTGCTGCTGATGATGATGATGATGATGATGATCAGACAGAAGGGACTCAAGGTCGCCGGAAAAGAGTTAAGAAGAATGAGGTGGTGCTTCGCGCTGCTTGCTTCACTCTGAATCTGGAGGAGCTCGAGCAGTTTTTCAGGTGCCTCTTAGGAGTGAAAGTTCCTCATGGTTACTCGGGGAAGATAAGCAGATATCTGGACGTGGCGAAGAAGAGGTTCAGCGGTATGAAGTCTCACGACTGTCACATGCTGATGACGCAGATATTCCCCGTTGCGATCCGTGGGATAATGGACGAGCATGTCCGTGAGACATTGTTTGGCCTCTGTAACTTTTTCGACGTCATATCTAGGAAGTCGATCGGTGTGAAGCATCTCGACGGGCTACAGGAAGAGATCGTGATGATACTATGCGAGCTTGAGATTTACTTCCCGCCCGCATTCTTTGACATCATGGTGAATCTACTTGTACATGCCATGGACAACATCATCCAGCTAGGGCCGACATTCCTGCACAACATGATGCTGTTTGAAAGGCTAAACAGTGTCATCAAAGGATTCGTTTGTAACAGGTCTCGTCCAGATGGAAGCATAGCCAAGGGCTCTTTGATCTACAAGTGCATCTCCTTCTGCCAGAATTATCTAACCACCGAGAACGAGAATGTTGGAATACCCACAAAGAAGCACCTCGGCAGGCTCGGTGGATATGGTCACCGCGAGGGCTGCCGCTCATTGCATGTCGGCATTGATGGTCGACGCACTGATTTTGAAAGGGCACACCGAGTCGCGCTACAACACATTGAAGTGGTCGGCCCTTGGGTCGAAGAGCACAGAAGCTTAATCGAGCAGGAGTACGTCGACCAGGGCCGGCCGAGGAAGAAGGGAGACGTAACCAGAGAGCACAACTCCAGCTTCACGGGTTGGTTCAAGAAAAGGCAACTGGACAATCCCCCACAGACGCCTTCTACGGAAGATCAAAAACTCATATTCTCCTTGTCGCAGGGCCCAGGGCACAACCTAAGGACCTATCAGTCATACGACATAAACGGTTACATATTCTACACTGAGGAAAAGGACAGGAATAACGAATATCAAAACTCAGGAGTAACTATGTTATCCTTTGCTGATGACGAGACTACTATGATGGAAAGATTCTACGGAAGGATCGAGGAGATATGGGAGCTCGACTACTGTGGAGAGATCGTACCGATGTTCCGTGTTAGATGGGCCAAGAACGTGGAAAAAGAAGGTCGGTATTTCACCACAATGGTTATACCAGATGCCAAATCGACGAAGAACGCCTCCGCAAAAAATGAGCCTTGGGTACTCGCTAGCTTTATAAGAAGAAGATAAAATATATAAAGTATTCTGCTATGTCATGGGAAATCAATTTGGTAGTATACCTGAATTGGAGCAATAGTGGGCTGTTGCAGAACATGCCAGGTGCGCCACCCGTCATACCATCCTCTAGGCAACCTCTCCACAAACTCGACCTCATTGGAGATGAGGTTGCATCTGAAGACACCAAGCAGCTCACGTGGCAAAAGATTGGTACCGTGGGAGACAAGGTAGGTGCATCCTCCGTCGTGGCTACCAAACCTCGGCGAATCCAAGACAAAGCTGTTGGGGCCGAGGAAGATCACGCGGTCGGAGAAGCTACGGCCATCTATCTTCACCCACCGCATGGTTGTCTTCCCTTGGGTTGATTCGTCGTCCTCCTCTAGCACGTGCAGCGACATGGAGATAACGTGTTTCACCACACGCCGGTCAGAAGTAGTATTATTGTTGTTGTGAACTTGTGATAGATGTGGACCTGGACCAACGCCCATAGGAGCCCACCCGAGGAATCCACCGCGTAGCTATATACTCGCCGCCAAGTGTTATCACAACCACCCGACATAGGCGGCCTGTGGACCAGCAGGTCACCGGCGGCGGCGGCGGTGCCATTACCACCACCACCATCCGGCGTGACGACGTGCCACATGTCATCCTTGGCGGTGACCATGACCTTGTCCTTGTGGTATACCGCACAGAACTCATGCCACCTCGCGCACGCTAGGGTCCTCTCGACCGCCCTCCACACGGTTGCACCCGGACAAAGGAGGGCCGCCTTGAACCTGGTAGTGCGAGGATTATTGCCCGCGTACCTTAAGCTATAGAGGAAGGTGGTGCCGTTGCCATAGATGACGCAACATGGAGAGGCAGGTGGTGCCGTTGCAGAAGGAGAGGCAGGTCGGTGACTTGTCCTGTGAGAGGGTCATGAAGGCTAGGACGGAGGTTCTCAACCATGAGGTACCAGATCTCGGTACCGAAAACCAACTGTTTCTAGACCAATTTTTTTTATTGAAAAAACTGTTTTAGACCTGTCCGTCGATTCACATGTTGACCACCATCTGCGGATGATCCATTCACCAAGTGTGTGTTGTGATGCTTGGCTCTCCCAAGATATTTCTTGTGCTATAATGGACTACATACAAGCTAGGTTGTGCCGCACTACCACTTGAACCAGTTCTTTTACTGGCTTCTAAGAGCATCTCTAGTAGGAACGCTAAAATGTGACCGAGAACAAAAACCTGTCGATTTAGCGTGCGAGAGGTAGGCGGCGGTGCTCGAGCAGACGCGGCAAAAAGGCAGCACCGCGCGCACTATATTTTGGGCAGCCAATTTACTAGTGGATTGTTCAAATCTTACTATGCCGATATCGGCACCAAGATCTACTACGCCTCCATCGGCCATCCATGAAGCAATGGTCAAGCTGAACGAGCCAACACTGAGGTGCTCGACGGGCTCAAGACAAGGAGCTTCCGCCACAAGCTCAAAACTTGCGACAGAAGGTGGCTCGACGCA
Organism: Avena insularis; assembly: GCA_023614405.1. Lineage (NCBI taxonomy): Eukaryota > Viridiplantae > Streptophyta > Magnoliopsida > Poales > Poaceae > Avena > Avena insularis. The sequence continues at coordinate 1,356,400 of CM042686.1, read as the reverse complement.
CTCCCGGGCGTGCTATGGTCCATCCACACCACCACGATCAAGCCAACTGGTGAGACCCCTTCCTTCCTCGTTTATGGAGCTAGAGCAGTCATTCCCGCAGAACTCAAGCACGGCTCCCCACGAGTCCTGACCTTCAACGACATGGCAAGAGATGAGCTGCGCAAGGATGACATCACTCTCATCAAGGAAACCCGCCATAGGGTCACTGTTTGGGCGGCCAGATACCAGCAAGAGCTACGACGTTACCACTACCGCAACATACATATCCGCACCCTGGAAGCAGGGGACCTCGTCCTCCGATGAGTCCTCTCCCGTGAAGGACTCCACAAGCTCTCGCCCATGTGGGACAACCTCTTCAGGGCCGTGCATGTCGCAAGACCAGGAGCCATACGCTTGGAAACAGAAGACGGGTTGGCAATACCGAATGCATGGAACATCCAGCACCTTCGCAAATTCTACCCGTGATCCCTACCTGTAGAAGTCGCTGTATAATGAACAACCCCATTCTCTGCTACGTTAAGGACACATGAGCAGACCCTGTTTTCATGTTTCTCCGGTGCTGCTTTTCTGGTGCTATTTTTGTTTCTTTCGTGATGTTCCCTTTTGTGTATCATACGAGCAGGGGTTAGGCATGGTGTCTATCACTAAAGCCACTCTCTCTCAACTCCGAGGCCTAAAGTGTCGAGCTATGACTTGCACACTAGCTCCAGCGATAAAGTCACCTAACCCACGGTTCTTGGTGCCTTATATCCTCGCATGGTACACACAGGAAACAACAGGGCCCATTCTGTATAGAACCTATAGTTACCTCTCCTAGGAACTAAACAGGAAAAGTACGAGTCCTACGGGTACTTCCAGGAGGAGCTTACGGGGTGTCACGGAACATACAGAGCGTACAGGAGACCTCCTCGGGGAACCTACATGACAAATACAAGTCCCGCTATCACCTCCCCGATGGGCAAGTAGGACGGACCACGAGGATGTCTTTCCCTTACACGACATCAATATATGCAAATCCTAAGGTCACCTCTACGAGGTGTTGATAGGAAAGAATACGGTCACCTCCTCGAGGGAACATAGAACAAAATACACAATGGAGACACTGATAAACAGGCTACACGCAAAGACCCGTGTCCTTACATGAATAGTAAGTTTAAAGACCCCTACGGACATCACGCAACATAAGTTCAAACCTCACCAGCAGAGGTATTGGTATCCACACCATCAGCGATGGAGCTCCCCGAGATGCCCACTTCACCATCTTCCTTGTCATCCACCTTGCGTGGACATGCCAGGACGAGTGCCTCCACAAATCCCGTGACCTTCGCGTCGAGCTCTGCTGTGGCCTATGGAGTGGCACCTTGCAGAGGTTCCGCTATGTTTAGGACCCGGGCATGGTCAAGCTCAGGGGCCTGCTGATAGAGGTTTGAGAAGAGAACCGTCCCAACAACACTCATCATCTTATGACACCCGCCCTCAACAAAGTGGTTTAGGCCCAGTGCTGCCTTCTCAAAGGGATTAATGATCCCATCGGGAGTTCGAGGAAGGCCCATGCCTTGCTGCCGGCAAGGAGCTCCAGGGTGCGGAAACATTTGGGCTCGAAATCAGTAAGAAGTGAGGACCCATGTCTCGCAAGGACATGGAAGGATTTATTCTACCACTCCAACACCTGACGCTCTCGTCGCTCATCCTGCTCAAGAGCCACTGTAGTGGCCGCAACGCGCTCCACCTGCGAAGTGACCTCGCACTTAAGCCGCTCGACTTCACGAGTGGAGGCATCACAGGTATTCTCCGTGACTTGGAGAGCTTCGCGAAGGCCTCCTCCTCCTATTTGCCAAGAGAGAGCTAGATCCTCCTGAGCTTCAAGTTGGTCTCACTTGATAGTGTATCGACACGTTGACGCTCGACCTCTAGTTCATGTAACTTGGAATCAAGCTTCTCCTGGTGCTGGTTCATGTCCACCTCATGGGTAGATACCTCTTCTTCGCGAGTGGACAAAGCCTCCTCTCGTGAAGAGCCCCGGTTCGCGCATCGAAGATAATATTCACTGCCTCATCAAAAGTATGCTGGAGCACCTCCAATCCGTGGAGACGAGCCTCCTGATGGCTCCAAAATTAGCCATCTTCCACCATGTTTAAACATTATTTTAGGCCAAGCAATTGACAAGAAACTCTCAATCCTTGCCACTAATGACTAATAATTGCAAAGATATGTAAAACTTTGCTTTGAATTATGTTGTATAGGAAATCATGGCTTTTAATGTGAAATTAGGAGTCATAATGAAGGTTTTTGAGGAAGTCCATACAGCCAAGTAATTGGGGAGTCAATCCCAGGCGTCAGGGAGCTTAACGACCACTGGTATGCGCAGGGCCCACCCGTACCATCCGCCCGTACCAGATGGCGTTGGCCTCGCCTCGTCAAACCCTACGACTTTTGTGAAGACACCTATACATTTTCAGGCTCCAGCCGCCGGCCAGAGGGCCGCCATTCTCAGATTACATCACAACACCACCAAAGGAGATCGACACCATCGTTCATCCATTGTTCATCACTTCCATCATCCATCCCCTCCAATAGCCATAGCCATTACTTTGTACTTTAGATCTCCTTGTGATTTGTCGACCATTGTAAGAATATTCGATTTCAATCTAAGTATTTTGCACAATGTTTTATATCCTAGATCTATTAGTTATGAGTGCGTAGTCCTCACGGGCGGTGGGTTGGGGAGAAACCTCGCAGTAATTATGTTCATGTAATACATGGGAGTATTGTATTTTGTTTGCAATTGAGATTTGTATCTTTTGTTTCTTTGTCTCTTGTCTCGATCTATGGACTTGCAGGTACCCAAGATCCTATAGATTGATAAAGGATTGAGGTGAGATACTTGGCTAGCGGCAACCTCATAGGAACCTCGGTGACTGGAAGGGTAGTACGGTCTTCGCTTAACGACCCATTCGGGATCACAATAACATCAGCACTTAAAGATTTGATCTATGTTTTACACTTAATAATCGTTTGTAGCCCGTTGCTTCGGTGTGCACTCGGTTGGATTAAAAGACTATTGTTATGCCCGCTGCATCACAGGGGCTCTAGTATATTAGGATGTGTTGCCCACAAGAGATTATATCTATTGGAACCTTACACATGAATGTGCTTATTTTTATCCTTTATCCCATATGATATGCAGCTGCAGGTGGATCTTCAACCCTGGCATATCTCCATCCATTGATTCAATCCTAATATAAAGTAAACTAGATTGGTCCGGTAAACAAAGGTAAAATAAAAAAACAAAGTCTTATAGACGTTTCCTTATTTTTATTTCTATTAGCATTGTATCCGAAGGATTCGATAAACCTAGGTCTACTAGGGAAAAAGCTATTATACTACATCCGTAATCTGTCTCGAAGGTATCAGCAATGTACAAGGTTTGTGAGACTTGTTACATGTTTGAGAAGAATGACGAACAACTCATCATTTTTCTCGTTATATGTCCATTTTTGATTGGCTATTGCCCACAATTTTGAGGTTTTAGGCGATTTACATGGTCCATGAGACCTCGTACATGTATGTGAGGAATGATCAAAAACTCGTCGTTTTCATATTTTATGTCCATTTTCATACGGCATTGTCCACAATTTTGATGATCCGGGGTCATTGACAAGGCCCATGAGACCATGTACATGTTTGAGAAAAATGACCAAAAACTCGTCGTTTTCACGTTTTATGTCCATTTTCATGGGAAATAGCCCATAAGTTGGACCATCTGGGGTGATTTATAAGGCCTATGAGACATAGTACATTTTTTAGAGGCATGACTTAACACTAACCGTTTTCTTATTTTATGGTCGTTTTCATGGTCTGTCCCCCTGTTTTGGGGTTTTAGGGCGATTTACATAGTCTGTGAGACTCCGTACATGTTTGAGAGGGATAACCAAAAACTGTCGTTTTCTCATTTTATGTCTGTTTTCATGGGTTATTACCCACAATTTTCATAATTCTGGGTGATTTATAAGGACCGTGAGACCTGGTACATGTTTGATAGGAATGACCAAAAACTCATCATTTTCTCATTTTGTGTCTGTTTTCATGGGCTATTCCCCACAATTTTGAGGTTCTAGGTGATTTACATGGTCTGTGACACCTCGTACATGTTTGAAAGGAATGACTAAAAACTCACCATTTTCGCGTTTTATATACATTTTCATGGGTTATTATCCACGATTTTGGTGATCTAGGGTGATTGACAAGGCTCATGGGACCATGTACATATTTGAGAGGAAAAACTCATAGTTTTCTTGTTTTATGGTAGTTTCGTGGGCTATTGCCCATAGTTTTGAGGTTTCGGGGTAATTTACCAGGTTTGTGAGACTACGGACATATTTAAGAGGTATGACTAAAAACTCGTTGTTTTTGTGTTTCATACCTCTCAAAATTTGTACAGGTCGTCTGAGACTTGGTACATGTTTGAGAAAATGACCAAAAACTCACAATTTTTTCTCTTTTTTGTCCGTTTTCATGGGCTATACCCACAGTTTTAAGGTTCCAAGCGATTTTAAATGCCCATGAGAGCTAGTACATGTTTGTGATGCATGACCAAAAACTCGTCATTTTTGCGTTTTATGTCCGGTTTCATGGGTTGGCCATAATTTTTAGTATCCAATATATGTTTGATAGGAATGAACAAAAAACTCATCATTTTCTCGGTTTATGTCCATTTTCATGGGGTATTGCCCATAATTTTGTGGTTCTGGGTGATTTATGGGGTCCATGAGACCTGCTACATGTTTGAAAGGCATGACTAAAAACTCATTGATTTTGCGTTTTATGTCTATTTTCATGGGTTATTGTCCACAATTTTGATGATCCGGGGCTATTTACAAGGAACATGAGACCAAGTACATGTTTGAAAGGAATGACGAACAACTTGTTGTTTTCGTGTTTTATGTCCATTTTCAAAGGCAATTCTCCACAATTTTGAGGATCTAGGGTGATTTACAAGCCTTGTGAGACCTAGTACATCATTGAGAGGAGTAACAAAAAACTCATCGTTTTCACATTTTATGTCTGTTTTATGGGGTATTGCCCATAGTTTTAGGGTTTTGGACGATTTACAAGGTCCATGAGACCTGCTACATGTTTCATAGGGCATGACCAAAAACTCGTTATTTTCGGATTTTATATCTGTTTTCATGGTTATGACCCACAATTTTGATGATTCTAGACGTGTTGTAGGGTCCGTGAGACTTGGTACATGTTTGAGAGTAATGACCAAAAACACATTGTTTTCCCGTTATATGACTATTTTCATGGGCAATAACCCACAATTTTGGGCATCTGGGCGATTTAAAAGGCCTTAGACACCATGTGAATTTTTAAAGGCATGACCAAAAACTTGTTGTTGTCTTGTTTTATGGTCGTTTTCATAGGATAAGGCCCACTGTTTGAGGTTTCGGGGCGATTACAAGGTTCTTGAGACTCAGAACTTATTTGAGAGGAATGAGAAAAAACTCGTCGGTTTCGTGTTTTATGTCCATTTTCATGGCAAATTGTCCACAATTTTGATGATCCGGGGTGATTGATAAGGCCCATGAGACCATGTACATGTTTGAGAAAAATGACCAAAAACTCATCGTTTTCACGCTTTATGTCCATTTTCATGGGCAATACCCCATAAGTTTGACCATGTAGGGTGATTTACAAGGCCTGTGAGACCTAGTACATTTTTAGAGGCATGACCTAAAACTCTTTGTTTTCTTATTTTATGTTCGTTTTCATGGAGCAAGTGATTGCATGACCTAAATTTAAACATCTATTAAACAAGTGATTGCAAAGTGAATATAATGAAGGGCACTACTTATAGGGACTTGTAAGAGGCCTAAACATGCATCAAAACTATATCTCTAAGCATCAAACAAGCTTACAAACTCTCATAACCTGTCACCTACAGCAGCAAAATACTCAAGATATAATCCACTAAACACAAATCTACTTAGACAAGCGGAGGAGTCACATACCGGAGAACAATTGCTCCAAATTTCAGCAGCAAAGATGGGCTGAGCAAGGAGATCGAAAAATCAAGGACAAGCACAGCAAGAACACAATTTTGAGCAATGAACTGGAGTTCACTCAGGAGAGAGAAGAAAGTGGCAACTGAGAGAGTGAGTGGAGGGCTAAGGTGGCCCACACCATGGCATGGCGCCACCCAGGGCAGGTCGCGCCACCAGGTGGTGTGCCTGCCTGGTGGGCCCCCAGGTATCTTCCAGGTACTCTTCTGCCCCTTTTTCACGTAAAAATTTAATATGAATTTTCTAGAATTTTTCGAGACACTTTATTTTGGGCAATTTTCAGGCATAGATGAATGATTTTCTGACAGAAAGAGATTTTTTTGAAATGATGCAATGATAAAACAAGGTTAGAACTATAGAAGTTCTAAGACACTCTAACATGCAAGCAACTAACAACAAAGAAAACTAAACGAAAGCAAAACTAAAATGGATAGAATAAAAGTAAACGGAGATAATCACGGTGAAAACATTGTTTTGTTCAATGAAAACCTTTTGTTAACAAGGTTGATCAGGTCTTGTTACCGAAACAATTTCATATGAGACAAAACTTTGTATTCCACTAATGATTATGTTACCTCAACCTTGATAGCAATGGTCCCAATCATAATAGTTTCAAATTTTTCTCTTGGTATGGGACAATATATCTCTCCAACTTGAATGCCCTCAACATGTTCAATTGAATTCAAACCATAAGTCCTTTCAATCTTCCTGGGGAAATAGACAGTATGTTCCTTGTCATTAACATTAAAGGTCACATTTCCTTGACTACAATTAATAACAGCCCTTGCAGTATTAAAAAAAGGTCTCCCATGAATAATAGACATATTATCATCTTCAGGCATTTCAAGCACAACAAAATCAGTTAATATCAAGCAATTATGAGCCACTTGAATAGGTACATCCTCACATATACCAACAGGAATAGTAGTAGATTTATCAGCCATTTGCAAAGATATATCAGTTGGTATTAATTTTTCTAGTTGAAGCCTCTTATAGAGACAGAAAGGCATAACACTAACTCCAGCTCCCAAATCACACAAAGCAGTTCTAACATAACTATTCTTAATAGAGCAAGGGATAGTTGGAATCCCTGGGTCTCCAAGTTTCTTTGGAACCTTACCATTAATGGATTAATTAACAAGCAAATTAGAAATTTCTTCATTAGGGATCTTCCTTTTATTCGAGACAATATCCTTCATATACTTTGAGTAAGGAGGAAATTTAATAGCATTAGTCAAAGGAATTTGCAGGAATAAAGGTTTCATCCACTCACAAAACTTATTATAGTGTTCATCTTCCTTTGACTTGTGTTTCTTATCAGGGAAAGGCATAGGTTTTTGGACCCAAGGTTCTCTTTCACTACCATGTTTCTTAGCAATAAAATCTTCTTTAGTATATTTAGTATTCTTAGTGTGGTTTTCAGGTTCTTCTTCAACTTTTTCTTCATTTGGAGCTTCATTTTCTTCATTACCACTTTCAGTTTCAGCATCAGAGACAAATATACTATTAGGATCTACATCAGGTTCAGAGGGTTCTACAATAGTTTTATGTTTCTTTTTCCTTTTCTTACGAGTAGAGCCACTATTTTCAGCTTGTTGAGAATCCTTCTCAATTCTTTTGGGATGCCCCTCGGGATATAGAGGATCCTGGGTAGCAGCACCACTTCTAGTTCTAATTTCATAAGCATGTTTTTTTAGCAGCGTTAACTAGCAAGTCTTTTTGCACTTTAATGAGTTGATCTATTTGAGGTTGAACCATTTGAAAGTTTTTAACAATCATTTTAACATCATTAGAGGTTCTTTCCACAATATCTTTTAACTCAACAATAGCTCTAGAGTTTTCCATTAGATGATTTTGCACCCTTTTATTAAAATTATCTTGTTTAACAATAAAGATATCAAATTCTTCTAAGCATTGATCAGGAGGTTTAGAGTAAGGGATATCACCTTCATTAGAGTGTTGGAGAGAGTGTACCTCAATAGTGGATGAGTAGGGAATAGGCTTACATAATTCTTCTATAGGAGGTAAATTCTTGACATCTGCCGCTTTAATTCCCTTCTCCTTAAGACATTTCTTAGCTTCCTTCATCACTTCATCATTTAATTCAATAACTCCCCTCTTCTTTGATGTTGGAACAGGTACCGGTATAGTTGGTTTAGGTATAATTACTTCAGGTATAGCTGGTTCAGGAGGATTCCAGTCCTCATAGTTCTTGCTTATTTTAGCCATTAATTCCTCAGCTTCCTTGGGAGTCCTATTCCTGAAAACACAATCAGCACAACTATCTAGGTATGTCCTAGATTCTTCGGTTAGTCCATTATAAAATATATCAAGAAGCTCATTCTTAGGTAATGGACTTCCAGCCTATGCATGAATCAAAGCACAAAACCTTGCCCAAGATTCGGGCAATATCTCTTTTTCTCCCTGTTTAAAATCAAAAAGTTCCTGCAAAATAGCATGTCTAGCACTAGGAGGAAAATATTTCTGCAGGAAAGTACTAATCAAGCAATCAGGGCTATCAATAGATCTAGGAGGTAAATTACTAAACCAAGTTTTAGCTTCTCCTTTCAGTGAAAAGGGGAAAATCTTAGCAACAAAGTAAGTACGCATCTTAATATCATCAGAAAACAAGCCACTCATGGTAGAAAGCTCATTCATATGTGCTACCGCACTTTCATTCTTAGTCCCACAAAAAGGTTCTTTCTCAACAATAGCTATGTAAGATAGATCAAGAGAGAAATCATAATATTTATCTTTAATGTTTATGGGAGAAGCAGCAAACTTAGTAATAGGAGACAATTTGGGTCTAATAGTATGCATCTCAAGGATACTCTTAGCAGCGCTCCTATCATGGGTGTTTTTACATTCTTTAATAAATTCATCGGTCATCTCAACATAACCGTCTTCAATATCATAACTCTCACTAGACACGGGTGAACTAAAAGGTGTAGTAGTGTCTTCATTAGGAGTTTCAGTATTTCCAGCTATAGTTCTAGCAATCGTAGCATCTAGGAAAGGACCTAATGAACCACTCTTATCAAGCACGGTAGAAGCAGCATCATAAGTATCAGAAGTTTAAGATTCAGCAGTAGTAGTAGTATGCATAGCATGTGTGTGTGGTGGTGTAACGAGCTTACTCATAACAGATGGTGAATCAAGAGCAACAGAGGTGTTCAGAACAATACCTCTTCTTGTAGTGGATGGTAAAATAGGAACCTTGCCATCACGAGACTTACCCATGATGGATGGATGGCAGCGAACAATAGAGAATCCAAGTGAACTTAATAAATAAAGCTATGCTCGCCGGCAACGGCGCTACAAAATAATCTTGATGACCCACAAGTATAGGGGGTGTTCACAGTATTTTCGAGGGAAGTGAGACCCAATTTATTGATTCGACACAAGGGGAGACAAAGAATATTTATAAGCCTTAACAACTGAGTTGTCAATTCAGCTGCACCTGGAAACAATCTTGCTCACAGCAATTTATCAGTAGCAACAGTTTTGTAGTAGGAATAGTAAAGTAACAGCATTAGTAAAGTAAAGACAGTAGTAACAATTGTAGTAAACAGTAGGATTCGAGTGCGGTAGGCATAGGGATGGATGGACGGGCGTTGCATGGACAAGACAATTCACATGGCAATCAGAACATAGGGCAATTGCAGATAAATTACATAAAGCATCCAAGTACTAGATAATCCTAGGCATGTGTTCCATATATAGTCATACGTGCTCGCAATGAGAACTTGCATAACATCTTTTGTCCTGCCAGCCCGTTTGCAGCGGGGCCTCAAGGGAACTACTGGCAATTAAGGTGCTCCTTTTAATAGAGCACCGGAGCAAAGCATTAACACTCCGTGAACACACGTGATCCTCACATCAAAGCCATTCCCTCCGGTTATCCCGATTTCTGTCACTTCGGGGCCATTGGTTCCGGACAACAACATGTGTATACAACTTGCAGGTAAGACCATAAACGATACTATCATAATGAATCAATAACATGTTCAGATCTGAAATCATGGCACTCAGGCCCTAGTGACAAGCATTAAGCATAACAAGTCGCAACAAAGTCAAAAAGCACTAATAGAAGATACTAGACACCATGCCCTAATAATCTGATGCCATTACATGAACGATCTCATCCAATCCCTACCATCCCCATAGCCTACAGCGGGGGATTATTCACTCATAGATGGGGGAAACATGGATGGTCGATGGAGAAGCGATGGTGATGATGATGGCGATGATCTCCTCCAATTCCCCGTCCCGGCAGGGTACCAGAACGGAGTTCTGGTGCTGTTTCTTGGAATCTGGTGGTGGCAGCGGAGCGGAACTCCTTCTGGAAAAACGTCAAACCCCCTAGAGTTTTTAGGTCAGAAGGCTTCTTATAGGCAAAGAGGGAGATCGAGGGGGTGTCTGGGGCGGCCAGACCACCCCCTGGCACGGCCTAGGCTAGCCCGCGCGGCCAGGTGGTGTGCCCCGGGCCTATCCCTCCTCCGTCTCGTATTCTGGCTCCGGGAGTCTTCTGGTGAAATAGGATTTTTGGCATATTTTTCGAGATTTTTCCTGGTAGTTGATTTTCTGCACAAAAACTAGACACCAAGGCAATTCTGCTGAAAACAGCGTCAATCCGAGTTAGTTACATCCAAATCACACAAGTTTAGAGGAGAAACAAAAGCAAAAGTGTTCGCGAAAGTAGATACGTTTTGGACGTATCAGCAATTTACAATGTCCGTGAGACCTCGTACATGTTTGAGAGGAATGACCAAAAACTCATCGTTTTCGCGTTTTATGTCCGTTTTCATGGAGAATTGTCCACAATTTTGATGATCCGGGGTGATTGACAAGGCCCATAATACAGGTACATGTTTGATAAGAATGACCAAAAACTCATCTTTTTTAAGTTTTATGTCCATTTTCATGGGAAATAGCCCATAAATTTGACCGTTTAGGGTGATTTATAAGGCCTGTGAGACCTAGTACATTTTTGATAGGCATGACTTAACACTCGTCGTTTTCTTGTTTTATGGTTATTTTCATGGGCTATTTTCCACTGTTTTTGAGGTTTTTGGGCTATTTACCTAGTCTCTGAGACTCCGTACATGTTTGAGAGGCATAACCAAAAACTTGTCATTTTCGCATTTTATGTCCATTTTCATTGGTTATTACCCACAATTTTGATAATGGGCAATTTATAAGGACCATGAGACCTGATACATGTTTGATAGGAATGAAAAAAACTCATCATTTTCTCATTTTATTTCTGTTTTCATGGGCTATTTCCCACATTTTTGAGGTTCTAGGTGATTTACAAGGTTTGTGACACCTCGTACATGTCTGAGAGGAATGACCAAAAACTCATCTTTTTTGCATTTTATGTACATAATGGGTTATTATCCACAATTTTGGTGATCCGGGGTGATTTACAAGGCCCATGAGACCATGTACATATTTGAGAGGAAAAACTCATAGTTTTCTGGTTTTATGGTCATTTTTGTGGGCTTTGCCCATGGTTTTGAGATTTCGAGGCAATTTACCAGGTTCGTGAGACTACAGACATATTTGAGAGGTATGACAAAAAACTCGTTGTTTTTGTGTTTCATACCTCTCAAAATTTGTACAGGTTGTGTGAGACTTGGCACATGTTTGAGAAAATGGCCAAAAACTCGTAATGTTTTCTCACTTCTTGTCTATTTTCGTGGGCTATACCAATAATTTTAAGGTTCCAAGCGATTTAAAATGTCCGTGAGAGCTAGTACATGTTTGCGAGGCATGACCAAAAACTCGTCATTTTTGTGTTTTATGTCCGTTTTCGTGGGTTGGCCATAATTTTTAGGATCCAATATATGTTTGATAGGAGTGACCAAAAAACTCATCAATTTCTCGGTCTATGTCCATTTTCATGGGGTATTGCCCATAATTTTCGCGTCATGGGTGATTTACAGGGTCCATTCGACCTGCTACATGTTTGAAAGGCGTGACTAAAAACTCATCAATTTTGCGTTTTATGTCTCTTTTCATGGGTTATTGCCCACAGTTTTGATGATTTGGGGCAATTTACAAGGCACGTGAGACCAAGTACATGTTTAAAAGGAATGACAAAAAACTTGTTGTTTTCGTGTTTTATGTCCATTTCCAAAGGCAATAGCCCACAATTTTGAGGATCTAGGGTGATTTACAAGCCTTGTGAGACCTAGTACATTATTAAGAAGAGTAATGAAAAACCTCTCGTTTTCATATTTTATGTCTGTTTTATGGGGTTTTGCCCACAATTTGGGGGTTTCGGGCGATTTACAAGGTCCACGAGACCTGCTACATGTTTGATAGGGCATGATGGAAAAACTCGTCATTTTAGCATTTTATGTCCACTTTCATGGTTATCACCCACAAATTAGATGATTCTAGGCGATTTACAGGGTCCGTGAGACTTGGTACATGTTTGAGAGTAATGACCCAAAACTCGTCGTTTTCCAGTTATATGTCTATTTTCATGGGCAATAACCCACAATTTTGAGCATCTGGGCAATCTGCAAGCCCTTTGACACCATGTGAATTTTTAAAGGCATGACCAAAACTTGTCATTTTCTTCTTTTATGGTCGTTTTCATGGGATATGGCCCACAGTTTTGAGGTTTTAGTGCGATTACAAGGTTCTTGAGGCCCTGAACATATTTCAGAGGCATGACAAAAAACTCGTCGTTTTCGCGTTTTATGTATGTTTCATGGGATTTTGTTGATTATGGGTGATGTACAAGGTCTATGAGACTTTGTACATGTTTCAGAGGAATGACGAAGAACTCTTAATTTCCTGGTTGTATGTCCGTTTTCATTGGCTATAGCCCAAAATTTTCAGGTTTTAGGCGATTTACAAGGTCTATGAGACCTCATACATGTTTGAGACGAATGATCAAAAACTCGTCGTTTTCGCATTTTATGTCCATTTTCATGGGGGTATTGTCCACAATTTTGATGATCCGGGGTGATTGACAAGGCGCGTCAGACCATGTACATGTTTGAGAAGAATGATCAAAAACTCATCATTTTCACGTTTTATGTCCATTTACATGGGAAATATCCCATAAGTTTGACCATCTAGGGTGATTTACAAGGCCTATGAAACATAGTACATTTTTAGAGGCATGACCTAAAACTACTCATTTTCTTGTTTTATGGTCGTGTTCAAGGGCCATTTCCCACAATTTTGAGGTTTTAGGGCGATTTACATGGTCAGTGAGACTCCATACATGTTTGAGAGGCATGAGCAAAAACTCGTCGTTTTCTCATTTTTGTCTGTTTTCATGGGTAATTACCCACAAATTTGATGATTTTGGGTGATTTATAAGGTTCATGAGACTTGGTACATGTTTGATAGTAATGGCGCCCATAATTTTGAGGTTTTAGGCGATTTACACGGTCCACGAGACCTCGTACATGTTTGAGAGGAATGACCAAAAACTCACCGTTTTCATGTTTTATGTCCATTTTCATGGGGTATTGTCCACAATTTTGATGATCCGGTGTGATTTACAAGGCCCATGATACCATGTATATGTTTGAGCACAATGACGAAAAACTCATCGTTTTCACGTTTTATGTCCATTTTCATGGGCAATAGCCCATAAGTTTGATCGTCTAGTGTGATTTATAAGGTCTGTGAGACCTACTATATATTTGAGAGGCATGACTTGACACTCATCATTTTATTGTTTTATGGTCATTTTCATGGGCCATTTTCCACAATTTTGAGGTTTTAGGGCGATTTACATGGTCTGTGAGACTCCGTACATGTTTGAGAGGTATGACCAAAAACTTGTCACTTTCGCATTTTATGCCCGTTTTCATGGGTTATTTTTATAACTCTGGGCGATTTATAAGGACCGTGAGACCTGGTACATGTTTGATAGGAATGACCAAGAACTCTTCATTTTACTCATCGTATGTCCGTTTTGATGGGCTATTGCCCATAATTCTGAGGCTTCAGGCGATTTACACGGTCCGCGAGGCCTCGTACATGTTTGAGATGAATGACCAAACACTCATCGTTTTCATGTTTTATGTCCATTTTCATGGGGTAGTGTCCACAATTCTGATGATCCGGGGTGATTTACAAGGCCCATGAGACCATGTACATGTTTGAGAAGAATGACGAAAAACTCATCGTTTTCACGTTTTATGTCCATTTTCATGGGCAATAGCCCATAAGTTTGACCATTTGGGGTGATTTATAGTTTTCACATTTTATGTCCAGTTTCATGGGCAATAGCCCATAAGTTTGACCATCTGAGGTGATTTATAAGGCCAATGATACCTAGTATATCTTTGAGATGCCTAACTTAACACTCATCATTTTATTGTTTTATGGTCATTTTCATGGGCTATTTCTCACATTTTTGCGGTTTAGGGAGATTTAAATGGTCGGTGAGACTCCGTACATGTTTGAGAGGTATGACCAAAAACTTGTCATTTTCGCATTTTATGTCCGTTTTCATGGGTTATTTCTCACAATTTTGATAATTCTAAGTGATTTATAAGGACCATGAGACCTGGTACATGTTTGATAGGAATGACCAAAAACTCATCATTTTCTCATTTTATGTCTGTTTTCATTAGCTATTGCCCATAATTTTGAGGTTCTAGGTGATTTACAAGGTCTATGACACCTCGTACATGTCTGAGAGGAATCACCAAAAACTCATCATTTTTGCGTTTTATGTACATTTTCATGGGTATTATTGTTGGGGTTCCGTGTATGAAAACAATAATTTTTACCCTACGCCCCTGAACCCCTGAAGCTGCCAGGACCTATCTATTAGTAATACAGTAACGGGAGGGGCTTTTCGCGAACTTACCCTTGAAGACCGAAAAGTGTTGTCAACGCTTAGGAGAGCATGGTTATGTAGACGAGCCGAAGCCGACCTCAAGGTCGTGATGAAGTCCTTGCGCTCCAACGGCTCCACCGACTTGAGTGCCTCAAGTGCGACACCTCGTGGGGAGTTACACATGTCTGGTGCCTGACGATGACTCCCGCTTCCCCGATCCAACAGCAGTTGCGGAAGTAGAGCTCCTGGATCCGAATCCCGCAGCGCGATGGTGCTCCGCGGTGAAGATGTCTCTCGTTCGCGCAGTCCCAACTTGGGACCACAGTCACGAGTGAGAGAGAGGTAGAGAGAGAAAATATCAATTGGAGGTCCTCACAAAAGTGAGAAGACCTTTATTGATTATTGGGTGTATTTATCTGGCCAAATACACCCACTATATATAGGGGTAGGGGAGGTACTACCTCCCTCAAAGTCCCGGGGTGGGACTAAAGGAGAGGAGGGGGGGCGAGGCCGCCGGCCAGCCCTAGTGGGTCCCACGTGGGAATTGGCCCATTAAGCCTTTTGACCTTTTAAAATGATTTTCTCTTTATGAAATAATTATAAATAAATGATTAAATAAATATTTAACATTCATTCACATATTATTCAACCTTCGTGGTTATGGAACACTTCCATATCCACTCCGAACATCCTCCGGACTTACCGAAACCCTTCCGGTTTTCTCTCTACTATTCTTTGGCGATTCTACCGATCCTATAAACACTCTCTAAGCATCATCAAGACCTTAAGTGTGATACCCCACGATTCAGGAACACTCCATACATGGTCGAGACACTCCCGCACCAATGATCGACAGAGGAACCTGGATGGCCATGTGACCCCTGTGCGTTCCACAAAGATCTTTCGTCGTTTGAACCGGGACAGTCGTGTCTTATTCCCTTTGTCTCTCGATATACTTGCATTACCCGAGATATGATCAATGACATCACCATGTCGTGTTCAATCTCGTTACCGAACAATGCTACTTGACTCGTTCCGACAAGTGATATCCCTGTGATCAAATCACACGGTGCGTAGCTATTGGATATAACTTCTCCGAGTGGGCCCTTGAGTATCTTCCCGTCACATGGACGGACAAATCCTGCTCTTGACATATATTGCCTTTATGGTTTCCTCCAAGTACTTGAACACACCTTTATAACCACTGTATTACCAAGTGGCGCTTGATGCTATGTAAGCACTCTCGGGAGACAGTGATTGATATAGCCTCACGGTCTAAGGAATAGTATACGAGGATCCATTTCTAATCATCGTAACTTGAACTTCGTGACATGATCGGGTCATGATGTTTAGGTTGGGTATTGTTTCATCATCTCATTCTCAGAATGAGTTGACTCCATTTCCAACTGAGATAAATGTCACATGATCATGAAACTTGATCATCTGTTGAGCAATGAACTAGTGACTAGAGTTTCACTGGGAACCCCTGGTTGTTTATATATCACACGTGTATTGATGTTTCCACTCAATACAGTTATAGCATGATATAAAACTTAATCATAAACTATACGAAATATGATAATAGTCCTCATAACTATTTGTCTCTAGGGCATATTTCCAACAGTCTCCCACTTGCACTAGAGTACAAATACACTAGCTGCATTTGTTCTTAATCATTGGCACCATATATACGGTACCCTGAACATGCTTGCTCATGGAAGAGGTTGAGTCTTAGGTCTGTACTTTACAGTCCCAAATCCTTTGCAACTTACTAATGTCACCTTGATTGACATTAATACTTTATCATCACATGATAACATATGTGTGTATGCATCGTCGCTATGGCAGCAGAACGAGGCCTGATTCCAGGAGCCTACAGTGACTTTAGATCAACCTCGAGGGCTTCTCATGGGCACTATGCCCTGGGACACATCATTCTACGTTAAAAGCGAACTAGCCCCTCCATAACATTATACAACACTTTAGATGGTACCCTTATCTATTATTATAAATGTAACCATCGAAACACTAGTGCACTTTGTGCAACTTTCGATGTTTTGTTCACCTCGCTTCCTACTTGACTTTAATCGGTATTACGGGAGTTTCCAACATATTCCCTTATAACATAACCCTTTATGTTTTAAGATATGTCATCCTTTATGGACTTGGAAAATATGTCTATAGTACTCTATTAGATACTGCGGACAAACTTAGCTCAACGTTCTGTGATTCAAACTTAATCACTTTTAAACGTTCCTTATTGGATCATATATTATGTCAAGTTATCATCATGGTTTTCAAAGATAGAACCTATGTCTCAACATAGTGGATGATAATCATCCTTTTCTTTCTTTCAACCATTGATGTTTAAACTTAATACTATTCCTAACTTGAGTTATCAAGGACTAGTTCCTTAATTAACTTCTATTCTGAAACCCTTTTCACAATCCCTTAAGGAATACTACATAATATCATAATTCACTTATTATCAACTTCTACACCTTATAAATCATTATTTATCGGTACTTGCGCTTTTATTCTTAACATACTTAAGAATCACTCCTATAAGCTCCCACTCAAAATATGTTCCCAACATATTTGGGTATGAGTCAGTACTCTTACTCAAACTATGTTCCTACATATTTGAATCTGACACTTATATTGCTCCCACTCAAATATATGTCATTCACATATTGTTTTAGGAAGAATTTCATAGCTCCCACTCAATTTCATGCAAATTGCACATCTACTCACTACTTTGAATAATTTCAAAATCCTTTGATCAAATATCAAACTTGGAGTTTTACTATAAGATACTAGTACGTTTACTAGTTTTAAATCCACTAGACATTTAGCACACTTGAATCAAATTCATTTGAATTCGTCCAATACTTGACAATTTGTGCTTTTGTCATTCACCCCTTTTCCACTATGGCTTTGCAGTCATTTGGGAAAATTCATATACCCCTTTTACTTGTGAGATTCAGCAATGAATTGCTTTCTAATCTCAAGTGAATTTTTCTTTGGGTTTTGTCATAACTTTTAGTTTACCATTATTTCCTTAGTAGTTCGTAGGTATGTCATATTCCGGTAATCATGACAAATGATTTACAAATGTCTCCATACAAGATATGGATTATTTTGAATCCTACTTAATGTAGTGAAAACACCAGTGGAGAAAAACACGATGATCATTATCATTGATTATTTCCTTTGTGAAGATAATCGTTCAGGAACATTTTCCATTGCGCTTCTCAACACTCTGATGCAGGGATTTGAATCCTCATCGTGTTTTTCACTATCTTCCAATTGCTTCATAATTGAGAAATATCACTGAATGCGAACTTTCTCAAAAATTTACCAAAATTCAAGCAATACTACTTTTGCTTCCCTTTTGGTTTCAGCTATGGATTTCGTATTTAAAGTTTTCAATGAATACTCTATAAGGACTGATTCGTTATTGTTTTGGTTATATCGAATAACCCCAAAACTTTTACGATGATTCATACCAGATATGGAGCCGCTTTCACGAATTCAAATGGTTCACTGTATATTCTAATTGAGTGATAACTATAACTAATGGTCTCTGCATCTTCACTAAAATGATTTATTTGGTGCCATCTATTTACCCACTTTGATATCTAATATCACATTGTGATGCTTTGCATTTTGACGTTTCAAAACGCTTTGCATTTCACAATTACTTTTATGCCATTCTTTATAAAGTCAAATTTCATTACTATTGATCAAATCATAGTAATTAGATTCTCTTTTATATTTATACCCTTTGTTGATGAAACACTTTGATCAAATCAAATAGTTTCATATTCATGTTTCCTTTGGTAAACTTCTTTATACTTTTAAACAATCATATAATGATAATTACCATTTTCGATAAAACACAATACATCGAATATGTATTTACTTTTAACAATTCATTAAACACTTTGTATTCAAGTAATACACGGTGTTCAAGTTATTTTGCCGAACTTAGGCATGATTTATATGTGATAAGAAATCGAATGACATTCACATATTATCATTATAACTTTGAATGTAAACAATGGTATTCATTAATGAACATATCATTAAGTTGAGTATTTTAAAGGCATTTCAATATTTTACAAATGTTCATGCATTATCAATTAGTTTCAAACAACAAGGATAATTCACATATAATCAAACAGGATATGAACACGAATAGAAATCATTCATAATAGTGGAACAACTGTTTGTTACAAACTGATATGAATAACCGTCTCACAAAGTGTGAGACACACTAAAGAAGTTCATAATATTTTGATTATAATAACTATCCAAAAACATAAACTAAGTGATAAATGTCGAGGGAGAGCGTCGTTGGCCATCATCATTATGCTCGCCATCAGCATGCAATGTCACCTCCTCTCCAGCAAGCACCTCTCATGCAGAAGGACCTGTTTTCAGCAAAACAGAACAAGTATCAAATATACTTAACACTTCAAATGTGTTTGCAAGATTATAACATTTATAAATTTGTATATCAAATATATACCTTTGTCATCGATGACCTCTCCGGTGATTGGTTCAACCTTTACGTTCCTAAAATGTAATATGAACTCTTGGAAATCCAATGTTTCCGTATCACCACTCATGATGCTACTCTGGACATGTCCTTTGTAGATGGGAGGCAAAGATCGAAGCAATACGCCTATCGCAAATGGATCATCCATCCAGTAATCCACAAAATGAACCAGTCTCATGTGTGCATCAAGCATGCGCTCCAAGTGACCCTTCAGACATCTATGATCCTCCATCTGTATGGAAAGGAACTCTCCAAGCAACTTGTGCTTCCGCATGCGCACATGGCCTATGAACTCTACTCTCAGTTGATCCACCATTGAATATGGATCAAGATCACCCATGAGCGGATGGAGTTCATCCACCATCCCGTAACGCATTATTATCTGAATGTAGGTGGACATCTCTTGACGATAGTAGCGGTCTGCCAGCTCTTGTGGGGTCTCGTAGTGGTCTGGCTCAGTCTAATCCATCGTGCGGCGTATGTCTACCACATGATTCCTAGTAAGGAGATCATTCAGTCCCATATGCCAACTAGGGAAGTTGGATCCATCAAGTCTAAGTTTCTCACCCTTTACCCATTCCTCAATGACAAAGTAAGCTTCACGGTGAGCCATCTCTACATTTATAATTGCAAGAAGGAATTTAGACTAAGTTTATAATTAAATGAGTCAATAATGACTCCACTCAGAAACACCTATCCCCATAAGGGTTCCTAGTGATAACACGACCCCTATCAGCCACATATCCCCCGATCAACACGGCCATCAATGAGGATTCAACGGTGGACGCTAAACGTCGGTCACATCATTCATGTGACTCGTGATCGATCTTTCGACCATCCGTGATCTGAGGCCACACTTCTATGGCATGCTAGGCTCGCCAACTCAACCTTAGTGTATTCGCTGTGCAACATGGCTTACACCCACTGTATGCGAACGTAGATATGTCTGGCACCCATGCCTGTACCATGGATCGCCTCATACCGAAGAACTTTCTTGGTGGTGCACACTAAGGGGGAACACAATCGTTGGTAATTTTAACAGGGATCATCTTATTAGGCTACCATCGAGTATCTAATACTAGCACACAATAAGATATACAAACAGTAACATTGAATGTAAATGCGATGTGATATGGTCCTTCACGTCGTGATCTCCATCCGTCGTCACCGGATTCCGGTGCCAGGGTTCTGGCGCCGTAGACACCAGGGTACCTGTGTCATTCCGGCGTGGTAGTCCATCACCTCCGTGACTATATACTACTATGTAACAAAAGGTAATCACTTTACCTTTGCCACAACCGTATCACAAAGCAATGCCCCCTGCAAAACAAAGTTAGATGCCTCTACTATATCTTTGCATGTTTTACATGGTTGAATGGGCTTTCGCACAAAAACCGTTCTTACCTACGAACTTTGAGCACACCGCTGATCAAGTAGTTGTCTCTACTACACCCCTTTCGGGGCCCCCCGTTGCAAATGGCATACCAAGTAAAGCGAGAGAGATAGACACCCCCTAATCCACTTTATACGGTACAAGCCGTATGTCAAGCGTGGACTAGTCTCCCGAATGAACGCGTAAAGTCGGTTGGGGGTCGCTTCATCAAGCATTACTGCAGTATACACATGTACACGTGGGAGGGTAACAACTAAAAGATCAACGCCCACACGCTACATCTCATGTGTTCTACCTATACTAGCATTACTACGCATAGATCTAGCTCTGATACCACTGTTGGGGTTCCGCGTATGAAAACAATAATTTTTACCCTACGCCCCTGAACCCCTGAAGCTGCCAGGACCTATCTATTAGTAATACAGTAACAGAAGGGGCTTTTCACGAACTTACCCTTGAAGACCGAAAAGCGTTGTCAACGCTCAGGAGAGCGTGGTTGATGTAGACGAGCCGAAGCCGACCTCAAGGTCGTGATGAAGTCCTTGCACTCCAACGGCTCCAACGACTTGAGTGCCTCAAGTGCGACACCTCACGGGGAGTTACACACGTCCGGTGCCTGACGATGACTCTCGCTTCCCCGATCCAGCAGCAGTTGCGGAAGTAGAGCTCCTAGATCCAAATCTCGCAGCACGATGGCGCTCCGCGGTGAAGATGTCTATCGTTCTCGCAGTCCGAACTTGGGACCACGGTCACGAGAGAGAAAGGGAGAGAGAAAATATCAATTGGAGGTCCTCCCAAAAGTGAGAAGACCTTTATTGATTATTGGGTGTATTTATCTGGCCAAATACCCCCACTATATATAGGGGGAGGTACTACCTCCCTCAAAGTCTCGGGGTGGGACTAAAGGAGAGGAGGGGGAGGGCGCCGGCCAGCCCTAGTGGGCCCCGCGCGGGGGGGCGGCTTGGCCTAGCCGGCCAACCCCCTTGCCCCTTCTCCCTCTCTCCTTTCCCTAATGGGCCCTCTGCCCTCCGAGAATTGGCCCATTAAGCCTTTTGACCTTTTAAATTGATTTTCTATTTATTAAATAATTATGAATAAATGATTAAATCAATATTTAACATTCATTCACATATTATTCAACCTCTGTGGTTATGGAACACTTCCACCTCCACTCCGGACATCCTCCGGACTTACCAAAACCCTTCCGGTTTTCTCTCTACTATTCTTTGGTGATTCTACCGATCATATAAACACTCTCTAAGCATCATCAAGCCCTTAAGCGTGATACTGCACGGTTTGGGAACACTCCAGACATGGTCGGGCCACTCCCGCACCAATGATCGATAGAGGGACCTGGATGGCCATGTGACCCCTGTGCGTTCCATGAAGATCTTTCGTCATTTGAACCGGGACAGTCGTGTCTTATTCCCTTTGTCTCTCGATACTTGCATTGCCCGAGATCTGATCAATGACATCACCATGTCGTGTTCAATCTCGTTATCGAACAATGCTACTTGACTTGTTCCGACAAGTGATATCCCTGTGATCAAATTACACGTTGCGCAGCTATTGGATATAACTTCTCCAAGTGGGCCTTTGAGTATCTTCCCGTCACATGGACGGAAAAATCCCGCTCTTGACATATATTGCCTCTACGGTTTCCTCCGAGTACCTGAACACACATTTATAACCATTGTATTACCAAGTGGCGCTTGATGCTATCTAAGCACTCTCGGGAGACAGTGATTGATATAGCCTCACGGTCTAAGGAATAGTCTACGAGGATCCATTTCTAATCATCGTAACTTGAACTTCGTGACATGATCAGGTCACGATGTTTAGGTTGGGTATTGGTTCATCATCTCATTCTCAGAATGAGTTGACTCCATTTCTAACTGGCATAAATGCCACATGATCAGGAAACTTGATCATTTGTTGACCAATGAACAAGTGACTAGAGTTTCACTGGGAAACGCTGGTTGTTTATATATCACACGTGTATTGATGTTTCCACTCAATATAGTTATAGCATGATATAAAACCTAATCATACGAAATATGATAATAGTCCTCATAACTATTTGTCTCTAGGGCATATTTCCAACAATTATCCATAATTTTGATGATCCGGGATGATTGACGAGGCCCATGAGACCATGTACATATTTGAGACGAAAAACTCATAGTTTTCTTGTTTTATGGTCGTTTTCGTGGGCTATTACCCACAATTTAGAGATTCTGGGGCCATTTAAAAGGTTCGTGAGACTACGTACATATTTGAGAGGTATGACAAAAACTCGTCGTTTTTGCGTTTCATACCTCTCAAAATTTGTACAGGTTGTGTGAGAGTTGGTACATGTTTTCTTAATTGTTGTCCGTTTTCATGGGCTATACCACAATTTTAAGGTTCCAAGTGATTTAAAATGTTCGTGAGAGCTAGTACATGTTTGTGATGCATGACCAAAAACTCGTTATTTTTGTGTTTTATGTACGGTATCGTGGGTTGGCCATAATTTTTAGGATCCTATATATGTTTGATAGGAATTACCAAAAAAACTCGTCATTTTCTCGGTTTATGTCCATTTTCTGGGGTATTGTCCATAATTTTGGGGTTCTAGGTGATTTCCAGGGTCCATGAGACCTGCTACATGTTTGAAAGGCATGACTAAAAACTCATCGATTTTGCGTTTTAAGTCCATTTTCATGGCTTATGGTCCAAAATTTTGATGATCCGGGGCTATTTACAAGGCACATGATACCAAGTACATATTTGAAAGGAATGACAAAAAACTTGTTGTTTTCATGTTTTATGTCCATTTTCAAAGGCGATTCTCCACAATTTTGAGGATCTAGGATGATTTACAAGAATTGTGAGACCTAGTACATTATTGAGAGGAGTAACGAAAAACTCATCTTTTTCACATTTTATGTCTGTTTTATGGGGTATTCCCAGGGTTTTGGGCGATTTACAAGGTCCATGAGACCTGCTACATGTTTCATAGGGCATGACCAAAAACTCGTCTTTTTTAGATTTTATGTCCGTTTTCATGGTTATCACCCACAATTTTGATGATTCTGGGCGTTTTGCAGGGTCCGTGAGACTTGGTACATGTTTGAGAGTAATGACCAAAAAATCATCGTTTTCCCGTTATATGTCTATTTTCATGGGAAATAACCCACAATTTTGAGCATCTGGGCGATTTGAAAGCCCTTTGACACCATGTGAATTTTTAAAGGCATGACCAGAAACTTGCCATTTTCTTGTTTTATGGTCGTTTTCATGGGCTATGGCCCACAATTTTGAGGTTTCGGGATGATTACAAGGTTCTTGAGACTCTGGACTTATTTGAGAGGCATGAGAAAAAAACTCATCGTTTTCGTGTTTTATGTCCGTTTCATGGGTTATTGCCAACAATTTTGATGACTATGGGCGATGTACAAGATCTGTGAGACTTGGTAAATGTTTGAGAGGAATGACAAAAACCTCGTCATTTTCTCATTGTATGTCCGTTTTCATTGGCTATTATTTTCCTCTTTAGCATATCTCCTTCAAATATTACTCCCTCAAAGTGGTACAACAGAACCATTGTGGGTCCAACTAGTTCTTTATTCCTTATTCACAACAAGAGAACATTACAATCTTTGAGATCCTCCTCGGTCTAGTGATGATTCACTTCTACTAACAAGTCTAAAAACACTAGCTTGATATACAATGGTACTTCTAAGCTAAACAACATCAGAGTGTTGCAAATTTATTGGGTAAGGTCTAGGTTGATCATCCCGACTATCCTATGCGTGCAAAACTATTCCTCTAAGTCTACACTTTCTTCCTCTTTTCCAAATTCTATTCCGTAATCTACGCCTTCAATTCCCGGTGAGAGGTGGGGTTCATCATAATAAACCCCCTCTTCAGTGATGGCTTCTTCCATAATTGTGTCTTCTTTCTTGGTGGTACCTAAGTAACGGTTAATAAGTATAGATTAAGTACAAGCCTACTCAGCAAGTTCTAAGATGGTTGTCTGGTGATCTATATATAGCCATGGATAAGAATCCTAGGCCTATGCTTAGGTTTCGAAATCGGGTTTAGAATAGGTAAGTTTTAGTCTTTCAAAAACTATGTCCGTCGGCATTCAAAGGCGTACATAATTTCACAGAATCCCTTTCTTGCTATGTTCGCAATACTTTCCCAGGATATCATGTTTCATACACTCTCAAGAGGGGCACTACTTTTCCCCCAAATGATCTTAGCCTGAGTGCATAAAAGGGTATGCCTTTCCGTTCAAACTTCCTTGGTTTGAGGCTTAGTCAAGATCCAAGCCAATCACTGTCCTTCACCACAAACCCACAGTCCGCCCATTGTAACGAGTTTTGATCATGAGACCTATGCTCCATTACCATCCCTTCTAATATGTTATGTTGTTACCCCAAAGCAAACATGATAGGGGCGTAACGGGCGCCCACCTGCTGATCTTCTTTTGGATCTCAGCCTGACTTAGGATACGAGGACATACGAAAGGAAAAAGGTATAGCTGACTTCTCTGTCCCATTTCAGAACTTGTGGCTAGAGTGTTAATCCTAAGTGAATACCTGGTACAATGGAATATCCACCATATGGCTTTCCAACCATATCTCTAACCATGATTCCATTCCCACCATTTTAGATTATCTGATTATCCTGAGTCGGTAATCCATATTTTGTATTCATTATGAAAATAGTACTTTGTGCATTCTAAATGCAGGTGATAAGGCTTTGAAAACACATTCTCAAATACGTCAAATGACATGTAAGAATTCCCTTGCAATTATATATGTATTGCAAGTTTGGTCTCATAAGGTAATGCAAGAATAAACTTGTCTAGTATTATCGAAATAGGGAAATTTGGGATTCCTTTACTACTCTGGACCTCTGTTTCTGAAAAGAATCATCATTGTCCACTAAGGACAATGTATAAAATCCAAATGCATGCTTAAGGTCCTAAATAATTATTTTATTTTAGTTGGTTATTCCCTTCCCCCTAATTTAGGTGTTTATGGTTTATTTGAAGTATTTTCTAACTCTTTTTTGGTTTCTCTTAAGAATTTTCATAAATCCTTTAGAGTCTTATTCAACTATTAATGGTTTTATATAGCACTAATATTAATAAATTCATTTATCACTCAATAAACATGAATAATTAAGATTCATATTTTTTAACTACTATTTTATCATTTGGGATACTTTCTCCCCTTCTTGGTTATTTAATATTTATTGTAGTGTTTTATCAGAGGCTTTTCAATTATATTGTTCAATAATTTTAGAAAAAGAGGAATTCTCATTCCATATATTTTTCCCTATTTGGAACTATATTTAGTTTATTTTTATAGAAATTTGTATTTTAATTTATGGATTTGATCCTTTATTAATTGGTTTGTATTTTTCATTATTTTATTACTATTTTCAAAATCTTCAAAAACTACTTTTTGAATTCTACAATTTTTTGAATCTCTAGGGGTATTTTATTTAATTTTCTAAAATACCTAGGGTTGTTTTTGGTTGAATGGGTATATCCAAAAAATATGGAAAGAAAATTTTGCCCCTGGGCCCACCGGTCAGTCTTGTCACTTAAGTGGGTACCCACTTGAACGAAAGGGGATGGCCACCACTTGATTTGTAGGAAACTCAAACCAAGTTCAAGTCGGGTAGCGCTATGGTCTATAATTTAAGCATCTCTAGCGGTTCAAATTGAACTGCTAAGAAGCCTTATATTTTAGAACAGAGGTAGGACATCATTCCATCGAGTAAAATGCAATATGTCGCACCACTGCCATGTATGGGGCGTTTGGATATGCAGAATGAGCAGGAGTGCCTATTTCCTTTCCTTTTTTTCTGTTGCAAAATTTCACCGATCTACTAAAAATCATCAGCAACGGTATGAAAAAGCTCAGGAATAATAAAAATACTACCTAGCGACGATTATCATTACTGGCACGAGCCCAAGGCAGGCTGGACTTACCATTCCCGTCGAGGTTACCGCCTGAAATCTTGATCTACCAGCTGCCGGTATATCTGCATTTACCATCATGTATTTTACGACTAGTACATTTAAAAAAATCATGAAAATAAGTATACAGCTACATATACTCGTCTAGTATGTAGGACACAGTTTCCAGTAATTTTTGTCTGCCATGGGAAAAGACAGCAGTGATTTTTCTTTTCTGAGAACTAGATTTAGAACACAGCAAACGTTGATCCATTCGAAATTAACTTGTTGCTAAATGGAACTCATTACTATGAGTATTATTCTACAGGAACCCAAAAACATTGAACAGAAACGCTGAAACTAGTGCATACTATTGCACGCCGGCGGCCCGCATCCCTGGAGCGACCGAGTTAGGCCCGCTTCAGGATTTAAACGTCATCTTTTTTTCCACCCGATTTAACCGGGGTATATATACGCGGCGCTCGTCCAATCCATCGGCCAGGCGCGGTAGCGTGCGCCTATAACTCTAGGTTTGGAGGGACCAATCCTTATGGACATCTGAACATCGAGAGTAGAGAAAGCGGAGGAGACTCTGAACACCGAGAGTAGAGAAAGCGGAGGAGACGGTATTTCGCCCCTGACCTAGCCGCCAGGCTCCAGGGAGTCGATGTTCCTACCGCCGTATCTCCACCGGCGTTCTTGCTGGTCCCCTCTCCCTCTGCCTGCTGCTCTGGCGGCAGGAGGGAGGGGGGATCCGGTCTCTCCGCTCTGTAGTTAGGGTTTGGTTTTGCTGGTCGTGGAGCGCCGTTGGGGTGGTGGGAGCGGCGTCCGGGCGAATAAATCTGTCTCAACTTCACTCCCACAGCGACGACGTCCCTCGTGGCGGCGTCTCGGAGTTGATGGCATCGTGTGTGTGCCGATTTCCGGATTGGCGGCATTAGAGTTCTTGGATGGTGTCGTCGAGGCGGAGGCGGCGATCCCATCAGGTGTGTCCCTCCTTCTGCTCTGTCCCTGTTACTACGGCGTTTGCTCCGACATCATGATGGAGCAGGGAGGATGTGTTGTCCAGGAGTACGCGTAGACGGTCATCTGCGTATGTGTCAGATTGAAGATGGTTTATCCTATGCTGGGTTTGTGGATGGAAGCTGGCAGTTCTGATTTCCCCTCCCGACGTTGTAGTCATGCGGGGGTGTCAGTTCTGAAGTTTGATCGCGTGTCCGGGGACATGTTGCCCCGGCCTGATTTTGCCTTTGGCAAGCTACTTTGGAGGTCTGAAAAACTGCTGATCAGCGATGGAGCCGTATTAAACTCGGGTGTTGTGGTGATCTGTCTTTCGCCTCTTTGGTGGTCGCTTCGGTGGTACCGAAGGAGGAGGATAGGCGCTGGTATTTTACATAGGTTTATCCTATCTTTTCAGTTCCGTAAGGTCGTTTCATTTCATTCGAACCTTGTAACTTGTTTTATCTTATTAATAAAGTGCGGATTACAATGTAAAAAAAAACTCTAGGTTTGGAGGGCCAGGGTTGGCATTCTTGTGGTGCGGGTTGTGTATGTAGGGGCACAAGCGATTCCGGTCTTGTAGGGTGCAATGTCCGCTCTGGGCACTGGGCCATTGGATAACCCCAAGTACACAAGACGATTCGAAAGAAGACGAAATGGACACATCATGTGGCTTGGCTCTCTAGAACCTCTCTCTGTTCCCATAATGCCAACTCTTTTTTATTCTTCTTCTTTCTTACTTTATTAGTAAATGTATGTCGTGTCCATGGGAAAGTTTAGACTACCGCAGCTCACATGAAGTTCTGGCTCCACCAATGAACAGTAAACTCTTTTTTTTTTACATTGCACATGTGTGCGTATTTTACATGTTCGCGAACTTCATGAACATATTATTGTGTCCCTGGCAAATAATAATACTATAAAAAGTTTGAAGCCTTGAGTTTTTCTACACCAAGTAGCAAAAAAGATGTATTTTTATCCTAAACTTTACCTCTGACCATGGGGTCATCGACATGCACATTGAGGCGCTATTGAACCCTAGCTAGCTAGGACGGGCCAGCGAGCCTCCCAGGCCAACACCCATGGGGCAGCCCCAGAGGGGACCTGCTCCGAACACACCGGGAGGTGGTTTATGGGAGAGAATAGTTGGTTATCCCCGTTGTCCATGGCAAACGAATGGGAGACGAATCACGTTGTCTTGCTAAGGTGTATAGGATCGACGAACGACCATCGTTCCTACGTATGGATTCCTCACTTCATGTGCTCGGTCTCCGTTGCCCTAGAGGGGACCCATGAAAGCATGTCGACTTGTTCGAGGAATGACTACTCCCTCTGGCACCCGATGACATGGACCATCTAGTTCCATCTGATCACCTCTAACGACAACCCTCTCAAGATCTGAGTAGAGAGAAACACCCAAGTTTATAACGAAAAGGATAGCATTGTGATTCGAGTCTTTTGAGAATAACATGTGTCGGTAATCCATCGCACTAAAAAATAAGTGCATGTAGATCTGAGCTGATGTTTTTCAGTTCTTATTATGAGTGATGATATCTGAATACAAAGTACATAGTACACAAAGGTTATCAACAACTTGGACATGCATGTAGGTCACGGAAAAACTAGTAAAGCAAGTAGCATGTCCAAAATATGTTGATACCGTACAGCTCTAGAATTTTCGTTTGGTTTATACCTTTATCATGGTATTTATTAGAACATAACCTTCAGAGATCTATACCATTGTATTTATTATTAAATATAATGCATGCATCTGTTAGAAATTAACCTTTGGAGACGACAATTTTATCATTTGTCGTTCATCTTAAGGGGATTTACTTCCAAGATTTATTCAGTTTCTCGGAATGTAAAAAAAGTACTTTGAGAACCAAATATGTTTCAAGATTGCACAATATAAGTGTATTATTCAGTATAACAAATAACCCCATAATAAAAGAACATAACTAGTATTTAGCAACAATACCTTTTGACTAAGTATGCAAACTACAAGAAAACATATTAGATAACATTTGTTTTATAATAGTAATGAACGAATTAAAAAATATAAAAACATAGTATAAATACTCTTTATTTTAGTTTTCATGAACTATTTTAGTTAGTAGAGATCTAATCCTCTAGATGTACCGAGGTACCAAGCCTAAGAGGGATTGGGTTGAGCCACTTGACTCCATTGTATCATCACGAGATTTAGTTATTATACCGTGATAGATAAATTTAGTAACGTTATTGATCATAATTTCTAAGGGAAGTCAAGGGGGGCCTCTACACGAATTGGGCCCATATAAATTTCAGAAATTGGAGAGATGTTAAGGGGGTGGAGGCTGTGGGAGTTTAGTCCCACATTCCAAAGGGAGCAAGATTTTGACCTTCTTATAAGGGGGCCTCTCATGGTCAGACTAGTTGGAAAGACCAGAGAGCTATGCTAAGTGTACAACACGCGCGCGCTCGCTCGCATTTTGCATTTATTCGCGTTTAATTACGCATGACTTGTGACTTTGGATCTTTGGGATTTGGCGAGGCGAGCGCGACCGTGGCTTGTTAGGTTGCATCTCTTTTCAATCTTTTTGCCGAGCAGTTTATTTATCTTATCCACCCGCGTCTGTCTCACGTACGACTCGAAGATAGACTTCCTGTTTATGTGAAGTTAGGAGATCGTTAGTGATGGAGGTATCCCAGGGGCGGATCCTGGAATGTAGGCAGAACGTGTTGCGTGGGGATTATCCGATCGAGTCTATAAGAGGAAGACGTCCCTCTCGACAGAAGATACCAGATACACAAACCCTACACCGTTCTCTTCTGTGACGCCGCCGCCGATCTTTGCCGATCCTTTCCCTGTCGTGCAGCGGGGCGAGGAAAGCGGTAGTCTCCAGACTTTCCCCGGCGTTTGGCGTCCTGCACGAGGGAGTCGGGCGATAAAGTTTCTAGGCAGTGCTTCGCACGGCTGCTTCTTCTTCGACTGCATCAACCGCCTGCTACATTTTCCTCAACTCTTCTTCATCTATGTTCGGCTGCATCACTATAAGAAATCAATCTCGTGATCCTTTCTCTCGTGTTCTAGTTGGGGGGTTTAAGATCCATGTCAATATGGAATGCCATGTTAGATTTCATGTTTATGATCGCATGTGGAAATATGCTAAATCTATCTCGGTTGTCACACAAATTCGGAATTACTTTAATACTTCTCCATGCTATATTTCCAACATGGACACATTTCCGCTTAAAAACATCTAGGAAGTCCTAGCTCTGTTGTACGCCTTCTCGAAGTCGATTTTTAGCATAATTATCTTTTCTTTTTTATTTCTAGCCTCGTTAATAATTTCATGCAAGGTAGCGATCCCAGCAATGATACGTCTTCATTTGATGAAGGACGTTTCGTTAGGGTGAATAAACAACTAAGGTACAGGAGAGAGACGCGAGGCAAAAACTTTGGCGAAGAATTTTAATATGACATTTATCAGTGAAATGGGTCTGTACTGTGAGGTTTGATCAGCACCTTGCAGTTTTGCAATGAGAGACGGTACCCCAAGGTTAAGTCGTTTCAACCCAATGAAGCCTCTCATCAAAGAATCTAATAACATGAAGATTTGGTGCTTTACTGAAGGCCAGAATTATTTGTAGAAGAACACCAGGATACCATCTGGTCCCCGTGCCGAATAAGATTTTGTCACGTTAACCGTATTCTCCAATTCGACCAACGAGGATGGGGCAATCAAGCTCTTGTTATCTGCTTGGGAGAGACTCTGAAGCCACATATCAGCTGAAAGGGAGGCCCCTCCTCCCGGATTTGAACCAAGTATCCTTATAGAAACCATATATGTGGGTTTTGATTTGATTAGGTAACGAAATCACACCGTTCCCATCTTTCAAAGTCAAGATGCAACATTTGCGTCTTCTTCCGTTGGCTATGGAGTGGAAAAAGGTTGTGCTGGAGTCACTTTCCAATAACCATTGCTGTCTCGCTCTCTATTGCCAATACATTTCTTCGCATTTCAAAATGTGCGTAGTAACATGGTTTCTCACACGGTTTTTGAAACCGCGTGCGATGTGAAGGCCCATCGACCAACCATGCATACTGACAGTTTAATTAACTGTGACGGCCTATTTCAGCAACGTTTGAAGGCCGGTTCTGTACTAGCGCAAGTATATTGATCTTGCTTTTAAAAGACAAAAATTTGTGATATCTATTCAAATACTCTTTGTAGATACATTTTCGACAAATATTACGCGAGAATGAATGAAGCCGCATCTGTGCCGTGTTATTTATACGACCGTTTGATAGCCAAGGTGGCTATGCGTGCTTTTGCGAAAAAACCACACTAATGTCATGGTAACACATGAGGTTTGGTGTGCGTTACACTGCACGCCGTTGCAAAATCCACGGATTTGCTTCTTATCTTAATTAAGGGGACAGGGTCTGTACCTCTCGTCTGTTTCCGATATCGACCTTTGGTGCCACACGATATGTTCCCATTTGTTATGTTTTGTTTTGTATGGTGTATGGCCGCTTCAGCCGAAGTTTGTATGACTTTCAGCCTCCTTCGAATGAGCAACAATGACAAACCATGGGGATTTATATCCCCTCGCCACCCTCAAGATAACATTCAATATATTATTTCGGAATAGGAAACTGCAGAGTAAGATACTTCAGATCAGGTAGCCTACCGCATGGCATGACTTCACAGGCATTATTATTTATCCATTCTAGATGCGAACTAGTAGTATAAGCTGTGTCAAATTGTCAGCTGTGACGAGCATCTCAACTACTAGTAGTTCATATTTATTTTGTACAACTGCAATTTCAGTTAGTTGTTCAGTATACTAAGAAGCTATCCTGAGTGGTTGTGTACCAGCTTGGGGTAAACTGTAGAGCGCTGATTTATCACTGCAAGGAACAGATTTAAACATCTATTTTCATGCCACATCAGTTTTAATCATAGCATTGTCAGTGTTTGGTTGGCTTTTTTTCGCGAATTTAGTGTTTGGTTGGCTTATACCAGTTGATGTTAGAATTTTTTTTTCTTTTGTAACGACTTAACTTTGAAATATAAACCGTCGGTAGCATCAAGGTATGTAGAGCCCGGGGATTACAAAGTCTTGCTACCCCTTCTTTTATTTTGTATTATATCGCTTTTATCCATATTAGGTGTGCAGATGCCCCGTTGTCATGCTTTGTTTTCCAGCGGACATACAAGTAGGCCTTGTTTGTACTAATGATTTCTGCTTAAAGTTACTAAAAGTCTACATTCGGGACACCAAGTCCTGATAATCACACTCATTTGTTCGGGTTTTGTCATCTTATGCCTCTATTAGATAATTAAATCATCTTGGGTGCGGCCGTTCCACCCCACTTGTTATTTTGTACTCCTAAACTACAAGGTGCAACTTCATATAATATACATTTCAACTTGGTGCAACCAATCAGTGGATAAACCGTGTGGAAGGCTAATATGCATCAATCAGACCGTACAAGAATTCTCTTAGTCATCGTCAGTGACAGAGTTTAATTATATAGACACTCCTATAGTAAAATGCTTCTAAATATAATTTCTATACAGGGTCAACTCTTAACCTAGCATCCATTGGTGTAGAGGGATCTGGTTTAAACCACTCTACTTAATTAATCCAGGTCAAAGTCTTACCCTGCCATGCATTGCTTTGGGACGCACAAAGCAGCCAAACTAGGCGCTAATTGTTTTTCTCGGAGTATATGGATGAGAAAAAACCCAACTCTCCCTACTCGGTTAGCTTCCGTCCTTTGAACATTTAAGTTTCTCCTTTCCATTTTGCCAAGCACGGCTTACCTTTCAACCATGATTGGTTCTTAGCATGTTATCATAATAAGCAAACGGCTATTATGACACTGTAGTTAATGAGGAAAGAAATTAAAAATTTATCTTAAGTACTCTATAAGTCATTTATTAATTGAGCATCATTAGTATTTATTAATTGAGCATCATTAGTATTTTATCTTAACATACACCACAAATATTTCATACTACATGAGCCTAAAATCAATAAATGCACCCTCACTTACAACCGTTAAGAGATAATGCACTTTGTGGACGTTACATATTCATATTTTTTAACTCTCTTGGCTCACTGTTTCAAGTTTAGCAATCAGTTTGACCAATAAAACAAGGATTTTATGCTTATACCGTTGGACTCGTATATGAAAAGAGTTTTAATAGTATAATGTTATGATATAATTATCATGTATTATTGGGAAAACATGGTTAAAGTTAACACATGCAAAACAATGACACCATATAAAGGTGGACGGAGGGAGTGTGTTTTTACTATTTATTTTCTTGTATTTATGATTTGGTTTCTTGCATTTACATGCGTAAAACCGAAATAACATCTGTCAATTAGCGGAAATTGGGATGCAGAGGAGCAGCAGCGTGGCATGTCTAGTCTACGATTCGCTCCTTTTTTATCTTATTTGTTGATCATCATGTAGTTAGCTTTTGCACCTAGAAGCCATTTATTAATTGAGCATCATTAGTATTTTTAGTTCATTTAAACTAATTTTTAACTTTGTGTTCTTTTTTTTTTGACAAAGAGAATATATAAATAAATCGGACATACCAATTACATACCATCTGCATCAGCCAAATGTCACAACCATGTTTTTTCACCATCATGCTGTTTGGCGTGCTCGTCGGAATAAAATCTCCAAGCTTCGTGATGATAATGGAGTTGTTCAGTCTGTTCCTACAGATATGCAGTGTATGGCTATTTCCTATTTTAAATCTCCATATATTAGAGATCCTTCACTTCAGGCAGATGATCTTATTGATTTGAAAGCCAGGCTCCGGCCGACGGTGAAAGCCGTGCTCCAGCTGTGTCTGGTGCGGTCGATGCGGCCACTTAAGGGTGTCGTTTCCTTGGTGAAGGAGTCAATGTAGCAACTCTCACCTACCTAACTCGACATGCTCCACGGAAACCCCACATCCAGTCTCTAGATTGGATGGCGACATCACTACTTGGCGTCGTGTTCCCTCTGTGGGCATTGTTTTAGCATTGGATCTAACCAGAGGGACTTGTAGCTCATGAGGTTGTGTGGCAGCGGCGGCAGAAGCCCCCTCCACATTCAAGGCGTCAGACGAACCCTTTTTTTTCTTGGCTCATAGGTTTAGAGAGTCACATGTACTTCTGTCTTGGCATGTTGTTTCTCTCTGGCATCATCGAGGTTGGTGCAAATTCTCATGGCATATCCGATCGACGCCGCGATATTTGGTGTGTAGTTTGGAGCGGAGATGCTCGGGTCCCCGGCTGGGTGTGTAGTGTGTTCCGCCTTCTAGTGTCTTCTATGTCTTGTGGTATTCTATGTGTGGCCTACCATTGTTAGGTTTTTCGTCTAGTTTTCCACCATAAACCAAGCAGTCCATTTTCCTTATAATAATAGAATTTAGCAGTTTTCTTTCTAGCATTCAAAAGATATCCAATGGCTAATACTACTATTACCTGATGTGAGGTGATATGATGTTCTATAGTTGACCTTTTACTTTTACAAATGAGTAAAGACATTAGTGTCGTCATATCAAGAAAGTAAAAAGGAACAATATAACATTATATATAGTTAAGGTGAGACTTATCTTCAAGTTGTGGTTTCTTTTTTCTGGCAAAGGAAATATATTAATATCCAGAAGATACCAACTACACTCAGTCTCTACACCAACAAGATGTCTAAGGACATCAAGGATGCACACAACCAAGAAGACCCGGGATAAACACACACAACAACAACACTTTAACCAGCACCTAAGACAACACTCGGCCTACAAAAGAGATACCCAAAAAGCAACACCTTCGAGAAGGAAACAATGCACAAGCGTTGTCACTGCTCGATCGAAGATCTTGGGTTTTCACCCTAGAGAAAGTCAGGATTTCACAAAAACAATGCCTTCACCAAATCCAATGCCAGACACAACCAATTAAGGATGGAATTTATAATTTCACCCTAGAACTCACAACTCGATACTCAAAGAGCACCACCAAAAATGCAGTCCACGTGTGCTATGAACCCCTCTTGCCAACATGTTACTCCATATCCTGGGAAAAGATTATGATCGCAACATGGAAAGGAACTCCACGAAGTTCATACGACCTGTGAAGTCAGACAAACTTAGAATTTTTAAAATCTAAAACCTACCTTTTCTAAAAACTATTTTCGAAAACCTACACAAGTCTTGGTTCATTGATCTACGACTGTAGCTAGAGCATCAAACAAACACCATAGAACTTGTTGAGTATGCTCATACTCAATCTATCCATCTTAAAACCCTTGCTTAGGTTATCAATGGACTAGAAGACTTGTACCGACGAATAAATACACAACAGGGTATCAGAACAATCAAAAGGCAGCGGAGGTGCAGATATAGGATCCACTAAAGCACTCATAAGTAGTTGATCTGGCACTAGTGTACCTTCTTCAATAAGTTGCCATCTCTAATGGTTTTAAACTTAGTATTACCATTGATTAGGAAGTTACTCATTTGCATTCGACTATTCATCATGCCATGAATCCTCGTTGACCAAGGAGGGTCTCGAAACTTTTGTACACTTTTGGCTCCTGGTATGGATAAATAAAGTGGTGGACCATAGTGTTTTTGTTGTACCACTGGAATATGATATTTACGGGGAAATCTTTCATGAATATTATATCAACGACTTGTACACTACAACATGCAGTGGTGTAGCGGGTCACCACAGCGATCGATCACCAGCCAAAATAACAGAACCATGCGCGAATGAAATAAAAGAAAATATTCTTGATAGCCATTGCTTGTGGCTACGCCTCCAAATCAATGGTATCCAGATGCACATGTGTCGTGCTCGCCGTCACCGCTGCTGCTGCCGATCCAGATCCTGATGTTGATACCACTGTCACTTTCTACGGCCACTGCAGCTTAGGCGCCATGGCTACGAGGAGAATGGAAACAGTAGCGTGAGCTCGTGGTGGGAAACGGAACAACGAGCAGGAGAAATTAAATGAATTTGGGGGTTGGGGTCATGTACCAGCCATTGTGTTGATGACAGTGCTAGCCCGCCACTCGCCTTGGCGCCAACGCGTTAATCCGACACGCCCGAAGTGTCCCATGTGTATTCGGGATGGCCTCAGCACGTTAGACAGTGTATAGGGCCGTACCAGTCAAAAACGGCCTTTGGGACACGCCTACGCAACATGCCCCAAGGCCTTTGGGGAATGGTTTGGGGGATCCATGATTGTTCTAGTAGTATTTCTTCATAATATTTGGGAGTTTTGAACCGCTGAAACCCTAACAACCTAACACTAGTGATTGCCACATTTTTGTATATCATGCTATCATATTTTTTTTGTAAATCGTATTGCACGTGGAATGAATAAAATGTCATGCTGATATTTGTGATGTAAAACCATAGGGTGTGGTAATAATAAAATCCCATGCTTCAATATATGCAATATGGACCTGCATGATAAAATTTACTTTCAGTGAATACCATTATCATAAATCACTGTTTATAAAGAGAAGAGATGTGGATCCGTGAGTAATATTCTCTATTTCATTTAGTATTTAATATTTCTATTTAGACAATTTTTCACTTGAACAATTGGCAGCTATGATTAAATTACACGCTTACCCTGTGGAGACAAGTAGGAGGTTCTAAAAAATCTGTGGAAGTGGACATTAACAACGCGATTGTAATATCAAGTTTTTCCGTATTGCAATATATTGTGTGCACGAAAACGAAAATGGTATTGCTCAGATCCCACATTGTTGACGCGGACAATTGAGTTTAACAAATACCGCCCATGGTTTAAAAAACTTGTATGACATATGGCCTACGTGCATTTTATAAGAAGATGCTCGAAGGAAGAACCTTCATGGAAGGACATTCCCTAGATTATCTTTGATTAACGTTAGGTCGCAGGCACATTCAATAATTGGACACTGCTCGCCAGACACCATTGGTCCAGAGAACCTGGCCAGCATGCCTTGAAGCTAGCCAGCCTTGTATCTCGAAACTTATTTTGACAATCCAGCTCCACTGGCGAACTCATGTTATATATATATACGCGGGCAAGCCAAGCAACCCCACTACCTATCAAGAGCTTCTGAAAGGAAGTAGAGACAACAAAGAAACAAGAGAAAATAGAAGATATTATAAGCTAGCAAGAGAGGGTGAGAGTCCACCGGCGAGCATGGCGAATGCACTCGCCAAAGAGATCGGCACAGATCTCGCCAAAACGGCAGTTAAG
This sequence comes from Avena insularis, assembly GCA_023614405.1. Lineage (NCBI taxonomy): Eukaryota > Viridiplantae > Streptophyta > Magnoliopsida > Poales > Poaceae > Avena > Avena insularis. The sequence goes on along the minus strand of CM042686.1, from coordinate 1,318,338 downwards.
ACTGCCTTGGGTTCTCTTGTGGAGCTGATCAAGTACGAGTGGGGCCTGGAAGAGACCGTGAAGATAGGGCTGACGAGCCTTGAGACTGAGCTGAGGAACATGCAAGCATTCCTTGAGAGTGTGTCTGGCATACCACCGGGCCAGCTTGAGCTGCAGGTGAAGCTCCGGGACGGCGAGGTCAGCAAGCTGTTGAATTCCATCGAGAAACGCCTCCACTCATTCGTGGCGAGCATCGAGTTGAACAAGGATGCCTCCTATTCTGTCGTGAAAAACTGGGTTGCTAAACATCAAATCGACGGCTACATCAAAGACACACTGATCAAGGTTAAGGAGGTACGTGAACGGTATGGCCCTTATCCCTCACTGAATTCCCTGGAAAATACTGAAGCGCGTATTGCGAATTACAACCGTATACGAGCCATGTACCCAAGTGAACCTAACCCTGAAGGCATAGAGAATGCAACCAAGGAGGTAATCAAGATGCTAATCAAGGACCATCATGTATCCATTGTCGGGATGGTGGGCCTGGGCAAGACCACCCTTGCTCGAGCGGTCTACGGCAAGATGAGTGAACAGTTTGATTGCAGGGCTTTTGTTCGCGTTGGTAAGAGTGCCGACGCGACCAAAGTTATGACCGATATCTTCTCCGCACTTTACATGGACAAATATAGCAAGCAACCAGAAATAAACCAGCAGAAAGAACAGCTGGGAGATTTCCTTGTGGGTCACAGGTACGAATATATCATCCATGTTTGCTAATCATGTGAGAGCCATCTACCATAATCCTTTATTTCTTAAGAAACGTGTAACATGTAAGAGAATACATAGTGTTCTACACACAATCTTTATCTCCATATAGAAATGAAATAGCTACAGATATTACTAATCCATAACTGCTATATTGATTTCCAACGTATAAACAGTGAATTGCAAATTTACTGTAAACATTACTTTCCCATCTATCATGTTCATATCAGGGGTGGGTTATTCCATATTTGAAACTTCAACAATTGTAAATTCATTCTATTTAGATATTTTGTACAGTCAATCTTCTCTAGTACTCCCTCCGTTCCTAATTAATTCAAGTTCTAGATTTGTCTCAAACTTCTCTAAATTTGACAGGGTCTATGTAGAAACATTTTAATATCTACAACGATCAAAGCTATATATTACAAAATATATTTTATCATGTATCTACGAGAAATAATCTGTTGTTGTAGATGTTCATATACTTTTTACAAATTTAGTCAAGCTCGGTGTAGTTTGACTCATGACATACATAGAATTTAACTTTATTCGGAACGGAGGGAGCAATCATTTGATAATATAGCAAGCTGTATACTCCCTCCTTTCAGTAAAATGAGGCATATATATTTTTCAGAATTTAATCGATGTAAATTTTGACCAAGTTTTTGGATAAAACTATCAACATCTACCATGTCAAATCAATGTCATTAGATACATCGTGACATATAGTTTTTCAAATTATATAGTGTCTTGGTTCTTAATAGATTTTCCTATAAGCTTGGTCAAACTTTACAATTTCTGACTTCAAAAAAAATATACGCCTTATTTTAGGGAATGTATATAGTATATAAAAGTGAGACTTACGAGAGATACATTACAATGATCTTTTAATTATTACTTTTGTGGTCCCTCTTAGAACACTATCTTATTAACAAACACTAATAAGTGCCACTTATAGATACATTCTAAGGCCATTATATACGAAATTTACAAGCAAACGATGTACTCCCTCCGTTTCAAAATATAAGATGTTTTAGTTTTGTGAAAGGAGTGTATCTAGACGCCTTTAGCGTGTAGGTTCATATAGGTTTGGAGTGAATCTACACACTAAAAGTGATCTAGATACACTCCATTCACAAAGCTAAAACATCTTATATTTTGAAACAGAGGGAGTACCTAGCTATTGATACTCCTGAATCTCGTTATTCTGATCTTTCTTGACTTATCCCTGCATTTTAAGTTCAATCTACCTTTTTTTTCATGATCATTCAGTTAAGCCTCTTGCATTTTAAATAGGTCTTTAATTGTCATTGATGATATATGGAACGAGGGAACATGGAACTCTCTTGAAAGTACTTTTAAGGTTAGTGTTGGCACTAAAGTCATCATCACAACTCGAGACCGCAAAGTTGCCGATGAAGTTGGTGTTGTGTACCCGATGAAACCACTTTCCCCTAAACATTCTTTGAGGCTACTCCGTATCAAATCTGAGGCTGACATCGGTGATAGTACTGATTTTGATCAAGTGTCAGGTATAATTCTGGATAAATGTGGTGGTGTGCCAATGGCTATCAATGCGGTAGGTAGATTTCTTGCTAAAAATAAAAGCAAGGGGTGGCGTATAGCGTTTGAAAAGAGTGGTTTTGCTGACCATAGTAAGGGAGGGGAGCTCGAGAACATAAAGAGGGCATTGTCCTGTGGCTATTGTGGTCTGTCGTCCGATATCCAAAAATGTCTTTTGTACCTAAGCCTATTCCCGGAGGGTCACCGTATGGAGAAGAATATGTTGATATGGAGGTGGGTAACAGAAGGCCTTGTTTGTGGTCGTAGCGGAGAAAGGGTAGGGTCATTTCAGCTCGGGGAGACATATTTCAACGAGCTAATCGATAGGTGCATGATCCAGTGGGTTGTGAGCCCTAGTGATATTGGCCAAGGTGTTTGCGATGTCCACAGTTTGATGTTCGGGGTGGTGGTCATCCAAAGAGCTCAGCCAGCTTCTCCTGTTCGGGGTCATCCTTGGCAGGCCGATGCCGTGGATCGCCCAGCATGCAGTGTGTCCCGAAACTCTCCAAGCTTTTGTTGGAAGTGGAGACCCTGGATAAGGATCAACTGGGGATCCTCGGTAAGTTGTTGTCGCTCCACTCCCTCTACCTCCACAGCAAGAAGAACACGCTCTCCTACACCGCCGGCAGGGACGAGTTCAAGGCGTTGGAGTACCTGTACACCAACATAGAACTGGTATGCGGGGACAAGGGGCTGCCAATGATCCAGGAGCTCGAGGTTGCCAGAATCAAAGCAGGGAAGGACGTTGGGCTGCGTGGGCTCCTCCAGAAGGCCACCTACCTACCACCTCGACTGCATTGGCTGCACCTCCGTGGAGATAGACAAGGCAGAGGCGGCGCTGGTGGAGGCAAGCATAGGCCACCCCAAACATCCAACTTCTGAAGGCTGCACTGAAGGCACTCCCAGTCAAAGGCCTCGGTGGTAGCCCAGGCCTCGGTGGTGCACGCGGCAAAGGGAAAGCTAACGCCAAGAGCACTTCATTTAGCCCAGGCTTTGGTGGTGCAGGTGCACAAGGGCAAGAACACAACGCCAAGAGCGCCTTCTTTAACATTCTCTCAGGTCCCGCCTTTCTGGATGCTGTCTACAGAGCTGCTGTTCGGTCTACGGAAGCTGTTGGAGCACCTTCTACCCTCGCAGTGGGTAAAAACGCTGGCGCAAGCTCCACATCTAAGGTATAACAGGAATCTTAATTTAGTACTCGTACCACAACTGTCGTCGTTTATAGTAGTAAATTAATACCGTACTGTACTAGTTTTTTACCACTAGCATTATTTAGTACTATATAGTTCAGTTTATTTATTAGTCTATCTAATTCTTTCAGGACATTGAAGTCTCTAATGCTAGTACCTTCGGCCAGTTTCTAGAATCTATACTACTTCAATCAGGCATGGATGTAACTGTACCTTTGAATGCACTGAGGAAATGCGTCAAGGACCACGAGGTTCTCGCTATATTGAAGAGCGCGGTGCAGAACACAGATGGGTCCCTCTCCCTACCCGACCATGAACTACCTAGAGTGCTGCAGGCAATAGCGCGAGTTGCTATTACTGAATTCGAGCAAAGTGCTGGTGCTCTAGGAAAGGGTGAGGGAACCTCCGCCAATACCGGGTTGACGATTGGTACTCAAGCAGTAAGCTCTACTCTCTACCCATTCCAAAGCTTAATGTACATAGGTTTTCTCATAAGTCAAACTAGTCTGTCTAATTGTAGAGGAACTATGGCAACATATATACAGTACCAAATCACTATCATTAGTATTGTACATTAATTCTATGTTTTCATGAGATATATGAGAATATTTCAAAAGTTATATAGATAGCTAAAAAGATACTATCCACTGCATCTGTTCCTAAATATAAGATGTTTTGGTAGGATAATTTTACTATCCTACTAAAACATCTCATACCTGTTGGAACAGTTTTAAGTACTGCATGTAAGTGTAGAGACTTTGTCAGTTTGTTCACCGTACACACATCCTTATTTTACGAAATGAATCTATGGAAGTTGCGTCGCTTGGAGTTTGTTGCGGTAAGTTAGACGAAGTATCTCTTCATTTCTTGTAATCACAAATGCAGGGATGGAGCGGCGAAATCTCTGAAGTCCATGGCGACAACATGTTAGCTATGTTCGACAGCCTGGTTGCAGCCAATGCATTGCCACTAACGGATCCAGCTCGTTCTAGGAAAATGCTGGAAAGGTTCGTACAGAATCCTGAAATTATAGAGTGCATGAATAGATTGTTGCAAAAAGCAGGTGGGTCCCAGTCTATCGTAGGTACGATGACTCAACAAAAGAACGAATCGGTAACGGGCCGAGGTACATATATATGTTCTTCCATCTTAGAATGATTATTCCAGTTGCATTTGCATTTTACCGCTCTAGCTGACAATGATTATATCTTATTATTACGCTGTAAGGTGCAGACGCCGATTTAGCAACCAAAAAGCACATGTCTGCAGAAAACTCTGGTACAACTGGGAGCAGCTGTGAGCCGCCGCCTCTGGTACCATCACCTAACAATGCATCCATTTAGCTATAACATTTGACCATTATTACTATCTGCTGTTATTTCAGCCTGTATCGTTTTTGTTGCCGTCCTTGTGTGTATGCAGAAGCAGTTCGACGCCAACTGCATGATATCCGGTCTCAACTCCCAGTTTGGAGCCATCTTTTTATCGGAGGAAGCCACTTTTTATTCGGAGCGATTCGCATGGACAAAACTGAGCGCTGCAGATTTCAGGAAAATAATACAGAGGTGTATGCACAAACCTAAGATGATTGCTGCCATGCAATCCGCAGGGCAGACAAACGATTTTTCTGGAATGGACCAGGTCCTGATGGAGCTGATGGCACCGGATATCATGAATCATGTCATCGATCAGTACATGGGCGTGCCATCCCCAACTTCTGGGGATGCTCGCGGTGCAGAACAGACCGACTTCAACAACATGGCCATCTGCAGCCAAGTTGACGCCGCTGCAAGCAGCAGTCCTCGTGAGGCCCAGGGTGTGGATCCGGCAAACGGCAGTAGCCAAGGTGGTGAGAACTCCTCGAAGGAGCCTCCGAGAAAATGACATTCAAATCATACCTGCATGCCATGAAGGTCCATATCTCCTCTACGTACCATTTCGATTTGGAATCTGGATCAGCCTTTGTCACAGTTTTATAGTGTTTGCACTGATTGTTTTCAGGTTGATGCTTGCTTGGTCAGCTTCAAGGCTCTCGAACTGTAAAAAGAAAAGCAAAAAAAATTAAAAAATCGTTTTAAATGAAAATCATAAAAAAGGAATTCTTTTCGTGTGTTTCTCTTTTGTTTGTGTTTCATTTTTTTTTCTTGTGTGTATGCGTGTCGTGCGTGTGTTGTTGCTCTATTTTCTCATTTTCTTTGGGAGGGTGGGTGGGGAACTCCGCCTATGACATTTCGAGGTAACACTTGTGAATTCATAGCCGGTCCCAAGCCCGGATAAAAGGAGGGGCCAACCATGTGGTCATTGTCATTTAGAGAGTAATGTGTTGTGTTGACTAAACCAATTTATGGTGAACAATGGCGAGTTACTTTGGTGGGAGTACAATAACTAATCAAAGACAAAGGTTTCTCACAAATAATTTTTTCCGTGATACCTCTTGCTTTATTTTAGTTTGCGAATGACCCGGAGCTCTATATTAATCAGACACCGGTATTACAAGAAAACCGTTGACAGAAAATGAAACTACAATCCAATTGCAAGGGAGCTCTCCATATCCTAGCTCAAAGGTGAGAAATGGATCTTGCTTTAACATATATAGGAGAACGATGTCTATTATTGTGGTTCTTCTACTTACTATTTTCTAATCAAATATGCATTACCATGCTCGGCACTGCTACGATGCGTACCTTTGCTTACTTCTAATGCATATATGTCGCTCCACCAGCCGGACAATGCATACCTTGAATTCATGTGTGTGTGCCATGAAGGTATGTATCTCCTCTACGTTCTGTTCCCCTTTGTCACCGTCTCATAGTGTTTGCACTAATTATTTCCAGATTGATGCTGCTTGGTCAGCTTCAAGGCATTCGAACTGTAAAAAGATAAGAAAAAATAAACAATATCCAAAAAATGAAAATCGTAAAAATTCCATTCTTTTGGAGTGTTCTGTTATTTTGTTTGAGTTTCCTTTCATGTGTGTGTGTGTGTGTGAGAGAGAGAGAGAGAGAGTTGTTTTTAATGTTCTTGTTGTATTATTTTCTCATTTTTTGGGATGGTGGGTGGGAAAGTCCGCCTTTGACATTTTGAAGTAACACTCGTGAATGCATAGCTGGTCCCAAGCCTAGATAAAAGGAGGAGGATCCAACCATTTTCTCGCTGTCAGAGTATGTGTTGAGTAAACCAATTTATGGCGAACAATAGCAACTTCCATTGGTGGGGGTACAATAACAAATTGAAGATTAAGGTTTCTCAAAAACCCCAAATAAAAAATTACTTCAATTTTTGTTGTGTTCACAAAAAGCTACCTAGCCTAGAGCCATGAGACATGCCTGGTGCTTGTTTGGATGCCATCCTCGGCAATGAAGCAGTATCCAAAAAATGCATTTGGCTTCTTGATGGTGTTATCCTCTGAATTAGAGGCCTAAGAAAACTATACAAAAAGTGAATATTACTGTCTATTGTGACAAAAATAAGATGCATGTATGGACTGCGTAGTAGTTTCTTTGCTATGCAGTGGCGAAGCTACAAAAAAATTCATGGGCGGGCCACACTAGAAAAGAACACAAAATCTTTGTTCTCAACTATACCAGTTCATTGGATATTAATGATTACTCCGATATTGTTTGTCATTGGTTACAGATCAGTAGTAGATACATATAATAGATACAAAATTACTAACCAGAAAATATCTATATCAAAAGATGCTACCTAAGGAGCTAGACAATAGATGCAGTGAATAGATGTTTAGGCATACATATATGATAACAGATACTACAAGTCAACTTTTAGATCCTTTTTGCTTCGAAAATCTGCAATCACATCATCATAGGTGTATCTCTCCGTAATATCACCTTCGATGGTAACTAATAGACTATTGGCAAGAAAATCATCCTCCATCTTATTGCGCAAACCTTGTTTTAATGATATGCATACTAGAAAATGCACGTTCAGCGCTCGCAATAGAAACTGGAAGAGTTATAAGCAAACCGAGCAACATATCAATCAAATTGTAGATAGTATATGTCTTCCTGTCCCCACAAGGCACCAGCAAAGATCAATTTCTGAAAGAATTGGGAAATAGGTACCACTTCTTTGGATGCATCAACTAGAGCAAGTTGCAAGTGATGGGAATAACAATGGACATAATAAGCATATGGACATTCTTTGAGGAAAATAGCTTGTAATCCTTTAACTCTGCTAGACCCGTCATAACCTTGCCCTTGAAGGTTTTCAATATTGAAACCATGGTTTGATAACACAAAGCACAATTCTTGCTTAAGTGTCAAATACCTTGTGCTCGCCACATGTATCAAGTCAAAGATCTCTGTTGCAAAATACCACCTTTATCAACAAATCTGAGAACCAACGCCATTTGATCTCTCTTTGATACATCACATGTTTCATCTACTAAACTAGAGAATTTAGAATCCCCAATTTCATCACGGATATGCTTCCTGATTTATAGTGCAAACATACCCAGGAGCTCCTTTTGAATCTCAGGTGATGTGTATTTTGAAATGAATGGAGAATCCCACCCCCCCCCCCTCCCACCACCACCACAACTTTGGCAATTTCAGGGTTGAATTCAGCAAGAAGGTCTCTCATTTCAAGAAAGTTTCCTTTGTTCTTCGAATGAGGTCTTTCATCATGCCTTCTAAAAGCATAAGCTTGAAATGCAAACCATTTGACAATGGTGATTGAGACTCATAGTCACAAACAGTTTCTTTTGACCTTCTCCTTATCCTTCATTGCTATATCATTCTCTACATGGCATGGTTGATGCATTAAGTCGCGGCAATTGGTGACTGCATTGTTGTGTGGCCAGCATGATCCAGAACCTATGTGAGTCAAGAATACACAATTTCACCCAGAATTAACACTCTTCCAGCTATGAAATCCATCCACTGTGAAGACATGAGAACCACCTCGTGTATTCTCCTTGGTTCTGGACACAAAACCAAAGATTGCATAATTTTGGAGATGTTCAAGAAGTGTATGAGTATGAGTACTTTTTAAATGCATGAGGAACATCTTTCTGAATTTAATTCTATATAAAAATACAAATTCATGCCTTTTTACCATTTGTATCTACCTTCCACGAACATCCTTTATGTCATATGGAATTCACTCCCTTGTACAACATGTCTCTGGCAGCAATGGCAAGCCCCACACTAGCGAAGAACAACAGCACGCCGAGTAGCCCAATGGGGAAGCTGGCGAGCATGCCCAGTGTCGACTCACACACGCATCGCTTCAGCCAACGACCTTGTACTAACCAGTTGCCTACCCGTGCTGCAATTAATATCATGGCTTAGGTTAGCAAGGATTCTTGGTTCCCACCAGTTCAAGGAACACAACGCCTAGAGTCCTGCACCCTTTCCAGAGATCATACTCCAGACATGTATTTCAACATACAACTTGTATGAGATGAACGCGCTTCTACGTCCACCTCGTGTACGTCACACGCTTGGCTTCTCGAGCTTATCACTGCCGAACAATCCAGAAGACATGACGCGTCGGACCTCATGGCCTACCATTCATGGGCCACTCCTCACCATAGTACTCTGCTCTACTGCTCATCAGGATGCATTGTGTGAACACCTCTGACCACGTGCTAGCGCTCATGAACGGGAACGGGGCAACCGATGAGGGTGAAAGAGTGTTCGGAGGCAGCATCTCAGTTTTCGACGGATTAGGGTAGGATGCCTCCCCTCTTCCCTTATGGGCAAGCAAGCCACTAGGGAGACACCACCAAAGACGACTTCGACGGAGCCGATCTCCCATCTATAGCCCCAAAGGGGCAGCAACCGCCACTGGTAGGCCTCGATGAGGAACACGGGGCATAGGATGGACGGATGAAGGGGATGGAGTGCGGGTTAATTAGCACCATCATGAAGGGTGGAAGTGCAAAAATATGGCGACATACCAACCATCATCACCAGTTTCAATTTAATAATCATCATGAAGAGTAGTAAAGATTTAGCAATGCATTGATACCTCATTTTTACGGGGCATACTACACATCAAGGATGCGGGGGTACGGAGAGACCGTCTTGGACATGTGCAGTGCATGCCAATATTGTTGTGTGCACCCAAATGCATCAGCGCGTGCCCATCCTGGAAATGTCGGTAAAAGTGCAAAAGTGCAACTACAGGCACCCATCGCCACTCATCCCCTACAAGACGACAAGCACACACCATCACGTGACACTAGTCATTAGTCGTACACAAGATGGCAAGCACACACACCAAACTATGTCGTCGAGCAAGATGGCAGCGGTGCATTACTCAAAAGACGATCGGACTAGATTGGGTTTATGGATGCTGCCAGGTAGTCTCGACACACTTCTTCAGTGGAGTCGACTGCAGAAAAAATTTCTATGATCTAAGAAGTTAGCATTTGAACCATGGCCGATGCACCGCAATGAGAAAGGTCCAACCGCTGGCCACGGGCAAGATCTAGTGGCCATAAAGCAGCTTTAGCTATAAAGGGCGCTTCTTAAGAATATTGCATGATGGTTTCCCATCTTCTAATGGTTTAGCGGTTGATTCGACGGTGGCAATGCAATGGCACGCGTTATGCGTAGGGGCGTGGATAGGAAGCTTGAGGGTTGGCTCAAGCTCGATAAGGCTTGGCTCAGCTCGAAGGTCGAACAAGCCGAGCCCAAGCCTCCGGCCAAGCTCATGAATCTCGGGAAGCCAACTCGGTGAAGTTCGCAAGTTGGCTCGATGGCTTGGTGCATAGGAAATTCCACATGAATTTTGCTTAAAACTTAGAATTACAGTAATAAATCGATAAATTCATATATACAAGCTCATGGTTGTCGAACGAGCAGGAAGAAATGGACGCGGTGGAGCTCATGGTCGGCCATTCATGGACTCCTCACCGCAGTAGTTCGCTCTACATCAGGATGGCATGTGTGAACACCTTTAACCATGCGCTAGATCTGACAAACGGGAACCGGGCAACCCGCGAGGGTGAGGCAATGCTCAATGGCATTATCTCGGATCTGGACAGACCGTCAGGCACCGGATGCCTCCCCTCTGCCCTTGTGGACAAGCTGGCCACTCGGGAGACACCACTAATGATGACTCCGACGGAGCCAATCTCCCATCTACATCGCCCAGGGTGTAGCCACGAGCCACTGGTAGGCCTTGATGGGGAATGCAAGGCATAGGATGGACAACTGTGGGGATGGAGCATGGGTTAATTGGCACCAACATGAAGGGTGAAAGTGCATAAATACGACACCGTCATGTCGGTGCCAATTAGTCGTACGTCACCCATGGCTACTCATCCCCTACAACATCATGAGAAGGCACCGTCACACGACTCCAGGCATTTGTGGTACCCAAGATAGCAAGCACACGCACAAAAGCTGGCAAGATGGCAGTGATGGGGTGCTCAAAAGACAATGGGCTGGAGTTGGGTTTGTGGATGGTGACAGGCAGTCCCACCACACTTGTTCAGTGGCGTCGGCTGGAGTCAAAAATTCTAGGATATAAGAAGTTAGTGTTTGAACCATAGCCGGTGCACCACAACGAGAAGGGTCCCACCGCTCTCCACGGGCTAGATCTAGGGGCCATAAAGCAGTTTTAGCTACAAAGGGTGCTTCTTAAGAATATTGCATGATGTTTCCCATCTTTTGATGGTCTAGCGGACGATTCGACGGTGGCAATGCAATGGCACACATCATGCATAGGGGTGGACGAGAAGCTTGAGGATCGGCTCAAGCTCGATAAGGCTTGGCACGGCTCAAAGGTCGAACAAGCTGAGCCCAAGCCTCCGGCCAAACTAATGAAGCTCGGGAAGCCAACTCGATGAAGTTCGCAAGTTGGCTCGATGGCTCGGTGCATAGAAAATTCCACATGAATTTTGCTGAGAACTTACAATTTACAGTCATAAATTCATAAATCGATAAATTCATGTATACATGTATTTATTCATAAAATAGCCTAGCAAGTACATCAATATGAACTTGGTGCATACGGGGATGTCATATGTCTATCTTCAGTGAGCCATCTTAGCAACAAAGGTCACCGTCGTTAACAATATAATGTAGCCAAACAAATCTATTAATCAATTAGATTTCCTTAATTACTCACAAATTCTGTGCAAAAAAAATTACATCTATCAGAAAAGACCAATAACGGACAGATCAAATTGCTGTGCCTTCATAGAAATGGTAGGAAGGTGTTAGAGCCACGAATACCACAAGCAAGTAAAGCAAGTTAGCCAACACACCGTAATCTTCGAACAAGCAATCGAGCCTACCACACGAAATCAACAAACAATCAAGATACTATATCAGGGTGTGGGAAGTGGGGACATTGACGAACCTTCCCTGATCAAAGAAACAGCAACATGCGGAGCGGCCTCCGTGGAAGAAGTGGTCAGCGGGGCAGTGGCTGGGCAAAGTTGTGGTGGCCGGTGGAGGACGGAGTGGCGGCGGTGTACGAGGCACGAGCGGCGGCCGGGGATTGCACGACCCTTTAGCTGCTGGAGGACCGTCCGGGGAAGGAGAGGACGACGCTGGAGCGGTCGGGAAGAGTGCTGGTGGCCGGCGGACGGCAGGGTGGCGGTGGCAGTGGCGGGAGCAGGCCGAAGGCGGAAGGCGGAGTGGCGGCGAATTGGGTAACTGGATAAAGCAGAACGAAAAGATTTGGAAACTGTGGCAGCGATGAAGTTGTGGGCCGGGTGTCGCACCATAGCAGGACATTAGCTCGGCTTCGTTTACGTAGGCCCGGTTATGGCTTGGGCTGGTCGTGAGCGGCAGATAGGAGACGCGGCACGCACCTGTCTTCTATAACTGGCCTGCTTAGTAAAGATTGACATGTTGTTTTATTTTTCTTTCCTATTTTTCTTCTTCCTTTTTGGTTTTTTTTTTTGAAAAAGGCCATCTATTAAGACTAGCAAGCCGCCTCATTAAAAATCTTCTAGTCTCTTTCGGTAACCTAGAAGGAAAAGAGTGCATCTGAAACTTGCTGGCCTGAAACCAAGTCAGTTACAATCATAGGTGATGAGCTCCGACACGCAGGAAGGAGCAGCACCACGAAGGAAACCATTAAGGCCATTTTTCAGTTTTTCGCTTTTTCCTTACATTTCTTCTATCCAATCCAATAACATTTTTATGAGATACAAGAATATTTCCTATGAAACGCTACCTTGTATAATGATAATAGTGATGACTTAAAATGGGGTTTCGGCCATTGGTAGGTTCGCATGAGTGATACCTTCGATATAGATTACGGATATAGTATAGCTCTTTTTCCCTAATAGACCTAAGTTATCGAATCTTTGGGAAACAGAAAGCATAGTAAAGTTATTTTAACATACCTTCGGGAGTTTTAAAATTCTTTTTGTGTTTTACCGAACCAAGAGTTTACTGTCTTTTGTTATTGTCGATGATGGAGAGAGAGAGGGATTTCGGTTTCACCTGTAGCTGTGCAAAACATCTTATGGAAATAAAAGATGATAACAAAGTATGCATGTAATTGTTAGAGCAAGATAATTATATGAGGACAGTGCACCCATAATTGCTATTGCCTTCGCAACCGCTTATAGCAATAACCTACTAGTCTCATCCATAGAAGAAAGAGAACTAATGATATGCATAATGACGTCACCGTTAATCCCAAGTAAATCCCTCACATACAGTCGTACTACCCCTTCTGTCACTGGGGTTCCCAACCTGCAAATTAGTCATTACTCATACTCCCTATACCTGGCTCAATCTTCGGGGTCTTAGGTACCTAACAAGTCCTTGGACTGAGATAAGAGGGGATATAATAATCATCATGTCATACAAACTAATACATGATCCCATCTATGATAAATAACATGCACAAAAGCTACATAGCTAGGCAGAAGCCCTTAGCCCAAAGAGAATTACTCACGCATAGAGATTAAATCAACGGTCATAAACATTGCAATGGAAATCATGAGATTGATAGCAAATAGTCTTACCATGTCGCTAATCGAAGATGAGATCTACTATTACAAGTGGTGGAATGGTGGTGGAGAAGGGTTTGGAGATTAGATCTAAGTCTATTCCTCCAGTGACTCTTCTGTGTTGTGGATGTAGGTTTCTGGAGTTCTTGGGGCGGCTCATTTCTCGTCGCCCGAAGCCTTTTTATATAGGGGTCCCTTCACGAAAGTTGTTCTGTTTGACCTAGAGGTGTCGATGGCAACTATATGGCCGGAATTTTATTCCTATCGTATAGTTGGTCGTTAAAGCTTCTGTGTCCACTTCATGATCTCTGGTTTCTTTGGGTTGTTGGAAATCTCATATCTTCGACTTTAATGTTGTGATTCCCATCATCAAACGTCATTATCTGCGCAGGGAAAAATAGAAGGAGAGGATTGCATACCCCTTTGATCATTAGACATTAGTGGCAGGGTTTAGATAGATATTTCATCAAAAATATGAATAATATCCAGTTTAAATGTGGATGTAGATGGCTATATTTCATAGCCATCAATGAGTGACTGGTAGTACAAGTCCACTTAGGACATCTCCACCGGGCCGACCCAAACAGCTGACATAGATTGATAAAGGCTTGAGTGACGGGTAGTACAAGTCCACTTAGGGTATCTCTTGTCTCGATCTTTGGACTTGCAGGTACCCAAGTGTTGGGTTCGCAGTATAGAAAACAAAAAAAAATCTATGATGGGAACTATACGCCAAGATCTATCTACTAGATACAAGCAACGGATGGATATACATCCATAGAGAACTTACCCTTAAAGACAACAAAGTTTTTTTAATGAGTTGGAACTCGTGGATGATGTAGTCGAACGCTTGCCGATCTCAAGATCATATGGAAGTCCTAGCGCCGCAAATCAGCAGCGCATCCATCCTCGCACACACGTTCAGGCCACCGAACAACCTCCACCTCCTCGCTCCAGTTAATCAGCGGAAGAAGCAACTCTTTCCAAACAAAATGCCACCGGGAACATGTATCTCGCTAATCCGAGACCATGGGGGAATATATCTAGAGGAGGAGAGAGATCCTTCACGAGGAGATGTTCTTTGTGAGGGAGGAGAGGAGGGCCTTTTATAGGAGAGGGGGGCTTTGATATGTTGCTAACATATCCATAATTTTTGATGTTCCATGCTTAGTTTTATCTACTTTCTTATGTTCTGTCCACACTTTGGAGTACTTTTTATACACTTTCTTGGACTAACCTATTAACAAGATGCCACGGTGCTAGTTGCCTGTTTTCTGCTGTTTTTAGTTCTAGGAAAGTCAGAAAATGAATATTCTCGGAATTGGACGGGACAAAAGCCAAAGTCAGTTTTTCACCGAGGGGACACGGAGCCAGAATACGAGAGGGAGAGGGGCCAGGGGCCGACCACACCACCTAGCCGTGCGGCCAGGCCTGGCCCATGCTAGGAGGTGGTCTGGCCGCCTAGGGCATCCCCTCGGCCTCACCTTTCGCCTATATATCGCCTCCGATACAGAAACCCTAAGTACCCGATCAAAATTCCACGAAAGAGTCGGTAACCGCCGTCATTACAACATTATACATAGACCGTAATCCAACTGCATCTATGACTAATAATCTACCTTCAGGTTATCATCTGAACCCCCTCTAGTATTAAGTTGCAAGCAACAGATAATTGCATTACGCATTGCGTGTAAAGTAAACAATACGATTGTTCTATGAATAAAGGATTGTTGTTTTCTCCCTAGTAGCAATAGCACATCTAGTATCTTAGAGATTTCTGTCACTTCCCCAGATTACTAGAGGCATGAACCCACTATCGAGCATAAATACTCCCTCTTGGAGTTGCTAGCATCTACTCGGCCAAGATATCTACTAACAACGGAGAGCATGCAAGATCACAAATAACAAAGACATGATAGAATCAATAATCAATCTGAAATAGCATCTCAATATCCATCGGATCCCCGCAAACACAATATGTAGGATTACAAATAGAGGATCTTAATCATGAACGGAGCTCACAAGATCTAAACATGGTAGCACAAAGAAGAAGAACCAACCATCTAGCTACTACATGGACCCGTAGTCCAAGGATGAACTACTCACGCATCACACCGGAGGCTTGCATGGTGATGAAGAAGGCCTCCAAGGTGATCTCTCCCCTCCGGCAGGGTGCTGGGAAGAGCTTCAGATCTCTCCCGGTCTAGGGATGGAGATGGCGGTGGCTACAGAGTCTTTCGTGGAATTTTGATCGGGTCCTTAGGATTTTTGTCCCGGAGACAATATATAGGTGAAGGGGCGAGGTGGGTGGAGCGCCAGGGGGCCCACACACCCTGGTGGCGCGACTAGAGCTGGTTGCGCCACCCTAGGGTGTGGCCGCCCTGGCTCCCCTCTTCGTCTCCACCCCGGACTCCGTATTCCTTCTGGTGAAATATTAACTTGGGCTTTTATCCGGTCCAATTCCGAGAATATTTCCTTACTAGCTTTTCTAAAACCAAAAACAGCAGAAAACAGGCAACTGGCACTGTGGCATCTTGTTAATAGGTTAGTTCCAGAAAATGTGTAAAAATACTCCAAAGTGTGGACAAAACATAAGAAAGTAGATATAAAACAAGCATGGAACATCAAAAATTATAGATACGTTTCCAACGTATCACCTGCATCCACCACACCGAAGAGCCGCCGGAGGAATAGACTTAGATCTAATCCCCAAACCCTTCTCCACCACCATAGCCATATTCCACCACTTGTGATAGTAGATCTCATCTTCGATTGGCGACATTGTAAGACTATTTGATATCAATCTCATGATTTCCATTGCAATGTTTATGATCGTTGATTTCATCTCTATGCGTGAGTAATTATCTTTGGGCTAAGGGCTTCGGTCTAGCCATGTAGCTTTTGTGCATGTTATTTATCATAGATGGGCTCATGTATTAGTTTGTATGACATGATGATTATTGTATCCTCTTTTGCCTCAATCCAAGGACTTGTCAGGTACCCAAGACCCCGAGGATTGAGCTAGGTATAGGGAGTATGAGTAATGACTAATCTGCTGGTTGGGAACCCCAGTGATAGAAGGGGTAGTACGGTTGTATGTGAGAGATTTATTTGGGATTAACGGCGACGTCACTATGCATATCATTAGTTCTCTTTCTTCTATGGATGAGACTAGTAGGTTATTGCTATAAGTGGTTGCGGAGGCAATAGCAATTATGGATGCACTGCCCATATATAATTATCTTGCTCTAACAATTACACGCATACTTTATTATTATCTTTTATTCCCATCAGATGTTTTGCACAGCTACAGGTGAAACCTAAAGCCCTAGGCCCTCTCTCTCCATCATCGACAACAACAAAAGACAGGAAACTCTTGGTCCGTTAAAACACAAAAAGAATTCCAAAACTCCCGAAGGTCCATTAAAGTAACTTCACTACGCTTTCTGCTTCTCGAGGATTCGATAACCTAGGTCTACTAGGAAAAAAGAGCTATACTACTTCCGTAATCCGGATCGAAGGTATCGGCAGCGTCGTTAAGTGTCCCGTGTGTTCCTATCGACGTGGAGTTCAACGTATCAACGTGAAGTGTCCGTGAACAGTTGTGTGCGTCATGCCTACCCGTCAACACGTGATGCAAGATCGCAAGCATGCACGCACGCTGGACATGCACGTTGTTGCCTGTAATTACTTCCTCGTAGTCACACCCTTTTTATCCACGAGATTTTAGGTGACGCGCGCTGAAGCCCACTAAACTGTGACTAGTCCAATCGAGTCCCATCATGCACACTATGGGGTTTATTCCCTAGTTTTGCCAGTGACCCTTCGTTGAGAAGGTAGCAACATAGGTCATTGATTAACAAACAAATAGTGGATGTAGCCTGAGATAGCATTGGAGTAGATGGTGGTCTTGTATAAGACTGGACCACAGACTAGACTCTTGGACCAATCTCCCACACTAACTTTATTCTTGCTCCTACCCCCACCTCACTCCATCTACATTAGCCATGGATCCCTGGAGAAGAGGCGGGTAGACTATGCGCGAGGAGAAAAAGGAGAGAGCTCGCCACCTGACACTTCTTTCTCTACCATCTCCTCAAGCTTCCCCTCTCACAGAGGCCCAATATCTCCTAGCAATGGCGTGGAATGTTCTAGCAGGCGAGGGCTCATCCTGGTACGGTCTTCTTCTTCTCCATCTTCTTCTTATTCTTCTTCTCGTTATTCTTCTACATATTCCAGCTCGGTCGTGGATCCAGAATCCAGCACGATGGCCGCAGATGACATGGGTATGACTTATCGGGTTCCCGTGATTGGTGTACCCTATGCGTTCCTGAGCTAGGCCCATGAAGAATAAAGAGTCCAGGAGGCATCCAACGCATGAAAGCTTGGCTTGGCAATTAAGATAGAAGTGTAAACCAACATAATCATAGTGTTGTAATTATAATTTTTAACCTATCCGTGTACGGCTCTAGGGCCCAGCTTCTCATATAAAGGCTGGGAGGAGCCGACGGAGAGGGCACCTTAGTTTTCCAGCAACACACAATCCGCCATTAGCTAGATCGCAACCAGTGACTCAGCGACTTTGTAATCATCTTCTCCACAATAATTAGACGACATCGACTTCCTTGTTTATCTGATAAGACGACGAAATCATTAGCGCTCTCCTTTCCCTAAAACCCAAGTCCATAACCATGGGCATTGCCTAGGTTACCCTCATCAATTGGTTCCGTCTGTTGGAAATATGAGCGCTAGAGCCATGGATTTGATGGCTTCCTCTTTACCGGGAAACAATCCGATGATCGAGGTTGGTGAGATATGCTATGATCCCATCAATCTTAATCCACGCCCTCCCATCCCTCTCCTGGCAACTTCGACCGGGAGACAGATCTTATGATCGGGTGCTTCCACTGCATCGGATAAGCCAAGAACATCTGCCTTTTGGCCTCAATCTATTCGGGTCCGTCGGTCGTAACTCCAGCACCCACGACAACACCTCTGCCTTTTGGCCTCAATCTATCCTCGACCCCAATGATATTCTCTCGGATGATGATGCAGGACATTGTGAGAGCAGGGAAGAGGCACCCGCGAACAATCGTGTCGTGCAAGGAAGGGAAAGAGCACGCGATGGTGAGTGGCTAACACTTCGACTGACGCCGAAAGTATGGCAGAAGGCAAAAGACACTGTTTTGGGTGCAGTATCAATGACGGCAGATACTACGCACGAAGAACTGACGGCTTACCAATATCTTCTCCACCATAAAAAGGAGGGATCTGCTCAGGATGCATAGGAAACTCGATGAAAGGAAGAGGCTAGCTGATGAAGTCTTCAGCGAGCACAACTAAGTTCCACCAGCAGTTCCGGTAGCGTCACAGGAGGTCCGCAACCAAGGAGGAGTACCTCATAGATGCAGCGCATACCTGAAGCCGAAAGGCGTGAGCTGGGCCCAATATCTGGACCTATCATTCATGTAGGTAGATTCAGCGGGGAATATCAAAGCCAAAAATAGCGCAAGCCGCCCTCGTCAACGCCCAAACCTACCTCCTAACGACTCAGCCCGGCAGAGGACGATCCGCGGACAGCCATAATAGGCATTTAGAGGTACTATTACTAGTGCGTCGGATAGTTAGCTTTACTAGTGCCTCAAATAGCTAGCTTTTAAATGCACGAGTGTCTCAAAATGTAGTATTTAGAGACATCTTTAAGAATGCCACAAATGATAACCTTGGCACAAATAGTTACTAACATTTAGAGGCACTCTATATACTAGTGTCACTAAAGGCTAGCATTTAGATTTTTACCTACACGATTATTGTTTATAATGCCTTGAAAAAATCATTTGATGCATTAATCCGACTAATTCTACGACGTGATGTAGTGCGTGGGCATCCGAGTGCAGATGTGGATGAGCGAGCTTGTAATCTCACATGCTGGCCCTCCACAAAAGATCCTGGTAGATTTGATGTGCATGCAATTGAATATGATCCTGTGGAGGAGCTGCCGGAGACGGGATGCGTCATGCTTGGCTGGCTCGTTGGGCTGCTCAGGGCACGAGCGCGCGTGGCCGTGGGCGTGGCGATGCTCCCGATCTGCCCTGGTGACATCACGTGTGGCCGCACGTGGGCTGGTTGGATCTTTGTCCCATCGATCGTGCGCTGCTGGGAGTACAGATCTCGCGGTGATTTTTGTCAGGATCGAGGGCGTTTAGCCGTAGAGATTTATTTGCCTAATTCGAGATCTAATCTAAAGATTTGGAGAATTTTGAAATTTAAAAATTAAAAATAATCTGATCGATCCGATCTTTGATGGATACCCGGTGTTGCGCGCTCATGTAGAAAAGAGAATAATCTCTTCATTGCGGAAGTGGTGGGAGTCGTAGGATCATCGTCGTGAAACTAACGCTCCCAATATTGATATTATAGAACCTCTAGAATACTGTGTGTTGTACTACCTCCGTTCCGAAATATAAGCCTTTTAGAAAGCTAATTTAGCTATCTAATAAAAAAGGCTTATATTTTGGATTGTAATACTTGCGAGGATTATATAGGAGTACAAACTTGAAATCGCAGGAGAAGACTACAGTCTACCGTGCTAGTTTATCTCCAAGTCGTACTCACATGTACTACTGTAGTATCTATTCTAACAAGCATATGACAAGGGTAAAGCTCGATCACCACACGTGATCGCCCATGCATGATCCAGCCTCATAAAGCTGCATCTTTTCACTACCTTTCGATTCGATTTATTTGTACGTACTCGGGAGCAGTTGGCCGGGGTACACGTGTGATCTAGTCCAAGCTTGGACCGGTGCAGCTAGCTGTTCTTACTCGCTGCCCCGCATCCGATCCGTCTCCGGTCTCCTATAAATGGCATCCATTTCTTGACGTCAGTGCACTCCACGATCAAGCTAACTCGATCCACGGAAGAAAAAAAAATGGCGAGCAGCGACTCAGTAGTACTGGCCCTAGTCCTGGCCACCACCCTTGCCGTGCTGCTCTCCCCCGCAGCAGCTCGCCCGCTCCTCCTCTCCGGCGACGCTGTCCACTCCCCGGTAGCAGCAGCTCCCCTTACTGGCGGCGGCGCCGACTCCTCGGTAGCAGCAGCTCCCCTCACGGGCCGCGCCGCCCACTCCCCATTAGCAGCAGCTCCCCTCTATGGCGCGCGCTCCCCGGTGGCAGCCGCTCCCTTCTCCAGCAACGCCGCCCTCTACCCGATATCAGCAGCTCCCTTTTCCGCCGGCACCGCCCACTCTTCGATAGCATCAGCTCCCTTCTCTGGCAACGCCGCCCACTCCCCGAGAGCATCAGCTCCCTTCTCCGGTGGCGCCGCCCACTCCCCGATAGCATCAGCTCCATTTTCCGGCGGCGCCGCCCACTCCCCGAGAGCATCAGCTCCCTTCTCCGGAGGCGCCGCCCTCTCCCCATACTTCGACGCGTCGTCGTGCGAGCAGCTGGACGCCATCGTGCGTTCCTCCGTGCGGGAGGCGCTCCGGCAGGAGATGGCCCACGCCGCCCGCATATTCCTTCAGGACGGCTTCCCCAACGCTCCGGCGGAGGGCTTCCGGGCGTCCGCTTGATCCGTTAGCTAGATAGTAGCTAGGGATGCCGGCTGGCTTGGGCCGTGCGTTGTGGGAGAACATGGAGCGCCCGTGCCTCGCAGAGTAGGCTGAAGTGAACTGTGTGAGTTTTAGCGTTTCCGTCTGTTGTGTACTTGTGTTTGCCTGTTTTTTGGTGTATCATTGCTAGTACTACTTTTTTATCATGCAAGTCAATGAATAATTTTACTACTACCTCAGAAAGATAATGTCTCAAGTCTCAATGTACCCTACAGAAAGCTTATTATAGAGTCCGGATTTACCAAAAGGGGGTTGGTCCTCCGGCGTCACGCCTGTCCTACGATTCTTGGAGATTCGTGCAAAGTCTGCGAAGTCAACAACCGCCACACATTTACACTTAAGCCACCTCGGAAAGTTAGAAACAATCTGAGCTCCACCCGATAGTGAAACTTGTATGTTTCTTGACTGGATCTGCTGAAATTTGTATGAATCTTCAAATTTTGTTATTTTTTCTAATTTTCTACTATTAATTTAGTTTTTTCTATTTTTTTCTACGGTTGCTATTGAATCGTGTATAAATCATGTATGTGTCTGCAGATTCAAAGCAGTTTCAGATCTCTAATAAATCTTGTATGAATCTAGACTGAGATGAAAGAGTCTTCCTGTACAATAGTTTGCACGAATCTCCGATAAATCAATGGTAACAATGATGCGGGGGGACCAACGTAGGTGCGGTACTGCATTCCGCTTATTATAAATTGCCCACGTATTTAGTCAAGTTTGCGCATTTGATCTGACAACCAAAAAACAACCGAACGGAGAGGCACTAGTAGTAACTGTTGGTACATGATGATGGCTACTGTACTGACGGCTGACCGATGATGCAACAAAGAATGGAAAAGTTTTGGCTGGAACACTACTTTACAGGTAGTAGGTGTTAGAAGCGTATAGCAAGAGAAGTGCAGGTGTGAATAAATCAATAGGCAGCTACTCTTAGCACAGAGAGATCAGGACGACCGCCGCGGTTCCGAAGAGGGAGCTGAGGCGAGGTGTTCCGGGCCGAATTGCCGCGCTGGAACTATCCTCCACCTCTGCCTCCACCAAGGCAGCAACCGGTGCCGGCGTCTCCGCTATACTCGTCGGAAGTGTCCGTTGTGGCACTCCCTCAGCCGGAGTGCTCTCGAAAGACGGTTCTTGTGTCGTCCCTTCGTCCGTCATGCTCTTTGGAGACGGTTCATGTGCCACCATCTCTTCCTCGCCCGCCGACATTATGTCGATGGTGCTCTTTGTGGACGATGTCGATGGTGAGGACGACGGGGATGATGATGACGGGGATTCGGACGGAGACATTGCTGAGGTCCCGTGGGACGACGAAGATGGGGACATGGCTGACGTCCCATATGACCACCACGGAGAAGGAGACATCGCTGAAGCCTCGTGTGACTCCGAAGAAGGAGACATCGCTGAAGTCTCGTATGACCGCGAAGACAGAGCCATGGACGGTGACATAGAAGACGATATTGGTGTAGAAAGTTCCCAAGCTGAAGGTAGGAGCGAATATAGAGACATTGTTGACGATGCTGCCCACGATCGCGCCCGAGAGCGTGCCCGATCCGAAGCTGGAGCCGGCGATGGTGATGATGATGATGTTGAAGATGGTGGCCGAGCCGGAGCTAATGTCGGCGAGGAGGACGGAGCTGAGGAGGGGCCCCGGGGCAGCGACGGCAAGGGAGGCGAGGAGGAAGGCAATGTGCATGTTCCGAACGGGGCGTTTGCCTACAATCGACATAAGTGTCGTACAAAGATTAGATCGAGTCTCAGTATGCGCTATTCAGGGTTGAACAACTAGGTGGTACCTTGCAGTGTGCAATGCTGTCGCAGCCGCACTGGAGACGGCCGTTGGCCACGTCGATCGCCAGGGGAGCGCCGCCACCGCTACTCCTCTGCACGGCAATAAGTCCAAGTCAGCCTCGATCACCAGCCACGTACACGTCATCCATGCGATGCAAAAAAAAAACAAAAGTAGAGTGGCCCATGAACAAGGGAAACAGAGGAAAATGATTACCATGTAGAAGTCGACGGCGATGTAGTTGGGCCATCGGTTAGCGGATGCGCCGTAGCAAGTCCTGAGCTGGGAGATGAGCGGCGCGGAGTTGTTGACGCAGGCCCAGCTCTGGCTCGGGTTGGTGGTGAAGAAGTTCATGAGCACGAGCGACTGCGCCTTGGAGTCCATGGGCTTGGACTCCGGCCGGTTCCCGCACGAGCCCACCGCCAGCCCGTCGCTCCCATCTTGAGGAAAAAACATTAGAATATCTCGAGCAAGGATGGAAGGATTTGGCATGGCGAGGCGATTGGTTGATTACATTTGGTCTCGACGACGTAGTCCCACTCGAATGCGACGCCGTCGGAGCCCTCCCGGCCCTGCTTGGAGGAGAAGACGAGGAGGCGGTGGCCCTGCGCGAGCATGTCCTTGAGCAGCGGCCAGTCGGCGCCGTTGGTGGGCATCTTGGCCGGCGGGAAGACGTACTTGGCGAGACCCGCGGCGGCCAGCGCCTTGGCGAGGGAGCCCGGGGCGGAGTAGTCCTCCACGAAGAGGGTGATGACGTTGTTCGGGTTCGAGTCCAGGAACGCCTGGATCTCCTTGAACACCTTGGACGCCGGGACCTGCGCGCATGAACAGCAGGTTGGTTGGGGATTCGGAAAATGGGATTGAGGGGTGAGAGCGTGCGCGCGCACGTAGGCGGTGAAGTCGTAGCATTTGCCGGCGAAGGAGTGGCAGAGCCAGAGGTCGTTCTTAAAGTCGTAGGTGTCGATCATGAGGCCCCTGACGCCGTTGCTGAGCTGCGAGGTGACGGAGTCCTCCTGGTTGGGCGGCGAGACGATGGGCGCGCCGGTGGCGGAGGGCGTCCCCGTGACGGCGAAGGAGTTGTGCGTGGTGAGCCACGAGTACTTGTTGAACGGCAGCTCCGTGCCCTGCATACATCGATCGATCATGGATATATATTGTCATCGTACGTCCGTTCGTTCGTCACGGCCGGACAGAACAGAACACGTACGTGCGTCTTTGGGTCGATGGGCGTGGTCCGGGAGCACACGGCGGGGCCTGAATCGGGGAGCGGGGAGCAGGTGGCGCAGCGCATCCCGGAGCCGCACGACGACGGCGGCGAGTTCGCGGCGCACCTGTCGCCCACCAGCGCCGACCCCGACGCCGGCGTCGGCACGAGGGAGGCGGCGACGGCGACCATGGCCGCGGCGAGCATGAGGAGGCCGTGATGATGTCGTCTCGCGGCGTCGATGTCCATCATCGCGCTCTGTCGAGGTCTCGTGGAGCTGCTGGCACGCGCGCACGAGGCAGGCAGAGGATCGGATGAGGAGACGTCGTCCGTCGGAGCGACGTACGGGCGGCGCGTGATGATTAAGAACGTGGGCGCGCGACGGGGCCGGACGGCACGCACGGACCAAACACCTAGGTAGGTGCCAGGAATAGGAACTGGAACCACCTCAAGTTTCCTAGGTCCATGCATGCGTCTCCCCCTGCGGTCAAGGACGGACGTACGGACGGGAACAAACGGGTTGCCTCCTTGGTTTTAAATAATAACACCCAAACAAGCTGCTGAAAGACAGCTTACAGACAACACACAAGAAAGAAAATACAACAGGAGCACACGTCTTGATAAGCGAGGCCTTCGTCCATCCGTGCTCATAGCTCGAAAGGAGACGCCGCGGGAAGTGCACGCCACCGGAGAAGATCCTGTCTTTGCCAACTCCCGACACGCTGTCGAAAACTCGCATATGCCTCAACCTCCGAAGAAGACCCCTATCATCTCGCCCTGGTTCGATCAGCGCATTACCTCGGCAGGCAGCAGCCCACCGAGCACACATGCCTACCCACGACAAGGCAGCCAAGAGGGGAACCTCGCACGCGATAACCTCTTTGCACGAGCCACTCACAAACCTCTCCACCCACAGCAGCTGCAGCCCATCAAGACGCGAGCTTCAGGATGAAGTCACCAGACGAACCCGCTGCTCTGACAATACTCGACCGCCTCCACTGAGTCCCAAGGTGACGCCTCCATGGAGGGAACGACGCCACAACGCCGCCATCGCCCAATCCGAGGGATTTAGGGTTTTCACCCGGGCTCAAAGGGGAGGGGGTGGGGATGGGCCTCCACATCGCCTCCAAGAAGGGACACGTTGTCGAAGCGTCGTCGATGTCGTGACCGTCGTCGACAGTCAAAGGTTTCCCCCAGCCAAATCCCCACACCCAACCTCCGCAGCACCAGATCTGGCGAGACCAAAATCCCAGGCCACCCTGATCCGAGCAGCAAGACAGTAGCAGGCCACGACATTGGCAAAGGAGCTCGACGGAGCCCCCACGCCGCGACCCCAGACCACCTCCCTCTCGCCGCCCCTGCGACCGAGAAGGGGGACCAACAACACCGGTGGGCGTCCCCTGCCGCCGGGTCATCGCCGCCCACTCCGGTAGAGGTCGCCGCCTCCAGATCCGAGCTCCCACGAAGCCACCGCCGGCCGGAACCGCGAATACGCCGATGGCGAGCGGGCCCTGTCCAGCGCCGGCGTTCTCCTCCCTATCGTCGCGCTAGGGCCGGGAAGCCAGATCCCCGCCGCCCCCATCACCGGTGCCGCGCACTTAGGCCGGCAGCCCTCCCGAGGCGACGAGGAGGGAGAGGGATGGAGGGGGAAGAGGTGGCGACGAGGCTACCCTAAACAACGAACCATAAAACAACGAAATTTAAAATTTCCCAGGAGATTTCATAGAGTTCATCGTTCGTGCTCATGATCATACATACAAAATGCACACTATATACTAGGGGATTTGCCATCGTCGCCGCCCTAACCCTAAACGCAAAATTTGGATCAGCGGAGCCTCTGGGTGCGGCGACGACAGGCTCACCAATCCAATATGCGTACCAAAGAAAGCAGAATGAGTCGCCAATCCAATATGCGTACCAAAGAAAAACACAAAAGAATTATGCATGTGCATTGACTTCACCATGCTAAACAAACATTGTCCAAAGGATCACTTCCCATTACCGTGAATCGATCAAATAATCAATGCAACCGCGGGTGCGAACGTCTTTCCTTCTTAGACACATACTCAGGGTACCACCAAATTCGGATGAAGGAGGAAGATCAGGACAAAACATCATTTATAACGCCATATGGCGTATTCTGCTACACCACAATGCCCTTCGGACTAAAAAAATGTGGGTGCCACGTATCAACGGATGATGTAGAGTTGCCTTAGAAGTCAAATTGAACAAATGTATAGGTATATATCGATGATGTCATTTTCACGACAAAGCAAAGGTCGACCCTTATCGATGATCTTCGCAAAATATTCAATAACCTCGATAAATATTGCATTAAGCTAAACCTAACAAAATGCTCATTTGGAGTCCCTGCGGGCCAACTCCTCGGTTACCTTATATCGACAAGAGGAATAGAAGCAAATCCAGAAAAAATACATGTAATCCTCACAATGAAGAAGCGGTCAAATCTTTGTGGCATACAACAATTGGTCGGACGAGTCGCGACGCTCAGTTGATTTATCACCCACTTGGGCGGGAAAGCGTTGCCATTCTAGGCACTCATGAAAAAATAAGACAAATTCGAGTGGACAGACAAAACCCAGCAAGCTTTCGAAAGCCTCAAGAAAACACTCTCGACATCCCCTGTCGTCGTGTTACCAAGAGAAAAAAAACCACTACTACTCTACATCGCAGCTACTAATAAGGTGGTAAGCGCAGTTCTAGTCGTCGAACGACCAGAGGAAGGAAAACCCCATGGATCCAGAGGCCAGTTTATTTCCTAAGTGAGGTCCTCTCCCCATCCAAGCAAAGGGATCCGCACTACCCGAAGTTAGCATACGGGGTCTTAATGATAGCACACAAGCTATGCCACTATTTTTCGGAACACCCGATCATATTAGTCAACAAAGCATCTCTTTCCAATATACTCAAAAATCCAAAAAACATGGGACGTGTCTCTCTATGGGGTATCGAGTTATCCCCTCGAGACATCACGTATGAGAAGCGAAAAACAATCAAGTCTCAGGTTTTGCCTAACTTTATCACCGAACGGACAGAACTATAATGTACGGGTCCACCAGACCTCTCCAGCGCTTGGACAACGTACTTCGATAGCTCTAAGAGGACAGAGGGAGCAGGAGCAGGAGTTATACTAGTGTCACCACAAGACGATAAATGTGCTACGTACTTTGGATGAGCTTTGCAAACGCGTCAAACAACGAAGACGAATATGAGGTCCTGCTACACAGCATGCGTATGGACAAGGCCTGCGGTACAACTCGTCTAAAAATATTTGGCGACTCAGACCTTGTTGCATAACAAGCCATGAACAAGTGTGACGCCGTCAGCGATAACATGATCGCTTATAGGGATATGTATAGTATCATGGAAGCCCAATTTGACAGATGTGAAGTATCACACATAGGCAGAGAAAGCAACGAGGAAGCCGACAATTTGGCAAACATCAGATCCCTCTATTTACTGGTACCACACAGAGTTTTTTGGGAAGAGATAACGGAACGTTCCATTAAAGCTAAATGGGTCTCTGAGGTCATAGCACCAAAAATTCGCAACAAGATCAAGTCAAAAAGCCTTCTCGGTGAGGGTGAGTGGAATAACCGGAGGTGGTGGAAGTACACCAGCTCTAAGTCCCTCGTCGCGAAGGCGAACTTGTTCAAGAAGGTCGGAGTACTTGATGTCTTCCGCCTCTTGTGCTTCTTCTTCGGCAGAGAGATTTCTCTTCTCCAGGCATTGCCGGGCCAGAAGCTGGATTTCTTCTACAGATTTCCGAGACAAGCCAAATTTGGCAAGTCCCGGATTATTCAGGAGGTTTTCGGCAAAGGTCTCCGCCGAGGGATCATTACCCGGAGAGGGTTCACCCTTATCTAAACCTGAGCCATCCGTGGTGGCGTCAGTCTATGATTCGAGGATCACTGTCCCCGTTGAAGGAGCCGGATCTTCTGCGACAACCGGCGATGGAGTAATCACCAGCGTTGCAGATGGTTCTGGGGCAGGAGTCGGAGGAGCCACAGAAGAAGAAGCTATAGTCAGCTTCGTCTGCCACAAGGGTTTCGAAGAAGTTCCCTTCCCCTTACCCTTGATGAGCTGCTTAGCTCTGAGAATGTAACAGAATGCAAAAACATTACATCTCGGAAGCAAAATTCGAGTAAGGTACAAAGGTGGAAGTTGTGTTGAAAGTTACGTCTTCACGACTGGCACCTCCTTTGTGCCGACGGCCACTGTCGGAGCCTTGCGCTTCCTGGGCACAACGTCCAGCAGTGGGACCAGTTCTGCCTCCTGAGAAAACTCTGGAGGGTATCCCTCGAGTGGAGCAAATTCCGACTCAGGGAGGTCGGCAAGCTGAAAAGAAAGAAGATATCTCAGTATTCTCATTCAAGGGTGATCCTCCATGTTAACCTGTCCATCGAGGAACGTGCACGTGGGCTATGTTTGAACAATTCAGCCTGAATCTCTACCTGGCAAGAGATTAAGAGGTAGAGAAGGGGAAAGTGTACCGGGCCAAGCACATAAAGCCACAGAAATGAGAGAAATGGAGTATGGTTGTTTGAGGTTAAGATGGTAGACAATCATGAGCTCTTAGAATGTGAGTGTGGGTTATTCAAACACTTGGACATTGTTTGTAATATTTTCTGATAATTTGGCTCTCACATTAAGTTGCTGGTTATGGCACAAGTGACAGATTAGCTAGTTTTCAAGGAGATACCAAAGACACATTCTGAAGATATGGACGAGGGATGCAAGGGATGTGTTACCGGTTCATCTACAGGTCTACCAGAATTACCATGCCTCTTCTAGGTCATGTACTAATTGACATTTCAACGCATACATGCAAGCACTTGAATGGGTTAGGCTAGGTGATGCCAGTGCTGAAGAATAAAAGAAGCTAATGGGGTTGTTTAAGGATAATCTAGAATCAATGGCACCCTATAATGGGAAAAGAGATGGTCTAGGGCATGGGGACAGACCAGCAGGTGGCAATGAGGTCATGGGCACATGCCGGGGTAGTGCCCTGTGAAAACTGAGGCGATCCGGAGATGGTGGGGAATGATCTCGTAGGTCTGGGAGCGTGGATGGAGATTCTTGGAGCTGGGAGACCAACAACATGCAGATACAAAACACCATATAAAGGAGCTAGCAGACTGAGCCGGTCTGGAGATGGTGGAAAATGATCTCGCAGGTTTGGAAGCACCATTATTGATTCATGGAGCTAGGACACTATCAAGAAGGGAGAATGCACCATATGGAGGAGCTAGGAGATAGAGTAAGGGTACGGGATTTTTAACCATATGCTGGTATAGTGGTCACAAAAGAACCACATGTCCTCAAAGCGGCGACACACCGAAACAGACGAGGAAGGTGGCAAATGCAACTCTGGTGGACTGGTCATAGGAAGAACACATGCACCAAGCAAGCTGCGGCTAAGATGGATTGATCTCGTTGTGCCAAATCAAATGTATTGTCTTGTAATCTAAATTTCTTGGTTCATTTATTCTATTTGGTAGGAGAACTAAAATCCTATAAGTAGGTTAGATCGAATGGTATTCATGTCCAGACAATATGTACTTCTAATTAATCTAGAATGGTATCTCGGTTTTTACTTCATCCTACTTTCTTTTGAGTTGTGATAAAGTCAAACGGAGATTTGTGAGAAATGTAGAAGCAGATTAATGCAGGTGTGGTGGGCGGTACAAGAAATGGGACTCCGTCTTATACTGTGTGGACTAAACGGTGGCATGATCCAAGGAAATGTTATGTGGCCGTGGGTCTTGCACTGTTTAAAAAGAAGCATACTATCTCAATACAGGATAAAATATACATGGAGGACTGGAATCACGAGAAGCATGGGTGGTCCAGATAATATGAGTATCTAGACCTGCGAGCCAAAACATATTTCCGGTTAGTACCTAGTAACTGGTGCAAACACTATAGGTAGTGAAACAACATAGTCCACTAGCTAAAATTTTGATACAACAAGCTCATAGCCATACATCATTGTTTAAGCCCCCTACCCTACATATATTTGTATTGCGGTCTATAGGTTCTTTATGCAGAGCACATATTGAGAAAGATCTTACTTTGATTTGTTGCTAATGCGGAGCAGAGTGACGACGAGGCAGATCATTGGCGTGTCAAGTTGTAACATGAGCACGGGCACTGCAGGCATGTCAAGCCGTAACATGCGCTTGCATCTGCCATCCGTCAGATTTTAGACACTATAGACAACATAAACAACTTTTTAGTCATGTACTTCCATCCGTCTTAAAATAGATGTCTTAGATTTATCAAAATTTGATTGGATCTAGACAATATTTAGAATATAGATTCATCCAATTTTTAACAAACTTGTGACATCTATTTTGAGACGGGGTAGTAATAAATTTGGCATACCAAGTTCGCAGTACCCCCAAAAAAAAGACATAGTAGTACATGAGATTCATCAAAGAGGAATTGAATTCGTGAGCCAAAGAGTCATCCTCGTGCAGACATTCTTGCTCAAACATGGTGAGCCAAAGAGTAGTACTACCAGTCACGAAGCAGAGACCACATGTGTCTGGTTTCAAAATATTGTAGCGCTTTGATCGATGCTCCGAGTGAAGACCGCACAGCTACCGAGAGGAGGAAGACTGACAGCGAGGACACGCGGAAATCTCTCGGACCGCATGCAGCCGGCCGGCCGGGCGGCCGATAGTGCCGTCTAGCGCGCATTGAATTGGGCCTGTTGGCCCACCTCCTCATACTCGCTGACTGACTGGCCGGCCCACGGGCGTTTGTCGTGTAGCGGCTGGTCCTGCCGCGCGTTTCTCTCCCACTCCGACACGCTCGGCTTTCTCCTCCTTTGATCCAACAACGGTCGTCTGTGGTGCATCCTAGAGTAGCACTATTCGGTTGACGAAGCATTTATCATTGCGTGCTAGTATCTAATTGTCCAGCCAGTTTTAGCTACACTGGTATCTTTACCGTGTGTATCTTCAAACTAGTCAGGACCTACATGCGTGCTATCACCAATGATATCTTTGTAAACGCAATTAGCCATATCAAATCGATAGAAATTCTGAAACCTTGATGGACGTCTCAGGATCTTGGATTGGATGTACCATGGCGTCGTCGAGGAACCCTCTACGTACACATCTCTTACCTTCCATCCTCGCGACCAAGCAGCCGATGCTTCTGGCAGCAGCTGCAACCGTTTGTCGGGGTATGGCCTCTGCAGCGGTACTCCCTCCCGCCGTCTCAAATTAGATGGCGGAAATTTGTCCGGCGCGTTTTAGTTTATAGATAGATACATGCACGGATTTTCCAAATCCCCGACATCTAAATTAAAGACGCTGGCACCCGCAAAGGATAGAACCCTCCCGCACCCGCGCGGCGGCGCCGCGCCGCGCGGGGCGGATCCCACCCTTCCCTGGCCTCGTCCTTTCTCCGGCGTTCTTCCTGCCCGGATCGTCGCCGGGCAAAGACCTGGTGGCGTGGTGGCGGTGACCCTGGCTGCGATCCGGCGGGGAAAGGCGGCGCCGCCCGCACCTGGATGGCTCGACGACGGTGTCATGGTTGGCAGCGGCCAGTGGTCCTCGACCCAGACGGCAGCAAGCGGCGACGGGATTCGGGCCTAGATCTGATCCATTCGTCGCCCAGGTTCCCCGGGCCTGTTCGCGACACTAGGACGCTTGGGCCATCTGTCCCCGACATGGTGGTGGTGACCTCCTTCTCTGTCGGAGTGGTCGGCCGTGTGGTCTTGCCGTGGAGCGGCGGATCCTGCTAGTTCCCGGCGGGCGGCGTGGGGGCTACTGGCTCGGTTTCAATAAAGGGGACGGTTACGGATCCCTCTCAAACCAAGACGAAGATCTGCCTGATGTTTGTCTCTATTGATCTGGTTTCTGTGTCGTGTTCCGGAAGGCTCCGTCGGCGAACTCCATTGTGCGCTCATGCCGAGAGATTGCTGGATCGGATGGGATTCGGCCGTGCGCATCCATGTTTTATTCCGACCGGTTGGTGGATGTGAGGAAATATCTAGTGATACCACACCTCGCATGATACCATTTATCAAAAATCAATTTTACATTTGTCAAAAAATTTAAAATAAATTTCTTGGTGTTCACAAGAAGTATGTTTGCAATACCTAGCATTTTCAAAACCAAATTCACAATATGCATGGAGAAATTAAAAAGACAAATTGCTATATGAATAACGTCATTTTCGTTCCGTCGTGCGTACTCGTAGTACGTCGCTTTTTTGGTCTACTAGTACTAAAAAAAAGTCAAGACGCGGAGGCAGGCTGGCATCGATTTATTTCTTCTCCCGATGAAGACCGGCAGCGTTTAATTCTGGGGTCCCCATCTTCACCAAATTTTCTGATACGCAGGCAGAGGCAGGCACCACATCAAAAGCTGGTCCTGCCGCGTTTGCTCGCTGACATCGCGCTCGCCTTTTCCCTTGCCACCGCCGCGCTTGTCCTTGCGGTACAAAGTAGTACACTACAGGTGCGTGCGTGCACGTACGTACGTATTTTGATCTCAGATATGTCGCGTTGTATTTTTCCTTTCTAACGAAGGTTCTGTTGTAGGTTGTTTTGTACTCTCTCCTCCGTTTCATAATATAAGATATTTTAGATTTGTAAAGGTAATGTATGTAGACATCTTTTAATGTATAGATTCGGAGTGAACCTACACACTAAAACTCGTGTCTAGATATAGTATTATATTAACAAAGTTAAAGTATATTATATTTTAAAACGGAAGGAGGAAATGGCTCGTGCGGCGTGCCTCACGCCAACCAGAACGCGAGCTTCCCGCGATGATAATACTAGTGTCCAGTTTGATTGGTTTGTGAATTCCGTGAGACAGAAACACCACAGACCGCTTTCCGTTAGGGTTGTACTATGTGCGACCATGATCGTTCCCATTTTTTGAAAAAATTGAACACATTGTTCAAAAAATCGATTCTCTTTGTATGTGCAACCACGATCGTTCGGTGAGATAGCAACGATGAAACGACGAGAGACCAACCGGAGCAAGACAAAGCCGATGCGCATGCCCACGATGACGAAGACAAAACCGGAGAGTCCTTAGAATTATTGGTAGCATTTACTGCATGCATTAGGGATGAAATAGATGTTTGTCCGCTTGGCAAGGGATGTAAAAAGGCTATTCTGAAGAGTGCAGTGTGGTACTCGAAGATGTCACAGATTATATATGATCATGGATTTGGCACACTTTCTTTTAGCATGTCTCGATCTCACAATGAAATCAACGTGTTGTAGCACTCTCCAGTGTTTGGCCGACTTGCTGACAGCCATGCTCCGGCGGTGAACTTTTAGATCAATGGCGGACCATACACCAAAGAGTACTACCCCACAGTCCCTTCCGAGGACACTTATCCAAAATGAGCGATATTTCTGAAGACAGTCCCCGACCCTGATAGTGATGCAAGATCTTGCTTTTGAAGGATGTTGAACAAGCATTTGGTTTACTATTTTTTTTAGTTATGTTTGCATTCCATTTTAGGCCGAATTTGTTTGTGTTCCATTTTGGGTTCAGCTGTTGTGACAAGGCCCTCCAAAATGCCAACATGCTCATCTCGTACCCCCAAAGTGCCTGTCTGGCACACTTTGGGGCGCGACGATGGAGATGCTATTTTTTGGGCGAAAATTCAGTCGATCTATTAATAATCATTCACATTAGTATAGAGAAAACTAAAATTAATAGAATTATAAATAGGTCCTTGGACCATCTAGCGATGATTATATAAACTAGCGCGAGCCGTGGTCGTGCCACTGTCCTCGCCCCGACATCATCGGAGCCGGGCAAAACTTGTCATAATAGAGCTTATTATATTAGACTGACGAGAAATCATCGTTCTAAGACTCTAAAAGACCAGCGCACCAGAGAAGTCAACAGTAGATCGGAAGAGGTTGACCTCAAAACACACCAACGAATATAAAAAATGACCAGATCCCAAGAGATGCACCGGACAAACGACTTTACGTGTCCTCCTTGCACTAGATGCACCACCAGAACAAGAATAGGACAATGGAAATCTTATTATAACTTCGATGTAGCCGTCGCCTCACCGTCTCAAAGGAACCATTCCGCCGGCGTGGGGCCATGGTCCGCCATGCCTCCGAGACCCCAAAACCACCGGAGGCGGGCGAACCGGTACCTTCACCGGCGAGGGGGATGGAACCCTAGATGAGTTTTAGATGGCGGCTCCACTCTCTGACTTGTGGTGGAGATGCTATTAATTCCACTGAACATGTCTTTGCGTGAACATAATTGAAGATTGGGGGATTTGTTCATAGCACACATTTTACTTTGTTTTTCGGTAATTTTCCACCAAAAGTCCCAAGTAAAGGATGTGTTAGGATCAAATTTACCGGAAATTTCACACTTCATTTTGTCAGCGATTTTTCTTATACTAAAATAATGTGTAGTTTATCTGTGAGGGAAAACTCCATGGTTGATGATATTGGTTGGAGTAGGGAGCAAGCGAGAGAGGACCCGGAGCCGAGGGCTTTTTTGTCACGGGCGGAAACCCAAGAAAATCATTGTCACATTCACACACAGCTGACCGACCTCAGGAGCCCCACTCCCACTCCCACTCCACCTCGAGCCAAGCCAAAACCCAACCAGTCCCCCTCCCTCCTTCCCCACACTCCCGCAACAAAATGCTCCGCCGCCTCGCCGCCGCCGCCGCCCCATTCGCCCCGCTGGCGCTCGCACTGCTCCTGCTCTCCTCGCCGTACTGGTTCTCCCCGAGCCCCGCCGCGAACGCCGTCGGAGGTCAGTTCGTTCTTCCCCTTACTCAGTTCCTTCTTCCCCTGTTCCTAGCTAGAAATCGGCTACTGCTGCTTGCTGCTCATGATCCCTCCATGCTAGTGCCGCTTCCCCGGCGCTCTCGGGATCAGAATGCGATGGTTAGTGTAGGGAGCGTGATCCGCCCGGTCGCGCTCCGTGATTTAAGCAGCGCCGCCGCCCGATTTGATCCCCCCCACCACCCAAATCAGCGCTCTCTGCATGCTTCGATCTTTCCCGTACAAAGCTCAGAAGCTCCTTGCACTAGGGAGCCGCACATTTTTGCCCCTGGTACAGGGTACCGAGCTGTCCCTGATTGGTTCCGTGCATGTTTGGGGCCATTTACGAGTTCTCCAGTCCAGTACACTTCTTTCCGTAGTTTAACGTAGTAAAAGCAGTGTTCGTTTCCTGATACTCGCGGGATCAGAGTGCGATGATTAGCGTAAGGAGCAGCGGCTAGTGAGTGTTTTTTTTTTTTGGTACCGTCGCGCTCTGTGATTCGAACGGCGACTTCGCCTGATTTGATCCCCCAAATCGAAGCTCTTTGCAAGGCGCGATTGATTGAATGCGTTTTCGCCGTCGACAGATTAAGCCGGTACATTTGTCCTGGAAGCCGCACATCTTTTAAGCTCGTATTGAGCTTCTGATTGATTCGATGTGGAACAATATTTGGGGCATTTGGTAGCAGTTCTATACCATTGTTCTCTAGCTTTCAAAGTAGCAGCGTTTTCACCATTAATTAGGATTTTCTTACTAATAGCAGCTTGGTTCTATGCTGCACAGGTTGCCCCCTTAGTGCACATTTTAGCCCATACAGGGAGCTCACTAATTCAGTGTGCCCCCTTAGTACCATTTTCTGCATCTTACAAATCAACAGCCTTGTATACTGAAATCAGCAGCAATGTTTCTGTGTGATCCCAGGTTGCCCCCTGGATTTCAGCTGGGCGAACTTCACCCCGGCCACCGCTGCCTGCTCCGACCCGTCCCAGCGCGCGTCATGCTGCCGGTACATCAACGCGTTCGTGGCCATCTCCATCGCGCGCTACGCCAACGCCACGGGCAGGCTGGGCGTGCCGCCGGCCTTCTCCGAGATCTGCCTCGGCACCGTCTCCGACACCTTCCGGCTGCGTGGCATCGCCACCGACGCCGCCGTCTTCTGCGGGCTGGGCCCCAAGATCAGGGTCTCGTACCAGTGCGCGGGGCGGGAAACCGTGCTGGAGATGATGCAGTCGCCGAGCTTCAACGACGTGCTGGGCAGCTGCAAGGGCCCCCTGTCGCTGGACATCGCCTGCAAGACGTGCCTGAATTATGGGATAGTGTACCTGCGGAGGCTGATCGGGTCGGATGATAATGTCGCCCTAAGCGTGTGCCGCAGTGCCGTCTTCGTCACGCTCGCGACGCAGCAGGGCGTGCTCTCGTACGACGATATCCTCACCTGCTTCTTCGGTGTTCAGGGGATCACCACCTTTCCAGGTATTGCTGCAATTGTTTCGCTACATTTACCCCATGTTACAATGATGATGCTCGACCTATCAATCATTTTGTGTCTAACGCTTGGGAGTATGATGGATACCAGGACCAGTTTCTGTCACGTCGACTCCAGCTTCTTTGCCAAATGCCACCGTCGATGATTCTCCGGCTCCAAAGAACAAAAGTGTTCCACTACCGCAAAAACATCAGCAGCAGCAGCCTTACCGGATTTCAGTGCTTCCAGGGATAGGGATAGGGGTTATACTGGTTGCCATTCTTCTTCAGATCGTCTTAGTGGTGCTGATCCGTAGAAAGAACAGGGAACTCAAGGATGCTGACCTACCTGCCCAGAGTCCAGATACTGCATTTCGTCAGGGCCAATCCTGGAGATGCGCAGAAGGTCAGTCCATATGCTTCAGTTATTAGACATAACACTGTAGTTCACATCAACATAGATCCTTTAAGCTAGCAATGGGAAATTTTAATTCAGCCGATTAGCTTATTCATGCTCTGACCAATCATGTATTTTGTCTTCCTGAAAAGTACTACATAAATTTTAGGTTCTTATTTATGGTTGTTGTGTTGTAGATGTCAGCATGGTCCTCCAAAGTTCTGCATAAGAGAAACTAGTTTATGCACACTGGATACAAGTTAGTTGTGGGAAAATGATTAAGTATTATAGTGAGCAGTCTCTTATGTTATACTGTAATGCACTGGCAGTGGTGGCTTTGCCTGGGCATTCATACAACAGTAAAAATTGTATAGATCATCCCAATGATTTCTATGTTTAATCGAAACACCCTGTTACCCTGTTTTTCAGGTCAGTCGCCAATGTTTCAAAGGTATAGCTACAAAGAAACGACGAAAGCAACAGACAATTTTAGCACAGTTATTGGGAAGGGAGGCTTTGGAACAGTCTATAAGGCTCAATTTAGTGGTGGCTCTATAGCTGCGGTCAAAAGGATGGACAAGGTTTCAAGACAAGCTGAAGAAGAGTTTTGCCGGGAAATGGAGCTCCTAGCTAGGTTGCATCATCGCCATCTTGTAAACCTAAAGGGCTTCTGTATTGAGAGAAAAGAAAGGTAATGATATTTTATTTGCGTCCCAGTTTACTGTACTTCAAAAAAAAAGTGGTCAACATCACATCTTGTATTTCTTTCTTTCAGGTTTCTTGTCTACGAGTACATGGAAAATGGAAGCCTAAAGGATCACCTGCATTGTAAGATTTCGACTATTTCATATCTTCTCGACATAGATTAAAATCACCCCTCCTTGAAAAAATATCTTGAGTTGATGTTAATTGTTCTCATTTGAATATCTTCAGCATCTGGAAGAAAGGCATTAAGCTGGCAAACAAGGCTACAGATTGCAATTGATGTGGCCAATGCTTTGGTAGGTTCACTGCAATCAATAACTCTAGTTCCTTTCCCTTATGGAAGTTTTTGTTCTGTTCCGTAGTTAAGCGAAAATATGGGAAAATCACCACCAACATGTATGCATCAAGTTGTGTTTTACCAATTACCAACACTGATATTTAGCAGTGGTAGTATTTGACCTTTTAAGCTCAAAACGTCATTCTTCAGTTTTTTGAACGTAGCTTCATGCCATTTGTTAATTGTTGTAAGTGCACTATTAGAAGCACTACAATGTAGGGAGAAAAAATATCAAGCTGGAATACTAGGTAACTAAGGTACATATCACAGCAGAGTTTGTCATTCTAACAAGACAATCAATTACTTCAACACATCCAGCTACAGCCACTGTAGGCCAATTTTTTCCCTTGTTCTCTTGGAGCAACCATCCTCAAATGTAGGCCAACCTTTAGAAATGTCATTTAGTTACTCAAATGCTCCTATCAATTTGCAAGTAGAGTACTCAGAGTTTTTCCTTAGAGAGATGGCCTCTCTTTGGGAGTCCTGTTTGAAAGTTCATAGAAGAAATCATGGTTTTAAAGGCGTCGCCTAGGCGTCCAAGTGCCCCTCCTCTGCCTTGCAAAAACGTCTGCTTTAGGCGTCAGAGCGCCCCTATGTCGCCTTAACGCCTTAAAAACCATGGAAGAAATACAAATAGTATCTTATTTAGAACATGATAGCATTTTGCCCCCCCCCCCCCCTCGGAGGGAGATGGTCCATATCTGGAGTTTAATTTGGAGAGTCCATATATTATTGTGTATAAACAGCACAGAATTTTGCCTTCGTTGTATTTTCAAGGTGCGCCATTGAACAGTAGCAATTCAAGATATTTTTTAATAGTAGCATTCAAGAATCAGTATCCACCATGGTTGTTGGTATGGGAAAATTGATAGTACATATTGATAGGGGGTAGGCAATTGTACAGGTATGCTCTTGCTCATGCCTGTGGTCCTGCTATGTATCATTTGACACTGTTGACCTGTTTTTTGGACCATTTGGCCTCACATTTGCATCCATAAGCTTTTGCACTTTCTGCCCTGAGGTCCTGAGTAATTATTGTCCTTGCCTCCTGTTCTGCTGTATCTAGCTTAGGAAAAAAGTGGGGCTTTGGCACTAATAGGCCCCACCACGTTACCATGGGGCTTGGGCAGTGCTTTCCTAGTGTTTTTTCTGGATGGGGTTGACAGACATTGTTGATAAACTTGTTTACTAGCCTAGTATCGTGTGCTGTTTGACAAGAGCCAGAGTTGGAATCCTTGATTTGGATTCAGGATTGAACTTTGTGAACTACCTTCATTCAGTTCAGTTGACATTTCACTACTTCCATAGGCAACTTCCTATGATACACTTTTTTTTCCACATTATGGCGAAATTGTTCATGCGTTGTTGTTGTTGTTGTTGTTGTTGTTGTTGTTGTTGTTGTTGCAGGAGTACCTCCATTTCTTTTGTAACCCTCCACTGTGCCACCGAGACATCAAGTCAAGCAACATTCTCTTAGACGAGAATTTTGTTGCCAAGGTCGGATCTTGTGATATATTTGATAACCTCTATCCCTGATGGTACTTAGGGCGTGACGTGTGCTGACAAATGTTCCTCGGGCTTCTTCTATATAGGTTGCTGATTTCGGCCTTGCGCATGCATCAAGAACTGGTGCTATCAAGTTTGAAGCCGTGAACACAGACATACGAGGAACTCCAGGTGAAAACTATCACAAT
Source organism: Avena insularis (assembly GCA_023614405.1). Taxonomy (NCBI): domain Eukaryota; kingdom Viridiplantae; phylum Streptophyta; class Magnoliopsida; order Poales; family Poaceae; genus Avena; species Avena insularis. The sequence goes on along the minus strand of CM042686.1, from coordinate 1,278,878 downwards.
ATTAATCAGCTAATAACGAAACAATGTATCATGCTACTACTTTCGTATGCAGTAAATTATTATGGAACATTGTTGTTCATCTTTCTTCTTCCGAATCAACTGCAGGGTACATGGATCCTGAATATGTGGTAACCCAGGAGCTGACGGAGAAGAGTGACATATACAGCTATGGTGTGCTGCTGCTGGAGCTGGTGACCGGGCGGAAAGCGATCCAAGACAAGAAGAACCTGGTGGAGTGGGCACAGGAGCACCTGTCGTCCGGCGTGATCCCTACCGAGCTGGTAGACCCGGCGATCCGGGGCTCGGTTGACGCTGACCAGCTGCACCTGGCGGTCGGCGTCGTCCAGTGGTGCACCCAGCGGGAAGGGCGCCAGCGGCCGTCCATCAGGCAGGTGCTGAGGATGTTCTCGGAGAGGTTGGACCCCGGGAACGGCAGCTTCGGCGAGGGCATGGACGACGACGCGGAGGGCGGGTTCTACCCGAGCCGGAACAGCAAGTGTGGCGGCCACCGGAACGAGCTGGTCCCCTGCGGCGGTGACTTGCGGTCCCTGCACTCGTCGTCGAGCACAACGAGGTCGTACTGCAGCCGCAGCATGCTGCTCGAGAGCGGCCACGCAAACTCCCCCCCTGAAACCCTCTGACCAGCCTTCTGCGACGGAAATGTCAAATGTGTTCCCCTGCATGGTAAAAACTCCGATTTCGTGGTTGGCGAGGTGAAGTCGGAACTCCGGAGTATGAAGAGCACCGCAGCTTTACACATTTCAGAGTGGAACTTTCTAAGCATTCTGAAAGCCTAGACTGAACTGTTTGCTGCTTTACGAACAAGGATATTGGGGGAGAAAATGATGTACAGCTCGTTTGGCCAAGCTTGGTGAAGAAAATTACAGCTTATTTGGCGGCTATCTGTTTCTGGAAGAATTCCATTGCTACACTTGTGCGCGAGGATGGATCAGTGGTTGTTGAGCATGATGAGAAAGCCAGTCTGCTTTGGTACTCGTACAAACAGAGGCCAGGGGTGTTTAACCCTATTGATGTAAATTTTATTTTTTTCAGAGTTATTATCTTGTGTTCCTGATTTGGCAGTCTGTCCAATGTTTTCACCGAGCCAGAAATTCACAAAAGTTTTTTTCGATATGAGCTCCCTGTCTAGATGGCTTTTCAGGTTTGTTTTGGACAGTTTGTTGACCTGTGATCAGGCATGGTTTGTACTATAGGCCTTAAGCCTTGGGACGGAGGTAGTATAAGTTGTGTCATGAATCTTGCCATGGTACGGTGAACCCGCAAAGTGTCAACGACTTGTTCATCCCTGATTCCTGAAGATTATTTATTTGGTGAGAGGACCAAATGATTTTCGACCTATTTCATTGCTTAACACTCGTCTAAAGCCCCTTACTAGTAAGACTTTGACCAATAGTTTGGTAGAGTTCTTGAGCTTAGTAATGTTTACCAGCTAGTATGGTTTCTTGAAGTCATGAAGGATTCAAGATTGCGTGGCTTGGGCTTATGAGTACATCCACTGGCGCAAGCAAAACTGCGAGGGTGTTATCATTCTCAAACTCGACTTCGTAATATACCTTGGAGCATGAGAAATCTTTTTTAATTGTTTTCTTTGTGCTTGCAAAGGTTTTGACAGTCGATGGCTTGGTCTGATCAAGGCTATTTTAGACTTGGGAACATCATCAGTACTCCTCAGTGTTGGTTGGCGGGGAAAAAATTCCGTTGCAGGTTCAGTTATTTGGCTTTGAAGCTGCCATGTTTACTACATGGTATTCGAAGTTTGACCTGTTTTATTAGCTGCCTAACATACATTTTAAGTGATTATTATCATTTCGGGAGATAGGAGTCGCGGAAGGAAGCAGGTAAGAAAAGATGGCGTTCGTTCAAATGCTTCCTTTGGGTGCAGTGCAGTGCATGTTGCTGCTTCCAGGTCTAGTTTACGAGCATGTGAAGGTTTGTGTCTGTCTGTCTATCTATCTATCTGTATTGTCGTGTTTGTATATGTAACATCGTATGGAAATATTTGTCTTGCAAAATATTTTTGTATGTCAAGACCTACTTGGCCTGCCTGTTGGTTCGAATTCTCTCTGTTTTTTGTTGTTGAAGGTTACAAGTGTGCTTAGTAGCACAGAATGAGTTTTTGTAATTTTCAAACTGACTTTTCTTATACGATAAACATGTTGGATGAACTTAGCGAGATACAGATTTTGACAATGTGCCATCTGATGTACTATATAGGCAGAAAGTAATTACGTAGGATAAGGAGGTGGCCACGGCGCATGCCTGACTCTGTTGATGATGGTAAATTTGGTTCCCCATCTTCTAGGCTCCCGGAATTATTTAGAAACCCGGTTCTCCAACCAGCTTACCAGTGGAAGCTTCAAAAAAGTAAAACATCTTATATTTTAGAATGGAGGGAGATACACTTAGCTGGACATCACACGTATACGCCTACTAGTACGTATATATAGGTCATGGATGCCGATGTGGACCTGTTTTTTCTAAACTAATACCTTGGTTTCATAATAATGCTAGAACGTTCTACAGTTATTTATTATGAAACAAATTTAATATTTCCTCCGTCTAGAAATAATTGATTTTGATTTGTCTAGATTCGAATGTACCTAGACGCATTTGAATCTAGATAAACTCAAGTCAGTTATTGCTGAACGAAGAGAGTAAGAAATATGTGATGCCTAGCAGAACACGGAAGCATGCTCCGACGTGACGAGATGGATGCATGTATACACACGTGCGTTATGGTAACTAGTTGAATGCCCGTGCTTTGCCACGGCCGTCTTGAGGTAAGATTGAAACATGATTTTCTGTAACTTGATGTAAAATGCTGGATAGAGGTGAGATTGAAACCTGCATATGTTATTAACCAATACATTAGCTATTTAAGATTATGTCCCAAATACATTGCATTTAAGGTAAGCAAGCATAAGTGAGTTTTCTAGTGGATAAAACCACAATGCGATCTTAGGTTTTAACAGATTCTAAGCATAAAAAAGTGGACATAAATTCATAATTGTCTATCAGTCTCAGTATCTTCTCAATATGAAAGCCCTCTGAATTAAGTGAGTTTCCCTAATCCCCACCTTCTTCTCTACGTCGCCGCCTATTCTGTCACAACCCCATCATTGGCAAGGCGGCCAGCCACTTCTCTATGATGACATCCCCTCCTAGGCTTGATGCTTCCCTTCCACGGCCACCCCCGCCTCCTTATCTCCCACAACCAGACACACGGATTCCATCAAGCCGGCGCTAAATCCTGGCTGCTCCGCTGGCGCGGTGCCAACGGTTGGGCCATGGAGAACATCGGCGTTCGCTCCAAAGAGCTGCTCTCTCACAACATCCCCTCCTTGGCCAGCCGCTCCTATCCTCCGACTCCCCTCCTCAGCTAGACACTGCTCTTCCATGCCACGCCCCACCTTCTCTCCCACGACCACATGTACGGGTTCCAGCTTCCGGCTGCCCCACCTCGGCACCGAGCCACCCCTCGATCCGGCGATGCGCCCCTCCACCAACTCTCAAGCACCCCATCAAGCCGACGATAAATCCCGGTCGCGCCAGTGGCGCGATCGCAACGATTGGGCCATGGAGAGGACATGGTGACATGGCTATGATGGTGCTTCTCGATGCCGCGGGCAGGGCAGCCGCCCCAACCTGGACCGGCTCAAAATTCTGCATCTCCGCGACCCTCTCCTTCCTGTCGCCGCTGCTGTGTATCTTTTTTCTGTTACCGGCATCGCCGACTCGATTGTGGCAGCGCGCATGCGCTCGATGCCGGTGGAGAGGGGAGAGGGAATACCTTGATGCCGGTAGACGATTGCTAGCAGCTTGGAGGATTCCAGCCGCCGTCTCCTTCATGCTGCCGCTGCCACGAATCTCTCTGATGTCGCAAATTCGACTTTGTGCGGTGTAGGCGAGGTGCTTGACGTTGGTGGAGAGGGAATACCTTGATGCTAGTGGATTGCTAAGGTACTATGTTATCCTTACTCTAAAAGTTTGCTAAATTGTTAGGTCTCACAAAAAAAAGTTGAGTGTTGTTAGGATTAGTAATTGCATATATGTAGTTTTTAGTTAGTTAGTTAGTTAGTTAGTTAGCAGCATGACAAGTAGTGCGCCGAAACTAAGCAAATTCAAATCTCTGTTGACCAGTGGCCGGACACGCAGCAGTTTGTTAGCCTACTTTTTTTTTGTTAAGATAAGATTGAGCGATGGAGCAGCGGTTTGTTAGCCGTAGGTTGTTTCTTGGGTGTGTGCGTGCGGCAGTTTGTTAGCACGTAAATTCATTGGCTGTTGGCTGTTTTCGGAATGGCATTTATGTGTAATATTACTGAAGTGTAATACCGTGTGACACCATCGCTTTGCTTTTAATAGTAAAGATTAATCGGTAATAGTTTTCCGGGAAACAAATAAGCCTATTGAATTGGTTAAATTTGACTTTAAAAGCCCAACACATTTGTAACAAAATGCCCACAATTCTAGAATATTTCATTCACTTGTGGTCAATTAACAGGTAATGCACATACTAACTTCACGCACGACAAGAACTAATAGTACTGGATAACTAACTGAAGCATGAAAGAAGAGAACTACACTAAATGTATCTAGACATGTTTTATGTATAGATATATTTGAATTTAGATAAATCCAAGCGTTATTTATGGACGGAGGGAGTAGTACTTCGTTATCAAACTGCGACACTGAGCGATTACATGGATATAATCAAAATTCAGTTCGTTATTTGAGTACCAGCAGCCAGAAGTCCTCTCGTTGGAATAAAAGGTGAGTTCCATGAGACAAATAACCCAACCATGTGTGAGAAAGGTGCTAACGGGTGTAAAAACTGAAAATAGATTTAGCAACCAGATCGATGGATCGATGGATTATGTCTATCATGGGAATGCAGTGGTACCAGCAAGCCTACCCCTCAGCCACGCATGACACAACAGCTGAACATGCCTGGTGTGGCAGGCAACCGATGATCTCCAATCACCCACTTCTTCCACTCTTCTGGCACAACAAATGCAAGCAGATATGTAGACTACCCATAGAGAAGAGACTGCCTTTTTTTTTTTTGCGAGAGAGAAGAGACTGCCTTTGCGATGGTAGCACCTACAACTGCTTTAAAAAATCAACGCCGAATTTTTGATCTGGTTCCCTTGAGATGTCTTGAGATGTAGAGTACCCAATCTGTTTTCATCTGGTTCCGCTGCAAAAGGAAATTGATGTATCTTTTCTCCGATAGATCAATGACGATTAGTAGTAATAACAAAATAAAGTGCTAACCAGATGTTGTGCACGCATCCCGCGTTGCCGCTGCACGCCGTTGTTGATCATTCTCGCCGCTGCGGTTGAATCCTTGCAGATGCATCGACATCGTGACCATGCCACATTCGCGCGCGTCGGAGATGGTCGATACTCCACCGTCATGGTCCTCGACCATGAAACTGTGCGACTTCCATCAGCACCAGAGAAGCTTGCCACGGTGGTGCGTCCCCTGGATCGAGGTAGTTGGTGCCGAGTCTCGAATTAACTTCGTGCGCAGCGATGGCCGGTAAAGGGGATGGGACTGTCTGCATCGTTACCCACGCCGTGCCAACATCAGAGCAAGGGCAATAGTACAGCCAGCTGTTGGCTATAAGCCATGTCCATGTCATCTAGAGTCAATCTAATAGCTAACATGTACAATAGTTAGAGATCAAAATGTACTATTTTATTAATGTATGGCCAACTTTTTACTCTCACATAGTACCTAGGAGCCGTGCTGCAGCTGGCTCTTAACTAAGCACCCACTCCTCTTCTCTCTCATCCAACTAAGCACAAATATACTATTTTAAGTCCTATAGTCTGCTGACTGGACTTTATTGTACTTGCTCTCATAGCACCACGAACAGATTTGAGAAACAAGTGCTAAGATAAGGTTTGTTATCCATTGCGTGAGAAACTCGGTGCGACTGCGACTGGAAATTCGATTGTTAACAGAAGACGTTGGCAGTTTTCGTGTAATTAGTTAGAGTGTGACACCAGGCATTTACTACGCCTTTGAATTAATAGTAAAGATATACTGATACTTATGTGTACCATTTTCAAGAAAAAATACGAGACATATGTGGCCTACACAAAAAAGAAAAATCTAAAACTTGCAAAATAAAATCTTATAATAACCTGCATTTCCGTTTCAAAATATAATATGTTTTAGGTTTATGAAAGAAATATATCTAAACTTCTTTTAGTGTGTAGATTCACTCCAAATCTGAGTGAACCTACGTACTAAAAGAAGTCTAGATACATTTGCTTTACAAAGCTAAAACATCTTAAATTTTTAAAACGAAGGGAGCAGTATACATCAGCAACTTTGTAGACGGACATGACGAACCCTTCAATAACGAGTAGTTTCAGTAATTTTCCGTCGGACGACGCCACCAGGTGAAGTTGGTTGACGTTGGAATTGGTGGGAGGGTACTTCACCAAGCCAGTGGATGACGCCGCCGCGGAGGACGACGGGGTCATAAATCCTTTTCACTGCCCAACATGGGTAGTCGTGGTTGCTCGCGTACATGACAGGCCCCCATGTGCCACACGGCGAGGCGATCCGCACTTCTATACTGGCTCTGTCGAGTCCAACAACGAGGACCTGGAAGTAGCAGCCAATGCCATCGGCTGCGGTGAGCAGGATGTACGTACGGCAGGAGTAGGTCTTGTTGCTTGGGAGCTTTGGCGGATGGGATAGGAAGGAGCGGGCACCAGTCATAGGGTCATACACGCATAGGTCATATTCGGGTCGGTTAATGTTGGTGTGCGATGGGGGTTTTATGTGGGTATTTGCATCAAAATAACCTAAACTTGAAAGAAATTCACAGATTGATTTGGCAGAAAGAATTTTACTAAATCTAACCCTTTTTGCAGCGTCGTATAGAGTGGCGCTGCACTCTACAGTGCAACGCCATTATTCATAGCGTTGCACAACACAGTGTCAGGACGAGAAGAACGAGACCGTGTCAGGACATGACAACACTATATTGGTGAAATAGACGGGCACTGTGGCGCGAAAAAAAGGGAAAGAGGTGGTTGACACAGAGGGACGACACGGCGGGGTTGGTCCGGTGGACAAGGGAAAAGAGGTCCTTGTCGTCGGTGCAAAGACAGCCCAGTGACTGACGCGGCGCATGAAAGCTGGGTCGAAGATGTCACGGCGTAGGAGCTTGCAAGTAGCTGCGCAGCGGACAAGGACGATGGGGTCGGAGAAAACTACAATCTCGAGCATGAGATCTAGCGGCAGCGCTGGAGACTACGATCTCGAGCATGAGATCTAGCGGCAACGATGGGGTCGGAGAAAACTAGATCGATCTAGCGGCAGCGCCGCCGCTAACGTGTTTTCTCATAGGCGTTTCGTCTGTGGAGCTAGCCATGGCGTGTTCGGAATCTGCTGGTGTCTGTCTGTCGTTGCTTGGTGCCATGAACCGTGTCAACTTATTAGTTTACGTGAGATGAGACAGCCGAGTTGGACTGGGTTACAGACAGAGTAGTCAGCTCAGAACTCGATCCGGATTCAAATCACGTACTAGCACGTTAATTATATCCCAAATACACTACTAGCTTTTTTTTTTTATCAAAAAAAAAAATACACTACTAGCTAGTGTAACTTGAAGTAAACGACGAGATTTGTTTCGCACGCCCCTGCTTGCCTTTCACGTACTTCCTGCCCCGCCAAGAAGCCATAGTCACTACTGCGGCTACTTTTTTTTTGGAACTTAAGGCCTTGGCCCAGCTTTATAACATAAAGCGAAGAGGTTTCACACTAGTGCAATTACAGTAGTTCAACATCACCAACAACCTGACGTACGGCGCAGAACAACGCCAACTATAGCAGGGGTCATAACCCGGACCTAACCAGCTTGAACACCCCCACAAGCACACAGCATATGGGCTGGGAGCCAACAAAGACAAGATCCCAGACCCGTCGCTGATTCAGCTCATCCTAACGCCCAATCGTCGTAGTGTCGATGTCATTTCATCCAGGGCCACCCTGTCTCCTGGTCTGCTTAGAAGCCGCCGGCTCTATATGTGTGCGGCCATTTGGAATAAACTGTCAAAAGGTGCAAGAAAAAACACACCTCCAAGGCTCTAGGGCCACCGGATGAGGAGCGGACCGACGGCGTCATCGGCAAGGGGTATGGAACCCTAGGTGGGTTTTCTCAGCCGCCGCCTATCACCTCCTCCTGCCCCCAAGTCGCGTACCGGTTCACGACCCCGTCCGAATTGAAGGAGCTAGCCAACCAAGTCTGTTTATACTATACATTTGTACATACATAACTTTTAGATATTTGAATCGCATACACTAATTATAGATCTAACTGTCTAAATAATTCAGATGATGTGGATCGACCTGGTGTCTCTAAACAGTCCCTTATATTGCTTTTAGTATATAATAGATCTAGGTCAACCATAAAGATCGGGCAAACTCTTGACAGAACACAAGGCCTATAATACACACGCGATCACACTGGAACTATAGAATTTGGATATGTATCATGCCGCTCTGAACTTCACTCTCTGATGAACAACATACACAATGAACAGACGGAGAGGACTGAGTTTTGCGACACGAAGCACTGATGCGTCTTTTCCGCCTTCCTTTTTATTCAGTCGATCCACATATCTCGGAACATGACCGGTCTCATCGCTAAGCCCTTCCACGATCCACATGACCCGCGCCATCCCACGAAAGATGTTGAAGGGGCTGACCAAATCAGCTACAACTAGAAACTACTACCTCTGTTTGGGATTATTAGTCCTAAGGGCCAAGTTGCTAATACCAAGACGCTTCATAACTCTCTCATTAATCTATGCATGCACCAATAGTTTTACATGCATGAGGGAAGTGAGAGAAAAAACAGAGCATACATTGGACGAGAGAGCTAATAAATGAGATAGCCCTTATAATCTCAAACAATATAAAAAAACTCTCCGGACCAATAATCCTGAACAGGGGTAGTATGCTTCTACGTGAACGTGCACGTATCAGGCTCCTATTATTTTCTCTACGACAGAAAACAACGACCTGTGACACATTACGACAGGCCGTGATGTGTCACGATACAAAGTCTGAAAGACATACTAGGGATGAAAACAAAACAACTAGAGTAACAACTCACAACTCTGGCGTGTCAGTTTGTTTTGTGGGAAATCATTTTTTTTGGGTTGAGACATGACATGATCTGTCTAAGCAGTATAATTATTCATGTGATTATTGTAGGTTAATAAAAGTGGAAAGATTCATGATGTACCCAGCCCCGTCTTCATGATTTGGGGACCCCTGTGCGACTAATAAAATGGGGCCATAATTTTGTGTTTAAACTAAATAACTAGTAAAACAAAATCATATATGTACTTAATTATGTAACATTAGAATGTGATATTGTTCAGAAGTATATCAAGTATTTATTATAAAAGAGTAAATACGGCACTAAATTGATACACAAACCTCATGTTCTACCAAAAAGAATCATCCATCTGGTATATTTTGAAATAAAATCTTCAATCACGATAAATCTATCTAGAGCATCATTTTGAGACCGAGCCGTTGCTTCTAATCTCTGTCTTTTTTTCTTATTTTTGTAACCAAATTGACACTTTGTTTTCCTCATGCTTCTTCCTATTTCACATATGAATAAATTAACAAAATAACTTAGTGTCAGTCTTGAGACTTGAGAGAGATGAAGGAAGATCAGGGCTGTGTACGTTACGTACTGCTACTAGCAGGGAACAGGACATCGAGATTGATTTGCTGGTGCTGCAGTGATTTTCTCTCTGCTCAGTCCTGCTCCTGGATCCTGTGCCTGGAAAAGGATGATAGGCAGCAATTTCAGAATTGTCGATGTTGATTGATCTGCTGCAAGATCAGTGCTGTACTAGCGGGTCGAAGCCCGAAAAAGGAAGAGGAAGGACACGCCGGACGGCCGGTGGGACGCGAGCCAGAAAAGAGCGACTGGCCGGAAGCCGGAAATCGGAACTGAGCGACGGCGTTGCGCCGATGGCGAACTGGAGAAACAGATCAGAGGCGAGCCACGATCGCAACGAGCAGATCAGCGCACGCATAGCTGGGCTGGGCCTCGTCGGCTGCACTGCCGCAGGTATATGGGGGCCTCGGAAATACGGGGGCCCTGTTCGATCGCACTTCTCGAACACCCTTGTCGACGGGGCTGGATGTACCAAAACAAGGAAATTCCACAACAGTACGCAAAAGCGCTGAATCTCACAGACGACACGATTCAGATTCGCTAGCTAACATAATGCACGTACGACATCCATATGGACCCTATTTCGAGTACTAGATCGATCAAGCGGAGGCTGCGAACCCCTCTTCCTCCACACCATTACCGGCGGTATCGGGGATGACGCGCTGGGCGTTGGTCCTGAAGCAGCTGAACCGCCGGATCTCGCCCCTGTTCCCCGCCGGCCTGGGCGCCCTCGCGAGCTTCTCCATGGACCAGGCGAACTGCGCGAAGAAGGCCTCCTCATCCCGCGCGAAGAGCCTCACGGTGGGCGCCGTGGTCCTGTCCTTGACGAGCGCCATGTCGGAGGTGAACACGCCCTGGTTGTACGTCAGCGCCTTGAAGAACCCGTTGTCGAACAGGTCGGGGGTGACCACGTCCAGGTTCTGCAGCCGGTCCGGGTACTTGCTGCAGTTTGCCGCCAGCTTCCTCGAGAAGGTGTCCTCCATGCGCGCCGACCGGTCGGCGAAGAACCTGCACCGCGTCCTGCCGATGGTGTGCCCGCCGGAGAGCGCCACGAGGTCGGCGGGGTCGCCGAGGCCCCTGGACGCGAAAGCTCGCAGGAGCGTCGCCACGCTGGCGGTGCTCGGGTCCGGGAGCTGGAACACGGTCTCCTGCGGGGCAGGGAAGAAGCTGTCTAGCTGGCCCTTGGGCAGGGCGTAGGACGACCCGCCGGAGGCGACGACCGCTGCGCGGGTGGCGAGGGCCGTGATGTCGGCGCAGGAAACCGTGGGCCCGCACGCGAAGTGCACCTCGGCGCGGATGTCCTCGATGAGCTGCATGGCGCGCCGCTGGATGGTGAGGTTGGGGCCCAGGGAGGTCTCGGCGGCGGCGCCGCCGCGGGGCCTGAGGAGGAGGATGGACGCGTCGCAGCCGTTGGGGAAGCAGTCGTGGAAGAAGATGCGGAGGAGGCCAGCCGCCAGCGCCGTCTCCTGCCGGAGCGCCGCCCGCACTGTGGAGCGCACGATGTCATGCAGCGGCGGGCACGACGAGAGTGCGTCTTCGTCGCCGTACACCGGGGCGGAGAGAGCCGGGGAGAACAGGACGGCCATGGTGGCAAGGAGGACTACGGCCAGTACCGAGCTGCTGCCGGTCGCCATTGTTTCGCTGTGGGGTTAGCTTGATCGTGGTATGCAGCACGTCGAGACATGGGCGTCAAGCGTCATTTATAAGCGGCCGTGCGGGTAGCTTGATCGTGGTGCCCGCTTGCACACACATGGAAAGCAGCTGCACCCATCAGATCACACGATCTACTGCTCCCGTATAGTCGCATGCACGTGTCCCGCGGATCGAATATACAAGTGCAAAAGCAGCTGGGAGAAAAGGTGAAGCCTTTGTAGCTTCAGAAGTGCATGGGTGATTACGTGTGTGGAGATGGGGCTTTAGCTCTTCATTTTTGGTGAGTGATGGAGCTTTTTTTCGCGAAAAACATAAAAGCCTTGTGTTTCGGTGCAATGATAAAAAAAAATTATGTACAAGCCGAGAGAAACGGACGAACACCCACGCCATACAGCTCAACTCAAGACACCTAAGCTAAGGGAGCAGTTGGCGTAACCCCCGAGCTCCGGCCTTGGCGCACGCTTTCGCTTCCACTTTGATTGTGTCCACGAAGGGAGCCATCGAAGGGCATTCGTTATTGAAGATCATAGCGTTCCTATGCTTCGAAATGCACCATCCTTCCTTTTGGCATATGATGTGGGTTGAAGTGCACCACCAGCGTCCACCACTCCGCAAAGTCACCCTCAACAATGGGAGGACCTGCAATAGATCGAATCAAGGATATGACCTCATGCCACACCATCCTCGAGAACGGGAATCCGGTGAGGATGTGTGCCATAGTCTCCTCTGACTAGTCACAAAATTGAGATCTCCTGCAACCTCCCTGGTACTTTTCAAAATTAAGGTTTATATGTTGACCATTTTCATGAACGAAGCTATAGAAGGGACTAATTTGCGGATTGAAACCACATTCGGTGGATGATAAATTATGTATTTTGTAGCAAGCAGATGATACTGACCCCCTTCATAGATCACCACCTGGAGCATGACGCCAAGCTAAAACTCATGTTGAGTGTGTTTAGCTAGTTGTCTCATCTATAAATCATTTTTCACAAAAGATATCAAATATACTGTTGTATGAGCATGACTTGCCCCCCTAGTTTTTCTCCTAACATCGCCACCCATTAACCTATTACCGCTAGTCGGTGGTGAAAATTGCAATAACTAACCTAAAATCATTGACCAACGCAATACGGTGGTGATTGTTGAGCCCCGGTCAACCAACAACATGGGTGGTGATTGTCAAGCCCTGCTCAACAATGAATAGTTGTGTAGTAGGGTGACCTTTACATAAAAAATATGGATACACAAAGTATAAATACCTAGTTAGTGAAGGGTTTCGCAGCATAGTAAATCAAAATTTTCTACGGAAGCGAACAGAAGGAAAGCCAAGATCTAATCTAGGAGATACAAACAACGAGAGAGATTGGATTAGATCTTCATACCCTTGAAGATTCGCACAGCGAACGTTAAATCGGAGCGTGGGTGATGTAGTCGTGCTCGCTTCTCCTCCTCGCGATCCGATCCGATCTAGCACCACAAGTGGCGGTGCCTCCGTGAGATGCACACGCAGCACCTCGGCGTCTCCTCCTTCCTGGACCAGCGGTATGGTGGAGAGATGGATTGGATCTACAGCACGACGGGCGTGGTGTATATGGTGGAGAATTTCACGCAGGCTTCGCCACAAACGATGGGAGGGAGAGTGGAAGGGCAACAGGGCAACTAGGGTTGGAGGAAGGTGTGTATAGGGGAAAGGGGGCGCACCAGCCCTCTATATATAGAGGGGGTGGTGGCGGCCAGCCCTAGCCCCTCCTCCAAGCCTATCTCTAGTTTAAACGATTTAAACTTATCCCCTTATCTAGAAATTCTATCCCTAGATTTAAACGAGTTAAATCTATCTAGAATCGGCTGGGCCCTATGGAGCCTTGTGCCCCTGGCCCAATGCGGCCAGGACACTCCCTCATAGGCCCATGCCCCCTCCCGGAAGGTGGGACCACGTTGGCCCCCTTCCGGAAGGTTCTAAGCTTCCTGCAATACCGATTAATCCGGAACAATTCCGAACTCCAAAAACTGCACTGCCTTATATGAATCTTATTCTCCGGACCACTCCGGAACCTCTCGTGATATCCCGGATCCCATCCGAGACTCCGAACAAAAATTCATAAACCAATTATCCAATCTATCCTAGCGTCGAGACACGTTAAGTGTTGACCCTGCGGGTTCGAGAATATGCAGACATGATCTTCTATCAATAATCAACAGCGGGGTCTGGGCACCCATATTGACTCCCACACATTCATCGATGATCATATCGGATGAACCACGATGCCAGGATTCAATCAATCCCATATATATATTCCCTTCGTCTCGCGATATTTTACTTGCCCGAGATTCGATCGTCAGCATCGGCATACCTAGTTCAATCTCGTTCACTGACAAGTACTTTACTGTTCGTAATCCGATATCACTTTGTGATTAACTCCTTAACCACATGCTTGCAAGCGGTGTTGATATCGATTACCAAGTGGGCCCGAAGTATATCTCTCCGACTTGGGAGGGACAAATCCCATCTCGATACATACAACTCAACAGATACTTTTACGATCACCGAGAGACACCTTTATGATCACCTCTCATAGGATGACGTTTGATGACCTCAAAGCTTTCTTCCGATACTGGAGTTGCATTATCTCATGGTCTAAGGAATACAATATTTGACATAAGAAAAGCTTCGCAAAGACGAACACGATGACACGATCTAATTGCTTCGCTTAGTTTGGGTCTGTCCACCATATGATTCTACAATGATATGATCTCATTATCAATTGACAACTCATGTCTATGGTTAGGAAACCTTAACCATCATTGATCAATGAGCTAGTCCATAGAGGCGTACTAGGGACACGGTGTTGTTCACAAACCACACAAGTATTAATGTTTCCGCTTAATACAATTCTAGCATGGAATATAAACTTTATTATGAACAAGAATTATAATAATAACATCTTTATTATTGCCTCTAGGGCATAATTCCAACAGTCTCCCACTTGCACTAGAGTCAATAATCTAGTTCACATTTGGCAACAATCTCACACCCATGGCACTGAGGTGCTGATCATGTTTTACACGTGGAAGAGGTTTAGTCAATGGATCTGCGATATTCAGATCTGTATGTACTTTGCTGATCTTCAGATCTCCATCTGCTATATAATCTCGGATTATATGAAACTTGCGGTTGATATGCTTGGTCTTTGGATGATATCTTGGTTCCTTAGCGAGTGCTATGGCGCCAGTGTTGTCACACAATATCTCCAGTGGGTCCAACGCACTTGGAACCACGCCAAGCTCAGTGATGAAGTTTCTGATCCAAACTCCTTCACTTGACGCTCGCAGCAGCCATGTATTCCGCTTCTCTTTGTAGATCCCACGATCACGCTTTGCTTGCGACTTCTCGACTCAGCTCCTCCATTCAAAATATACACGTATGCTGTCGAGATTTAGAATCATCCTTGTCGGTGTAAACTAGCATCGACGTAACCTTTACGACGAGCTGTTCATCACCCCATAGACTAAGAACATTTCTTTAGTCCTATTTAGGTACTTTAGGATGTTCTTCACGGCTGTCCAAAGGTTCCACTCCTTGATCACTTTGATATCCTTGTCAAACTAAGAGCATTGGACACATCCGTCTAGTACACAAGATGGCATACATGATGGAACCTATGGCCGAGGCATAAGGCACTTTGCTCATAGCTTCCTATCACTTTATCAGAATGGACACCGAGCCTTGCTCAATATCTTACCCGACAACATAGGTCTTGAACCTTTTAATGCCTTATCCATTCGAACCTTTTCAACTTTGTCTAGGTATGTACCGCTTAAAGTTATCGTGCGCTTTGTCTATCTCTATAGATTTTGATGCCCAATATATAAGCAACTTCACCTAGGTCTTTCATTGAAAAACACTTGTTCAAATAACTCTTCACATCGTTAAGCATGTTAATGTCATTTCCAATAATCAATATGTCATCCACATATAGTACCGTAAACGCCACCGAGCTCCCACTCACTTTCTTGTAGATGCAAGCTTCAGCAATTTGGAACAAATCCAAAGCTCTTGATCACTTGATCAAAACGAAGGTTCCAACTCCGAGATGCTTGCTTGATCCATAAATGGAACGCTGAAGTTTGCATACTTTATCAGCATCCTTAGGATCGACAAAACCTTCGGGTTGCATCATATACAACTCTTCATCAATGTTGCCATTGAGGAACGCAGTTGACATCCATCCGCCATATTTCATAATCATGAAACGCAATAATTGCTAATAAAATCCGAATGGACTTAAACATCGCTACGGAGAGAAAGTCTCATCGTAGTCAACACCTTGAACTTGTCGAAAACCTTTCGCAAGCGCGTGCTTTATAGACGGTAACATTACCATCCGCGTCCGTTTTCTTCTTGAAGATCCATTTGCACTCAACGGCCTTTCGGTCGCTAGGAGGGTCCACCAAAGTCCATACTTGGTTTTCGCTCATGGATCCCAATTGGATTTCATGGCTTCTAGCCATTTCTCGAGTCTGGGCTCATCATCGCTTCCTCATAGTTCGAGGTTCACTGCCTTCTACTAACAAGACAAGACAGGTTGCCGCACCACTCAGAGGGGCACGCGACCTTGTCGACTGTGACGCTCAAGAGCAGATCGTCCAAGCTTCATGATCCTTGTCATTAGCTTCCTCTATTGTTGGTGCAAAGCGGCATCGAACAATTTCAGGTGCTGCGCTTACTCTCCAATTCAAGAGAAGGTTCAATAACCTCGTCTAGCTCTACTTTCCTCCCACTCACTTCTTTCGAGAGAAACTCCTTCTCAAGAAAGGAACCGTTCTTCATGCATAAACACTTTGCCTTCGGTTCTGTGATAGAAGCTATACCCAATAGTTTCCTTAGGGTATCCTATGAAGACGCATTCGCTTTGGGTTCGAGCTTGTCCGCATCAACTTCTTGACGTAAGCTTCGCATCCCCAAACTTTAAGAACGACAACTTAGGTTTAGCACCAAACCACAGTTCATACGGTGTCGTCTCAACGGATTTAGATGGAGCCCTATTTAAAGTGAATGCAGCGGTTTCTAATGCATAACCCCAAAATGATAACGGCAAATCAGTAAAAGACATCATCGATCGGACCATATCTAATAGGGTTCGATTCCGGCGTTCAGACACACCATTGCGCTGTGGTGTTCCGGATGGCGTGAGTTGTGAAACGATTCCACTTGCTTTGAGATGCGTGAGAAAATCATAACTCAAATATTCGCCCACGATCGGATCGTAGAAACTTAATCTTCTTTACGATGGTTCTCCACTTCATTCTGAAATTCTTTGAACTTTTCAAACGTTTCAGATTTATGTTTCATTAAATAGATATACCCATATCTACTTAAGTCATCGGTAAAAGTGAGAAAATAGCGATATCCACTGGCCGAAACACTCATCGGTCCGCATACATCGGTATGTATGATTTCCAACAAGTCCGCTGTTCGCTCCATCATACCGAGAACGGGTTTTGATCATCTTGCCCATGAGGCATGGTTCGCATGTGTCAAATGATTCAAAATCAAGAGACTCCAAAAGTCCATCGAATGGAGTTTCTTCATGCGCTTTACACCAATATGACCTGAGCAGCGGTGCCACAAATAAGTAGTATTATCACTATCTACTTTGCATCTCTTAGCCTCAATGTTATGGATGTGTGTTTCATCCCTTTCGAGATTTAGAAGAAATAAACCATTCACAAGAGGTGCATGACCATAAAAGATGTTACTCATATAAATAGAACAACCATTATTCTCCGATTTAAATGAATAACTGTCTTGCAATAAACACGATCCAGAAATAATGTTCATGCTCAACGCAGCACATAATAACATTTATTAAGGTTTAAAACTAATCGAAGGTAAAACTAAGGAGAGCGTAAGCGGCCATCACATCAACTCTTGATCCGTTGCCAACGCGCCGTCACCTCATCCTCGCGAAGTCGCCGTCATTCCGTAGCTCTGCTTTGAGTTACAAATATTAGCAACCGAACGATCAAATACCCAGGCACTACAACGAGGGCTAGTAAGGAAAACATCAATAACATGTATATCAAATATACCTTTGATGGTGCCAGCCTTCTTGTCCGCTAAGTACTTGGACAGTTCTGCCCAAAGGACCCTTGTCCTTGCAATAGAAGCACTCAGTGTCCGGCTTGGGACCAGACTTGAGCTTCTTCTCAGCAGGGGCAACGCGCTTGCCGCCGCCTTTCTTGAAGGGCTTCTTTGCACCTTTACCTTTCTTAAAGGAGGGCTTGTTGACCATCAACACATGATTATCCTTCTTGATGTCCACCTCCGCAGCCTTTAGCTTTAAGTAAGAGCTCGGTGATCGTGACGATGGAACCAATCTGATTATGAGTCACTACAAAACTTTGTAGCTGGGAGGGAGTGATTGCAGAACCTGTCAATCTTGAGCTCCTCCGAATCTTGCAGTCCGATTGCTCACAGGCGTTGAGTGTAGCCCGACATCTTAATGGCGTGCTCACTAACGTAACTCCTTCCTCCATCTTGCGTAAAGAACTTCTAGATCTCATATCTCTCGAACGGGCCTGAGTCTGAAACATGGTTTTCAACTCTTCGAGAATCTCAAAGGGCCCGGGATAGTTTTCAAAATGATTTTGAAGTTCCGGTTCCATAGCAAACAACATGGTGCTCTTAATCACACCATAATCATCTTTGCACGACTGATAGACAGCTTTCTCATCAGCCGGCGCAGTTGCAGCGGGGGGTTACCTAACGCTTTCTCAAGGACATAGTCCTTTGTCCGCCGTAGAATGATTCTTAGATTGCGGAACCAGTTGGTGAAGTTAGACCCATTGTTTCTAAGCTTTTCTTTCTCAGCAAAAACGTTGAAGTTGAAGTTGGACTTGGCCATGTGATCTACAGTATTTGCAAGTACAATTTAGACTATGTTCATGATAAATAGTTCAACTTAATCAAATTACTAGATGAACTCCCACTAAATTCAACATCCCTCAAGTTGTTTAGTGAACACGGTCCAAATTCACCACACCTAATCCGATCATCACGAGAAGAGATGTGGTTTCAATGGTGGACAACGAAGTGTCGATCATATCATTCATATGACTCATGCTTAACCTTTCGGTTCTTGTGTTCCGAGGCCATGTCTGCATGCTAGGCTCACAATCTAGACCCAAGTATTTCCGCGTGTGCAAACTGGCTTGCACCCGTTGTATGTGAGCGAGAGTCTATAACACCCGATCATCACGTGATGCTTGGACACGTTTAACTTTCGCAACGGTGCATACTTGGGGAGAACAGTTTTATCTTAATCTTTAAGTGAGGAATCATCTTATAATGCTACCGTCGCGATCTAAGCCTAATAAGATACATAAAAGGATAAACATCACATGCATATAACTTTATGTGACATGGTTTAGCCAATCTTCACGCAATGATCTCCATCTTGTGCGTTCCGGCATGATCTCCATCACTCCACCATGATTGCCTCCACCACGAATAGCAACTACAACTATTGCTAACTACTTAGCGATAAAGTAAGGCTATTACATGGCGTATAAGAAGTTGACTCGCAGGTCATACACAATTATAAAGACAACCATATGGCTCCTGCCGGTTGTGTACTCATCGACATGCAAGTCGTGAAACATTACAAAACATGATCATCGCATACATTATACACATCATATCTTGGGCCATACCATATCACAGAAAACACTCCCTGCAAAAACAAGTTAGACGCCTCTACTTTGTTGTTGCATGTTTTACGTGGCTTATGGGAGTAGATGCTAAGAACGATTCTTACCTACGGAAAGCCACAACGGTGATATTATGGTTGCCAAACTCCGGTGTTAATCCCATGATCACTATAGTGAGAGAAACTGACATCCACCAGCCGCATGTGTGGAACAAGCCACACGTCAAGTGCGGAGCCGGTCTCGCGAACGACGTCGCGTAAGGTTGGCCTGGACCGCTTCAATCTCACTATGCCGTGTCATAAGAAGAACACAAACAAGAGGCTTGCAACAGAAAACATCAACGCCCGCAACAACCATGTTGCGTTCTACTCGTGAATCACATCTACGCATAGATCTAGCTCTGATACCACTGAAGAGTTTCGCAGCATAGTAAATCAAAATTTTCTACGGAAGCGAACAGAAGGAAAGCCAAGATCTAATCTAGGAGATGCAAACAACGAGAGATATTGGATTAGATCTTCATACCCTTGAAGATTCGCACAGCGGAACGCTCATTGAACGTGGGTGATGTAGTCGTGACGCTTCTCCTCCTCGCGATCCGATCCGATCTAGCACCACAAGTGGCGGTGCCTCCGTGAGATGCACACGTGCAGCACCTCGACGTCTCCTCCTTCCTCGGACCAGCGAGTATGGTGGAGAGATGGATTGGATCTATAGCACGACGGCGTGGTGTATATGGTGGAGAATTTCTGCCGCAGGGCTTCGCCTACAAACAGTCGGGAGGGAGAGTGGAAGGGCAACAGGGCAACTAGGGTTGGAGGAAGGTGTGTATAGGGGAAAGGGGGCGCACCAGCCCTCTATATATAGAGGGGGTGGTGGCGGCCAGCCCTAGCCCCTCCTCCAAGCCTATCTCTAGTTTAAACGATTTAAACTTATCCCCTTATCTAGAAATTCTATCCCTAGATTTAAACGAGTTAAATCTATCTAGAATCGGCTGGGCCCTATGGAGCCTTGTGCCCCTGGCCCAATGCGGCCAGGACACTCCCTCATAGGCCATGCCCTCCCGGAAGGTGGGACCACGTTGGCCCCTTCCGAAGGTTCTAGAAGCTTCACAATACCGATTAACCCGGAACTATTCAACTCCAAAAACTGCACCGCTTATATGAATCTTATTCTCCGGACCACCCGAACCTCTCGTGATATCCCGGATCCCATCCGAGACTCGAACAAAAATTCATAAACCAATTATCCAATCTATCCTAGCGCCGAGACACGTTATGTTGACTCAAGGGTTCGAGAATATGCGCATATGATCTTCTATCAATAATCAACAGCGGGGTCTGGGCACCCATATTGACTCCCACACATTCATCGATGATCATATCGGATGAACCACGATGCCAGGATTCAATCAATCCCATATATATATTCCCTTCGTCTCGCGATATTTTACTTGCCCGAGATTCGATCGTCGGTATCGTCATACCTAGTTCAATCTCGTTCACAGCAAGTACTTTACTCGTTCCGTAATCCGATATCACTTTGTGATTAACTCCTTAACCACATGCTTGCAAGCGGTGTTGATATCGATTACCAAGTGGGCCCGAAGTATATCTCTCCGACTTGGGAGGGACAAATCCCATCTCGATACATACAACCCAACAGATACTTTCCGATCACCTGAGAGACACCTTTATGATCACCCTCTCATAGGATGACGTTTGATGACCTCAAAGCTTTCTTCCGATACCAGGGAGTTGCATTATCTCATGGTCTAAGGAATACAATATTTGACATAAGAAAAGCTTCGCAAAGACGAACACGATGACACGATCTAATTGCTTCGCTTAGTTTGGGTCTGTCCACCATATGATTCTACAATGATATGATCTCATTATCAATTGACAACTCATGTCTATGGTTAGGAAACCTTAACCATCATTGATCAATGAGCTAGTCCATAGAGGCGTACTAGGGACACGGTGTTGTTCACAAACCACACAAGTATTAATGTTTCCGCTTAATACAATTCTAGCATGGAATATAAACTTTATCATGAACAAGAATTATAATAATAACATCTTTATTATTGCCTCTAGGGCATAATTCCAACAGTTAGTATTCCCTAAAAAATCTAGTTAGTAAGTGGTTGTTAAGCTACTTAGCAAGGAAGGGGGTCCAACAATCGTAACTCTAAAACAATTAGTCGGAGAAAGGAAACCAATTCTTTGCTCAAACAAATAGATACCAACTTTTTTATGGGACTTGTGAGGGTGAAGGCCAAGGACCTTTCCTCTATATTTTCGAGTCGTGGACGGTGTGAGTCTACGGGTTCTAAGAGAAAAAATGCTTAGGCAACACTTCCTTAAGAATTACAAGCATCCTGAATTTTTTGGCATAGAATGAAATGCATAGGTCTTGGTTGACCGCAAAAAAAGTAAAGCAAGTAGCATGCTGAGGATTTGATGACAAACTCTTCATAAGAACCATATAGTCTCTAGACTTTTTGACTTTTCTTATACAAAATTAAGATATTTCTTAGAGCATAACCTTTAAGGATCTGTACCGTGTTATTTTCTATAAACTATCATGCATATGTAAATAATTAATGTGTTCCGACAATGATTTCCTTCTTCTTCTTCTCATATTTTATGGATTCGTTTAAAAAATCTGTCCAATTTCTTGAAAAACAAAAAGAATAACTTGTAGAAAGAAAAATGGTTTAATTTTAACACATTCTAAGCATACTATTCAGTTATAAACGAAAAGCTGTATAATAAAATAATATACCTAATATTTATCAACAATATCATGTGATTAATTATGCTAACTATTAGAAAAGATATCATTTAACATTGGTGTTTCAGTATAATTTATTTACGTATAAAAATTTAGTATAAAAAATATTCATATCTAAGGTCATGAGATGTGTATGTGTGTCAAAGTAGAAAATCAGTTTCCTTTAACTAGAACAAAAATTTAACTTAACTTTTCTTTAATATTTAACTCAAAAGGAGGTAGAGTAGTCGATTACCATGGTAACAAATGATGAGATTCACAACATAGAAACATAACAAAAATTCTAATATAGAGTGAACAAAAGACAAGATCTAATCTATTATGTTATTAAAAGTACATGACGGGCTAAGTGAAAAAAGAGAAATAGTCTAGAAAATCCCACAAAAAATAGAAACATCCGACCATCGATTTAACTGTTTAGCCCATAATAGCTTCGTACTTCTATAAGATTTACCATCTACTATGGGAACTATAGTTACACACCTACATGGAGTATATGAAGTTCGTATAACTACAAAAGTGATCGAAGGTCCTTTGTTTGCGTCACGGTCAATCTCAATGGTCTTTGTTGTAAATGCTTTACTCAAAATGGTTTTTTACATATCATGTTTTTCTATGGACCTACAATAGCTTGTATTTGTGGCAACATCATACTGATTCGATTCAGTTGGAAGTGATGAAGCATTCAGTTTCTTGGATGATATATTATGTTCTCTATTGTCATGCATTCTTATACATAATCCATAAATCGTGATCTTTTGTTTGTTCATTGACTGAATATGGAGGAGATGGTTGCAAATTAGCTTTTTACGCAAATAGTGTCATAGGCATTTACATCTTATAACTACAAAAATCAGGTTCAGTCTAGCATCGGTTAAATGTTTGGGAGATGGAAATTATTTTAATACACATGACCAGGGCATGTAAAATGTGACATATACTCCATGTAAAGGAGCTGTTGAGATGTGGTAAGATTAAACTACGTCTCTAAATGATTTATAGGTTCACATAAACCACCAAATCCCTCCTCTCACAGTGTACAACATCAATGGATCATACCAGAATCAAATTTAATACATGAAGTACACACTTAATTGTTTTGGGTTAGCTCTAGATTTCTGCTGAACAATAGTGCTTTATTTGTTCATTTTCCATTCATTTTTTATATCTTCTTAATTTAGTCTCAAGTATGAATTTCTTTCTGAACAAATCCATTGCTTCATCAAGTTCTATCTTAATATGATATATGGCCTTCGATACATTACCAGGGAGCATTTCAAATGTCAAAAGAGAACATGTAATTCTCACAGTACTGAAGGTGCATGTTTCATTTGCAATTGTAAAGTTAGGAAAAATAGTCTCTATTGTACCCAATAGTCAGACATATCTCCATATGATTAAGGAAGATTGGCTGCCAAGACCATATTGACTTTAGCTGATGTTTAATTAGCTCAGCATAGAGCCACCAGATTGCACGAATATGTACAGTGCTATATGAGATTTTCATAGGATAAGTAAATTTAGTTTGATATGGCGAAGTCATAAAAGGTATTTGTATATGCAATTGTTGCAATGTTACGATTGGTACATCTGATTTTGGTTTTGTGATAGAGGTCTATCATGCTTCTTTAACTTAAAAAACATTTTTTATTGTTGCTAGAAAACTCTGAGTTTTATTTACACATATGCAGGTTTGTGATACCTATACCTACTTAAAAGTTCCTAGGTGGTTTGCTTAAGCTCGAGATCACTGAATTCTGTAACACATGAATGTGATGGTATTGCTGCCAAGTTTGGACCAAGAGATGCTCAGGAGTACAGTATTAGTTTACGCTTAGAACTCTTCTCAGGAGAGGCCGGTGAATGACAACTCCTGCAAGACATAGGTCTACCGCACTAGTCATCTTATTCATACTATGGTTGAGCTAAATTATCTAGAAATCACAAGGTTATTCATACATACTCACTACTGGAAAGGATTTTCAATATGCATGTACACGATTCCATGGGAGATTGCAGTCAATTGTCTTGGAGCTCTCTGATGTCAGCAACAAATGCAGACAACTATTGTATTGTGTAAGACCCTGTCGCATGGCTCAATAGGATTGATAGAAAACCCATACCAACAAGTTGCAACTTCTTTTCTGAAAGCTCATTCGAAAAGAACTCTAAGGTTAAGCATGCTTGGCCTAGAGCACTTCTAGGATGGGTGACCGACTGGAAAGTGGGTATCGTGTGCGCACGAGTGAGGACCAAGTGCGCAGAAAATACTAGTGTTGGTCTATGGAGTTAGTCTAGAGATCTTATTGAGCAGCCAGAAGTGACAGTCGTCGGTCCGGAGTGACCGGGGGTGTTAAAAGTGGTACCAGAGCCGACCCTCGCGGTTACATGGGTGTGTGCGGGTCAGTGGCGGACATGTGTAGCATGGCACGTGTGGCCCGGAGTGGACACGGCATGGCAATGTGTCAGCACTGGACGCACAGACGTGTGCCAAGAGGGGACGTTCCTGGCTTGTGGTTGATCGACAAGGACGTCGATCTTCTAAGGGTGGGTTTATGTGAGACCCTAGTGCATGACTCAATATGATTGATAGAAAACCCATACTAACAAGTTGCAACTTCTTTTACGGAAGCTCATTAAAAAAACTCTAAGATTAAGCGTGCTTGGCTTAGAGCAATTCTAGGATGGGTGACCGACCGAGAAGTGGGTACCGAGTGCGCACGAGTGAGAACAAAGTACATAAAAGACTAGTGTTGGTCTGTGGGGTTAGTCTAGAGATCTTATTGAGCTGCCATAAGTGACAACCGTCGGTCCGGAGTGACCGGGGGTGTATCTTGACTCTACAGAAATAGTGAGGTTTTTTATTGCTTGCGCCTTACGGTCTATGTACAAGAATTTTCACATGTAGCACTATTATGTGGTTTGTTACGGGCTGTATAAGGTGAATTCTTTTGACAACCACGAAGATTGTATTCTGGAAGGAGAACAACTGCTATTCCTTGAATCTAAAATTTTAATGCACTTATCGTGGGGTCCAAATGAATCAACAAGATGGTGTAGTGAGATCGAACCAAAATTCAAAGGGCAATATTGCTAGGTATCGCCCTCCTTTAAAATAGTTCAGAAGAGTTGCAAGTATTAGACTTACATATGCTACAAGTTAAATTTGAGGCATATTTGTGTGGAACATTCACTTTGTAAGAATTTCAACCTTACAATGCTGTCATCTGATCATTTTGTTCTGGAAGTGCATAAATATCTCGAACACAACAACTTGTGGGCAGAGGTCAAACAAAAATGAAGATTCATTATCTGTTCAGTTATTTTCCAATATGTTATATGGTGTAAATTTCAGATCTGTTCAACGAAGTATTAGCAGATAAATCAATGACCATGTTCAAGTTTTCCTGGAATTCTACATGGATACATCATGTAACGTGGGAAGTGCATGGGAAGCTTGTGAGAGTTTTTTTTGGGTCGAGCAAGAGGCATAGAGCACTTCATTCCCAAAAATTACTTTCTACATTCTAAGGTATAATTAACAAAGGCATTTAAGTTCTACAAGATAGTTCAAATCATGGTATAAACTTGACTACTCCTCCCGGTTTAAAGGACACAATTTGCAAATCACGCAATCCTAAAATATTTAGTCACAAAAGCATTAATCTCTGTAATTACTCTAGTGTGAAAAGAACAAAATGCTTGCATGCACATGTGTGAACAAATGTGAACGCTTTTGTTGGCTCTTCTTCTCCTCATACATGTTCTTCTCCAACTATAAAATAGACCAATTAGAGGACACCTAGGGCCAAGAGAATTGCAAATTGTGTCCTTTAAACCGGGACGGAGGGAGTACATGAAAATTATTCTAGCATTTATAACATGGAGATTCGTGTTTGATTATTGTTCTCCTATATACATTCAGATAATACTTAATACAATGATAGGTGATATGGAATTATACTGAACTAAAGTTAGGCATTCATTACAGTTACACATCGAACAATAATTCGTGAAGGATGAACCAAAATGAATACAATGATAATCTATTTACAAAATTGTGGACTATAAGTCTAAATAGTTTGTGCTTGATGTATTATCCTATATCAAAAAAGAAAGAATGATGAAACTATGAAAAATCCTTAGGAAAATAAGTTTGCAATTTTCTACAAATTAACACCATCGTGTTTTATCTTTAGTTGTTGATAACTAGATACTTAGATAAATTTAAAGTTTATGGTCAACATAGATTTCATACATAAATTAAAAGTCGATGCCATTTTGGGATGTGCCTAAAAACTTGAATCATGACTTTATAAATATGTAATTAAGAAAATAATAAATATCATTAGATATTTGTAATAAATATTTCATATTTATTTGTTGTATTTTACAATCAGAAAGGTAAATGGGAGGCATGGATGATTGCACAATTCATAAAACAAAAATACAACATTCCCAACCTATAAAAGAAGAGGGCCACTTTGCTAGTTTATGCAAATAATGAGATCCTGATAGTGAGACTACAAACAAGTGAAAGACTGTTGATGAAAAAATACCCTTTAACCCACTTTTTGGGTAGTTTCGATCAAATGATTAGTTAGAGAAAACATTTTTAGTAAAAAAAATCCACTTTTTAATCCTTTTTTGAACTTTTATTTATGTTTTTAGATAATTAATTATATATATTAAAACATAGTATTAATTCTTATGAATTTTCTTCTAATTATACAACTCACTCCTACATCATGAAACTTCTCGCTGGCCTATTGTTCCTTAAAGTGTAGCGTGGGGAAGTGAGACCATGAAAAAAACATTTCATGGGGGTGCCCTCTCCCAGAGCCAAGGATCCGCGGCATTGGGGGCCCACGGGTGGAAGGTTCTAGGGGATATCCTTCTTCTGGTGGTCCTGGAGGAGCGCGCCACCATGGACCGCCTCATGGAGCAGAAGGAAGAGGCGGCGAGGCGCCCGTACAATGCTATCGCGCTCCACGCGGTCGATGAGGCGTAGGAGGAGTATGGCCTCCTGAAGGCTGTATGCATCTCCCTTGCAGAGATAAATGGGTTCGGTTGCAAGAAGGAGGAGCACGCCACCGCACTTTCAAGCAGCGTCGGTGAGTGCCGGTTAGCGCCGCGTCCAGCCCCGGGTAGGGTTAGGGTTAGCGTGGAACTAGCTTAAGTATCTAGATCCGTTTGTATGAACTATGAATGGATGTATGACGAACTTCCTTCGATGAAGCAAGACATGTTAGTTCATAATAACATTATCCTGCTTCCCCGATCTGGCTTATCTGGGTTTAGATTATCCCGCATCTGCTAGAGATGCTCTTATGCATGGGCTGGGACAAAATTCGTTGAGAACACCGTTGCCGTACATGAGTATTGCTCAATGATTTCTTGTAGTCGTATCCATCGACCATACATCCATGAATATGTAGATATTCCCCACCCACTACACGCTTAGTTGATGTCAAGCCCTAGGCTCCATAAATAAAATCTTTAGCGATCCTTGAGTGAGCTAGATGTTGATGTTGATGTCGTTGTGTACATACTATCTTATAGACGTGCTCGTGCACTCCCCACCCCCGCATATCAGCTGATGAAGAATTGTTTTCACGATCCCATAATAATCTTACTTGCAAAAATCGAAAGAGGGTTTAGTTCTTCGGTAGTGGCTAGGGCCAACAAGTAATGGATGAACATGTACTTAGACGTCGATTTATCCAGGTTATCCCCCGATGATGGGTAAAAGTATCAAGGAGTGAGCCTACCTCACATGGTTAGGGAAGTGGATGTACAACCCAACCGTCCAGGTTCAAGTCCTTACGGGCGTAGGTTTGGGTTCTTATTATTCAAAAAAAAACTTGCTGTAGAGGCTTTTCCTACCGCATTCCTTTCAAAAAAATGGGTAAAAGTATCCCTACCTTGTCTTATACTATGCGGTAAGCATATAGAGAATTACAATGTGTAGATGAGAGTACTCGAAGGGATTTATAAGAGAATCCCCGACGAGACTATGGTGGACGACCTAAGGCGTAATAACCCTAGATTGATTTAGTACATGTATGTTGATGGGAAAATAAATCCTATGAGACCTGGTCTATTAATAGACCCTCCCCTATGTCTGACACGTGTCCGTTTATTTTCATTTTTCTAGGCTTTTTTATCTGTTTAAAATTGAATGGAGTAACCGTTATGTATTGAGGTGGGTCTATCCTTCAGGATAATAGACCAGGTCTCATAAGATTAATTTCCGATTGGTCTTAAATGACTTTTCCTTTGTGGGAGTGCTGGGTATCCTTTATATAGGGGGTTGGAGGAGTCTCCTTGTCTTTCACTCCATGTCTTCTACATCTCTTTTCTTAGTAGTTCATTCAGGTATCTAGGCGCCGCGCACAAGTAGGTCCGTGCAGCTCCGTATCGGGCTCCTAGGTCTTAATCTCCGTGGACAGAATAGGAGTAGCCATACAGGATTGCTCCATATATCACCGAAAGACAGAGATCCCCACCACGCAGAGGCGGATCTAAGGTGGGCGAGCGGTGGCCAGGCCACCCCCATGCTTCGGCCCCCTCCAATGAGATGTAGCAAGGGCCAATAGGTGTATACATGTATAGATTAGTCTTAATTCTCCGGCCATTAGCACAAGCCCTAATTATGAGACAATTGCATATAACTACGATAATTGGGGCTAGGGCTTCAAAAACTTACGACTTTTGAAGATCGCTTAAAAAAATACGAACTTTAGGGCTGGAGACTACAAACAACGAACTTTGCGTAATCAAGCAGTTAGCCAGTTTAATCACAATTTTGACAGGACTCTCACGTAAAAAAACTACGAACTTTGGGGCTGGAGACTACAAAAAACTACGACTTTTGGGTTCATCACGTCATGATCTGAGGTGGGCCCGCCCTGTCGGAATTGCGATCAAACTAGCTAACTGCCCCAAAGTTGTAGTTGTTTGTAGTCTTCAGCCCCAAAGTCGGAGTTTTTTGAAGCGATCCTCAAAAGTCGTAGTTTTCTGAAGCCCTAGCCCCAATTGTCGTAGTTTTCTGCAATTTACTCTCTAATTATAAATTCCAAATCCTGCCTAGCGTGCTGTCTTGAATGGGCCTAGCCCAAAGCAATTAGGGAAAAACCAAAGGCCATAATGCCCAAAGCATACTTACTAGTCTAGGCAAAACAGAATCGACGGTCGGTTGATGCACGTATTAGGCTCACGATCTCATTTGATCTACTCGATCATATTGCCCTTCTCGCCCGCTGCCGAGCCGCACCCGGTTTGGTGATTGAGTATCACCGCCGCCCGAACAATTTCTGCATCTTTGTCAATTATTGGTGACGACTATGACCTGCTTCTGTCCCAGGAAGAGTCTCCCGCCCGGGGTTCGCTGGTTGAGCCAGGCGTCATGAACACATGTTCAACGGTTTAGTAAAGGCACATATCCTGGATCCGGCGTCTGTGTCAACTGGAGATTGCGATCTGCCACGCCTAAATCTTAAACTGATTGGTCCAGATACAACTATTAGAGATTGGCTATTTCAGTTAGTGCTCGCTAGTTTGAATATCTGATTATCCAATCATCATATAGTTCTTACTGGTATGATTTGTTAGTAATAAAAATAAGATAGATTATTAGTACTAACTAATATATATTTGAAAAAATAGCTATAAAGTTCAACGTTGTTGAAATTATTGACTTGGTTTATAGGTCCTTACATAGATCCACATCCACATTCAAACTAGTAGAAATATAGACTTTCTTTCGATTGCCAAACACATATCATTAAAATTTGATATCCATAGAGAACATATAAAGACTTGGTTTATTTCTCGGTCATATCACTTATATGGTCATTGTCTTCTCGGCCTCCCCTATACTCAAATCCTGGATCCGCCCCTGCCACCACGTTCAACTGGCCCAGATTCCGAGCTACCTGTAGCCCGAGACACTAATGGTTGTACTCATAAGTCCTCTATTTTCTGCTCTCAACTTTTCTTTCGCGAAAAAGATCTGGGCATTAAAAGAAACAACGATCAGTACAAATCACCTCAACAAAAATGAAAATTAGGATGAAATCCTTGAGATACCCTTCATCTTCAACCTCCAGACCGTGTCGACGGTGTGCCGCCATTGCCGTTCCTCCCTGAGCCGGCCTGACGTTGTTGATTGCAGACGAGAAGTCGCCTAACGAGTCAAGAAGACCACATCCATCCGACCATCCCGGAGATGATGAAGAAGAAATAACAGCCGATAAAGCTCCTTGACAATCCAGGGGACTAAAGATATAGTATCATATGCATGCATGATACTAGTAATATGATACTCCCACTACGACCATGGGGAGCCCTCCCCTTCCCAGGGATTCATTGGCGTAGACAGCTCACGGGATCTTTCATGCCCCACGTAGCCGGACGGTGGGCCGCGCGCCATCTGTCGGCCCACACGTAAGCGGTTGTGGGCGAGCGCGGGAGAGCTTCGCACCCTCCCGGCATGGTTCGAGCTGGCGTCTCTAGTACAATCTAGGAGCGACTCTCCGACGTGGTATAGGTTCATTGGTCGGTGGAAGCACGCGGGCCCTCGAGGTGCGGTCCCAGGA
This sequence comes from Avena insularis, assembly GCA_023614405.1. Classification (NCBI taxonomy): domain Eukaryota; kingdom Viridiplantae; phylum Streptophyta; class Magnoliopsida; order Poales; family Poaceae; genus Avena; species Avena insularis. The sequence goes on along the minus strand of CM042686.1, from coordinate 1,248,364 downwards.
CGCGTAAAAACGGCTCTCACATCAAATTAAACGATCTCCTCCGGAAATATGCCTCTCTCTCCTACCTCCAAATTTCTGATCAAGAAAGCTACGACACCGATGTAGCAAAAAGAAGTCGAAGATCGAAGACGACTCACGAAACGCGTGCCCTGCTCCTCTCTCTTTCTCCAACAGATGACATGTAGATCCATTCGTACTCTCTCTTTCTCCACCGTTTTTTCAGTGATGAATTGACGGTGAGCAGCTGGAACTGCAGGCGGCGGAAGGAGCGGACCGAGTCAAATACCTACCGGATCTGCACCGGCGATCGGCAATTTTTCACGGTGAGTACGTCTCCGCCACGGCTGTCCCTCTCCCAGTCCCCCGCAAGCACGTAGGGATGGGTCCTGCTGCTGCTCCTTTTGACTACTTTCCTTGCGCAACTAGCTTGCTTGCTTGATTGATTTGCGTGCTAGCTTGCTTACTGGATCGAGATTGAGGACCAGATGGGTGATACACCAGCTGCGAGCTAGCAGGAGCAGCTTGGGTTGACGTCCTCGACAAAATGGAGGTCGACGTCGCAGGCTCCCCAAAGCGGCGCTGGCGGCGCAGGAAGAGCTCCGAGAGAGGAGGCTATTGGCAGCTCCTTCCTACTCTCTTCTACCTCTCATATATAGTCTCTCATGAGCACACACGAGAGAACTCGGAAAAACACACCCCACGCGAACACAGAGAATTTTACCAAAGCACTCTTCCCTGGTGAGCACAAGGACTACATTTTTCTCTTGCCCTCAGGTACGGCCACTCTTCTCATTATCTCAAAGAAACAATTTATACAAGTGAAAGGACTCCAACGGTGCATGCAGCAGCAACTACCATGCACAACTCACGCCTCTACTCCACACGACTTGGGCTACCAGGTCCTTGATCTTATCTATTTAGCTAATGTCATCCATATGCATGCATCGTGTGCGACCTTCTACTTGCAACTAACTAACTCAACTAGTTTTGCATGTGTACCTGATCACGTCTCAAGGTACACAACCACAACTTCTAGTGTTCTGATGGTGTAGTGAGAGAGCAGTCGAAGCCATTCCCATGACCGAGGCATCCTCCCCTCCTGTTTCTTCTTCTTCTCCGGCAGTTTGTGCAGTCAAAAGGTCAAGATGGAGATATCTTGGAGGACGTCTTGAAGGGCAACGAATTGAAGGAAAACGAGCTGCCCCAGCCGTGCCCTAGAGCCTTATTCGTTCTAAGCCTAGCAGTTTATTGTCATAAGAACCAACGTTGTGGTGTAAGCATATTGATGGGAGTAAGAGGCGTGAAAGTATTGGTGATAGTGGAATCGATGCTTTTCTAAGCTATACAAGTGTCGCCGCAAAAAAAAAAACCCTATACAAGTGTGTGGTCATGTCTAGCCGTTGCACTACGACAGCCTTCGAATGATATTTGCTAACAGTAGGGAATGGATTGGTTTCGAGGGCAATGCATTTGAACGGGAATCGGGTTGAGCGTATGGCGACACTTGCCCGGAATCTACTCCAAGCAACGTGGATGATTCAATCGAGTACAAAGCACGTGCGAGACCATGTACAAAATACATACCGGTCTTCGAGTGTTCAAACGCCGAGCACGAGGTCTGCCCCTACACTGCACTCGCATCAATAATCGAATCAATCGGGAAGAAAAACAGCAACCTGTAGAGACATGAAGGAATCTACACGTGCAGATGCGTATATGTGAGCTCTGGCGCTGTTTTTCAGAATTCAAAACCGGGGTCTAAAAACTTTTAAAAAATACATCTGCAAAGACATGGCTTTGAAGTACCCATAAAACTTCTTTTTCTTCAAAATATCCATGCTGGAGGCCTCGTCATCAGCGTCAATGCGAGGAGGTTGCAGTCCTGACATGGGTGTGAACAACGGCTGCCTCTAGGCTGTCCAACAACAGTACAAAACCATGAGGAGGCCCGTAGTTCTGCGCTGCAGGACGACAACAACAGAGGCCACGACGGTCATCCTGGGATTGCTCGATGTTGGCGGCCATGGACAAGACAACAAAGGCGACGATGATTAGCAGAAGACCTTGCCAGTAGAGTTCAAACGCATGGAGTGTGCATGGGTCAGTTTTCAGCGAATATTAGGAAGTAGACGGTCCATGCGAAGTAGCCGGGGAGCTCGGGTGCATGCTGGCGAGGTAGAGGAACCTGTGAGCGGCTGTCGGGACGGAGAGGGGCTTGGGCTGCGCCGGGACAGGGAGACACTGACATGGATAGAGCCACAACATGGCTTTGCAGGCGGCAGTACCTCTCCCACACGTCTATATCTTTCCACGGCAAGGAGATCGATGCGGTGTCCGGTGCTGAAGCAGCCTCGCCCTACTGCCTATATGGTTGGCTGCGGACATGATCAGACGCTTTTTGCGCAGATTCCTGACAGTGTTGTCCATGATGATATTGGGCCCAGTCAGATTCCCATTGCACTGGTACAGGTTTCTGGTGATTCGGTTTCCGCGGAAGTGGTTCAATTGCAGATTGCGCGGAGATGCCAGATCCGTCCACAATGGAAGTGGGAGGCTATGCCTCATGGGGACAATGCCTTCTTGGTCAGTTTCCCGTCGTTAGAGGACTTGGATAGGGTGGATGGGAGTCAATTCTCTATGCCGTTGGGTAAAACCCAGTTAGCTGTGTCTGCATACAAGACCCAAGCGGTGCCCCACAAGTGTGAGTTACACCTGGTGTGGTTGCATGTTGAGGGAGTGACGCATTCTCTGCGAACTTTTATTGGTCTATGGGCAATTGGATCTCTATTGGGAACCCCTCTTGATGTGGATTTACTGTGTTTGAGGAGGAGGGGAGTTGTTCATATTTTGGTCGGCATGTTTGACATTATGGTATTTCGGAGCCAAGATGCATTGGGTTCCTATCTTACTTCGGATGTTGTGGTTAAGTTGAAGGGGTACGAGCTTCAGTTTAGGTTGGAGCCTGAGGGGTATGTCCCTAAACCAGATTTCTCACCGTACCTGTGGAAGAAACATAATGATGACGATTCTACGGGAGATGGTTTAGGGAATACTAGAGACGATGCGATGGATACTTCAGAGTCTGCTTTTGCTCCATTTGTGGATGGGGGGTCTTCTGGTGTCAACACCCGGATTTTTAATCCCAGATGCCTGTTATTCCATACATCGCAATCCCAGGATTACCATTTTTGCGAGACATAACAGATTGGATATCATAGTACATCATCCATTACAAACCATAATAAGGTCTTACACAAATAAAGGATCTCATGATCCTGTCTTAGTACAAACAAGTAGCGGAATAAATAGCGTAGCGGTGGGCTCCATCTTCAGTGTCACAGGCAATGCTGATGATGGGAGATGGTTCTAGTTGTCATAGCCGTCCTGCTGTCCTCCTTTCGGATAGTCCTCCTCATAGTATGGCCACGGGTATAACCCGGGACAAAGCCATGAGTACTCTTTAAGTACTCGCAAACTATCACTAACAAGTAAGGTAGTTCTAGTAGGAATGCTAAGTTCTAAGTTTATATTTGTAAAGTTAAGTTTGAAACCTAAGCTGAGTTCAGAAACATAGAAAGATAAAATAAAGTTTGAATTCACCTAAGTGGCAACTTAGTTATCATAATCACAACCATGTTGTGGTCAAGTCATGTCACAATTCATTTCATGTCATTTTGAAAACATCTGACAACAGAACAGTATGGCCACCTAATCTGTCCATAATTGCCACGCAGACCTATTCAATAGTTTGACACCGGCAGAGGTGGTACACTTTCACCACAAAATTCGATACATCACGTGAGATAACCCTGAATCATCATACTTAGTATGCAGATAATCAAACATAACCTTTCCTTTACACACTTTAGTATAAGCACCTCTCCCATGAGTTTGGCCTCCAGCCATGGTCATCGCCATCCTAGGCACTGCATAGGTGGACAACATTGAGAGGTAGCCTCAGCTCAAACCTCTCCTAAGGAACCAATACTAATGCATATAAACTTCCAAGCCTTACCCAATTCAGGTATTGTGGTTGTACAATAAAATTGGAATGGTTTCGCATCCCAACCCAACCATCAGTTTTATATGGGCTAAGGCTCAAGGCCTTTAATATTTTCATCATCATAAATCATTTGTGGTTCTTCAACACATGTCAAAACATCTCAATAGAATGACTCATCATTCCAAGGTTTTCACATGTCATTTTCACCAAGTATTCCCAAGTTATAAAGTGACTTCAAGTTTTTTGGTTTAGGCTCTAAACTACTAAGTTAAGAGTGTCTACTAAGGTGGGATGCTAATATCAATCTCATGCCATAGAATGACATCTTAAGTCTGAATTCAGGATAGGCTTAAGTTTTATACTCTTTTATGCTATCTATAAACAAAAGAACTTTGGTAAAGTAAAGGAAAGTAAAAGCTTTGTAAATAAACTTGGATGGTAAGTATAATCATAAGGTATAACTAAAGCATGCCTAATGCATCTTGCTTAGGGGTTATTCTAGTTTGAAAAGGGTTAGCTTGCATTGTTAATGATGCCTGCCTTGTTGGGTGCAAAGGTTGAAATTCTCTCCTCTTCTTATTCGGGTAGAACTCCCTCCTCCTCAGAGACTTCCATTTTGTACTATCGCCTATAAATACACAATGAATCACACAATCACCAAACAATACTTAACTAGTCTAATTCAGCACACTAAGGTTAATATATTTGATGATCTAGTATCATCACAAAGATCACAAGTTTTAATGAACGTAGTTTCATTTATTTTATTTGAGAAAAGTAATTTCTACTCATTGAAATTAACTAAGATTTAATATTCTCCAATTAAAATAAGGGATCATGTGGACACATGTCATCACCTGTTACATATTCTAATACATGGGAATATGATTTAAATCGTTGAGAACACCTTTATAAAGTTTAAGAGATTAATTGATTTAAATGATTTAAAGTGACTAGAAATTGCCTATATAGCATTATTTTGGTACTAGTCCAAAGTCACTGCATGCAAAACCTAAATATTATTATATCTCAGAAAGTAGGTATTGTCAAATGTGATTTTTTGAGAGTTGAATCAACTCAAAAGTTATTATATGGTTGATTTTTGAAAATGTCTAGTCGTAGAAAACTGCTTGTTAGTTTTGCTATAG